>CM062811.1:891055396-892255396 GCA_031772625.1 Pinus tabuliformis
ATATTATGATGTTCCATTTCTTTAGTCTATATATCCTTTGTCTAATGTAAATATTATGATGTTTCATTTCTCTAGTTTGTATATTTCAGTTTTTTAGTTCTTTGTTCATATTTGGAAGGAGTGTTTATATATATTTGTTCCCTTTCTATATATTTTGGTATTTATTTCTATTTAAATAAAATATTATTATTTTAGGAAAAGTACTATAATGTCTCCTTTCTCTCATTCATATATTAGAAATATGATAATTTATCAAATTTTTTTAACCTAGATGCAGATCCTTTGGTCTCATAAGTAATAATAATTATATGTATCAACTCAAATTCATATCCATGAGTATTATTATTATTATTATTTTTAAGGTTGTTGATGTTGTTATTGTTAAGAAGTATTATAAAGTATTTGGGTAATGAGACAAATTAGGGGAATGTTTCATTGAACTTTTAAATGAATGATCATTTAAATATTTGATGAAATCACTTTTGTGTAATTTTTTTAACAAAAGAAAAATTGAATGCACATAGAGGCATGGAACCAAATGAAAGAAAGATTTTGTACATCATAAATACATAACACTTAAGATTCTAAATGTAAGGTACATTGTGCTAATTTATTCATGATGTCATGCATATTAAAATATCATCTCATTTTGATTTTAAAAGTTTGCAACCTTGAGAATTCTATTATTACTAAAATCTGATTACCATGCAATGTTTACTGCAAGCAGTATTTGTCTTAACACATTGCATATCTAGTGGATTTTAATTTGTTTGGTAATTTATATATTTATATAAACTATGGATATTTCTCACATCTTGAGCACATGAAAGAAGTGTATCTTCAATGTTATCTCGATTCATTTATCATAATAATAAGTCATATCTCAGATAACTAATCAAACTTAAATTTATAAAATAAAACTTTGCTTATGAATCCAAAATGCCCAAAATAACTTCAACACAAAACAAAATTAACAGGGCTATGTACTATCCAATATGAAGTGTTATTTAAGTCACTACATATGTCAGTTGTGAGTGATCCTAGGCCTATCTTACAATGTTTTGATGGAGAAAACATTGCATCTCATGGTGACAAAGTTTTCCTCTAAGTAATTGGTTTTCTACCCCGCCCCACTTGTTTTTATCTAAAAAATAAAGAAAAACCTTGAACTTATTCATCCTACAACCCAAATGGGGTAGATCCATCTTACTTTGTGTGTGATAATAAGGCTCGTTATTGGGTTTCAAGTCCCACTAGCACAACCAGTCGAGGATGGGCCTCATTAGCAAGGAGACCCTGGATCAAACCTCACAGAGGCTGTTGCGCCCATGCTAGGGAGAGGAGATATGATAAAATATAGTCAGCTTAGGGTTAGTGTGGCCCAGGTTGGGTGTGATCCTTGGGTGAATTTGTTGGCTTAGATTCCCTTGGGTCGCAGTTTCTCAAGCCACAGGTCAATCCTGGAGGATGACAGACAACTTGAAAAATAAAAAAGGTTCATTATTGGGTAAGCTGTCTCTCACACTCTTTACCATATACATTATATATCTTTCATTTACCTTGGAGATTTTCTTAATAATATTCATAAAACCTATTAAAGTTGACAAAAAGAATCAATTGTAGACATTATATAATTGGCATTGATTCCCAACTTCTCTTTATTTGGTGATAAGTATTTTCTTCTATTGCACCTTGGTTAAAAACGAGGTTTAGAATAATATGAACAAGTCCAAGAATTAGAATAAATAAATTATGCAGTTTAGAGTAATATAACAAGTCTAAAAATTATAATACATAAATAATGCATTTTAGAGTAATATAAATGGTCCACAAATTATAATAACTACTAGGAGGTGAACAAACATGTTTTTAAAACATAAGACGAATGGGATATTGTTAACATAGCCTTTTGGACCATATGTCCACAAGGGGATGTTGTAACATACCCCCTACTAATCCCAACCCAAAAAAAAGGTTAGAAGGAGGTAGTTACTGTGATGACCCGATCTCCAAGGTCTAGTTATGGAAATGGGGTCCAAAATTTTTGACCTTTTTCTAACTTCCTTAAAACTTAAAATGGATAGCACCATTATGCCTCTCTCATCAAGACCTTTCCAATGATATAAATTTTGTCTCATTTATATAAAAGGATATGGTTGTTTGAAGATAACCTATCAACTCGTGCCACATGACACCCATATGGCACCCACGTGACTACCCCAGTTCGCCATGTCATCACCCAAGTGGTATATCCACACAATTACTGACTCATTCATATTGGGGTCACATATTAATCCCATCTCTATGGTCAACATGGACCAACCCATATGCGCACACACACACATATAATATTTATTCAAATGGGCACGGGTGCGAGCCATTCGTGGCCAAGCAACCTCAAGGGTTAAATCCCCGTCAGTCTCGACATTGCTCCCAGTTGAAACCTCCAAGGACAATATCCCGAGCTATGTTGGTAGTGCCAGCTCTATGTTTGGGTTTGGCCTTCCCCTCGACCGATAAATCAATGTGTACGCGCCACACAATGCTTGTCCCCACATAATGCACCTAGTATGCCAAGTCATCCCGGGTAATAGATCTTGACATATTTATCAAACCCTTCATCCAAATCTTCCAGGGTTTGGGGTTATGGAATCCTTCGTCACTCAAACTATGTGGATAGGGTCCCACGTAACCTTCGGACCCCAAGCATTCATGGTTTCTCCATTGTGTACAATTTGGAAGGTTCTCCTTGATTATGCGTCAAGCAACATGTCCCACCGCCACATCATCTTGGGGATAGTACCTTGATAAGTTTTCATGATGATCCATTCGAAATATCTAGGGTGGAACCTTTGGGGTCATCTGACAACCATAATTCCTCCTCATCGATGACTCAGATCTCAATTGTCTAGGCACTTGATCATTGCACTAGGTCATAGGGGATAAGGGGTTTATGCCAATTCTGTCTAAAGTTCAACGCTCTAGTCCTAAGGACTCCAATCTTGCACTTGGAAATTGTAAATGCACATACAAGGGCCTTCACCAAGGCTACATATGCCTAGTCTATAGATATACAAGTGTTATAAATAGGCCCTTCCAGGTCTATTCCTTTTAAGCTTGGAATACATGTGTATATTTTGGCATTAACGCCATTCCTCCTGAGCTTATAAGGGCTTCAACCTAGCTAGCGAGTATATGATTATTTACACACACACACATGCACAAGCTGCGATGTCTCTCTTGAGCTTTCCACAGGGCTCAAACTAACCCATTCAATGCATATATATATATATATATATATATATATATATATATATATAGGCCAATTTTGCAGAGCATTAAAGCACAAAGAGAGCATTTTACCATCAAGAATTTTCTCATCCTTCATGCTCATATAATTAGATTAAATTCAAGCTTCGAGTAAACATAGGAATTGAACCATTCCTTCAACAAATAATTACTATAGAGATATACCAATCTCTTAATACATAGGCCATTTAAACCAATTTGGAGACTCAAATAATCACATGAATTAAACCATTCCTAGGAGATATTCAAGGAACACTTTTGGACAGGAAATCACATTCCTTATTACAACCACGTGCCAATCAATAACACAGATACCAATATATCAACTGGTCAATACAAATAATTTTCCCATTTACAAAGACTTCAATCTCTTCATATTTAAGTCGGCATAAGTTATTTCAAGATCAATACATCCACAAATAAATAACCATTTCATAAGAAGGAGAAGCATTCCTTGAAGCCTATACATACAATAATGGAATTCTTGTTCATACAGGAAACAACACTCCCATCATTAACATAATATTGTCTCAGCATAATAAACAAAGACACCATAGGTACAAGCATAGAGCATGGATATGTATATACTTATCTTATGCAACAAAATATTTTCCAACTGAGAGTGGGACTTCAACTCTCCAAGCAACCATAGAGAAGCTGCAACCATAGTTACTTGTAGATGTCACTCTTGAGCCAGATTCCAGTGCTTGAGGCATCGTGTAAGGTCCCACCTTACCAGCCATTAATAATATAGAGAAGTAGAGGTCACATTAATCAATAATACTCAATTTTTTTTTAGCATTACAAACTTAGTTATCATGTACTCATGTCCCTTCAAATATTTCAATATAAGAATATCACATAAGAAGTCAAGGAATTCCAAAACACATTTCCTCTCAAGTTTAAAATATGATAGCATGTGCTCTTTTCATACTTGTACATGAGCTCTATGTAAGACTGGAAATAAATTCCACCATAATTCCATGTCTAAACATTAAGCTAGATCAACCTATTTGATTTCCTAGATTATGCTAAATAATATCCACCTATTGACTCTTGATATCACAACTACAAAATATCATGCTTCTATTACAAAAATCACATATAAGTGTATGAGTACTAACCTACTTATAACAAGGTAATTGAGGGAATAATATGTCTCTCTTCATCAATGAATCTAATAAATATTATATGTTTATGAAATGGAATCACAAAATATATTAACCCAACAACATTTCCAAATTCATCGTTTAAAAATTCTCAAATCAATTATTAAGGCAATGCTTCAATCATGATTTGTATAATGAATGTTGCAGCAAGAGAAACTACTGTTACCAATCCAGAAGCATATATTTTTTTTAACAAGATCGTTTACTTATGTATTATAAAATTTCAAGGAACAAGTCCTGTTACATAAGATAAAAGGAGTAGTGAGGGGAGGATCCAAAATGGGTACGCAGACCCTTGATCCTTGACAGTGGACTTGTGAAACGCGATTTGAAAAAGATAACGGCTATATTGCCGTACAAATAGGCCTACTAGAAAGCAAAATTTACAAGACATGGATCAAGTTACAGTTGCTGGTTGACAGAATCATCGGGCTGAGGCTCCTTTTTTGCGCTGGCCTTTGTTGAGGCCTTTGCTTGCATGCTCTGAGTTATTGCTTTGATGTGAGCAATGTCTTCTTCCATATGGTTGCATTTTTCTTTGAGACCTTCGATCTCCGCTTTTTGTTTCTCCAGCTTTTTTCTTTTTGATTTACTATCAGCTTGGAATTCCTCCTTAAGGTCGTTGAAGTGCTTTACGAATCTGGCGATCATGAAACAATGAGCTTTACACAAAGTGCAGCTACTGTTGGTGATTACTCGCTCCAGGGGGTTCTCAGCTGGTTCGCGGTCTGCTGGATTCTCGGCCATTTCGGAACCTCTCTTGGAGGGAGCTTGAAGGAGATGAAGTAGAGGGGAGAAACGGGGGGAGCAGAAGGGAGAGGGGAGAAGGGGAAGAGATGAAGAGGAGTACTGGCAGTGAGCGCGGGCCTGAGAGAGATCGAAAGTAGCGAGGAGGAAAATGAAAAGAGGAGTATAGAACAGAGGGGAGGATGAGACCGGGGGGGAGGAGAACGCTGTAGGAAGAGGGCGCTGGGTCAAGCAAACAGAGCTACAGTTAGCATGAAAACATAAAAAGACACTAAGAACACGACATTTACCACTGGAATCGGGTGGGGACAGCCTCCTGTCGAAGCTGGACGCAATGCACCATCTGATACTGAGGAGCTCCAGGAACTTTCTGAAATGAGTCGGACCTTTGCGCTTTTGGAATTGAGGAGCTAAAGCTCTGAGCTGAGAGAGGAATGAGGATCCCTGAAGAATATAAAGCAGGTCGAGAGACTGATCGTCCAAGTCTGTCGTGTGATACGCAAGGATTTTGCTGGTCTTGAGATCATGCCTTGGATTTTTTATGCAGTCGGTGAAGATTTTGATGAGACATACGCCTAACTTCTGCTTGGAGATGTCACGGGGATTCTGAGATAGCTTGGACCCGTACCTGTTCATTTTGGCAGCAGGGATTTCTTTTGCATCCTTCAAGGTGAGGAGGGAGTCGGTGTCAGAGGGGGTGAAGACTGCGGGCGGCTTGACAAACTTGGGAGAAAGAGCAGGAAGGATAATATGATTGCTGAGGTGACCGATATTCAGAGAGATTGCAGTATGGTGGATCAAGTTACGGGATTGGCTTATCATAAGTGATATCATTTTCTCTGACTTGTCCAATGGGTCTATTGGTTGCCCTGTTGGCGAATGAGTCAGCTTCTGTGTTATTATCCCTCAGGACGTGTTTGAAAGTGGTATCCCCCATATGACTGATGTTGATCATGATCCTTAGTTTGATATTGCTGAGAGCCGCTTTTTTGAATTCTCCCCCTGTAGCCAGAGCAGCAATTACAATTGCCGAATCTCCCAGGATGATTGGATTCTGAACTTGCATCTGCTTCAGAATGCTTGTGCCTAAGAGGAGGCTGTAAGCCTCGGCCATGTTGTTTGACATTTGACCCAGGCCCCATTCATATGTTATAAGAGTTTTGCCATGCTGATCCTTTATAATTCCCCCTGCCCCTGCTTTCCCCGGATTGTTTTTTGATGCTCCATCAAACTGAAGAGTGGTTCGCTTTTGTGCTAGAATCCATTGATTTATGTCCTCCTTGGTGCCCCGAAGTTTCCAATTGTTCCTTCTCTTGTCTGCTTTGAAGTGGGGTTGCTTGTTTTTGTCGTAACTTAGACAGAATTTGTTGAACCAGTCATCCTCATCTTTTTGCCAGCTGGATCGATCTGGTTGGGAGACAGAGTTGGCGCTTATTATATCAGAGACAAGAGCCATAGTTTTTGCCAAGGTGCGCACTGGGTTTGGCTTCTGGTTGTTGAAGATACAATTGTTCCTGGTGAGCCAGATTTGCCAGCTGAGTGTTGAGGGAATGCATTTCCACAAGCGAATGATGGTGGCCTTGTTTTTCTTAGGATAAGGATAGCATTTCTCCCAGTTTTTGTGTAAAGTGGGAAGCTGATCGAAGGTCTCTCTTATTTTCAAAGGACTGATAAGCTGATTCCAGCAGCTTTGGGCATAAGGGCAATCAAAGAAGAGGTGATGACTGCTTTCCTCCTCAGCACGACAAAGGCAGCAGATTGAGGGACCAAGAATACCTCTTTTTTTAAGATTCTCGGCCGTGAGGATCTTGCCTTTGAGAAGAGTCCAGTTAAAAAACTTGATCTTTGGAAGGCATTCTGATTTCCACACTGCTGTACAGAGATTCCAATTACCTGTAGCGGAACTTGCCTGAAGAAGTTTGTACCCGTCTTTAACTGTGAAGTTTCCTCCGCTAGGGTCCCATATGAACCTGTCACCAGCCGCTTTGTTTATGGGAGCAGATCCTGAGAGAGAGATCTTAAGGTCTGCCCATTGGTCCCTGAGGTTATTTGGAAGTGGGAGGTCCTTCCAATCAAGCCAACTATTATGATCCCATAGGGAGATGTCATAAAGAGAGTTCAGATTTTTTGCTTCCATCCAAGTTTGCAGGGTGCTGAATTTCTGGAGTAGATTTCTTGGCTTTACTCCCATGATTCTGTCTGTCCAAATATTTATTTCTTTACCATTGCCAGGCAATTTTGAGATGTGGTTTCTGAATTGAGGGAGAACTTTTTTGATGAGTTTCCAGACAGGTGTGCAAGGTCTTTCTACGATTGCTTCAGAGAGGACATTAGAATTCGGCCCATTGAGATATTTTCTTTTCATAACCTCCACCCACCAGGAGCCTTTTCCTATAAGCATTCTCCAGATCTGTTTGAATCTGATAGCTTTGTTAGAGAGACTTGGAATTTTGATGGCTAGGCCCCCTTTTTCAAAGGGGAGAATAACTTGGTCCCATCTGACTAGGCTGAATTTTTTTGAATCTTGCTTCCCTCCCTGCCAGAGGAAACTTCTCATAATTAATTCCATGTGCTTGTGGGCGCTGGCGGGAGCCAAGGTTACTGCATATTGATAAATGGGAAGGGCGGAGAGGATAGCCTTAATGAGGATAGTTTTGCCAGCCAAATTTAGCCAGGACAGCCCCCAACTTTGGAGAAGTACTCTCATTTTTTCTATGTGCTTTACCTAAATTTCGGACTTGACTATTTCTTTTGCTAAGGGCAGACCCAAATATGAGAAGTGGCTCCAATTTCTTTGCACTGGGATGTCCAGAATCAAGGAGATTCTTTGCATGATTTGAAGAGGAACATTCCACGTGTATATCTTACATTTTTATTGTTTAGAATTCCCCCTGAAGCTGCCAGGAATGAGTCCAAAGTTTTCTTGAATATTTTTTTTTGCGATTAAGATTGAGGCTCCCCCAATTAGAAGGGTGTCATCCGCAAAGAGCGAATGATTGATTTCTTTGATCCCTCTCTCTATACTAATCCCTGTGATCTCCTTTTGCTTGCGAAGTTTTTCCAAGTGGATGCTCAAGGTTTCAGCCATTATGATGTATAAGAAAGGAGAGAGGGGGCAGCCTTGCCTCAGTCCCCTAGAGCTTCTGAAGTAGCTGCTAGGTCTGCCATTGATGAGGGGAGCGGTAATGCACTCCATGATGATGCTTATGAATTTGTTGGAGATCCCGAATTTTCTGAGGACGTCTGTCAAGAAGTGATGGTCAACCCTGTCGAAGGCATTTGCCATGTCCAATTTGACAACCATGCCTCTTTCTTTCCTGTTAATGCTACTGTGAATTGCTTCTTGTATCAAAATGACGTTGTCCGTGATTTGTCTATGAGGGACAAATCCGCCTTGATTCTCTAATATAAGATAGGGAAGGAGCTTTTTAAGCCTGTTGGCCAGGATTTTAGTGACTATCTTGTAAGAGACGTTGCATAGAGAAATAGGTCTAAAACGGTCAAAGGAGAGGGGATTGAGGTCCTTGGGGATGAGAGCAAGGTGGGAGGATTTAGTATTTTCCCCCATCTTGTATTTTTTAAAAACATTTTTTACCATCCTGACATAGTCTTTTTTTATTGTGTCCCAATGATTCCTGTAGAAGGCGACAGTGAAACCGTCGGGTCCCAGAGCCTTGTCCGGCTGCATGCTGAAGGCCGCCAACCTGATCTCCTCTTCTGAGACATCCTGGTCCAATTATGTGTTTTGTAGATCAAAAATTTTACTCTCGACTGGTCTGAGGAAATCTGTGCTGTCCGAAGTCTGTGGGACTGCTGATAATAGTGATTTGAAATGTCTATGCGCTGCCTCTTTGATTCCCTCTTGATCGCTGATCTCTTTCCCCTCTGCCACGATTTTGACGATTTGGTTTCTGACACGTCTGATATTTATGTTATTGTGAAAGAAGGAGGTGTTTTTATCTCTAGCTCTGAGCCAGAGACACCTAGATTTCTGTCGTTGTTCTTCTTCCTCCACTCTATTTTACCTGTAAAGTTCCCTGTACATTTCATTTTCCTGAGTTTGGTCTTCCTTTGTGGATTGATTATTCTCTTTCTCCTGGTTCCACTGTTCCAACTGCTTATGAAGATCTGCTCTTTTTTTGTTTTCCATTGCTGTGTTTGCTCTTGCCCACTGTTTTATGACTGTTCTTAAAGACTTTAATTTTGTTTCCCAAATGTAGTGGGGCGAACCAATGACTTCCTTAGCCCACTGATCTTTGATAAGTTTACGAAAGTCGTCTTTAGAGTCCCAGGATTTGTTGTATTTGAAGGGGAGAGGCCCCAGATTTCTTCCCTTGTCAAGGATCATGACCACGGGCTTATGATCTGAGGCAGAGGCATGGACAATTTTGTTTTTGACTGAGGAAAAGCCTGAGACAATTCTTTCATGTACTAGGATTCTGTCTAGTCTCTCTTTAATGTTGTGGATGCCAGCTCTTTTGTTGCTCCATGTAAATTTCCCGTTATAAGGGGGAATATCAATAAGGTTGTGGGTTTGAATTATCGCTTCCAGAGAATCTCTTGAAGGGTCAGCGAGGAAGTTCCCACCTAGTTTTTCCTCAATGTTCCTTATTAGATTCAGATCTCCACCCAAAAAAATGTTCCTATCTTGAGCGGACTGCAAATCTGAGTTTATTGAGTCCCAGTAAAGAGCTTTATCCTTGTAGTGGTTCGGGGCGTAGATGTTGTATATAGTGTAATCTTCTTTTGAGACTCTGTTTTTAAGGTCTGTTCTTACCCACCAATTGTAAGAATTTTGGTTGGTGAGGTCCCATTTGTTCTTGTTCCAGAGAGTTCCTATGCCTCCTGAGGCACCTGCTGCACCTATTGCTATACCTGTAAAACTTTTGTATCTTTTGATATGATTCTGGAAGTCTTGTTCAGATATTTTGGTCTCCTGGATGAGGAAGAGGTCTGGCTGCTCTTGATTAATTAAATCCCGGACTGCATTTGATTTTAGGGAGGAGCCCATCCCCCTGCAATTCCAAGAGACCAATATCATCATTTACCGATTTTTGGGTGAGCCCCGCTGCTCTCCTTTGTCTTTTCCCCACTTCCTTTTTGTTTGTCCAGGTATGTGTCCATCGATTGCTGAGTTCCAGTGGCCATTTCTTTCGCTGCTGTTTTGTCTCTAATTTCTTTGTTCGACTTCCTGCCTACTTTTCTTGGAGGATCAGAGGAGAGGCTAGCTTCTTTCAATTTGTTTCTAGTGAGGATTCGCTCAATGGTTGGGGGGGGAGAGGATGGAGGCAGCGAGGGCGAGGGGATGACTGCGAGGGCAGTGGCTCGGGGAGATGCAGGGGGGGATAGGGGATCTTCGACTGACAGGGATTCAAAAGGGTTGGAGGATGAGGGGAAGGGAGGGGCTGAACTGGAAGGGGGAGGAGGAGGGGCATTTAGGGTTTCCGGAGGAGGCTTGGAACTAGGACCTTGCAAAGGGGTAGATTTCTTCTTTTTTACTTGCTCCCAAGGGCCTTCAGAGGTTTCAGCATTTCCATTAGACTCATTTATTTTTAACTTGCTGCAAAATGTCCATATTCGTGACATACCTTACATTTGAAAGGTAGCTGCTCGTAGTCTAGCTGTTGGATGTGTGTCCATTGATCTACTTTGATCTTGATGGCTTCCGGCAGGCCTTTCCCTAGATCGACTTCTACGCAGATCCTTGCACAAGCATGCATATTCTCCTTTGGTTCAGATCTGTCAATGTATTTGCCGACCGCGTTCCCAATAGCCTTTACTGATTCATCTCCCCAGCAGTGGAGCGGCAGATGGGGTAGACGGACCCAAACCGGGACAACATTTGGGATGTCCATTTCCGGATCGAAGTCAGGAGACCATCTATTCAGGTAGAGGCCTCTTGAATCCATGAAATAGGGGCCATTTCTAAAGATAAGGTTCCTGTCCTCTTTTGATTCGAACAGAAAGGTGTAGAAGCCCCTTCCATAGAATCTGATAGCTATTTTTCCTTGTATTATCGCATTCCAATTACGTTCCACCCATTTTTGGACTGCTCTGGGCGAAGGCTAGAGGCTAGTGAACTGGCCAACGAGGCCTCTCTCAGCTAAAGCGATTGCAGCCTTCCTCGGGAGGCTGGGAGGAAGAGATACTTCAGGGATTTCATCAAGTTTCTTGACGAACTTTGATGCAGATGGACCGATTCTTGTTGAGGCATTCTCAGGGATAAGAGATGCGAACAGTTTCTCATAGTCTTCCAAGTCTGGGGACGATGGATCAGTCCCAGCCATGGTTGCGAAGGAGAGCCAGCACGCAGACGAGCCAGGGAGAAAACGAAGGTTGAAGGGAGGGGCCCCAGAGCTGGGGCCGGGCAGGAGGCCCGAGAAAGACCGGAAGGCGGAGGGGAGCCAGGGGGGGCGCAGAGAGGACAAACCCAGCAGCAGAGCTGCCAGGCGGGGCCTGGAAGTCGAAGAACCAGTCAATGGCTGTCGCGCGGGAGCTCCGAATTTGAAATCGCCCTCAGGTCCAATATTGTATAATTACTAACACCGTCACCAATCCAGAAGCATATTATTCCTCAAAGTGCCAAGTAAAACAATGGAATTGCATAAATAGGCACAAGTAGTTTTTTTCTACAATCATTGAAGCACAAGAATGCATCCATGAATGCATGTAGCTTAGACGAAACTTATTATGCTTACTTGCACAAAATCCTACAAAATTAGTCATTGTAAAATTGTTTCCAACAACAACCCTTTTTTTATATGAAAGCTTTAGATAATAAAAGTAACAACTATCCTATTCCCTATTCACACTTCAACAAATTATAAAATTAATTTTTACATTCATACCAAAAACTTGCAGACATAAGAAGCTGCATCCATCAAATAATCTATTCATAAATTTCTAGTACATAAAAAATATGGTAAGTAAGACTTTTACTCTAACAATTTATATGCACAAAAGCTATAGCCATTTAGGCCTTTTGAAAAACACTTTGCAAACATGCAATCTACAACCATTGAGGCCTTTTGACAAACACTTTGCAAGCATGCAATCTACAACCATTGAGGCATTTTTTCAAACACTTGGCAACAATGAATTTAAGATTCTTCTTCAACCTATTTAACTCATTAAATTCAGAAATTGAAACTTCAAATGTTGGCATATTAAAAAAGGGACTAAAAAATATTAGTTTTTCATCATAAACTTGACAACGACGCACATAATTGACAACATCAATGTGTAAAATCACCCAGATTGACGATCTAGGTTTTGAAAAGTACTTTTTTTGGAATGAACTCAGGGGTTACATGGCCTTAAGGCACGAATACCCCTGAGGTTGAGTTGAATCACAATAAAAAATACAAGAGATTCAATTCTTTAAAACAAGAAAACTTTGGATCTCATTTATCACTATTATCAAACACATAGCATGCAAACTTGCATCTACAACTCTACATGAAGAAAAATAACTCAAAATTATGCTAATATGAGTTTTTCATCGAATATATGAATTTATATGTTCACTATATGAATTCTTGATACAAGTAATTAATCAAACATTTTAGAAGTTGCAAAGCTACTTCCTTTTACATAAGTTAACAAACTTATTGCAACCACTGCTACAATTTAGAGAACACATGGCAGCCCTGAATGCTACAACCATTAATATTCTCTGTCAATTAATTTGCAACAAAACAACAATAAAAACTTACATACAATAAACTACATCCATTGAGGAGTTTCTTCAAACATTTAGTGTGCAACTTTTTTTTTTGAGATTTAAGTTTCAATCAACAACCAAATTCAAAGGAAGCAAGAACCGTATTAAATTGCTAAAAGGGAAAATGAAATGCTATCAAACATAGAATATTAGTTTTAGATAATATACATGACCTGCTATGGACAAAATTTCATTATAAGCATAATTTGAAATTGTTGGCAACACATTCTTCTTTTCATTCTCTGCATGTAAATTCTCATACATAGCTGCCAAGAAACTGTTAGCTCAGAAATACATAGCTGCTAAGAAATTGTTAGCTCATAAATAACTTTCTAAATATTCATTAATATTTATAATTTTGTAATAATTTGAAGTAGCAATAATAAATTTAAAATCTCCACACTTTAAAACTAATAAGAAACCAAAATTTCAAGAGAATTTATAGATATACCTGACAATGTGTATATATATAAATCGAAAACGATGAGAGTATGCTCAACCTCCAATCCCCTTACAAGCTCATTGTGAACCATCCAGTTTTCCTCCCAACCATATCCAGGACGAACTTCTCCCCTTGGAAACCCCAAGTTGTATAAGCTCAGAAGCAGTACCAAAATATAGTAGTAGAGAGATATACAAGGCAAACTGAGGAAGATTAATTTCACTTCCTCTCAATACTACTCATGGACAACTCCACCAAGTTGAACTACTTAGTAATTTAGTTTAGGAATTTCAGATTCATTTCAACAACATTTGGCTACTCTACAAGACTCTCCCTCTCACAATCATCTTCAAGTCTCTCCAACTCTTGGTATTACAATGCACCTCCCCCAAGTAAGAATACATGAGACACATATATAGGAGGAGCAACAAATTCTTGTCATAAAGGAGGATTAATATGCATGCCTTGTATTCCATTTAGAGGAGTGCAACTCATGCCATTAAGGAGAGGTATGGATGCCTTAGTTAATGAGAGTGTAACATATGTAATAAAGAGAGCGTAAGAGGAATATTTTATGACATGTCTTTAATGAGTGTAAGAGGAATGTGTCATTCTTTGATGAGTGCATAAAAGAGATTTTAATGTATTATTAAAAGAGAGAGAGATTTGCATAGATCCATGAGAGTCATCAAGGAGAAAGGTGTGAAGTGATTGAGGAGATGAAGGTGACTTGTAATTCCCTTTTAATAATAATATCATAGTCTTATAAAAGATAATAATAATAATATTGAGGATTAAGTCGAGATTGAACTATTAGGATTAAGTAATGATAAGTTAAGTGATTTTACTTCGACTATACTTGACTATCCATTGATTGAAGGTGATGTACTATTTTTTGAAAGTCATACTTGAGATGTTAGACATGATTTTCTATTTTTAGAAAGTCACTCCAGAATTGTTAGAAATGAGATTTTATTAAGGTAATTCATCCTTGAGCTACCCATGAGTGGTATTTTTCTTCTAGAGAATAGGGATTCCACATCCTTATTGCATACATCTTCATGCCTTAATAGATTGAGGACTTCGTGCCTTGGTCTACTCTAAGGATCCAAGATTCCACACCTTGATCTTTTAAATATTTAGGACTCTACGTCCCAATCATTTTATTATAGATCCAAGACTTCAAGTCTTTATCTTTCATGGATTTAGGACTCCGCTCCCTAATCTTTTTATTATAGATCCGAGACTCCACGTCTTTATCTTTCATGGATTTAGGACTCTGCACCCTAATTTCCATGGCTTGTCATCTACTCTACTTTGAAACTACATGCTTCACCTTGAGGTACTAATTGTGAGCTCATACCCATCTGATGGTTCGTTGGTAAGGCCTTGTTCCAAGACCTGCACACATCACAATCTCATAGATAAAAGGAATCAAATGAATTTCATAATTAATTTATTCACATTTTACCAAAGATTGTGCATGACTTCCATAGTCATTTTGGTTATGGAGAAATGACTTTCGCAATCATTTATAATTTGAACATCCTTGTTTGAAAATAACTACATTCCCTGTCACATCCTACTCAATACAAGATTAAGCATATATAATCATAAAAATCATGTATCATGACTTCCACAATCATTTATAATTTGAGCATCCTTGTTTGCAAATAACCATGTCCCCTACCACATCTTGCTCAATACAAGATTAAGAATATATAATCATACAAATAATGTATCATCCATAAAACATAAATAACCACATATTCCACATAACCATGTTCATCCATGGATCTATGTGTCTAAATCTTGGATCACCATCCATGTCATACTCCTATGTCCAGACTAAGATACCAAAAGAGAAAATGTCGATAATATGCTCTTAACCAAAATCATTTCTTATACACACAACCATAGATATTATCATAAGCACATAGAAATTGTATGACCTAAACCAAGACTATAGCATACAATCATATACATAAGTCTAACATGCATGATATTATATCATTGCATCAAAATGACCCTCTCCAAGTGTCATCAAAGGTATCTCACTAAGAAGGGACACTACATACCCCCCCTCTTGGGCTAAACTTGGCCCAAATTTTTTCCTATAGTCATAAGATACTTAGTTATTTTTGGTTCTCATATCAATGAGGTGTTAACCTCATGCATATGTATTTGATATCTTTTTCTTCATGCCAAACCATAGTTTAATGTTTTCTAAATTGGAAGAAACTCCATGAAAACTGAAACATACCATTCTTAATCAAGTAGAAAATATATCCATGCCATATTAGGCATGTTTTGATATAAAATGCCAAAGACATTTATATCAAAACCATCCATACAATTTATATTACCATATCAAAATACTATTTCATGTAATTGATATGACATATACTTAATAATTTGATATTCTACATGTTTTTATTTTTCATACTCTGCATGAATCCTACAGGTGTCATCTTCTTGGTTTTATAGTATGTTGAGATTTCCAAGCTATAAATAACTTACACATTGGTTGTATAAACAACAATGATGGTCCATCCCATCTGACAATCAATTTTGCATACAAGAAGCATAAAATCATCCACAGACAATTGCTAGTGAAACTACGCAACAAAACATGATGTCATATATAAAACCCACTTTTACATCCTTCTTGATTTATGTCTTCTCAATCCAAGTTTCCCCTTTTCATTCCATATGACATCCTTGCATTCAAAATCTTTAGGATCTACCTATATTTTTTTTTTAGTAAATGTTTACTCTTTAGGAAAAATCACAATTTGAGGTTCAAGACACCATTTTTTCTAACTAACAAGCTAAGGTTCCATACAATCCTCATTGACCCACTTATGTATTATAGACCATTCCTTTAGTTCCCATAATATTCATTATTATTCACTTCTCTTACTTGAGAATCAATTACGGATGACTTTGTTAGAAGATCTTCATTCCGAAAGAAAATTAATGGTATCTTTTCGAAAGCGGCTTGTAATCAAGAACAAATCTCATAATTATGCAAATACGATACCTATATTATTGAATCTACCTTGATAATTGTAAGTCGTTTTGTTTTCCAACTATAAAACTGTTCATGATTTCTATTAAGTAATTAATCAATTCATTTGGTTTCATGTCTTATTCCTTACTATTAATATATACACAAAAAATAAAACTATGAAAACCATACATTTCTCAAACTATGAAAAAACTTGTTGATTTTAAATAAGATTTAGACTATCATAAAGGCATTTCTAGCCTAAAGATATTTTTTTATTATTTTTTTTACTACCTCTCAGAATATTATAACCTTTTGCAAGATTACTAACTACTCATAGAACTATACATCCAAGCACAAAATTCCTAAATCCATCAATTGCTTCCATTCCACATATAATACAGTCATATTAGGCTTCTAAATCATACAAGAATTCTAATTCATCAAAATGTGATCTCACTCTCCTTCAATTTCTCCCTCAAAAAATATCACAAGCAGATATTCTTGTAAAACAAGAACTCAACTAAGCTTTTCATTAATCACATACCTTTTTATTTAAATTCAAATAAAATAAATTTCTCACCACATAAAATGTTTATCTTCTAAACATGTTATTCTCTTAACAATTTACAAGTTAATCAAATTCCAAGAAATTAGTTCATCAAGTTCATAAACAATATGAATTTTGACTCAATCGCCTAACTAACAATAGTTTATAGCAGTTCATGAGTTCAATCCTCATAATTTATCTAATTAATTTGGTCAAATAGAATTCAACCAATATTCAACTGCCACAATCATTAAAGAGAATATTATGGCTTTCCTAGACCTAATTTTTCATAAGGAAATAGAAAACATATTTCATCAACTTATCACAATAATATTTTTCTACATTTCAAGCATTTGAAAATCATTTTAATTCTACCTAAATCCAACACATACAAAAGAATTACAATACTAGAGGATAGATACCTAGTTCACACTTGACTCCATATATCAAAATCAATTATATGAAACATTCTAATCCACCTAATGGTGTTCAGTACGCTAATCTTAGTATCTTCATTTGTAATAAAAATAAAATAATGGATTTAAATCTCAAGAAAATTCATGTTACGAATCTCTATCCATTTAACTTTAATTACACATAATTAATCCTCCTTAATCATCTCTATGAGATTCCATGAAAATATTTTGTTCATTCTAAGCAGAAGAGTTACTTAGCTCATAGATATGTGTTAGTATGGATTCCAAATGCAAAGCTTACCTCATTACTTAGCTCAATGATATATGCTAATATGGATTCCACACCCATACATTTGTTCATAGATATATGCTAGTATGGATTCCACACCCATACATAACTTAAGGAAAACATAACCTTCAAGTGTTCCTTAAAATGGCTTCCACAACCCTTCATGCACCAGTCATTTAAGCCTCTTGTTTATTAGGAAGGTCATACCTCAACCTAGTATTTGAGTAATTTCAAGTTATTTGATGCATAATGTCAACCCAAACTACACAAAATCATGTCAAAGAAATCATAGAAATTCCATTCTTACTCATTAAGAATGTATTCCCAAATCATATTTTAACACATCAAATTAATGCACATACATTACTCTTGAATCTAGATTCACAATTAAAAGTGACATCTTTCAAGGTAGCTCTTGTTAAATTTCCATTAGTGTAGGCAAGAAAAGAGTCAAAATTAACATGATGAACTCAATCATCATGTTAATTGAATCTTTGCCTTACACTTGTTGCATAATCCCAAAGTATACGCACCAAGGTCATCATACTATAGTTTAGATTCGACCAATATTTTTCTTGGTAGATACAATTTTAGCTAGTAAAGATGGCTAGTAGGCCCATATCACATTGATAATGATGCATTAAACATATATGCAACCATGCATCCACTCCACATATCTCACTCACCCATTGACAATCAAGTCATTCACATGCTTGGGTTTAACCCCAACTTCTCAAGCACATCCTTTCCCAACATGTCTTTAAGTCCTTTATCATATTTCTAATAATTTTTCTTAACAAAAATATAAAGGAATATGAGAAGGCATTCTTTTTCTTTCATGAGTTTCTAAATGACATAATAATAATAATATCCTTTATGCAACCAATATGTTTCCAAGTCAACATACACAATAATTCAACATGCGTTCAAAATCAACATTCATGCATCAACCTACAAGCAAGAATGTTGGCCCATTAGGCCCTAGTGTTTTAACCTGACTCTGATACCATATGTAAGGTCCCACCTTACCAACCATCAATAATATAGAGAAGTAGAGGTCACATTAATCACTAATACTCATTTTTTTTAGCATTACGAACTTAGTTATCATGTAATCATGTCCCTTCATCTATTTCAATATAAGAATATCACATAAGAAGTCAGGGAATTCCAAAACACATTTCCTCTCAAGTTTAAAATATGATAGCATGTGCTCTTTTCATACTTGTACATGAGCTCTACGTAAGACTAGAAATAAATTCCACCATAATTCCATGTGTGAACATTAAGCTAGATCAACCTATTTGATTTCCTAGATTATGCTAAATAAGATCCACCTATTGACTCTTGATATCACAACTACAAAAATATCATGCTTCTATTACAAAAATCACATATAAGTGTATGAGTATTAACCTACCTATAACAAGGTAACTGAGGGAAGAATATGTCTCTCTTCATCAATGAATCTAATAAATATGATATGTTTATGAAATGGAATCACAAAATATATTAACCCAACAACATTTCCAAATTCATCATTTAAAAATTCTCAATCTCAATTATTAAGGCAATGCTTCAATCATGATTTGTATAATGAATGTTGCAACAAGAGCAACTACTGTTACCAATCCATAAGCATATTATTCTTCAAAAAGTGCCAAGTAAAACAATGGAATTGCATAAATTAGGCACAAGTAGTTGTTTTCTACAATCATTGAAGCACAAGAATGCACCCATGAATGAGTGCAACTAAAACGAAACTTATTATACTCACTTGCACAAAATCCTACAAAATAAGTCACTGTAAAATTGTTTCCAACTACAAACCCCTTTTTTTATGAAAGATTTAGATAATAAAAGTAACAACTATCATATTCTCTATTCACACTTCAACAAATCATTAAATTAATTTTTATATTCGTACCAAAAACTTGCAGACATAGGAAGCTAGAACCATAAAATAATATATTCATAAATTTCTAGTACATAAAAACTATGGTAAGTAATACTTTTACTCTAACAATTTACATGAAAAAAGTTACAGCCATTTAGGCCTTTTGACAAACACTTTGCAAACATGCAATCTACAGCCATTGAGGCCTTTTGACAAACACTTTGCAAGCATGCAATCTACAGCCATTGAGGCATTTTGTCAAATGCTTGGCAACAATGAATATGAGATTCTTCTTCAACCTATTTAGCTCATAAAATTTAGAAATTGAAACTTCAAATGTTGGCATCTTAAAAAAAGGACTAAAAAATATTAGTTTTTCATCAAAAACTCGACAACAACGCACATAATTGACAAAAAAAATTTGCAAAATTGCTTAGATTTACGATCTAGGTTTTGAAAAGTATTTTTTGGAATGAAATCAGGGGTTACATGGCCTTTGTGCATGAATATCCCCTAATGTTGAGCTGAATTGCAATAAAAAGTATGAGAGATTCAATTCTTTAAAACAAGGCAACTTTGGATCTCATTTACCACTTTTGTTAAACACATAGCATGCAAACTCTCATCTACAACTCTACATGAAGAAAAATAACCCAAAATTATGCTACTATGAGTTGTTCATTGAATTTATGAATTTCTATGTTCACTATCTGAATTCTTGATACAAGTAATTAATCAAACATTTTACAAGCTTTAAAGCTACTTTCTTTTACATAAGTTGACAAACTTATTGCAACTATTATTAATATTAATAATATTGGGGATTAAGTCGAGATTGAACTATTAGGATTGAGTAATGATAATTTAAGTGATTTTCCTTCAACTATACTTGAATACCCATTGATTGAAAGTGACTTACTATTTTTGGAAAGTCATACTTGAGATACTAGACATGACTTTCTAGTTTTAGAAAGTCACTCCACAATTGTTAGAAATGAGATTTTATTAAGGAAATTCATTCCTGAGCTGCCCATGAGTGGTATTTTTCTTCTAGAGAATAGGGATTCCACATCCCTATTGCGTACATCTCCATGCCTTAGTAGATTGAGGACTCTGCGCCCTGATCTACTCCAAGAATCCAAGATTCCACACCTTGATCTTTTAATTATTTAGGAATCCATGTCCCAGTCATTTTATTATAGATCCAAGGCTCCATGTCTTTATCTTTCATGGATTTAGGACTCCGCGCCCTAGTCCTTTTATTATAGATCCAAGACTCCACATCTTTATCTTTCATGGATTCAAGACTTCGCGCCCTAATTTCCATGGCTTATCATCTACTCTACTTTGAAAGTAAACGCTTCACCTTGAGGTAATGATTGTGAGCTCATACCCATCTGATGGTTCATTGGTAAGACCTTGTTCCAAGAACTGAACACATCACAATCTCATAGATCAAAGGAATTAAATGAACTTCATAATTAATTTATTCACATTTTACCAAAGATTGTGCATGATTTCCATAGTGATTTTGGTTATGGAGAAGTGACTTCCGCAACCATTTATAATTTGAACATCCTTGTTTGAAAATAACCACATTCCCTATCACATCCTGCTCAATACAATCTTAAGAATATATAATCATAAAAATCATGTATCATGACTTCCACAGTCATTTATAATTCGAGCATCCTTGATTGCAAATAACCATGTTCCTTGCCACATATTTCCCAATACAAGATTAAGCATATATAATCATACAAATCATGTATCGTCCATAAAACATAATTAACCATATGTTCCACATAACCATGATCATCCATGGATCTATGTGTCTCAATCCTAGATCACCATCCATGTCATACACCTATGTCCAGACTAAGATACCAAAAGAGAAAGCATCGATAATATGCTCTTAACAAAAATCAGTTCTTAGACACACAACCATAGATATTATCATAAGCACATAGAAATTGTGTGTCCTAACCAGGTCTATAGCATACAAGCATATACATAAGTCTAACATGCATAATCTTATATCATTGCATTAAAATGACCCTCTCAAAGTGTCATCAAAGCTAGCTCACCAAGACGAGACACTACACATAGTGCTTATGAGGAATTCCAACCAAAAGAATAGCTGAAACATGATGCCACATGGCCAGACTGCCTTCATCCACCAACTACATGTTGAGATTGTAACTAGGTCTAGTCTTCATGATATATGTATTTATCATTAACGTATTTACTATATTTTTGTAAAGCATGTTCTTCATGCTCGAGTCAAAATATTTTATTTTGAGTCAAAATAAAAATTATGTTTTATCATGTCCCGATTGGACGTTTAAAAGAAAGAAAAATTGATTTTAATTTTTGAGTCAATAAGCCCAAAAGATGACCAAGTCAACCCTCCTTGGACAATTCATCTTAGCTCCCTAAGTGGCACCTATTTGAATGTCCTAGACAACTATATATTGGAGACCTATTCGACCTACTTGGAGCTCATTTATTCATCACATCACAAGAAGTATTTTTGAATCAAACGAAGGAAGAAGAGACTAAGTCAAAAGAGAGAAAAAGTCAAGTCAAAGCATAGAATAATATTCCCTGGTTGACCAAATTTGCTAACATACTGTAGCTCACACCTGTGGACTATTTTAGTGGAAGAGCTCGAATTTTATTAGGTTATTGCAGGCCAAATTTCGGCCCCTAGTTACAGGACCGAAATTTCTAAGTTTGACAAGATTGGAGCAGATTTGACTAGCATTGACTTTGACTATTGGAGGTGACTTTAGGATGGTTTGATTTGGCATCTCGGTTACAATTTGGTATTGGTATTGACTTGGATATCTCTCATTTTGATCTAATTCTATAAGGAAATGATTGTTGGGTTTCCCCTTGCCATTGGACTAATTTCTGGTGTCTCTTGTGCATGGTGATCCCTGTTCCGTTGAATGGTTGAACAAAGTGTAATGGTTTGGTGAAGAATAAGTAAATACTAAAACAACAATAATTTTCACTAGTAATTACCAAGCAAGATGAATTAAGTGTTAGAATACATTGCACTTGACTTCTCAACATGGTATTAGAGCTAAGGTGAAGGAAGGACTCTTGAAGATCACAATTTGTTGGCACTCTTGATTGAAGAGATCGTTATAGCGAATCTCTCTCTCTTCTTACGGACAAGTACATAAAGGCAGGTCTCAAGACTCTAAGGATTCTCCTTGAATCCATCAAAGGATATATCACCATCTTTGTTTTAAAATTGTCTATATCCAAGGAAGTCAAGGATGGAAGTCACTACTTTGATATTACAGGTTGAATATAAGATGACAACACATGGGTAATTGGTAGTGGAGCTTCAAGGCATATGACAAATGAACATGAACATCTCAACAATCTATCAAAAGGAAGATCCTCTTACAAGGTTGAACTTGGAGATAAAATAACTATCCAATTAAAGGGATTGGATCTACCTCCATCAAGTTGGAATCTGATGGGAACATTAATCTCAACAACATCATCTATTTCCCAGGTTTGAAAAATTATTTACTTTTTATTTCATTTTTAGCAGGTAAAGGAGACATGATTGCATTTATTGACGACAAGATGATTGTTTGGGCTAAGGGATCTAGTCTAGAAAGTGCTAGGGCTATTGGTATTTGTGAGGAGAGGTTGTATAAACTTCTAACTCCCCCTTCTCAAGCATTAGCACACATTGACATCAATCCATGCAAACTATGGCATAGAAGATATGGTCATATTTTTTACAAAATATTGCCATCATTAAGTAAAATGGTTATAACTATGCCCAAGCTGAAAGAAAAACATGAAGGAGTATGCAAAGGGTGTGCTCTTGGAAAAGTGAGAAGTCTTTTCCTAACAGTGACTTAAGATCCAAGGAAATTTTGGACCTAATTCATTATGATGTGTGTGTCCCAATGTCTAAAAAATTGCTTAGTGGTCATCTATACTATGTAAATTTATTGATAACTATTCTAGAAAGACTTGGATCAATTTATTGAAGTCTAAAGATGAAGTGTTCGATAAGTTCCAGGAATTCAAGGCCGAAGTTGAGAACATGATAGAAAATAAGATTAAGACCTTAATATTTGAAAATGGAGGTGAATAAACATATAAATAACTTGTACCTTTTGAAAATATGCAGGGATTAAGAGGGAGCTGATAATTCCCTATAATCCCCAACAAAATGGTGTAGTTAAAGGAAATAATCAATCCATTGAAGAATGTGTAAGAGCTATGATACATGATCAAGATCTTCCCAAATTCCTATGGGGAGAAGCCTCCATGACTATAATATACATACAAAATATAATTTCTCACAAAATTCTTGGTAACATAACTCCAGAAGAAGCCTTTACTGGTAAGAAGCCTAATGTTGATCATCCTAGAATCTTGGGATCTCTGGTCTACATTCAAATTCCCAGGGACAAGAGAAAAAAAATTGGATCCCGCAAGCATGAGAGGAATATTCCTTGGTTATAGTAATTCATCTAAAGAATACATAATATACATCAAAGAACATGATCACATTGAAGTGAGTAGAGATGTTACATTTGATGAAAACATTGCATACAAAAAATCCAAGGATATCCCCATCAACTCAAATGAAGAAGAAGGACTTGTCTTTCCTAATGAAGATATTCCAAGACAAATTACTTCTCTAGAACTCCCAGCTAATCATCATGAAGAACCAGAAGGACCAAGCAAACCTATGGACCTTGTTTGTTGAAAATGTAGCAAGGAATGGCTACTTTGACTTGTGCCTTAGTGAAATATGCCAATTCAAATTCAATCCCACATATGATTGAGTTAACATTCAATTAACATGTGTGATGTGGCTTATCACTAAGTTATTGTTAGTTAATTAGAGTTAGATGGATTTCAGTGAGCTGTGGACTAATTGATGGATAAAAGTAACTATCTAGTGGAGTTAACTCTAGTGTCTTTCATTTAACCAATCTCTAGTTCTAGAATAGAGATAGACATAAGTTTAGTTGAGTAGTTGAATTTTTGTTAACACAACTTAATCTTAGTTAACTACTGCAACTACTAAATTTATCCCTAGTAAGTCATGCAATTCGTATTTCCTATTGAGATTGGATGAAGGCACAATTGTAATTGTTATTATACAACAACTTTTGGTGTACAACTTGAGAAGAAAGCTGATATATTCTCTTGGGAATTGCTCAAGGAAATAGGAGAAATTCCTATTTTTTAGGGGTAAAATTGTGTTAGGAAATAGGAGTTGTATGGTAGGCCTTATTTTCCTAAGTGTTGGGCAAGTCTTGTGTAGATTTGATCAGTATTACAGGGAGCTTCAGGATCGAAGCAGATTCTATGTAATAGATCAGATTTCTTAGTTGATTCAATACAAGCAAGCAGGGTTTTTTCCCAGTTGGGTTCCCCA
Organism: Pinus tabuliformis; assembly: GCA_031772625.1. Classification (NCBI taxonomy): domain Eukaryota; kingdom Viridiplantae; phylum Streptophyta; class Pinopsida; order Pinales; family Pinaceae; genus Pinus; species Pinus tabuliformis. Next base: position 891,080,380 of record CM062811.1, read on the forward strand.
TATATATTGTGTGTTGTGTGTCTATTCATTATTTTATTTTTGTAGATTTTTCGTACATAAATATTGTGTCTTTTGTCATCAGTTTTCTCTCATTAGCAGTTGAAAGCTTTCAAGGATTTTCTACACTGTTATCATTCCAGAAACTACAAAGATACCTACTTGGCTTAGAACAACATTGCAAGAAGCTGAAGGACATACAACTCCAAGTGGAACATTAAGAGAAATTAAGAGACCCAAAAGGTATTCTATTTATGCATAATTTATGACCAAGCTCCTTGAATCCAAACCCTCTACTTATGAAAAGGATATTGAACACCAAGTATGGAAGAATGCAATGATGGAAGAATATCAATCAATAATGAAGAATGATGTTTTGGAAATCGTTTGTAGACCAAAAGATAAATCTATTGTGACTTCCAAGTGGGTTTATAAGATTAAGCATGCAACTGGTGGAAGCATTGATAAATACAAGGAAAGACTTGTGGCTAGATGATTCTCAAAGTAAGAAGGAACTGACTATTATTAATTTTTTCTTAGGGCAATATTTTTATTTTTTTTGATAATTACATTTATTCATTTACACATTAAATTCACCCCATAACATCATAATATTATTTATATTTACATCATTATTTAGCAACATATGCAACTATCTAGAAAGAACAATATCATTAATGTAACAGAACATAAAGGGACAATAGAAGAAAAGCATTCACACATAGAGACACCAGGATTTTTTAGAGACTAGGTAGAAACCCACTATCGGGAAAACCATTTCAAATTTTTCTTCTTATTAAATTGTCTTTGAATGATTCAACAAAAGAGAGTACAATAATCCATATATTCATCCATACAACTATCTAGCAACATCAATAAACAATATTCATGAAATGAACTCAACAATGCTAATACTCAAAACCCTGCTTTAGAGGCATGTAATCAGCTGTCACTGTCTGCGATCAACGAGCGAAAACTTCGGTCAACTGAAAAATGGAACTTTAGGTTCCAGTTTCAGGGAGTAAGTGGGTATGCAAGTGATTGGGAGCTTCCAATCACTCCCTTGAGACTACAATACAATGACTAGTTACAATACAACAACTAATTGGTTTTATGATGTATTTAGTGAGCACTCGACTAGAAATATGCTTTGCTATAAATATTTTGAGACAGTTCTAGATGGAGCCGAGACATGATTGGGTGGCAGCAAAGCACATCTTGAGATATATCTGTGGTACCATACATCATTGTTTGAGATATGTTGTAGGAAATGAGATTCAATTATTAGGTTACATTGAAACTGACTAGTTTGGAAGTGTTAATGATGGGAAGAATAGTAATGGTGGTTTCTTTTGTTTGGGATTTGCTATGGTTTCTTGGATGAGGTGAAAACAAGACTCTGATGCCCTAAGCACCGTTGAATTTGAATATATGGTAGCTAGTGAATTTAGCCATGAAGAAATTTGGCTCCATATATTAATTGTTGATTTGTTTGAAAGCATGATGAATTCAACCATAATATTTTGTGATAATAAAAGTTGTATAAAGCTAATATAGAAACTGGTCTTTCATGCAAGGATGAATCACATCATGATCAAGTACGACTATATTCAAAACATGGTGAAGGATGGAGTTGTGAAGCTACAATATATATCCACTGATGAACATGTAGCTGATGTATTGATGAAGTCCCTTCCTAAGGGAAAGCATGAACATTTCTGAGACAAGCTTGGACTTGTGGATAACTCCTCTTATATTGAGAGAGTGCGGTTGGACAATTGGTTTCTCGCCATGTCATGTACTATGACTAGGACTAACACCCTAAGTCAAGTAAATGAAATAATATAGGGAGAATGGTAGATTGGATAAGCATCTTGGATTGTCATTCTTGTGTCATGTACTGTGGCCAATTAGGATTAACACCCTAATTCATGTACATTGATTTGGTTTAAGAATGTTCTGGTGGACCGACATTTCCTTGTGACAAGTAGGAAATGGTCTTGCGGAGGACATACTTGGGTGAACCTAGGTGGAGTATGTGCCTCAGAGAGGCAGTTGTGTGGAGTCCTATTGAATGCCTCCCATCATTATGCTTTAATCTAGTGGAGAGATAGAGCTTACTTGTAAAGGCCTTGGTAATTTGACAATGTTGGTTATGGTGATGTTATCATTGATGATGCTTATTACTATGGATCCTTTCTTATGAGAATATTTCAACTTGAGAATATCCCAATGAGTCATTACGAATACCTCCCTAGTTAAGAGGGAGTGTTGAAATTGTAACTAGGTTCAGTCTTCATAATATATGCATTTTATCATTAATTTATTTATTATATTTTTGCAAAGCATGTTCTTCATGCTAGAGTTAAAATAATTTATTTTGAGTCAAAATAATTTTTTTGTTTCATGTCCCATTTGGACATTTAAAAGAAAGAACAACTTATTTTTATTTTTGAGTTAATAAGCCAACAAGATGACCAAGCTTGGTCCTCCTTGGACAAGTCGACTTAGCCTTCCAATTGGCACCTATTCAACCCTCCTAGACAACTATATATTGGAGACCTATTTGACCTAATTGGAAATCATTCATTCATCGCATCACAAGAAGTATTTCTGAACCAAGTGAAGAAAGAAGAGACCAAATCAAAAGAGAGAGAAAGTCAAGTAAAACATAAAAGGATATTCCCTCGTCGAAGGAATTTTCTGACATACTGTAGCTTACACATGTGTAATATTTTCAATGGAAGAGGATAATTTTATGAGGTTATTGTAGGTCAAATTTTGGCCTTTAGTTATAGGACTAAAATTTCTAAGTTTGACCAGATTGGAGCAGATTTAACCAACATTGAATTTTAGTTTAGTATTGGTATTGACTTGGATATCTCTCATTTTGATCTGATTATATAAGGAAAGGACTATTGAGTTTTCCCATTGTGGGTTTTTCCTTGGCCATTGGTCTAATTTCTAGTGTCTCTTTTCTCTTGTGCATTGTGATATTTATTTCTTTGAATGGTTGAAAATAAGTATAATTGCTTAATTAAAAATCATTAAAGACTAAAAGAAAAATAATTTTCACAATTAATTACCAAGAAAGAAGTTGAGAAGTTTAGAATCAAATCTTGTTGATCCATCATCATACTAATAGTTGATTGGTTCTCTAATGTATTTAGTGAACACTCAACTAGACATATGATTTGCAGTAAATATTTTGAGACAGTTTTAGATGGAGCCCAAACATGATCATTGGGTGGCAGTAAAGCACATCTTGAGATATATCTCTGGTACCATACATCATTGCTTGAGATATGTTGCAGGAAATGAGATTCAATTATTAGGTTACATTGACGCTAACTGGGTTGGAAATGATAATGATGGTAAGAGTACTACTAATAATTTCTTTTGTTTGGGATTGATTCAATTATTAGGTTACATTGACACTAATTGGGTTGGAAATGATAATGATGGTAAGAGTACTACTAATCATTTCCTTTGTTTGGGATTTGCTATGGTTTCTTGGATGAGTAGAAAACAAGACTCTGTTGCACTAAGCACCGCTAAAGCTGAATATATGGCAACTACTGAAGTTAGCCATGAAGCAATTTGTCTACATAAATTTCTTTTTGATTTGTTTGAAGGCATGATGGATTCAACCATAATATTTTGTGATAATCAAAGTTGTATAAAGCTAATAGAGAAACTGGTCTTTCACGTGAGGATGAAGCACATCATGATCAAGTACCACTGTATTCAGAACATGGTGAAGGATGGAGCTATGAAGCTATAATATACCTCCACCGACGAACAAGTAGCTGATGTATTGATGAAGTCCCTTCCTAAGGGAAATCATGAGCATTTCTGAGACAAGCTTGGACTTGTGGATAACTCCTCCTAGATTGAGAGGGAGTGAGGTTGGACACCTAGTTTTTCCCTGTGTCATGTAGTATCACTAGGACTAACACCCTAAGTCAAGTACATGGACTTGTATAGGGAGAATGGTAGGTTGGATAAGCATCCTAGAATGACATTCTTGTGTCATGTACTGTGGCTGATTAGGATTAACACCCTAAGCTAAGTACATTGATCCGGTTTAAGAATGGTCTAATGGACTGACATTTCCTTGTTACAAGTAGGAAAGGGTCCCGTGGAGGACATAGTCTGGTGAACCTAGGTGGAATATGTGCCTCAGAGAGGGAGTTGTGTGGAGTCCTATTGAATGCTTCCCAACATTGTGATCTTATCTAGTGGAGATATAGGGCTTACTTGTCAAGGCCTTGGTAATTTGACAATGTTGGTTATGGTGATGTTATAATTGATGATGCTTATCAATCTAGATCCTTTCATATGAGAATATTTCAACTTGAGAATATCCTGATGAGTCATTATGAATATTCCCCTAGTTAGAGGCAGTGTTGAAGTTGTAATTAGGTTCGGTATTCATAATATATGCATTTATCATTAATGTATTTATTATATTTTTGTAAAGCATGTTCTTCATGCTAGAGTTAAAGAATTTATTTTGAGTCAATTTTTTTTTTTTTTTTATCATGTCCCATTTGGACATTTAAAAGAAAGAAAAAATAATTTTTATTTTTGAGTCAATAAGCCCACAATATGACCAAGCCTGGCCCTCCTTTGTCAAGTCGACTTAGCCCTCCATGTGGCACCTATTCAACCCTCCTAGACAACTATATATTGGAGACCTATTTGACCTACTTGGATCTCATTCATTCATCACATCACAAGAAGTATTTCTGAACCAAGCAAAGGAAGAAGAGATCGAGTCAAAAGAGAGAGAAAGTCAAGTCAAACCATAGAAGAATATTCCCTCGTTGAATGAATTTTATGACATACTACAACTCATACATGTGGACTATTTTCTGTGGAAGAGGTCAAATTTTTTGAGGTTATTTATTGTTGGTCAAATTTCGACCTTTAGTTACAAGACTGGAATTTCTAAGTTTGACCATATTGGAGCAGATTTGACCAACATCGACTTTGATTATTGGAGGTGACTCAAAGGAGGGTTTGATTTGGTATCTTGGTGGTAGTTTGGTATTGGTCTTGACTAGTATTTCTCTCATTTTGATCTGATTATATAAGGAAAGGATAGTTGGGTTTTCCCCTTGTGGGTTTTGCCATGGCCACTGGTCTAATTTTTGGTGTCTCTTATCTCTTGTGCACTGTGATATTTATTTCTTTGAATGGTTGAACATAAGTATAATTTCTTAATGAAGAATAAGTAAAGACTAAAAGAAAAATAATTTTCACAAGTAATTACCAGGAAAGAAGAATTAAGTGTTAGACTACATTGCACTTGGTTTCTCAAAACTACACACGTTATCATCAAGTCTTTTCAGGCATAATCACCTCCATGCTAGGATACCACAGTAAAAATAATTTTTAGCTCTCATTTAGGAGAAGAGAGTCCATATCAAGGAAGATTATTTAGTGGATAAGTTACTGTTGGAGCGTAGAAGCCACTTTTACTAGGTAATTCATCAATGAGCATCCACCAGTGTTGTCAACACCCGATGGTTTAAAAACTTCCCAAAAACCTAGGTGCTTCTATCATATCCAGTGGCTTATCAATCCACAAACTTCTAGTGGTTTTTCAACCTTCAAGAAAGCCACTTCTCTCCATAATGTTTTTCAACCAATAATCCTCTTTGAAGATTCCTCAACTGGTTTACTTCCTCCAAAGCTCAATCACTGTGTGCTTTGATAATTTCTTTGCTAATCCTCTTACTCTGCATATGCGTGAGAGTGAATTCTCTCTTTACACTTCCGACCCTTGGAGGAATTTCTCTAGTGCTCACCACTATTTCTTCCCACTGTGCATGCATGAGAGAGTCTGAGTGTGTTCTCCCTTCCTAGCATATGCCCTCCTTTGTTCTCTACCCTCTCTGACTTATTTTTTGCCATCCCCAATAGACTAATTTTATGTCTTTTTCCTAGGCCAATGTAGGTAAATTACCTTGGACAATACAACCTATGTTGTCTTCAATATTTTATCCTTCTGTTGCTTATGGATGGAGTTTAAAGGACACCTAGTTCTATCCTCTTCTCTTTAGTTGAATTTATTGTACAATCGACCCATTTAAAACCACTCAGCTGACCAAGGCTGTTATTTGAAACTTACTCCTTCCTTAAGCAATCTCCCTCCTTAGGCAACTGGAATATGTTTCCCTTTCTGTAAGCCCTTTAATTAATTACAATTTAGTGACAATGAAGGAATATTGAACAAGGGATTTCACAGTCCCCTCCCACTGGGGGAACACCGTCCTTGGTGTTCGATAACCATACAAAAGAAAACATGCATTAGACCAAGCATTGATGGTTATGGAGCTTTATAAACACAACTTGTTTCAAATTTTACAACACATTTTATATGCACAGTGGTTTACCCGACAACTTAGTAAACATTAATTCATTAATTCAACCATCTCCTAATGGTCCTTTTCAAGTCTTTGGTGCTTCTGATTTTCTCAAGCCAACTTGGATTCATTCCTTTTCTCTGGAGTGTTGCCTACCTCCAATGTCCAGTGCTGCTATCCTTGCACTTCTTGTTCCTTCAATGAATAATTCATGTCTCATTGTTTCCAGGCACACCCCGAATGTGCTTCTGATTCCCATCAACCATACACGTGACCTTTTAAAACCAATTTATTTTTCCCAACTTCCCTTCTTTGCTTCCCAATCCATTAGGCAATCTAGTCACCCCATTCCATGCAATCACACACCTTCCCAGTTTAGGGATCTGTTGATGGTGCTGGAAATCCGTCAACCAAGGGGGTCTCCTCGATGTGAAGTCCCAATTATACCTCACATTGTTCGGAATAAGAGCCCCATTCAAAGTATCAACCCGAATGCCATATATTCTTATATATTTGCCTTGGCTTAAGCTATCAACAAGAGAGGGAAGTGTGTATGTGCCTTTGCAAAAAGCAAGTAAGTGTGCCTGGTGAATGTTCAACTGCAGGTGTATCAAGGTTCTTCTACTACCAAAGGAGGAAAAGTGAGCCTTTAAGAGAGAGGTAGTAGTACCACCCTAGTAGAGGCGCACACAAGCGAAAATAGAATTGCCTAACATCAAGAAAAATAATCCACATAGGTGCAAAAATTGTTACATCCAGTACAATACATTTTCAATAAGATAAGCGCTAAAATAATCGAAATAGTTAGACTTTTTTAGTATAGGTAAAAGTAAACATGAATCATAAACATTCACAAAAAAATCTTACAAATATTCATAATCCATGCATGAAAACACATTGGCTATCAGGCTTCAAGTATTAAGTAAAGTCCCAAGATACATGAATACAACGAATATCACTAGCTTCAATAATGGAGCTTTGTAGCCACGACTTGCTCCCCAAAAGTACTGACTCTGTCTCTCTGATGCCTTATGGGAGAAGCTAAGTTGAAAAGTATTTTACATGAGAAACAATGGTGTATATATAATAAATGGGTTGATCCTTTACCTCCCTTATGACTCTTGGGATACCCTCATGAATGTTTGACTTCTCATGACATTTCGACTTCCTACATGACTTTTCACATTACATAGATAACTCTTGGACTTCCAATTTATACTACATTTTCCAATATAGAATTACATAATCCACAAATCGTGTGGCACATGATGACTCATGACATGGCATGACATGGACTACATGATGACATGGAAATGTCAAGTCACTCTTTGCTGCTTATTTCTTTGTGCCTTCTTGAAAGATAGTGCATGTTCTTCTTCTTCCTCCTCCTTATGACTTGAAGATAATGAATATTCAATGAAGTCTTGATCTTCCATCATCTATTGTAATGTTTGTTCCTTCATCTTCTCGCTTGATAATCATTTGGTATTCTTCATCTCCATAGGTGTCTTATAGAATGGTATCCATATCCTTTTCCTCCATCATCATCCTATCATGATAAGATACATACCTACGACTAAAAACCATTCATGACAATATGACATCAGTCTGAAAACCCCTAATCTAACACGTTTCATGAAATCACTTGTTAGGGATGGAACTAGTGACTGGTTGAGTGGTTGAATCAAGGATTGTGTAGTTCCAGAGGCCAAGGTTTTGGATTGAGGTTTGAGACTGCACAATGCACCATTAGGGATGGCTAGGGTCAAAGGATTGCACAATTGAGGGACTTAAGAGCTCAGGTTGGAGGCTTGATCCTTGATATTGTGTAGTGCACAATTCTGAAGGTATGGGCTAAGTGACTGCGCAGTTGAGGAACCCAAGAGGTCAAGCCTGAGGCTTGAAGTTTGTTAATGCACAATTATGGAGGGAGAGAGGCCAAGGGATTGCGCACTTCAAGAGTTCAAGGTTGAGGTTTGATGATTTAGACTGTTCAGTGCACAGAGAAAGCTAGATGGAGGCAAGGATTGCGTAGTTCTAGAGCTTAGTGGTTGGGTTTGAGCACTAAGATTGCATAATGCATAGCTCTGAGAGGCAAAAACTATGTATTTCGCACTGCCAAGAAGCAATTCTGTTGCTTGAGGACTGACACTGTGCAATGCACAGTCCAAGAGGGCTGAATGAGGTTGAGATGCAAGGTCAAAGAGTTTTCCTAGTTTTGACTAAGTGCTAGATTAGTGAGAGAAAGTTGAACAAAAGAAAGAATTGAACATGATCACACACTTATTTCAATTAAAGACACAATATGGAACACTCAGACCACATGAACAACATTCTTTCCTCAATGCGACAACATTGCGACAACTCACTCCAAGTGAGACACTAAAGATACACTTTGCGATGATAGTGATGACACTTGTGCGGTAATGATTGAAACTTTGGAAATGAGTGTGATACATCCTTACATGATAATAAAAAATAATTAACACAAATGTTAGCCCTTGAAACAACTACAACTAGCTTTTGTACAATATGCGACACTTACGATGCCAAAAGACGACACTTGCTATATGAGAAGAAAAGTGCGAATGACACTTGCGATATGAAAATGATGGTAAACAAAACACATGTCAGAGCGAAGATAACATGAAAATGACACTAATTAAGGTGAAAGAAAGCAAAAGAGACAGTTGTAAACATGACAATGACACTTGCGAAGGTGAATGTGCACAAAAAGCGACAATTGGAGAAACTCATCAAAATAGGAGTACGATCGCAAAAAAAAGTGAGAGTCTGAAAATTGAGAGTGCACACTGACTGTAAACATAGGTTGAACATTGCACATGCACTGTCTTGATGGACTGTGCTTGGTCCATCAAGCTTGCGGAAAAGGATGCGCTCATGAATTTGTTGCGTATTGAGCATGTGTGAGTAGGTGACTTCGACACTTACAATCCAAGAAGGGATGTTGAAGACTTAATAAAGCATCAACCAACCAATAAGAGAGTACAAAATGACTGATCACAAGGTCAAGAGTAGGATCCAAAATTCAAGTGTAGACAAAAGTTTGGTCGGGTGTTTGTCGCAATGACAACAACATCATTTTCTTTGCTTCCCAGTTCGGGTGATCCATTCCTTGGCAAGGTTTCATCACATTGGAAGAGTCTCATAATTGAGGAAAGTTCCTACCTCAACACCTTTATATCGGTCATGGAATCCTTCATGGAAATAAATGGACACTATTAGGTACCAGTGTCCCACAATGGCCTTGTTACTAAAATATTTTACCAGCATATTGTTGCATGCTCTAATTCCTTTTCCTACTACTGCTATTCATCTTGGAGCCAACTCCAACCACCCAAAATGGGAATTCCATGCTTTCCTACATAATAGCACATAAATTTCCATTAGAATCATCATACATAATTGTAATAACTTTAGATCATACCTCATTGGTAGCTTATCCATGAGGTGAAATTGGAATTTTACTTTGATTCCTATAACATCAAAACCAGGTTAAATTGTAAACCAATCAATCATAAGTTAGAGCATTAAATTATGTTGATAATTTAGAAATTCTAAAACTGATTGAAATATTGATACTCATCTTGATTTTCTCTTACTACTTTCTTTACACACATTGGATCAGTTACCAAACCCATCAAGCACCCAATGGCCTTTTCTTTTGCTGTACACACACTAGATTAGTTTCTAAACCTGGTAAGCACCCAATGCCTTCTCTTCTCTTCAACCTCATACACACACTGGGTCAATTTACAAACCTGACAAACACCTAGTGCCTTCTCTTCTCTTCACTTCTATTTGAAATTTACTAAGTGGTACATTGGCCCCAAGGTGAGCACTTAGTAACAGATAAATATAAATAAGACCAATCGCTACCCCACAAATATGGGCATTACTGATATCGAAGTCTATAACTTAGTCTAAGGTTTTTCCACAATTTATGGCAACATTGAAGTCCCATGTGATAACCCCTTTGGGAAAATTCCCCCTCTTAGATAGATTATAAATATTTCATGTATTTTGATTCTAAATTAAAATGGGATAAGTCAAGGGACACATCTTCCAGAGTTTAGGAGGTTACTTGCTTGGGACGTTTCAAGGTTTCCTTACAACATGAAATTTAAATTGTTTTATGACAACCATTGAAGGCTAGTTGGTGTGCCTTAAATGGAATGGTCCTCTAAATTAATAGAACTGAAGAGAAGGATGAGGGCCATGCTTGCTTTGGAAAAAATTACAAGGTAGAAATGACAAAAAATTATAAAGGATGAGCTGCATGGGAAATTGGAAAAAATAGAGGAAATCAACCTAGAAGAAGACAAAATGGTATAGAGAAGGCAGGGGAGAAGAGGAGACATAAGAGAGATCACAAACAACATTCTCCATGGATCACTCAAAATAATACCATTGTGGATGAGAGATGGAGGGGATGATGGAGGAAATACCAATGCAACAATGATAATTTAAAACCATGAGCAGTGTGAAGGACATAGCCAGAAATGGTGGAACAACAAACCTTTAGCTTGCGGGGCTCGTTTTTGGAAAATCGTGGTCACTGGGGAGTTTTCCTAGAGAGACAATCATCAATAAATTATAGAGGTTATTCAAGACACTACAAGGAACCTGTGCATATCCTTGGTCTAGGGAAGATTAAAGAAATCTGCAGGGAAGGAGGAGTCTTGCACATCTACAATTTTAAGAGAATATGTATATATATCTCGGTTGAGAAACAAGAGCAAAAAAAGAATTATCTGTAAGTGAGGATAAGTCTCTGGATACCCTTGGGGTTGGAGGGTGGAGATGGTCTTCTCTAGATTCCCTTGACAACCTGGTATGGAGATTTGATCCTCAGATTCCTAGTGAGTGAAGTTCTTAAGTCTCCTTTGATTGTTCATCTGTTTTTTTGCAGTGAGTTTTGGATTCCCTTTATTGGATGGAACCATTGTGTTACATGTTTTCAGGGTGGAGGTTAAGCCTCTAGAATCCATTGTGTTGGGTTAAGGGTGGAGGTAACAAGCCTTTGGACTCCTTGTGCAATTCTAACTTCTAAATAGTTGGTGGGTGGAGGTGGAAGAACCTCTAGAATACTTTTCTCAACTAGCAGTTGGAGTTTAATCCCCTAAGCAAAAGCCACTTCAGTCTGTGGAATTTGGCTTGGGGAGACAACTGTAAGTGAGGACTAGCTAAAACTTTTCTACGGTTGGGTGGAGAGTTGTTGTCCTAGAATCAGTTGGCAAGTTAAATTATGAGATAAGTATCTCTCATTCATTGGTAGTAATGAATGTATGTTTATGTTACTAAGCTGAAACGATACCATCGATGTATGATGCATGACCTGAAATTTGGTTGTTTAAATAATTGATATTGCTCTTATTGGTGCATGAATATTGTGATAAACTCATGTGTGAGGAGATTTATAGTTATGGTGCTCAAGATTTAATCATTATAAAGAATTTATTGCACTTAATTAACACTGGACTAGATAAAGCTCAAATGAGTTGACTGTGATATATATATATATATATATATAGATATATATATATATAAAATGAACTCTGATTAACCTGCTGTCAAAACCATTTTAGTTATGGGAATGAAGTGAAACTATAGTTTCCCTTGAAATCATTATATGGGTAGTGGTCTACCCACAATTTTCAAATTATGTGACTTTATGTGGGTTACAGTCTCATGGTAGATTGAGATAATTGATATTTGTAGCAGGGTCATTCATTTTCTAGGGAGTTAAGCTATGGGTCCTCTCAAAATGATTGCAATCATACTTAAACTTGGTACATGAGGTTGGAATCAAGTCCTATTTATGCCTACACCCATAAGTATTAAAATTTGTACACACACATACACACACACACACATCGTGTATAATATATACATATATAAAAAAATAGATAGATAGATACATATGTGTGTGTGTGTGTGCATATGTACTCCAAATGTTTATGGGGCACCCAATATTTGAGGTAAGGGCTCATCTCTGTGAATGCACTGAGTCAGGTCCTCAACCATAAGGGTTAGGACATGAACCCATATGATCGGGTTACATGAACAAGGAAGGAAGGATCCAACAAAACCATGTTGTAAAAGGGTAGAACCACCGAGGCTCTAGGTGAGGGGCCGAGAACTACTAGAACTAAGCGGAGGGCCTTGTGATGCTTATGAAAATCAAGAGCGGCGAGAGCACGGGCCATAATCGATGACATTGATTTAATTAAAAGATCGATGATCAAGAGGTGGAGGGGCCTCTCCCCTTTGACACCAACAAGGGGAGGGGGAGGTCCCATGTCAATCTTAGTCATTGATTGAGTTGGGGAAGAGATACATACGAGAATTTGGTGGGGCCTTCCCCTTGTGATGTCAGTGAGCGGAGGGTGAGGTCACATAAGCCTTCAGATGAGTAGATGGGTGGTGGATCGCTAGATTTGTACCCCAGAACCATTCGCAGAACCAAACCATGCGACCCCCACTATGACATCAACAAGGGGAAGGGGGGTGGAAATTTTAATCCAACCATTGATTGAATGAGGGTTGTGGGCCATCAGATGGTGAAGGAGAGAGAAAGGGGAAGTCTACGGTATTTATGTAAGAGCGTTGGGTTCAAAGGAAAGTGTGTCACTGTTATATATATATATATATATATATATATACACACACACACACACAAAATGATTTGTATAAATATAGGAATGATACGCTCTTAGGTAATGATGGGGGGTAAGGAAAAGAATTAGGTATCAAGATAGGCCATGTGGGCACCACGTGGCAAAAAAAGAAATGTGACGGACTTTTTAGAGGATCATCATTTGCAATCCTGAAGTCCAAATTGGAAAAAATTTATATCACTGGAAAAGTCTCTCTGAGACAAATATGACGATGACATCAAAAGTTAAGATTTAGAAACTCAGAATAAAGTAAAAAAAAAATTACCCCATTTCTCTAGCTTTACCTAGGAATTTGGGTTAGCATAGTGACCACACTACCAAGGGTAAGGGGGTGTGTTTACATGTGGTATTAGAGCTTCCAGGTTCAACACTTGGATTGGATGGGCTATATTGTATAAGAGGTGTAGAAAAAGGCTCCAACTTCAAGCCTTTGGAAGAAAATTTAGTGCCCTTTTACAAAATCAACAGGGAAGTGGAACCAATGCTTGGATCTTTGGAGCTAGAGTAGAGCTCTAGGTCTAAGTGTTGTAGCTGATGTGGATAAGATGACATGTTATTTGGAGAAATTGATTGTGATTTGTATGCTAGTTGCAAAAATGTTCTACTATGATTGATTTTTTAAAAAATGCAATGGTGTGACAAGTGTTTGCTATTTAATCATCCTGAAGGTCTGGACAACTTATTGCTGTGACCTTGGAAGCTGGTCATTTATTTATTTTTTTGTAGAAATACCTGCATGGTTTCGTGCATGCTTGTTCAGTGGTGTATTCTTAAACACTTGGGATGAATGTGCATGTGAATTCATATATGATAGGAGGGGTTGGGGAAATCCCCATGTTGCTTGTATTGCATAACATAATTTATCTATGATAGAACACACACACACTCACACACACACACACACACACTACGATGTAAGAATCACATGGTTTGTAACCTATGTGGCATAGAGCTTTGGTGGATTGGAGGCATGATGCCTTGTGACTCCATTAGAGAGTGATGTTTTTTAATGAATTTCTTGTTGTGCAAGAGGGTGCTGGCTATAACATTGAAATTCTTGTTCATAGGTGGACTGCTTGCTTGTGCAAGTGGATGATGGGTATAACATTGAGTTGGAATGGTTATATTGATTCAATATTGTATGCATATCTAGGTTGTATTCGTAAATGTACAAAACAAATTCATAAATTATAAAGATCACATATGATTATATGACAAATGGATTCTAACCAACCTTTTGAGATTGTAGATGTGGTGATTTCTGGCCTTAGCATTGAGGATGATATTAAATTTTAAATCCTGATTTCTAAATTGGTAATAATAGTCTTGGTCAAAAAGGATGATTTTGATTTACTGTTGAGTCTGGGAAAATACTAACATTTAAACTTGGAAAGACATGATTGAAATTTAGATGGTATATGCATGAACATGTGAAAATAATGTTTTTTAAGAATCTAATTGAAATTATAAATATGCCTAATCATGCTTTGGATTTTTAGACATGTGACAAATCAATAAATCGAGATATGTGATAAGATGCATGGCAACGTGTTTAGCTTAACATAGTGAAATGGCAACTGGTACACTTATTTATATTATTTCCTTAATGAACTAATAGTTGAGTGTGCCAATAGATGCACATAGCAAGACTTGGTGGCAGTGAAAGGAATCATGTATTGCGGCATGGTAAAATGGGATATGGATCAAGTCCACCAAGAGTGAAAAGGAAGGAAATTCCTCCAAAGAAAAATAACCTTAAAGAATTTGGAGGCTGAGCTCATGGATGTGAAGGCTAAGCTTAAAAATTGCAAGGAAGAGAATCAAATGCTTGTTAGGAGCCAAAAGGATCAAGCAGAGTTGAATTCCATATTGAGGTAGAACTTTTCCTGCATTCAAGGGTTGCTACAATACACTCCTTGTCTTCGAGAGGTGGAAAAAATTCTTGTTGGAAAGACCAAGAAGAGGCCCCACGAGTCTGAAAATAAAAATAATCCACTCACATTTTGGATCTGTGGGGAGGAACATTTGAGGAGGGATTGTCCCCATAGGAAGGAAAAGAAAGAGGACAAAATTGCAAACCACAAGAACATGAACCTATAACGCAAGATGCTGAAAAGGAGGAGGGAACATCTCCTCAAGCTGCGTAATATATGGATGCATACATTGAAAAAGGCTTTCCTTTTGAGTGCGCCACAATTTTATATCTATATCTAGATATATATATATATATATATGTCTATATATATGTGTATATATATGTATGTGTATATATATATATATATATATATATATATATATATATATATATATATGTATATATATATGTATGTACATACATATATGTATGTACATACATATATGTATGTACATACATATATGTATGTATGTACATACATATGTATGTATGTACATACATATGTATGTATGTACATACATATGTATGTATGTACATACATATGTATGTATATGTATATACATATATGTATGTATATATATATATGTATATATATCTATATATCTATATATATATATATATATATGTATATATATATATATATATATATATATATATGAACGATACACTCTTAGGTAATGATGGGAAGTAAGGCAAAGAATAAGATATCAAGATAGGCCATGTGGGAACCACATGGCAAGAAAAAGTAATGTGGCACTTAAAATTAATAAAATTTTAGAAGATCATAATTTGGAATCCTAGAGTCCAAATTGGACAAAATTATATCATTGGAAAAGTCTCGTCGGGACAGATATGATGATGACATCAAAATTGAGTTCTGGAAACTCAGAAGAAAGTAAAAAATAAAAATACTCTGTTTCTCTAACTTTACCAGATAAGTTGGGTTAGCATAGTGATCACACTCCCAAGGGTAAGGGGGTGTATTTGCATCCCACAATTATATATATATATATATATATATATATATATATATATATATATGTATGTATGTATGTATGTATATATATATATATGTGTGTATATATATATATATATATATATATATGTATGTATATATATATACATATGAACGATACACTCTTAGGTAAAGATGGGAAGTAAGGCAAAGAATAAGATATCGAGATAGGCCATGTGGGAACCACATGGCAAGAAAAAGTAAGGTGGCACTTGTTGGGTAGGTAAATCCCCTCTGCGGACAGAGGCGATCCCACTAGCCTAAAACAGAACTAGCCACAATCAAACCACGCTGCTATGCAAGTTCCTAGTTATGCATCAAAGGTGAATTAAGAAGACCAACCTGGAATCCAACGCTATGATTGAAGCAGAGTTGATATTCCCGCTCCCTCGCTCCAGCAGATCATAAACGAACACCTGCACATGCAAAGGAAGAGACAGATACCAACATAAAATCTACCAAGGCACAACTATATTTCAGTCAGAAAGGAAATAAATCAACACATCACCATAATAGACAATGAGATTGGAACTATAATAGCAGTCGCTCATTAATTAATAATAAACATGAAAAGTTACAACCATGGTTCTGACGTCGAACCTCTCCTGGCTGGGCGAGTAACTATATGTGTCTTGCAATGCATCTCCTCTCCGGCAGCATAACCTCTCTAGCATTCACTAGCATTCCTCCAAGAACTCAAGAACTCAACATCTAGCACTCCATGACTAACGATTATCACTAGCTTGTCAAATGCATAAGGACAAGCTTATATAGATGAAGAAGGGAGGAGGATACGATGAACCGGGACACCTATTGTGGATTAACATTATCCCCAAAAGCCATTAAAGATGGAGATAGGATAGAGCTCGACATAAGACTGATTTTTTATCCTCAAAAAGCCCCATGTAATGAAGGAAACAACAGTCGGACGTGCGTTAAGGCAAAAAGCATGACCAAACTTGGTTGGCGCGACTGCTGCTCTAAGACAGAGCGCCAATGGTCGCGCCCCCTTTTGAGGATCTCCATGATTGGCGCGGGTAAGATACTGTGGACCTGCGCCAATGGAAAAAGAGCATTTTTTAGGGATAATCTGTAGAAGGTGTCTTCAGGGAACATGAAGTACATACTCAGGGGAACATAATGCAAGTGTTTTTAGACTTTGTCACTTCTTATAACTCCCGGGATGAGTCCTCCAAAGTACGACAAGAGGAGTAACAGGGATGGTGACAAATTACTGTGTAACAGATGCCCCCTAAAGCATGAAGTCCGAGAGGTGGAGAGGGGTGAAATGCTTTACAAGAGAACACAAGAACACATAAGAACACATATAGTTACTGCCGCCGAGGATCTGTATTAAGAGACATGACTGATAGTTCAATTACATGATGTACGTGGTATGGTCGCAGCCATCCATAAGAGAGTACATAAATAATCTAGATCCATAGTATGGACGCAGCCATCTGGTTAGGACCAATGAATTGACTCAGGTATGGTCGCAGCCATCCAGTGAATGAGTCAAGTATCAAGAATCACGCCTGGATTACAACAGACACAATCCAGGGTCTTGCGCTCCGTCTCGACCCGAACAAGAGTACAAGTTCAAGCATGTGAATATATGAGCTGAAGTCGAACATGCATGAACATCGTCTGATTACCAGTCAATAGTGGAAACTGTTAACAGACGCGAGAGGTACCACCAATAATGACAATGGTCCTCAAGGTACTATAGGTACAATCTACGGCGCGTGAATTAATGATCTGAAGTCGAACGCCCGTAGAATCATTCGATCGGAGGCCAATGATGAAAACCTCACGTTGAACACGAAGAACCTGCCATTGAGGCATGCAGGCTCCAAGGCACCGGAAGGGAGTCTCTAGATCAACTTCCTGGATAATGAGTTGAAGTCGACAGGGAGTGACCTTGATCGAAGGTGGGCCATAATGTTTCCCACATCATCGACACGAGACAGAGAGATAATGTTGTGAATCAAGATTGTGCGAACTATCAGAGGGAGGTTATTTCTTTGCAGAGGTCAACTTCTCTTGAACATATCGGCGACACATTAACGGAATCGGCAGTATTTGACATCAATGTATCAAAGGTCATGATGACGAGGCAATGAGTGGATGAGAGGTCAAATAGGGTACCCAAGTCCATGGAAGCAAGTGAAAGACATGAGATGAGATATCCCCACCCCGGACACGAAAGCAGAAAAGTGCCATGTTCAAGAGCGACATACTGCCGTCACGGTAATAATTATGGTTCAAAAATTTTCTTTTCCCCCCGCCATTTCTGGCGAGTACCCCAGTTATTTTTAACAAGCTTGATGGGGATAGCATATGCTTGTGTTGTGGCAAAATCCAATGTCATTAAGTTTTAACGAGTCTGACAAAGGAATAACTCGGCGTCTTTTCATGTTTAGAGAGTTTGAAAAGACAGCAGAAAAGGAAACTCCAGGGATGTCCTTTTTCGTAAAGTTGTGTCTCTCGGGCCCGAAAAAGTATAAAATAATACCCGAAAGAACCGCCCGATCATTATGATCGAGGAGTACTTTTCATAATTAGTGATTTCGACCTGAAAAAGTAAAAAAGCGGTCAAAACCACGTCGTTTCGTAACCATTAACGAGTTTGGAACGACAAAAACCCGGTAATCTTTTTATGTTTTAACGGTCGACAAAAAGAACTTAAAACAACCGCCCCTTATTACCATTTAACGAGTCAAGAGGAGCGACTCGGCAATCTTTTCCTCTTTAAATGGTCAGAAAAGAGCTGAAAGCAGACCTTGAAGTAATCTTTTCTCGTGTTTTACCGAGCTCAAAAAAGTCAAAAAGGGAGCTCGTTATGTTGCTTGAGTGGCATTAAACCCTGTCAACATTCAAAAACAGCGTAAAACTCTACTTTGACATAAAAATATTTCACAAAAACGCTATTTTAATGCATTTTTTAGCCAAAAGAAGTTATAAATAGTGAAATGGTAAAAAATAAAATTACTTTTCACTTTTTACCTTGTGAGTTTACCGTTGGAGGGTTTTGGGTGCAAATTTCAACTGCTGATTGCGACCAATCCAGGAGACCATTCGAGCCGCCGTTTGAAACAGGTAAGAGGCCTCATCTTTAGCTCCATTTCTATTTCATTTATTTAGTTTTTCTTCCACAGAATGATCCTCTGCAAGGAGGATTGCAAAAATTAGGGTTGCGCCCATTGGCGCGAGTTTTCTTCACGGGACCGCGCCAATGGGCAATTTTCTCTAAAGGAGACGCGCCATTGGCGCAACTGTTTTGAAAACAGTCGCGCCAATCACGCGAACTAAAATTTTACCCTCTTTTCACCGTTGGGTTTGCAATTTTCTCTGATATTTGATTTCATCATTGATTTATTGATGACATCTTCGGTTTTTGGTTGCAGGTATTGGTCAAAATGTCAATAGAATGGAGAGAAAGAGAACACGAGGCCATAGATGCCATGGCGATGGAAGATGACGCATGTATGGATGCGTTGCGAGAATGTGGCTTGAAAAAATTCTTCCTTACCTCATACCTACGTGCACAGCCCGAGTTACTAAGGTTTATCGTGGACGTCTAGGATATTGAGGATCAGGTATTCCGCCTGAAGGACCAGACATTGGAGTTGGATGTCTCTGATGTCTATTTTATTACTGGACTATCTCGGCGGGGCGCACGGCCCATCTTGTCCGGTAGCAGGCCTTCCGGGGAAAAGATGGGTGAGGTCATGGAAAGGGTTTGTCCTGGGGCCCATTTTGGATCCAACAGTGCCAAGGTGGACATTGTCACTATCCCAGATTTGGTGCTACGAGTGGTATTATTTACTATCACCCGGACGGCTGGGATACAGGCACCCCACGAGGCCAGCAAGAATCTCTTACTGCTGGCAACTGAGTGTCTGCAACCGACACTGTTTGATTGGGCATCGGCAGTGACAACAAATATAAAGAGGCAGCTTACCAAGTGTAAGCGTGATGGCAATAAGCAGTTTGGATATGGATCTATTATAGTGTCATTTTTCCTAGAGCGGTTACCGATATTCCGGATCCCGGGAGGCATAGTGGCAGACCCAGTGCCACGGGAGCCGAGGTTGGCTCGATGGGCACCACTTATGCCTAGAGGAGGTGGGGGCCAGCAGATGGCCTGGAGGCCCGAGTTCTTCATTTGGCTCCAACACCAGTTGATCGTCGTGGAGGACTGGCCCTATGCGGGCACTGATTTTACTAGAGATCCAGACCTCCCGTTGCCTGAGGGAGAGGACTGGGACGAGGAGCTAGGTAAGGACCCTTTATGTTTTTAATATTTTAACATATTCAGGTTTTTGTAATTCATGTCTGTTTCTTACAGCACCTATATGTATGCAGATGTTGGTGCAGAGCGACCAGCCGACTTGCCTCATAACGTGCGGAGAGCGCAACCTACAGCAGACCCTCAGGTGGAGGGTGAGGATGATCTAGTTCAGAACCTTGAGGCCCTTACTCGAGGAATACCAGATTATGGCAGATTGGCCGACGTGCCTAGAGCGTATCAGAGACACATGGTGGGAGTATCTACTCGCGTCCATCGTCTGTTGAGACGTTTGGTGCGGGCGGTGACATGCTATCATGAGCATCACCGTGCTTAGACGCCTAGGTTTCATTTTTTGTACATTTTGAGAGACATGTTGTCAGCGGATGCATGGGACTTGGACATGTATTATTTTTGGGTTATGTAATGCGCGCGGCGCAAACATTATGACACACACGTATCTATATATACATATGTTTATGATTCATTATTGTGTTTTCATGTGCTTTCTTATATACTGTTTTAATTACAAATTATGCAAATGTCTATCTAATACATGATTGGCTAATGCATCAGATAATGTATTTAATTGTCTTGGAACATGTTGATATGTAATAAAATCAAAATGCCTTTCTAACAACCTTACACGTAAATACAACCTTAGAATATGATGGTTTCTGACGGAATATTGCCCGTTGAGTTGGTGGACAACAAGTTGAGAGTCCAGGTTCACTATCAATGCGCGAATACCGAAATGAATTGCTCTAGCAAGTAGCTCGATTACAGCACAGTATTCGGCGACATTGTTAGTAGTATGGCCTAGACACACACCCTGGAAATCTATTAGCTCGCTATGAGGATCGTAGATTACCCATGCCGCAGAAGACAAATCGCGGGTACTGCGGCAGGCACCATCAGCGAAACCAACATAAGGTGCATCCGGCATCTGCACAAGAAGCGAAAAACATAATAAGTGGTAGCTATGTCTCGAAAACCGACACACAATACACTAAAGTACATGTATGTACACAATAAAATGTACCAGCATCACGCATAGTACTTCTTCAAGTAAAGCCCATTTCGGGGCTTCCCAAGAGGGTTTCCTTCATAATCAATCAGCTCGTAGGCCCCTTTCTGCAGGACCTTCTTGACAATATAAGGGCCTAGCCACATAGACTCGAGCTTTCCTGCGCCTAGCTTATCTTTTGCTTGATCATAGAGTAGGACTAAGTCTCCCTCAACGAAAGAACGTGGATGGACGGTCTGATCGAAGTGAGTCTTGACTCGCTTCTTTTGCGTTTCGATGGCCAAAGAGGCCAGGCGACGAGTTTCATCTAACCGTTCTAAGTAAAGAAGGCGTTCTTCTAACGGGGTGGTGTTGGGAAGCAGCTCGATAGCTAATTTCAATGAAGGGATCTCACATTCAATTGGAAGGGTGGCCTCTAGTCCATAAACTAGTTGAAATGGAGTGAAACCAGTGGCATCCTTCACGGAGGTTCGGTAAGCCCATAAGGCAGGGAATAACATCAAATGCCAGTTAGATTTATGCACACCAACGATACATTGAAGCATTGTAACCAAGATTTTATTGACAGCTTCAACTTGACCATTGGACTGAGGGTAGTATGGAGTTGAACTATCGTGTTGCAAGCCTAGCTGGGTTGTTAATTCCGACATCATATGATTACGGAAATGCTTTCCGTGATCAGTGACAATGGCTTGAGGGACGCCAAATCGCGAAATAACATGATTGAATAAAAATTGCGCCGCAGTGTGACCGTCTTCAGTTAATGTAGGCATCGCCTCGGCCCATTTAGTAAAGTAATGGACGGCAACGATGACAAACCCATGCCCCCCGCCCGAGCGAGGGTTACATGTCAGATAATCAATGCCCCATTTTGCAAAAGGGCCGACGGAAACCACAGGGTGCAATGGAGCAGAAGGCGCTCGCATTTTCCGCTGGTATATCTGGCACTCATGACAAGAGCGGACGGCAAGGATGCAATCCTTGAAAATAGAGGGCCAAAAATAGCCAGCACGAAGGATTTTTTGGGCTGTAGCATATCCGGACATATGTCCGCCACAAGCACCAGAGTGGCAGTCATTTAGAACCCGTTCAGCTTCCTCTAGAGTAAGACAACGGCGGAGAATAGAGTCTGCACCAAGACGATATAATGTATCTCCAATGATACGGTATGGTTGAGATTGATGACGAATCCTCCGCCGAGCGTCTTTAGACACACCCGGGCGGAAGGAGGACGTTTGCAGATATGTGATTATATCTCCGTACCATGGATCGAGGGTGCTAATGAGGAACAGGGTTTCATCTGGAATTTGATCTTCTACAGGCGAGGTCGAGGGAGAAGATGGCAAAGAGCAAATTAACTCGGCAAACACAAGGGATTTCTTAGACTTGGCAGTGGTAAATTCCAAGTCAAACTCTTGGAGGATAACAATCCACTTTGAGTATTTGCCCCCCAGTAACTGGCGTGACAATATATACGTCATGGGGTTGCAATCAGAAATGACAGTAGTGGTACGCAAAAGAATATAATGACGGAAGCGTTGTACAGCACAAACTGCGGCTAGTGCCAACTTTTCGATATAAGCATATCGAGTTTCCGTGTCTAACAGGTTGCGGCTGAGATAATAAATAACATGTTCAGTGTTATCATCATCAGTTTGAACAAGAACCATGCCGATAGTGGTATCGGCGGCGGCTAAATACAATGTGTAGTCGCGATAATA
The DNA here is from genome assembly GCA_031772625.1 of Pinus tabuliformis. Taxonomy (NCBI): domain Eukaryota; kingdom Viridiplantae; phylum Streptophyta; class Pinopsida; order Pinales; family Pinaceae; genus Pinus; species Pinus tabuliformis. The sequence continues at coordinate 891,103,421 of CM062811.1, forward strand.
ATTCGGAGGACGAAGCAATGGAGCAGAAACAAGGAGACTCTTGAGACGCTCAAAAGATTCTTGAGCTGTGGCATCCCAATGAAAAGGGATATCACGCTTCAGTAATCGTGTAAAACCTTTAGCCACCTCGGCATAGTTGGGAACAAAACGACGTAAAAAATTGGCTTTCCCCTGCAAACTCTGCAACTGATGCAAAGAAGTTGGGGGAGGGAGATTGACGATAGCTTCGACTTTAAGGGGATCCAAACGGATGCCCTCTCTAGAAACGATAAACTCGAGAAGTCTGCCAGATTCAACACAGAAGACACATTTGTGAGGATTTAGCCTGATTCGGTAGTATCGGCAGCGAAGAAAGATTTCGCGAAGGTGTTTAGGGTGGTCCTGACGTTTAGCTGAATGAGCAGGAAGATCATCCAGATAAGGTTGCACAATATGCCGAATGTCATGAAATGCATAAGACATTGCACGCTGGAAGGTAGCACCGGCATTTTTAAGGCCGAAAGGGAGCTTCTTATAGGCAAAAGTCCCCCAATCTGTAAGAGGAATAGGGTAAATAAAACCGGCGTTAAGAAGTTTTTCTACTTCGGCCTTAATCGCTGTAGCCTTCCGGGGGTGTACAGGGCGTAAACGTTGACGAACAGGCTTAGCATCTGGGTACGTGATGATTTCATGCATCACTATACTAGAATAAATGCCGGGCATTTCTTCATAGGACCATGCGAAAACATCACGAAATTCGCGAAAAAGTTTGGAATAAAGTTGAATCTCCTCTGGAGTACAAGTGACTCCGATGTGAAGATGCTCGACTATCCTGGGTTTAACAGAGATGTCGAGGGGTTGGGTTCGCGTAATGTTTGCCATATTTCCTTCAGAAAAAACCTGATTAATTTGAATAGGCGTTTGAAGGATTTTTGATGGGAGACAAGGAGCAAACCACTCGAGGCATGTCAGAAAATGCTGCGAGGCAGGGAGAAATGAGGAACGATGGTGAGAACTATACCAGGGAGGTTCCTCTAGAGACATAGTCTCAATAATAGCTTCGTCGGAGAGGAATGTTTCTCTTAGAGAATCCGAAGAAGCCTCATCTAGAAGTCCTGAGGATGGAGTAAGCGCAGAAGAGGGAGCCGAGGCGGCAATGATTTCAACATAATTAAACTCGGCAGGACTCAACGGCATCCGGTCGCCCCAGGAATCTACTTGGTCTGTGGGGGGTACGAGCCACGGATCAGAGCCAGTAGCGATCATATTGACAGAGGCGATATTTAGAGGAGGGAGTGGAAAAACACCCATAAGATCAGGATCTTTGAAAAGTCCAGCTCCCAGACTCTTAGGTAATTTGGAGGTATGCTCCACAAACGGGATGGTGCCTTCGGAAGAAGAAGAAAAAAAAAAGAGCTGGTCAACGGTAACGATCTTCCCTTGATGAGGGAAACGGATAATTCGGAAAAAAGATGAAGCAACAGCTTGCATCGCGTATATCCAGCTACGTCCGAGAAGGAGGTTGTAGGTTAGAGTAGCATCAACGACTTCAACTTCCATCTCGACCGTCTTCCCTTCCAAAGAGATTGGTCAACGTTGGAGTATACCGTAAGGACAGGACGCTCTTCCATCAAAAGCTTCCAAGGTAGTGGGAGATTGGCTCAACGTTGGAGATCCAATAGCTTTCCAACAGGCAACAGACATGATGCAAGTTGAGGCACCTTCATCAATAACTGTACGATGAATCGTCTTGGAATCAATAATTACCTGTATGAGAAAGGCGATTTGGGGAGGTAGTCTTTGAGTGTGGCGTTCTAAGTCAAAAGTTATTAAATCCGAATCGGCCGGGTCTATGCCACCAATGGCAGATAGCATGGACTTCCTCTGAGAAGGGCAGCTCTGGAGAACCTCTAAAGCGGACATAGCCGACGGAGTCTGTGCTAAGTCTTCAACGATGTTGTAGTGCTGTGCAGCACGAGCATTCGGATTGTATGAGGATTTTCGGAGTACTCCTTTTGGAGGGGGTCGAAGAGGCGTTTCAGTGGTAGGTCTCTCGATGTGGAGTGGACCTGAACTGAACGGGGGAGCACTTGGGGGAACCTCAGGCTCCTTCCCGGCAGATGACGGATAATCTTTCGTTCGAGTACTGATATTAATGGGTACTGTACCAGCCATAAACACTTGAGAACCAAAGGAAGAGGGAGGCTGAGTAGGGTCAGCCACTATTTGAGTTTTTTGAGTGTGTTGGGTGGGAAAGGGCTCTTTGAGCACCGCAGGAGTCCCAGAGGGGCCTTTTAACAAACGACTAACTTCGGACCGCCTCGGGCAATCCTTGGTATAGTGATCCTCATCGCAGATAAGACAAGGATATTTGGGTTTGCGTTTAGTGCCGTCCTGAGGTTGAGGTTTTGGGGTTTCCTGCTTAGGTTGTTCCGGCTTATTTTTCGCTTTCCCTTTTTTCTTCTCTTTCGAAGCCTTGTTTGCCGTATTAGATTGGACGGCATTAACCTCAGAAGTAACATTCGAACCAGGCGATGTCTGGGAAGGTTGTCCATTCGAAGCAGATGTTTTTTGCTTCGCAGGGTTCGCCGGATTTTTCTTTGAGGATGAATTAACCGAACCAATGATACCGTCAACAGTGGGTGTTGGCGGGGCTTTAGGGGTTCCTTGTCTTGGGACATCAGGCAAATAATCATATAATGTACCTGACTGAGAATAAACCAAGTCAAGGTACTGAGCTCGAGCAATAGCTTGCTCTTCAGTGACACACGCCCCCATGGCGATATCCCGAGCTATCGGAGGCACAAACGAAGTTGTAAACCAATCGGTAAGAAGCTGGTCGGGAATCCAAAATTTGATCATGCGTCTGCGCCGTCTCCATTCATGGATATGATCAGAGATATGCGTAGCCGTCGTTTGTCTTAAGGAAGTGAGGAGGTGTGTACCCGTTTCGTATCGAATGGGTAACTGGAAATGAGTGAGAAATGCCATGGCCAAAGAATTAAAATCTTGAAAGGACCCGCGATGAAGTTCAATATACCACTTAGCGGCAGAGCCAGTGAGAGTCCTTTGAAAAAGGCGAAGCCAAATTGAATCGTCAAGCCATGAATTAGATGAACACCACAAATGATAAGTCATAACATGGGCTTGTGGGTCTTCATTGGCTTTACCATCGAATTTTGGACAGTCACCAGGTATTTTAGTTGGAACTGGAGGCCAATAAGGATTATGAAGAATAGGATCATTGGTTAATTTGGATACATCCGGTAATTCTAAAGTTGCTAAGAATGGTAATTGAGGATTGAAAGACATCTGGGGCTGCTGGTAGGGTGGAGCACCAGGGTTCCAACCAGGTGGTGGTTGCCCCCATGGATTTTGTCCGGACGGATTTGGTCCCATAGTGGATTGGCCATAGGGATTTGTATATTGCCCCCCAGCATAAGGATTACCAAACGCTGCTGTAGATGCGCCGTATGGCTGTTGATAAGTTTGCGAAGGATTCGCTTGCTGTTGTTGGTAGTTCTGGTACGGGGCAAACGAAAATTGCCCTTGAGGTTGTTGGTAGCCATACGGTGGTGGGGCTCCAAATTGAGTTTGAGGACCAGGCTGGGTTGGATAAAAAGTTTGTGATTGAGACCTAGCCTGCATTTGAAGACCAGATGGGTATTGGGGTCCCATTTGGGGCCACGGGCCGGATTGAGCAGCGCCAGTAGGCTGTCCGATAGGTTGGCCTATCTGGGCAGAAGGAAAACCTTGTTGATAGTGAGGTTGGCTGATCTGTCCAGAAGGTTGTACCTGCTGATACTGAGGTTGGCCCACCTGTAGGGATTGGAAGCGTTGTTGCGCAGCTGAAGGTTGTCCTAACAGACTAGATGGCTGAGAGGGCTGGGCAGTTGGTTGGCCCAACTGTGTTTGAGGCTGACCAGCTTGCCCAGAGGGTTGTGAATACTGGACAGTAGGCTGACCAAGTGGTTGAGTAACATGTCCAGTCATTGGACTATACTGGACATTGGATTGGCTTGGGTTAATAGTTTGTTGACCAGTTTGTCCAACAGGATAACCTTGCTGGGTACCAGGTTGGATTTGTTGAAAAGATGACTGACCTGAGTTACCAGAAGGTTGCGTATAAGAAGAGGAAAAAGGAGCACCAGTAGCGAAAGGGTTTCCACGAAAGGATTGCTCTGGTTGGTCTTGAGGGGGTTGTTTTGGAGATTGCGCAGATGAAACTTGACCACCATGGAAAGAGGTGGAGGTCCAATCAATTGACAATGGAACTGATACCTCAACAATCGGTTGAGATGACAAATATGGATCATATGGCCCCTGTATTGGGACATTTGTCATGGAATCAAAGACTCCAAACAAGGAAGCCGAGGGACGACCAGAAATAGGAGTCGAAGAGGCTGGACAAACCGTTGGAGTGGTCGCGACAGAGGTAACAGATAGACTGCGACTTTGTGGAGTAAAAGGCTCCGTAGTAGGGAAAGTGTGTGATGGCCAAATGGGACTTGTAAACGGAGTTCCAGAAGGCATAGCATCTCTTAAAGCTTTATATCCTGGAGGTAAATTTGTGGTAGTAGGTGTACTACTAACATGTATAGGGTCCGTGGGGGTGGGAATTTCACCGCTTGTCACAACGGACTCATCGGTCGTTGTAGGGGACAAATCATCCATGTTAGATGAAGCAGGTGGGACTGACACACGAGGAGAAGTATGGTCCCAGAAAGGGACACCGTCCTCAAAAGGTTCCCACGTAGGGTTCCAATGAAACTGGTAAGTCTCGTCACCTGGGGCACGAGAACTAAGTGGTTGTATACTTAGAACCACAGGAAGACTCACAACCAGTGTTTCGGTAGAAGACGAAACTGGTAATTCCGCCAGGATGAAACTTACGAAGTCTACCGAGACAACCCCTACTTCGAACTAACAGAAACAAAAGCTAATTTGGGTGGATGTTATCGTGGCCAATAAATTTTAAGACACTGAACTTAACCTTTTCATTTTTTAAGAGTCAAGAAAAGGATAAAAGATGACTCTAGTCTCCTTCGAATATTTAATGAGCACGAAGTGACAAGACGCTCACAGGCACCTTTTCGTTTAGGGAGTCCGAAAAGGATCAAAAGTGACTGCTCTGGAATTCTAGGTAGAGGGTGTGCCAAACTTTTCGCAAAACCACAGAATACTTTTTAGGGTACGGGTGGTCAATCTTCGTGAATGCTGTGTTCACTGCATTGCGAATCGTAGGGTGGCTGACACGGCTTCCTATGGATAAAGGCTTTATTCCTATAGGGGTCTCCCAATATATACGCGACGGTACGTGGGAGCACAGTCTGTATTGGCACCTATCGTTTCACCGTGGAGGAATCACCCAACCACTCGACGATAAACTACCAGGTTTAAAGACGCCGGAACACGTCTCTAACCTAGACCTCTAGAGTATTTGCGTTATGTTCCAATGCGTTGTTATATTCATTGAGTTTATTTTAAAGTTTATCTTCGATTATGTTTCAGTTTTTTGGTCCTACCGTATGTGATATCTCGAAAACTTCTTAAATGCAAACTATATGCCAAAATTATATCATTTGATTCGATGAATTCTATCTACAGGAGGGTTGAGATCTTTACACAAACGAAATGATCACTCAACAAACAACAAAGATCCTAATGCAGCTAATAACAAGAAATAAAATTTTTCTTTTTCTTTTTAATAGCAACAAATAACAACAAATGCTAACTAATATGATGCAAAAGATTTTTTGTTTTCCTTTCCTTTAAGATGGCATGATGCATTTAAACAAATTTTAAGAGATATGCACAATCCAAGTTCACTCAATGAAATAGAACCAATTCTGAAACACCAAAATGAACCATGCAAGCAAGGAAAAAACACACAGACTTTCACTGAACCATGTAATCTAAGTTCGAATGAAGTCAAGTGAAATCCAAAGAGGCTAGAAGTGAGGCACTCAGAGTATAGAAGATCAAGCTTTAACAAATCACTGGATAGGTGCAGAACACAACCAACAAGCTGACTGGATAATCAAGAGACCGAAACTTCCCACAGAAGGCTAGACATGCAAAGTCACTAGATGTCCTAGGGCTGAGATGAAAATCAATAAAAATAAGCAAACAGCTGAAGGATAAAGGCTAAGACCAGTCAAGCAGAGGTTCAACACACTTCCAGAGGCTGTAAGAGATATAAAAAGAGACTGAAAGAGCTTTCCACCCACACAAAGGCAAAACTTACAGGGCTGGCGCGACTGTCAGCCTGCAACTTGCACTATCACAGGATTGGCGCGACTGACAGAGTAATAACTGCGCCAATTAAGCTTGCCGGCTAGAAAAATAAATAATACGACCTCAGGTCGGGTTGACAGTGCTCAGATGGGTCAAACAGTAAAGAATAAACTCAAAACTGACTCAGGAAGCTCATTCACTCAAGCAAGTAGAAGAAAATTAACATGCAAGACAAAGATCAAATAGCTTTTCCCCAGTGGAGTCGCCAAATTGTTGGGTAGGTAAATCCCCTCTGCGGACAGAGGCGATCCCACTAGCCTAAAACAGAACTAGCCACAATCAAACCACGCTACTACACAAGTTCCTAGTTATGCATCAAAGGTGAATTAAGAAGACCAACCTGGAATCCAACGCTATGATTGAAGCAGAGTTGATATTCCCGCTCCCTCGCTCCAGCAGATCATAAACGAACACCTGCACATGCAAAGGAAGAGACAGATACCAACATAAAATCTACCAAGGCACAACTATATTTCAGTCAGAAAGGAAATAAATCAACACATCACCATAATAGACAATGAGATTGGAACTATAATAGCAGTCGCTCATTAATTAATAATAAACAGGAAAAGTTACAACCATGGTTCTGACGTCGAACCTCTCCTGGCTGGGCGAGTAACTATATGTGTCTTGCAATGCATCTCCTCTTCGGCAGCATAACCTCTCTAGCATTCACTAGCATTCCTCCAAGAACTCAAGAACTCAACATCTAGCACTCCATGACTAACGATTATCACTAGCTTGTCAAATGCATAAGGACAAGCTTATATAGATGAAGAAGGGAGGAGGATACGATGAACCGGGACACCTATTGTGGATTAACATTATCCCCAAAAGCCATTAAAGATGGAGATAGGATAGAGCTCGACATAAGACTGATTTTTTATCCTCAAAAAGCCCCATGTAATGAAGGAAACAACAGTCGGACGTGCGTTAAGGCAAAAAGCATGACCAAACTTGGTTGGCGCGACTGCTGCTCTAAGACAGAGCGCCAATGGTCGCGCCCCCTTTTGAGGATCTCCATGATTGGCGCGGGTAAGATACTGTGGACCTGTGCCAATGGAAAAAGAGCATTTTTCAGGGATAATCTGTAGAAGGTGTCTTCAGGGAACATGAAGTACATACTCAGGGGAACATAATGCAAGTGTTTTTAGACTTTGTCACTTCTTATAACTCCCGGGATGAGTCCTCCAAAGTACGACAAGAGGAGTAACAGGGATGGTGACAAATTACTGTGTAACAGCACTTAAAATTAATAAAATTTTAGAAGATCATAATTTGCAATCCTAGAGTCCAAATTGGACAAAATTTATATCATTGGAAAAGTCTCGTCAGGATAGATACCCTATTTCTCTAAATTTACCAGATAAGTTGGGTTAGCATAATGATCACACTCCCAAGGGTAAGGGGGTTTATTTGCATCCCACATCCCTCAATATTTCATTGGGGATCTTTTCAACACACACACACACACACACACACACACACATATATCAAGGAGCTTGAGGTAATTCCCCCATCCTCATTCTTGACATCCTGCATTGCTGATTCATGTCCTCGTGACTTGCAGGGGCTATTTTATTTGTTTTTCTTCCTATGGGGACAATGCTTTCTGACATGCTTTTCTCCACAACACCAGCAGGAAAATATCCTCTTCTCTTTTTCATCCTCACAAGGCCTCTTCCTACCAACGTCATCTTTCATTTTTGATGATCCAATGCTATATGTTAATTCCTACAAATGTTTTTGTAGTTTGGAATTCCACTTGGCCAGTTCTTGTTGATTCATATTGAGATTTCTAAGTTATACCCTATAGATATTTAACTCATCTTCCAAGTCCCCGAGCTCAACCTCCAAATTCCTAAAGGTTCTTGAGGGAATTCCCCCCCATCCTCATTCTTGACATCCTGCATCACTGATTCATGTCCCTGTGACTTGGAAGGGCTATTTTATTTGTTTTTATTCCTATGGGGACAATCCTTTCTCATATGCTTTTCTCCACAACACCAGCAGGAAAATATCCTCTTCTCTTTTTCATCCTCACAAGGCCTCTTCCTACCAATGTCATCTCATTTTTGAGGATCCAATGTTATAAGTTAATTCCTACAAATGTTTTTGCAGTTCAGAATTCCACTTGGCCAATTCTTGTTGATTCATAGTGAGATTTCTAAGTTATATCCTGTAGATATTTAACTCATCTTCCAAGTCCCCGAGCTCAACCTCCAAATTCCTAAAGGTTCTTTTTCTTTTGATGGATGTACCTCTTTCTCCTTCTTAATGGACTTGGTCCATATTTTGCTACATCATGCCACGATACATGTTTCCTTTCACTACCACTGAATCTTGCTATGTGATTCCACACACTCAATTGTTATTACAAATGAAATACAATAAATAATTACCAACTATCCCATTGCCAGGCTAAGACCCAACACTCTACCCTGCAGCTGTGCACACTTCTACAAAATTTTATCAGCCACATATCTCAACTAGCATACCATTTAAACATATACATCAACGAGGATTCGAAAATTAGGAATATAAACATGCATATATTGATAGGTTTACCATCGTGTCATCACTAATTTTATAAATCAATCTCTTTATTAAGATCATCAACATTAATTAAAATCAACTTCCTTACATAGACCACCATTTCTAAATTTTTAATGAAAATTAAGCCCTTTTAAAATTTTAACCAAATTATCAATTCCAAAGATCAACCTTATTGCTAAAGCAAAAAATAACCATTAAGTTTAGCCTCTTTGCCAAGGCCAATAATCAGGGTATCTACAAGCTCAAGGTGGTCGATTAGGAAACTTCATGCATCTATCATATTTATAAAAATTTTCACATTTACAAAATGCACCATATGACCTATATGCAATCCCGAGTTATCACATAACCATTCATTACACCATTACCTCAACACTCATCTTGCTCATGAAGATGGCCAATATACAAGCCATGGTCATAGTGCTATTATCAACACATACAATAAACAATTATCAACCACTTGACTCTCTAATAGAGTTACAAACACTATGTCTTCATCCCATCGGGGGTCTCTGTCATATAACATACAAACCCTGAGATTTTACCATCTAATCGACAAATGCATAAATGTATATATTCAACCAAAAACAACTATGCTACATAATACAAGCGACACATGGATTTCCCCAATCCTCATATCATATGAGCATTCACATGTGCATGCAAACAATCAACATACATAGTCAACATAGTGAGCACACTCCAAGGGTAAGGGGGTGTATTTGCATCCCATATCCCTCAATAGTTTACAGGGGATATTTTCAACACACACACACACACACATATATCAAGGATCTTGAGGGGATCCCCCCTCCTCCTTCTCGACATCCTGCATTTCTCATTTATGTCCTTGTGGCTCATAGGGGCCATTTTATTTCTTCTTTTGCGCATAGGGACAATCCTTTCTCAAATGCTTTTCTCCACATCACCAACAGGAAAATATCCTCTTCTCCATTTTAGCCTTAGGAGGCCTCTTCCTGCCAATGTCACCTTTCCTTTTTGAGGATCCAATGTTATATGTTAATTCCTCCAAATGTTTTTGCAGTTCAGAATTCCACTCGGCCAATTATTCTTATTTCTTGGTGAGCTTTCTAAGTTATGACCTACAGATATTTAGCTCATCTTCCAAGTCCTTGAGCTCAACCTCCAAAGTCCTAAAGGCTCTTTTCCTTTGAAGGGATGTCCCTCTTTCTCTTTCTTAATGGACTTGGTTCATATCTTGCTACACCATGCCACAATACATGTTTCCTTTCACTGCCATTGAATCTTGTTATGTGTTGCCAGACACACTTGGTTGTTAGCACATAATGAAATACAATAAATAATATGCCAGTTATCCCATTACCAAGCTAAGATCCAACACACTACCATGCAACTTTGCATACTTTAGCAAAATTTTATCAGCCACATATCTCATCCAGGACACCATTTAAACATATACATCAATGAGGTTTCAAAAATTAGGAATATACACACACATATATCAGTAGGTTTACCATCATGTCATCACAAATTTTAGAAATCAGTCTCTTTACCAAGACCATCAACACTAATTAAAATCAACTTCCTTACCGAGACCACCATTTCTAAAGTTTTAAAGATAATTCAACCCTTTTAAATTTTTAACCAACATTATCAATTCCAAAGAGCAACCTTCTTGCTAAATCCAACAATAGTCATTAAGTTCAGCCTCTTTTCCAAGGCCAACAATCATGGTATCTGCAACCTCAAGGGGGCCAGGTAGGAAACCACATGCATCTATCATACTTATAATTTTTTTTCACAATTACAAAATGCACTATAGGACCTATATGCAATACCGAGTTAGCACCTAACCATTCATTACACCATTACACCAACATTCATCTTGCTCATGAAGATGACCAATATACAAGCCTTGGTCATAATGCTATTACCTGAACCTACATTAAGCAATTATCAACCACTTGACTCTTTAATATAGTTACAAACACTATGACTTCATCCCATCGAGGGTATTTTTCATATAACATACATACCCTCATATTTTCCCATCCAGTCAGAAAATACATAAATATATATATATTCAACGAGAAACAACTATGCTACATAATACAATTTACATAAGGATTTCCCCAATCCTCATATCATATGAGCATTCACATGCGCATGAAAACAATCAACATATATATAATCGATAAAACCAACTATGCCATTCAACACAGGGACTACCATTGCATTTTTCAACAAAATCAATCATGGCACAACATCTTTGCAGTCGGTATGCAATCAAAATCAAATGCTATTAATGGCATACAAGATATCCAACCCTAGATCTACTTCTATGTTAAGTTGTAATAGGGCCCCGATTTATCCCCAAGGTATAGGGTTGAAACTTTGTCTACACTTATTTTGCGATAAAGCCCATCAAGTCTAAGTGTTGAACCTAGAAGCTTTGATACCACTCTATAACATATCCCCTACTAATCCCAACTCCAAAAAAGGTTAGAAGGAGGTAGCTACTATGATGACCCGATCTCCAAGGTCTAGTTATGGAAATGGGGTCCAAAATGTTCAACCTTTTTTCGACTTCCTTAAAACTTAAAATGGATAATTCCATTGCTTCTGCCTTATTGAGACCTTTCCAACGATATAACTTTTTTATTGATCCAACATTTGAATCAAAATATATGGCCGTTTGAATCTAACCTATCAACCGATGCCACATCATTTAATCTACCATGTGGCACCCATATGACTACCCCAATCGTCCCCCATGTCACTGCTTAAGTGGTAGATCCACACAGATACTGACCCATTGCTATTGGGGCCACATATTAATCTCCTTTCTATGGTCCACATTGACCAACCCACACACACACCTTGAGAGTTAAATACTCACCAGTCTTGACCTCCCTGCTGAAACATCTGGGGACAACATTTTGGGCTATGTTGGCAGCACCAACTCTACGTTTTGGGCTTGGTCTTCCCCTCGACTGGTAAATGAATGTGTATGCGCCACATAACGCTTATCCCCCTAGAATGGGCCAAGTGTGCCAAGTCATCCTAGGTAAAATATCTCAACATCTTTATTAAGCCCTTCATCTAATTCTTCTTGGGTTCGGGGTGATGTCATCCTTTGTCACTCAACCTGCATGGAAAAGGTCCCATGTAACCTTCGAACCCCAACCATTCATGGTTTCTTCATTATGTACAATTTGGAGGTTTCTTCCTGCTTATGTGCTAAGAAATAGGCCCCACGATCATTTCATCCTGGGGATAATACCTCGACAATTTTTCACCATGCTCCATTCAAAGCCTCCAGGAAGGAACCTTTGGGGTCATCCGATGGCCATAAAGCCTCCCTATCAATGACTCAGATCTCACTTGTCTAAGTGCTAGATCACCACACTAGGTCATAGGGGCTAAGGGGTTTACCCCAATTCTGTTTGTAGTCCAACACTCCAATCCTAAGGACTCCAACCCCATGCTTGGAAATTGTAAATACATGTATAAGGGCCTTCACCAAGGCTACTGATGCCCAATCTATAGATATACAAGGGTATAAACGGGCCTTTCCAAGGCTATCCCTTATAAGCTTGGAATACATGCATATGTTTTGAAATTAATTCCATTCCTCCTAAGCTTACAAGGGCTACGACCCAACCATCGAGTATATAATTATTTACACACATGCACACACACACACACATATATGCACAAGTTGCAATGTATCTCCTGAGATTTTCAGAGGGCTCAGCCTAACCCATTCAACACATATATTTATATATATATATATATATATATATATATATATATATATATATATAGATATATAAATATATTACTCATATAAGAATGCTGACCATTATGAACATATAAATAAACACCGACCATATATACAGGCTAGTTTCATAGAGCATTAAAGCACAACGAGAGCATTTTAATAGCAATGATTCGCTCATCCTTGATGCTTAGATAATTAGATTAAATTCAAGCTCTGAGTAAACACAGGAACTGAACCATTCCTTCAACATCGCAACAGAACAATAATTACTACATAGATCTACCCATCTCTTAATACACATGCCATTTAGACCAATTTGCGGGCTCAGATAATTACTAGAATTAAATCATTCCTAGGAAATATTCAAGGAACACTTCTACATAATAAATCACATTCCTTATATCAACATGTGCTAGTCAATAACACATAGATCAATATACCAACCGGTCAATACAAATAATTTACCCATTTATAGGGACTTCAATCTCTTCATATTCAGGAAGACATAAGTTATTTCAAGATAAACACATCCAAAAATAAAGAACCATTTCACATAAAGGAGAAGCATTCCATGAAGCCTGTACATACAACAATGAAATTCTTGTTCACAAATGAAACAACCCTTACAATGTGATTAATCCGAAAGACTGTTCTCTACATTATGGATCGCAAAAGTCTTAGATATAACAACACCCCCATCATTAACATAATATTGCCTCAACACAATAAACATAGACACCATAGGTACAAGCAAAAAACATGGATATGTATATTCTTCTCTTATGTAGCAAAATATTTGCCAACTGAGAGAGAGACTTCAACTCTCCACCCAACCATAGACAAGCTACAACTAGGATTACTTATAGCTATCACCCCCAAGCTAGATTCCAGTTCTTGAGGCAGAGTGCTTCTAAGGAATTTCAACAAACAAAACAACCGAGACAAGATGCCACATGAACACACTACCTTCATCGACCAGCTACACACATCATCATTCAACCTTTTAAGGGATAATCATCTCCATGCCAGGATACCACAATACAAAGAGTTTTTAGCTCTCATTCAGGAGAAGAGAGTCCACATCAGGGAAGATTCTTCAATAGATAAGTTATTGTTGGAGTGTAGAGGCCACTTTTACCAGGTAATTCATCAATGTGAGCATGCACCAGTGTTATCAACACTTAGTGGTTCATTAGCTTCCTAAGAACTTGGGTCCTTCTCTCCTAGCTAGTGATTCATCAATCCACAAACTTCCAGTGGTTCTTCAAACTTCAGGAAAGCCATTGCTCTCCACATTGTTTTTCACCCCACAAGCCTCTTTAAGTTCCACAGTTGGTTTACTTACTCCAGAGCTGGATCACTGTGTGCTTTGATAGTTTCTCTTCTAACTCTCTTACTTTGCATATGCATGAGAGTGAACTCTCTCTTTACACCCTCAACCCTTGGCGGAATATCTCTAGTGCTCACCACTATTTCTTTCCATTGTGCATGCGTGAGAGAGTACAAGTGTGTTCTCCCTACCTAGCATATTCCCTCTTGCCTTCTCTTCCCTCTCTGACTTGTTTTGTGCCATCCCCAACATACTAACCATCTGTCTTTTTCATAAGCCCATGCAAGTCAACTACCTTGGATAGCACAACCCATGATGTCTTCAATATTTTGTCCTTTTATTGCTTATGGTTGGAGTTTAAAGGACACTTGGGTCTATCCTCTTCTTTTCAGTTAAATTTATTGAACAATCAACCCATTTAAAACCACTCATCCAACCAGGACTGCTATTTAAAACAAACCCTTCCTCAAGCAATCTCCCTCCTCAAGCAACTAGAATATGTGTCCCTTTCTCTAAACCCTTTAATTAATTACAATTTATTTGCAATGAAGGAATATTAACGAGTGGATGTCACAGATGTGGCCCACTGAAGTTCTTCACACAACCTAAGCCATTTGAATATCCAATCCCAACTCCGTTAGCCTTAAATCTCTTCTTCTTGCGTAGAGAGAAAGCCTGGAAATCCTAATGTAATCCTAAGGTTATATATACATAGACTAAGGGTCAATGCTAATCTATGAGTTAAACTAACTAATTTAATATGGTACAATTATAGAGTTAATGGACAGTAGAGAGTATTACACACTAATTATACAAGATACAATTTACAAATATACAAAGGCAAATAACCAGAAACTTGCGTAACTGGGAATTAATGTAAAAGAATGATTTATATTATGTTCATATAATGTTGTAAATTTGAATGCAAGCTAAACTAATCTAAACTATAAATGCAATTAACATTCGATGTATTATTTTACAAAAGCAGAAAACCATAATAAATACAATGTCGTTATCTTTTGAACAAATACAAAGAAGTCTGAACTTGTATTTGGTATCATCACATCAAGAATCAATGCAAATATCTAATCTATCCCATAAGAAAATAATGAATTTAAAATTTCAAATCATAATATACTGAAAATTAAACATAAAATGATCAAAACATAAAAAAAAAAACATTCTGTATTAACACCATACAAGATTTTTGCAAATAATTAGATATCGATGATGACATACACAAACTACCTTTTAAATTACATATAATTTGAATTGATTAACAGTTAGATGAGTCAACTTTAAATGTAACTATAATCTTCGGAAAGAAATTAAAAAAAAACTACAAAATTAAATGAAAGACACAAACAAAATTTAGATTTCATTAAACTTACATAAAGCAATAATAAATAAAAATGAGTATAACTTTTATTACTCCACTGAAAACGTTCATGCAAAGCTTTTGAGACCAATCCCTAAATTCACTCATCAGTGCTTCATAAACCATGTTATTAGTCCCTGCCATCTGGCAATGGCCAGGGACTATAGTAATCGTTCCGAACGATGTTAACATTAATTCACCTGCTTGTGACCTGCTTCTTATCGCCGGTTGAGGGAGTATATCCAAAGTTTTTTCGTATATAATAATTAACCGTGTTATTTGGCCTCTTCCCGAGGCTAGAGGCAAAAAAAGCATAGGTTATAGGCGGAGTACAGGTAATTACAACAAGCTGCTGTTCACTCGTGCATGAAGTAATGCTAGCATTAATCCTCTAGTGTTTAATGTTAGAGATTAATACCACTGCTATTGTATGTACCCTGCTACAGCACGCTGTATGCTTGCCACCTCATGTAGCACCGCCGTACACTTGCAAGCTCATGCGCCATCGTTACATGTACGCCTGCCACGGTATTTTGGTCATTGTGGCTTCTATAGTACCTAAGCTCATCGGCCCTGCGCTCCAGGCATAAATAAATGAAAGGGTAAGACTGGCTGGCTATTAATGTAAGCATTCTTCCTTCGTGACAACCTGTGGCCTGCGCAGGGAAGCTTATCAAAATTCCATGCATGTAAAAGACATCAAAGTGAAACTAATGTGTTATGATTTGATGCAGGGAAATTTGGCAACTAAGACTGTCTAGCATACCTGAACTTTGAAGCAGCAGCGAGCCTGGGAGTTTTAGCTGAACAGGAGCCGACTCGTCCATTCTCCTACCTGCTATACCAGTAAGTCCATTCAGCTAATTAATTCTGAAAGTCCATTCAGCTAATTAATTCTGATTTCGAACTGGTTCGCTGCTAGTTTGATGAAGCCTTCTGCATAATAATGGAGTCCAGTCGGGCTGGAAGCTGATTTTCCATTGCAGCAGTGCTCCAAACAGGATACAAAATGCTTTACCAGGTTAAAATCCTGCGATTTCTGCTTCACTGTATGAAAATTTCGATTAGTTATGCATTTTTATGAAGTTACCAGTCAATTTAGAAACCTGTAAAAACCTTATGCGGTACAGTGAAGGCCGCACAGATGACAATCGCAAAATTTAATAAAAATTTTGTTGGCAAATGAGAACAATTTGACCAGATTTTAGCTTAGCTGGGTTTCATGTGATATTTACATTGCTAACGATGACATGTTTTTACAATGGTGTATTTATGTACATTAAAATTTAATAATTAAGTTCAATACCATTGCATAATTTTAATACAAAATTAACAAGCTCAATCTATCCCTTGTTCATATTAGCATTATGTTACAATTTGTCAACTGAAACTTTAGGCAATGTAGAAAAAGGCAGAGTTCAAACCTGTTTTCGCAGAGCAACAGTTTTTTGTGTCGCGCTCCATCCATTATTGCAGAGCAATTGAACATGTTATATACCCCAAGATTGAATCAGATCGGCCTTGATAGCGTGAATTAAGCTCAGTTTCAGCAACTTTACCTGTTCTTTCTAATTTCCACTCTTTCAGTCGCATTTGCTATACCGTTCTCGTGCACGTGACCTATCTTCCGTCGCTACCAGGAAAGGCTTGTTGATACCGATCTCTCTATCATTCCGCTTTCCTGACCGGAGCTCCTGACCTTCGCCTCCGGCCCTGAGCAGTTTTCTGTGTCTGGCTCCATCCATTACCGCAGAGCAATTGAACGTGTGGAGGAGCGAGGGGATATGTGTCATTTTGTCGCCGCTCCTCTTCTTTACGTGTCTGTGTGCTTGTTTTCCATCCATGTGTAAAGCACATCATGCCTGCACACGTTATTTGTTGTCTTATTTATTTTCGAAGCTATTCAAAATGGGGCGACATTTATGAGCTAATTCCTTTACTGTTTATTTTTATTGTTATGATTATGTATATTATGTCTTTTATATACTCTTATAAAGGTATGTTTTTAGTGTTTATGTATATGTTTTGCCGTTCTCTAATCATGTGTTTATATACATTGTGTATGCGCTACAATAACTATGCAAACCAATAATTCATAAGCAGGCCTTTTATCGTAAGTATCAACTAAAGTTACAAGTGCATATTTTAAATAATAAAAAAGGCCGCAAGAAATCCAAAGTTAATAGTTAATTAATATGCATTTAAAGAATGCCTGCCAGATCTACTTTCGTCTGTTTCTCTCCTGGCCGCATCTATGCTGCTGTTCGCTTCTCTGTCACTTAGTTATCTCGCTCTTAAGGTTGAAGAAATCAGTAACAAGAACTCTGCTTTCTTGTACAATATAAAACTCGAACTCCGTTTCTATAAATGAAGATTAAATCAGTTTATCTAAACTAACCGCTGTAGCAATAAACGAATAAATTTTCATAATATACCTGAAAGTTGAAAGAAAGAGAATACAGCTTCAAATAGTACGCTAAACTGATCAGTTGGCTGAGGCCGAAATAAGCTGCTTTAGCTATTAAAATACTCGAAGAGGCACATTTCAAACTCTAAAACCTTCTCTTCATTCTTTTTTATTTAAAATGCCAAGTGATCTTAACAAAGCAATTGTCTCTTTAGTAATAAATCAGATATTCATGGATTTCTAAAGCTTGAGCTGCTTATGGCTGCAAAATGTTTCCCTCCTTACTCCCAAGCTGGGCTCTTGAAACTCTTGCACTCTCTGGATTCTCTGAACCTAGTTCACTGCACGAAGATTGAGTCCCAGCAATGCTATCAGATAAGTTAGTGAAGTTCAAGGAATTCATAGGAAAAATACAAATTGCTACTACTACTGTATATGCTTGTATATGATAAGTAGACAGAGCAAGAAACTACACAGTAACATAGTTACACCGTGGGTATGAGTTGCCAGTCAGTATGTAACTTGCATTGATTCAATTGCTGGAAGCTATGTACTCAAAATACATAATTACACAGTACAGTATGAATCGTATGAGTTGCTAATTAGTAAGTAAATTGCATTGATTCAATTTCTTGAAGCTATATAATTAAATATAACTAAAATAGATACCAATGTTAATATTAACTCACACATGCATGCATGACTGAAGCACTGGCATGACTAAATTAGAACTCTAGCATGATTGACACTTCCTAAATTTAGATTGTAAGTAAACTGCCTGAGACTACATGCTGACCGAGAGTAATTATCTCCAACAGTATATAAATAGAATCAAACCTGCGTATGGTTGTATCATCGCAGCAGTCCAATGGGTGAGTTTCATCATAATTCTGTTGATTCGTAAAGCCTTGAATACAATCATGATAATCAAACCAGTCATCCAGCCACATGGTCTCTAGAGGAAGTTCGGGAAGAATATGAAGACATTCTTTGATGCTGCTCCTGTCCATGAAATCTGATATTAAAGGTTCTTCAGCATCGAAACCCACGTCATCCTTGCACTCAAACTTTGCAAGGGGTGTTTCCCATAGCTTCTGCAAACTGATATTATCATTTCTCTCAGTCTCCCACTCATACAAACTATTCGGTAACAGCAAGATTAACAGTATCATTCCATTCCATATCATGCTGTGGGCTAGATAAAAAACTATCCGAACTATGTGCAGGGACTAGCTGCAATGCAGCCTTCCTTGTTTTATAAATTGCAAAGACTATATACCAAATGTATAGTATATATGGTTATTATAAGTATTACATATTTTCCTTTGCCAAAGAAAATGTGAACGTAAGCGGGGTTGGTTAGGTTATGTGAATGTGCATAATACACGGGTTTTTGTAAGTCCTTTTTTTTTTTTAAATTCATTGCTTTAATTCCTTCTTACTTTGGCTTATGATCAATGCGAACCTCCATAAAAGGCGACATGTGACATAAATCATTTTACATACGACCTATGTGATGTGCAATCACATAATATATTTTACGATGTATTTACCAATTCACAAAATGGGATTTGAAAATATGATGGTTTAATTTGTATTATTTACATATCTAATATATACATAAAAAGGTGATGTGATATAATACTTGTATAATATTTATTGGTTTTTTTTTGGTTTCATATATATACATGGGTAATGAACACAACATATATAGTTTAGAAAATAATATATATATAATATGGAACATATATTAATATGAAGTATAATAAAATGTTTACAATGGCTTTGTAATATTAAATATATATTTTATATTATATATATTGAAATTTAGTTCACATTAACATTAACATATTTTTGAAGGGTATAAATTATGAAGATGTCTTGTGAAATCAAGTCAAACGAAGATCCATCAAATAATTTAAAGGAGGAACTCATCAAAGCAAGGTGTCGTAGTGACAAAAACAATGAAACTTTGAAGTTGCCAAAGGTATGCACCAAAGTTCTATTCCTTAGAAAATTATTGAAATAAGCTCATCAAATAAAATCACCGAGATTGTTCAAAGTTAAGTGAGATTTATGCGATCAAAAGAGTTGCGAGAGAGTTGAGGCTAACCATCACACACCCAAATCGATAAAAGACGATATGGAAAGCCACCCAAGACAAAGTGATCAAAGCAACAAGTCCAATAATTAAAACAAAGATGTGTTACTAAAACATCATGATAAACCCTAGAGGATCCAAAAGTGAAAAAGCCAAATAATGAGGACAAGGGAAACTATCGATCAATAAAGTGCAATTAGAAGAGAAAATTTTAAAAAATTTCTAATGGGGGTCCCTTCATTTTGGTCAAAATATAGGGGATTTGTTGGTGGGCCAACAAATCATGACTAATTGGGTGAACTGGTTATCTCTGCTGAAGTGACTCTAAATTTATAATAGTCATGGAATAAAGATTAGATGCTTCGAGACGCTAATCCCAAAATAACCTAAAAGTTTTGCCCCTGAATTGGTTGAAATTTTTAATATACCCAAATCATATCTATCATCATTCAAAAACTCATTAAAATATGAACCCATAAATGTTGATTGTAGCATGTTTTATATGCAAACATTAAACTTTGTCGGTAATTAGTCTTAGGAAAGATAAGGCAACCAAGTAAAAAAACGTGTTAAATTAACTTCTATACAATAAGCATGGGCATTACTGTTAGCAGACGTCTATAGCCTCAAGAAGGATGCCTTTTAACCCAATCAGATGCCTTTATCCCATTCATTAGATATAGATTCATAGTTTTTAGATCATCTTACCTTCTTGTTTATAACTTTTTCTTAGGTATCAACTGAAGATCACTCTCTTAGCTTGGTAACCAACTGCTGATAGTGCCATTCACAAGAACCAACAAAAATGAACAAACCAACTTGTGATGAGACCTCTTGCCTTTTAGTCTTGTGACTAAAAGTCATTACCCTGGATTGGTGACTAGTAGTGGTAATATCACTTTGTTATAACCCATGATCATGGTAGGTCAACTCATGATGAGGCCTCCTATCCTTCAGTTAACTTATTTACTAAGATCTAACTATGATTATAATTAATCTTCAGGAGATTACTTAATAGACAGGGAGGCAAATCTACTCCTTAAGAGCAAGGGATGGCGTAAAAAGTTTTTAGTGACTAATCTCTACTGGTTAGTCCTGCTTTCCCAATAGCCCATTACCTTAAACCCAATTTTTTATAAAGATATTTTGTTCTCTAGTTATTAGGCTTAAAAATGATTTTTAAATAACGATGGAAAGATTTAGACTGAAATTGAGCATAGTCCAACAATAAGTTTACAAAATCAGGGAATTATAAACTAATAAAGCGATTTAAGCGTCAACACAAGAGACATTTTCTTAGAAATATTTCCTTAAATATAAGATTTCGGTTTTACACTGCAAAAAATATTTTACTTGCTCAATAAGTATGTCAAGAGAAGCTCCATAATGATAAAATCAACCCTTATTCAAACTAAGGAGAAGACGAGGGAAACCTACAAATTCCATAGCAAAGAAAAGAAAAAGCATGAAAATAGGCCAAAAAGAAATGAACATCTGGTGATATCATAATCAAATCACAAGTCAAGAATGATAAGAAGGATCAAACTCTAGGTATAAGATGAGCTTTGAAAACTTACATATTTTATCCCTTTAATCTTTTAATGATATAATTATGTACTTGAATCTAAAATTTCATCAAACATTGTGCAAGATGTTTCATGATTTAACCTTTTATTAAAGAAATCAGAAAATATATATAATCCTAAAGTAAATATTCATTTCAAAACTAAGGAAATCCATGAACACTACATTTTATGTGAAATGAAGGAGGGAAAAAGAAAGAAAGTTAAATAAACTTCCCTAATGGTGTCGTGATGATGGCTCTTCTTCAAATTTTTCATTAACAGACTTCCATAACTGCGTTATTCAAGAAAATGAAAGAAAAATAATCTACCTAGCCTACTCTAAACTAATCAATAGTCACAACACTAAGTTAAGTCATTTTTCTAGTGTAACCATTGAAGGAGCTCTAATCCTGCAAAGATAGAGAAATCCCCAGTTAGTAATATGGATTGGAGTATTTCAAAATGAAAATGAAATAATTCATACTTACTTTCATTATCTCCATTGATAAACAAAGCAAATATGACCTTACCATCCTTTAGAAACTTTGCTTGATAACACCGCTTAAGCCAATTTCCAATCACATCATGATATGTACTAATATAGTTGCTTAAAAGAAAAAGATTCTTGATGAGATTGTAGTGAAAAGAATCTTGGTATTACTAATAGGATTCATTTTAGAGATTACATCAAGACAATGAGAAATTGTCATAATTTTTAATTGAAAAGGAATTGTCCCATTTTCTTGATAATTGACCTAGGTGGATGTTGGTGGCCACCCGCCTATTCCACTTAGACCCCCACCATTGTCTCTTTGAGTTTTCCAGTTTCCTTAATTGTAGCACAATTTACTACTTTTGGCAGTTTTTTGGGTCCTGAACTTCCAGAGCCATTTTGAGGCCCTAAAAAACGTTTTGGGAAAATCGGGGCCAACATGAATTTTTAATTGATGTTGGCCACTCGGAAGTTGTAGTCCTCAGATAGATCTTTCTAACGAGGTATTATGCACTTCAAACGAAGATCAGATGCCAAAGTTACGACCCTCGGAAGTTGATGTACCAATTTAACCAAACGGGGCCCATAGTTTTGGCGCTTCATCTCCTAGGGTTAGGTTTTTGGATGTTTAGGGTTTTCCATTGTTTCTAAATAATAAATAGGTCTTCAAGCCTCATTGTAACACAGTGCAGAGGCATGTAGCCGCCACATCTCTTCTCAGAGATAAGCTACCATTGCCCGAGCTAGTCTTACTTCTATTCTGTTTGTAAGCATATTTCAGTAATTGAGATTAATGAAATGAAGTTTTATTTTTGCTGCATCTCTATAATTATGGTTATATTTGTAATATGTTGCATTTCAGTTTAAGTTCAAACCAATAATTCCTGTTGAGTCCACATATTTCAAAGTTAACATTTTAAGATGAAGCAGTCAGATCGAACAATATTTTTGAACCATCATCACTTGATGTATAAGTTTTGTGACTAATGTCATGATGGGAACTAGTAGCAATATTTGATTAATTATCATCTTCAATCTCAAATAATTTTTTAAGATAAAAACAAGATTCTTCATCAAACAAAAGTTGAGGTAAATCAATAAAAGACACAATTTGGGACACATTTAAATAATTTCTTAATTCCCTTATAGATAATTGATCAAAAGAAATAGTAAAGGGTTCATGAGACAAAATAATATTATCTCCTTTATCTTCTATGTGAGAATCACTATTAATTTGTACATGATTACAATTTAACAACGAAAGAACTTCAAAATAGTTTGAAGCATGCAACTACATAGAATAATCAAATATACTAAGGTACAATGAATAATATGTAGAGGAATTAAGAAAATGAAATGCATCTCTCGAACTGGTTGGAACATATGAATTCACTTGTGAGTTTGTTTCCTCTACTCGCATAAATTGATCAACCACCATTGTATGCTCTAGTAAAAACTATGAACATGAAATGTTTTCTAAGACAAAGTGATATTCATTGTCACAAGACAATTTAGTTAATAATGGGGAATACATATTTTGCCAATGATGGCATCACTTGATAGTTGATCTTGAACTTATCCAAGTAAACTACGAGAAGATTTATAGATAGCATGATTACAAGATTCATATTCATTCTCTTTCACTTTTGAAATAGTTATAGCATCTTGGAGAGAATGAAAACTATCTTCATTAAAATTTTCTTTCTCATTAGAAGAGGACATCAATGAAAAAGAAATATGAGGAGCAATAATTGTATCTTCTAGAGTATCGTGTTGCTCCTGATCGAACAAAATGAAAGAAGTCGACAAAAAATGTGGTGTTTCTACAACTTTTAAATCTTCAAGATCATTATGAAGATTCAAACCAATCTGGGAATGGGTATCAATGTCTAATTCAGATTGGTCAATAATTAATTGATCTTTTTCATTTGAAAGAGAAACGAGATATCAAAACCATTCATCGATAGGAGGCATTTCTTCCAAGGGAAATATAGAGCAAAAATGCATAAGCCTAATTGCGAAATTTTCTAATGATTAACCATTTTCTTTCCTTAAATAATTCAATTCTTCCTCTAATTCATCATAATCAACATTGTTAAAATCTAGTAAAAAATCACTCACAAACTCATACCAGGAATGAATGGAATTAAATGGAAAATATTCAAACCAAATTATGCTTGACCCACCATGAAAGGTGAGAATGAATAATCTGCAAAGAACATTAAGATTAGTAATATTATGCATTAAGCACTTAGCAAAAAAATTATAAAGACGATCTTCTGCAAATGTTCTCCGTTCACCATCAAAGGTGAGTCTTGACAAGAGGGAGATTGTCTTGTTGGGAATATTGGGTAAATGAAAATCGAAAGCATGTTCCAACACAATGATGTGGGGATGAGCCATTGTTTAGAAGTGAAATAACTTGAATCTGATTAGGTTAACTTGTCCTCTAACCCACCTTATAATGCGTGTTGAGATGACACAAAGAAGAAGGATTAAATCTAGAAAATTAGAGGTTGGGGGATTAATGATTTAATAATTTAATTTACCTCGGTCCTCCTTCTAGTGCCATTTGTTGACGTGGCCTTTTGGACCCTATGTCAACAAGGGGATGTGGCTTGGACCAAAGTTCTTCACACAACCTACGCCATTTGAATAACCACACCCAACTAGTTTAGAGGCTTTGTTAGCCTGTAAATCTCTTCTTGCAAAGAGAGAAGGTGTGGCAATCCTATTGTAATCCTAAGGTTATATATATATAGACTAAGGGTCAATGCTAAAATATGAGTTAAATTAACTAATCTAATATGGTACAATGATAGAGTTAATGTACAATAAAGAGTATTACACACTAATTATACAAGATACAATTTACAAATATATACAAAGGGAAATAACCAAAAACTTGCATAACTGGGAATTAATGTAAAATAATTCTTTAGATTATATTCGTATAATGTTGTAAATTCAAATGCGACCTAAATTATAAATGCAGTTATAATTTAAAATGCAATTAACTCTCGACGCAATATTTTATAAAAGACATAAAATCATAATCATACAATTCCCTTATCTTTTAAACAAATGCAGAGAAGTCTGAACTTGTCTTTCTTATCGTCACATCTAGAATCAACACAAATATCTAATGTCTAAAGAAAATATCTAATCTATCTCGTAGAAGCATAATGGATCTAAAATTTCAACTCAAATTATACCAGAAATTAAACATAAAATGATTAAAACATAAAAGACATTCTATAATAAGACCATACAAGATTTTTGCAAATAATCAAATATCGATTATGGCATACACAGATTTCCTATTAAATTACACATAATCTAAATCAATTAACAATTAAATATATCATTAAATTAACTATAATCTTCAAAAAAGAAGTTTCAAAAAGACTATAATTGTAAAAGATTAAATAAAAGACTGAAAACAAAATTCGAATTTCATTCAAACTTATGAAAAACAATGACAAATAAGATGGAGAATAACTCTTATTACTCAACTGAAAATATTCATGCAAAACTTTTATGACCAGTCTCCAAATTCACTCATCACTACTTCATAAACAATATTTATCAACTCTTAATAGATGCTCTATTCTTATTCCTCTAAAAAAACTTACTTTAGAAATCAAAATACAAAAAGCATGTCAATCACCTTCTCCCCTTCTCCTTTACCCAGAGTCACCCCTCTCTACATTACATAATATCATTTAAATAATACAAGTTTGTCCATATGTAATTCCAACCACCACATATTGTGGAATCATCTATGATTAGCTAGAGTGATCTCAATTCTGGATATACAAGTGAATAATTTGAATACTCTACGCCCTCTTCAAATGAGAATCATAAACCTTTGAAATCTTGTGATGGTCTCTTACTCCATCTGCCATAACCATTGTAACAAACTGCATAATAGAGAAAACAAATCATATATATAAAAGTGACCATAGAACTCGAGATTCTGTAGTTACTTTAAATTAAAAAAATAGAAAAAAAACAAGATAAACAAAAAAATTTTGCATGCATGGATTTTCCCTTTATTTCAAATCTATGAGCAATTCCTTTATAGCCTTGGGCCGATGGTGCGGAATCTGATGGGACTTTGGAGTGCGTTGCCAATTTCCGATGATCTTCATATGTTTTCCAATGATCTTAGTTTGGCAGATCTCAACTACTTGTTTGTTCAATCGATATCAGTGACATATGTTCCTTTGTTAATCCTAGGTCTCGGTGAATATTTAATGACAAATTGGTTTGTAGTTATCGCACGGTGACCTTGGAATTATATGTAGATTTCAAATTCATTTGAATTTAGGGATGCACTGCGTTGTTTCAGCTCATCCCTGGGAATATATGCAAATGATCCTCAAGGCTACATCGGATTTGTTTTAACTTGACTGCCATGAAGTGTGGTCTGTGAAATCAGTGTGATGGGCTGGGGTTACTGTGAGGACGTGGTCATATTTTAATCAACTCAACTTGAAATAGTAAGCCATGCGGTGAACATATGAGGCAGATAAGATATACAAAGTGGCTACGTGGCGATAGAGCGTGACATGACGATGACATGTCGTAATATCTTGGCATGACTGTAATTTGGAGGCAAGAGCTAACTAGTCTGTCATATGGCATTAAATGCCTGGTTATATGCATACTCGATACCCTGATAACACACGCGCGCGATGACTAGATAAATGACTAGTCACCGCAGGCGTGTGTTATCGGGTTATCCAGTGTGCATATAACCGGGCATTTAATGCCCTGTGGCAGGCTGGTTAGCTCTTGCCGTAATTTGGAAGGTAACAACTCATCTAAGTGCTTCAATCAAAGGAAGGGTTAAGATTTTAATAGCACAATTAAGTATTAGATCTTATCATTTAAGATGCGAAACAGGTGGATAGATTGTTCTCGAAGGAAGAGTGAAAAGAAAGAACTTGTGTCTTTTGTGAGGAAGGAAAAGTGAAAAGAAGGAACTTGTGTCTTTTGTGAAAAAAAAGCCTTTGAAAAAAAAAATTCACAAAACAACAATTTTTTATCATGATTCTCGCCAAAAAGTTGTTAAAATTCTTCAATTCAATAAGACTATTAAAAACCTGTGATTGTGTCTCATTCAGATCCTTTTCTGTTCTTGCTCTGTAGACTATCAACGCATATGATTCTCGCCAAAAAGTTAAAATTCTTCAATTCAATAAGACTTTTAAAAACCTGTGATTGTGTCTCATTCAATCTATTATATTGATTCCAGATCCTTTTGTGTTCTTGCTCTGTAGACTATCAACGTGCTATGCGCTGGTTACTTTGGCTTATGATCAATGTGAACCTCCATAAAAGGCCACATGTGACATAAATCATTTACAATATATAAGAGGTGTGGAAATTGGTGGAATGTGGGTCACGTTTCAAAGTCTTTACAACATATGATACATACGACCTATGTGATGTGCAATCACATAATATATTTTACAATGCATTTAACTATTCACAAAAAGGGATTTGAAAATATGTTGGTTTAATTTGTATTATTTTCATATTTAATATATACATTCAAAAAAGGTGATGTGATATAGTACTTGTATAATATTTATTTGAACTTTATTTTTATATATACATGTGTAATGTACATAATGTATAATATATAATATATAATATATAATATATAATATATAATATATATATATATATATATATAAATAATAGTTTATAAAAATAATATGTATTATACAAACATATATTAATATGAAGTATAATAAAAGTTTATAATGATTTTACATACTTTATATTATATATATGAAATTTATTTCACATTAATATTAATATATTAATATATTTTCGAAGGAGTATAAATTATGAAGATTTTATGTGAAATTAAGTCAAATCAAGACTTATTAAATAATTTAAAGGAGGAAGTCATTAAAGCAAGGTATCATAGTGACAAAAACAATTAAACTTTGAAGTTGCAAGAAGTATGCGCTAAAGTTCCATTCCTTAGAAGCTCATCAAATAAAATTATCGAGATTATTCAAAGTCAAGCTAGCTTTATGTGTTCAAAAGAGTTGTGGGAGAGGTGAAGCCAACCATCATACAACCAAATAGATTAAAAGATGATATGGAAAGCCACCTAAGACCAAGCCATCAAAGCGATAAGTCCAAGGATCAAAACAAAAGATGTGTTACCAAAACATCATGCTAAACCTTGGAGGATTCAAAAGCACAAAAGCCAAATAATGACGATAGGGGAAACCATCGACCAATCAAGTGCAATTAGAAGATAATTTTTTACAAAATTTCTAATGGGAGTTCCTTCATTTTGGTCAAAATGTAGGGGACTTGTAGGTGGGCCAACAAATATACACAATATTTAAGAGTGTGTTAAATAATCTTGAAACAAATGAGCTAAATGTATGGGTTGACATGTTTTTTCCCTAAGGAAAAATCACAATTTTATTCGTTTTGAACAAAATTACATATTGTAGATGCTAAAAAGCATATGCATAAAAACAATAGATCCTCGTATCCAAGATCGATAAAAACTCATTAAAAAGTTATACTAGACTACTCTTTTCTACCTTTCTTTTTCTCCACTTTCCACCAACCACAAGAGTTGGGCATGGATGATACACTAGTCATTTGAGTTTCTTTTACATTTGCTGGTACTTCTTTTTCTGAGTCCAAACTTTCTAATACATGAGTTTGTTTGGTACCAATCACTTCTTTTTTAGAAGTAATCTGCTTCTGTTGAACTGAAGGTATTGGAACTAAAGCAGAGTTATTCTCGACCTCTTCCTTCTGTGGTGTGTTCGGAGGATTATAACCATTTATGTTTGAGGTATTTTTTTGTGGTTTCTGCTCCTGTTTCTGCTTCCTGATTTTCTAAAAATTGCCAACCTTTTGGCTTTTGAGGTTGTTGCTTCTTCCTTTTGGGGCCTTTTTTGACTTGAGGACAAGCGCTTTGAAGATGACTGGTTTGAAAACATGTGCGACATCGAAAGGCCATGTTCTCATAGTCAAGGGGCTGTGACCATTGGAGATTGTTGTGAAGTAATATGATGCAATCATGTAAACCTTTACTAAGGTCTACCTCTACGCAGATTTTAACAAAGGTGAAAATGCCTTTTGAAATTTATTCTGCATCCACCTTTAAGAATCTCTCCAGTGAATTCCCAATCCCTTCTAATACTTTGTGGTGCCAGAAATGCAATGGTAGATTATGTAACTTGATTGTTGGCTACATGTGGCCTGACCCAGGTTCAGCAGTGAGTTTAGACAAGCAAATCCCGATACTACTGGCCCTTTCGGCAACAGTCCGCAGTGCGCGGACTGAGGTCTCACCTGAGGTAGTATGGGAGTGTGCTGGAACCAGGTTTCCACACCCTAGGGATGTCTTGATGAAGTCTGGGAAGTTCGCGAACCGATCCTACGCGCTTGGGCTGCTCAGCGCAACCGATTGTCCTTTGTGACTTGTGTAACTGCTTCTGCGCAGCTCAGTAAAGGGCGCGAAGGGGTGCTGTCTGTGATCTTTTATCCTTACTGTGCTTTTATTGTAGATCTTAACTTAATTATGTGGACCCCATATTCTCATTAATCATTCAACATTTATAGCCAATGCGCGCAATCATAAAATGTAAAGAGATGCATAAATATCACAGAAGCCATAAACACATAGTATTCCAAAATCAACTTATCTTTTATTAATCCTCTGTTCAAGTACAATCTCGACTCCGCCCTGCGCACTCAGCTGCAAGGGTCTGCACACACAGCTGTGGACTCTACCAGGCCTCTACACACGCAGTTGCAGATCCTCTTACTACTACTACGACCCAAGACTCAGACTTATAGAATCAGAGCGAATTCCTCATTCAAAAACCCATATTACTTCTGAAAGCTAAGACTAAGACTGACTTACACTTAGAGCCTTGCTCTATTTATACAATCCCATGGTCCGCGGACCATGGGTCGACCGACACATTCTATATTAAATTACATTATTCTAGGGTGGACAACCCTAGACTCTTGCGCTCCACGCCCGCATTTTGTGGGGTATTTACATTACATTGACCAAAACTTGGGCTTTAAGCCCCAAAAGCATGCTATGGGGGGATCCGTTGCCCAATAGGCCCCCAACACAATCATCGTGACTCGTCTCGGGTCACGAGGCTGGTGCAGTGATCTTCGCGCAGAGTCCATACAACAACTTTCGCGCTTCGCTTACGTCGGCAACACATTCTTCTGCTGTCCGTTGTACTAGTTGTGTGCATATCTCCAATGCGTTGTTGTCAGGTGAAATTTCTTTCCTGAGTGCATATATGCCCTGCACCTGTGCCAACTTGCCCTCAATCTCGGCGGTCACTGTGAATGCTTCCTCGAGCTAAGGTTGGATGCGTGCTTTAAGCACTGCTTCTTTCTGACGTGCGGCATCCACCTGTTCCTTTAGATCTTGGGCCTCCCTCATCTTGGCCAGTTGCTGAGTAAGGGAGATCGTCTACGCGGTACCCCAGACATTGTCATAGGCCTGCTGCAACTCTCGCGCTTCTGTCTCTAAGCGCTGTAGCTTTGGGTCTTCCTGCAGTGAAGTAAGGGTGAAAAGTGTCTGATTTAACAAGCCCGTTCAATCCTGTATGGCACGCTCTATTACTTCCAACCCTGATTGAATGGCGCGGTGGTGCTGCGCTCTGACTTTTGGGGGTGTAGAGGGTTGCGCCTTCAGCCGCAGTTCCGCGATCTGCATGTTGAGGTCCACCTGGATCCTCGTTGCTTCCTCCTTTTCCTCGCAAAATCCACTGGCCAATTTGTGGATCTGCATACCTAATGGTAAGTCTGTTGCTTCCTCGACGATTTGCTGCAACTGCAGAGTCTGCGCTACTGCTTCATCGCGTTGGAGGCTCAGTTGCTCGATGTTGATTTGCTGTTCACTGAGCATCTGTACTGTGCGACCTTCTCTAGCGTGGAGCTCTGTCATCGCTCCATCCTGCAGCTGGTATAATATCTCTTACAGAAGGGCAGCCAAGTTTGGGGCAAGTCCCTTGAGTTTGCCTATCGCGGCTTTGTCCTCTGTGTTGTCCACTGTCAGTGTTCCTTTTGGTAGCGTGACGGTATTAGCCATTTTTTCCCGCAGCAACTGCTCTATTTCTGATGTACCTGTAGCCCTGTAGACGGCTACTGTTCCCTACTGTGGGGGCTGCACCTGAAGTTCCTGTAGTTGCGCCTTGAGCGCCCCCAACACATTTTGCTACTCTGTCATTGCTTCCTGGAGCGTCTCCCTGGTGACCTCGCGAACTGTGTCACTGATGTCGTATAGGTCACCCTCGGTTAGTGTAATAGGCTCCCCATCTAATTTGGAAGCCTTGGTCTTTTTCCTGGGCCCTGTCTGTTTCGTATTGTGTGGCCGCTTTAGCTATGTTGATGATGTGTGTGGTCTGCGCCTGCCATCGTGTCATCTGTCCCTTGTCTTGTGGTTGCCTTAGATGCTAGTGCTGCTGTTTCCTTTTCCGCGGCGGCCTTCGCTACCTCACGGGAAGCCCGTACTTCTTCAGCTAGCTGCTCATTCCACTTCTGTTGTACTAGTAGCTTGGCGACATCCTTCTGTGTTTGAATCACCATCTCATTGCGAACCGCCAGATCGGGTGTGCGCCATTTCGGTGGCCATGAGTCAAGCACCGCAAAAACAACGTCATCAATTGCGATGAAGGGGAGTGTAGTCCATTTCTGCTCTGAATCCTTCCGCACCCTGATATACACATTGTGCATATCGGCTTCAAAGTCTGCAAAGCTTCGCAGATTGTCGTATATCGTGGGGGATAGGCTCGGCCATTTGTTGATCCACATTCGTATGCTCGCCTCCATGAGTATCCAGAAGATCTTGATCTCGTAGATGTGTGTGGCGTGCCTTGTCGCCCAGAGTGACGTGTATTTTGTTGCCTCTAGCAAGTCCTGGTCAAAGGGAGGAAACTGACTATCCTCAGGCAAATCTCCCGCAACCAACACGATGGATAAGAGCAACCACGCATAGTGGAAGGTCTTACCCTGCTCCTGGGCCTCCCTACAGTTCGTCAGGAACTCCTCGTAGAGGAATTGCGCCCAGTTGAACCGTACCCCTTCTGCGCATTGCTCGGCCAGCGCAATGACCGTTGCTGGTACCTCGTTGCCATGACATTTTCTCATCACTTTTCCTGCCAGCAACTGGGTAGCGACTCAGACCCCTTTGTCTTGAATGCTAGTAATAATGTAACCCCTCTGCTTTTTCTCCAACTTGTATTTCTTTTTCATGGCCTCTGCAATCGCCAAGTCTCCACTTGTGCCAGCTATTTCTGCGGGGTCCCTTCCTGTACAGGGAAGCCGAGAAATCCTATGAATAAGCTCCACCGTGATGGGAATGGGCTCCTCCAGCCACAAGTACCCATCGTGCACCAGGCAAAGTAGTTGCCTGATGACAAATATCATGATTGGTGCCCAATG
Organism: Pinus tabuliformis; assembly: GCA_031772625.1. Classification (NCBI taxonomy): domain Eukaryota; kingdom Viridiplantae; phylum Streptophyta; class Pinopsida; order Pinales; family Pinaceae; genus Pinus; species Pinus tabuliformis. Next base: position 891,135,763 of record CM062811.1, read on the forward strand.
AAAGTGTGGAATCCATAGGAGGTGGAGTAGCCCGACCTCCTCCACCCCGCGCAACCATTTTTGTGGCTGCAGCTCTGTAACTGCCCCCTCCTTGCTTTGTTTCATCAGTTGGCTAGTTTCCAAATGAGGGAACTTTTCGCTATCTGCGAGGTCCCAATCTTCAAACTTCATCATAGGTACGCGGCCTACAGCCGAACCTTCAAATAGAATTCCCTCAGGGAGGAACGAGGTTTTGAGTGCGCTTTTAACGACATTCAAATCTTTAGGTACTTTTACCCTCCCTTTTCGCGGAGGGACATACTTGGGCAGCTTTGCTGCGACGCGTACTGGCGGGATGTCTTCCTCCATTTCTACCTCTGGTTCAATATCTTCTACGAATGCCTGGAAATCCTCCTCCTCATCATCGCTCTCAATATTAACCGTTTTTCCCTTCTCCTCCATGGACAACTTACCAAACCGCGAGTTGCGCAGAGACATACGGACCGGTCCTGCTCCTTGTTGGTCCATTTTAGTTCGCAGCGTTCGGGGTGATTTTGGAATTTCCAGCGCATCCCCCACCGATGACATAGGGCTCGGTGTGGCTTCCTTGGCAGTCAACATCGCTCTACTCAGAAGGTCCTGCGTCTCTTTCGGCAATGCTTCAAACACTGAACTCGCTTTCAAAGCCTCTAAAGCCGTAAAGTCCATACGCAATAACTGAATTCTCAAGATGCCAAGGGTTGTTCGGTGGATGACCATCTGGGATTTATAGGCCTGTCGGAATTCAAATTCGACTGTTCCCCCCTCCTTTGGCTCATTAATGCCATATTGGCGGCAGATTGTTTCAAATCGAGTTCTGACGCCGTGTCTTAATTGCCCGCTGCCCGCTGCCCACTCCTTGTTGTCTTAAATGGGATATCTTATCATGAACAGTGACCCCAATGGTCACTTCCCAGGCTACTTGCGTGACAGCGTGGCCTCCCATGCGCGGGTGCGACCTTTGGGATAGACTGGTCTTGTGCGCAGTCCTCCTATTGCACCGCTTCCCTACAGACTCTTTTATAGTCCCGCGCTCTCTTCCAACTGCTTGGAGTGCTGAGACTGTGCTTTCTACGGATAGTCAGGTGGTTACTCCACCCACGTGAGGCTTCCCTGCACCTTCCAGCCTAGTCCATGGGTACCCCGCAATTACCCTGACGTCAATCAGCGCTTCACGTTCTTCTTTACATGGTGCGCTCCCCCGATTCCTTTGTCTAGTGAGGTGCGGCCACAACCATGGTAGAAAAACCCCAAATCCTTCCAATGCGGTAGTGTGGCTGCCTACCTTTTGTTCTGTCAGGCTTAGTTTCTCGGCGCGACCTGCCTGTGTAATTTCGGTTTCCAGTTTGTTGATTTCTTCATCCAAGATCCTGCTTTTCTTCCTCAACCGTACTCGATCTTCTTCGAGTTCGCGAATTTTCAAGTGCCCTTACTGAATGGCTTCCTGAATCTGCATATGTTTGGCCCCGCGTGGCGGCATAATTCCTTCATCCTGGTCCTTACGACTTGTTCCAATTATGTGAGGATTCCTTCCTCCCAAACCTATGGCCTCGACTCTGCCCGTCATCTTTAGGATCATTTCCGCACTCAGATTCTTGTACATGGCCCTAGAGGCCCATCGAACCGCTGGTACGCGCTGGTCCCAGTCAGTCCGTCTGGCCTGGTGAACCTCATTCAAGATCCCGCAGACCCTCTTGAATGCTTCTAGGTAGAACTTGTGTGGTGCGCAACGCTCTTCCTGCTGCTGCAGCTGGTTCCGAGTGTCGATCCATAGTTTGGAGTGTGCGATTGTGGATGGCACAACCCCCGTTTGTACCCATCGACACAGGTGAGCGTGCAGACTTCTCGATCTTGATTGCCCGGTTCTTATTCGACGATGGGGGCTTCCAACTCGTAATCGCATCTGCCTTTTACCTTCACGCCAGCTTACCATGGTCTCTTGTCGTGTACTCCATCCTCGTACAGGTGTTGCGCACAGTATCCCTTCCAGCGTAGCGTATTTCTGCTATTCCGGTACTGTGATTTCAACCTTGTCCAGGAATTCGTCTACCACTGTCACGTCATCATATGTTGGCAGTTCCCTTGCTTATGTTGTTACGTGACGAAATGATCTAATCATCATGTTGCAATTTAGTATCGTCACCTCGTGCAACTAGTTCTGCCAGCGTTCTACTTCTTCATCTGAATTCAAAGTACAGGAAATGTCATGTTCCCACGAGATTCTCCCATCTGTAGTCAGGTTCACCTGATCCTGGTCTTGCGCCATTATATGGTAAATGCAATCCAGCTCATCGTCGTGCACCGGTTCAGTGTAGCGCGCTCCTTCAGCTGGATCTAGCGGAACTAATACGCGTAGGGAGTTTTTCTCGAATATCATCTTCCGCTTCTTCAGGTTGATGACACCATTCATATCAGTGGCCTAGTCTATTCCTAGCAATGCAGGATAAGAATTGCTGTCATCAACAATCTCTATTACTTCAAAGTCCGTCTGCGTGCTCGCGCCTTCGATATCAACTCTTACCCCTTGCAACCTTCCCATGGGAAAAATATTTTGTTGGTTCGCCATCCGTAATTGAATAGGGGACCATTGTAACGCGGGCCTGCCCATGTGTTCCCAGGTTTTCTTAGTAACACATTCGCGTCGAACCCCAGGTTCAAGATTACCTGATCCATTTCGTATTCACCAATTTGTGCCGTCAATCTCATCTCCCTTCCAGTGCGCAATGTATGCTTTCCCAGTTTCCAGACTACGCGCGGTTCACCCGACCCTGTGCACCTAGTGATTAGCTCTTGTAGTCCTTTAACTGCCCTATTATCGCGTAGCAGCTTCATGCATGTCTCTAGAAAGGTAGTAAGCATGGAAGGATCCATTCCCTGCTCTGGTTGATCCTTACTACCTGAAGTGGAGGCCTCCATGAAGCTCTTCTTAGCTTCCATAAACGTCTCCTTTACACATTCTAAGTCGAACTCAGGTTCCTTTGTAGGAGCCTTGCGAACCCATGTATCTTCCTCGGGCTACTTCCCCTGTGGTCGCACCACTTCTGAGCATCATGTTCATGTTGGGGTCTTCATCGCGGGGTTCATATTTCATCATTTGGATATTCTGAGTGGGAAGGGACTGGAGTACCCCTTTCTCGCGCATCTGTGTTATCAACATAAGACAATATATCATTTCATGATCAAATTGATCGCAATATGAGCAATAAATTCTCTTTGGATTAGTACAATCACGGGCGTAGTGTCCTGGTCCTCCGCAATTGTAGCAAATCAACTGTCCATGGCCCCTTCCTGGCCCCATTCCTCCTCGTCCCCAACCCCAGCCCTGAAATCCAGCGCGCGCCATCCCCGCGGTTAGGTTGAGGCCTCGCGTTTCTTCCTGTATTCTATAGGCTGGGGTCCGCTCCATCATCAAATCGTAGCTGCGACAAGTACGCTCATCATGGCCTATCCACCTACAGAAATTACAAACAAATTGTTGCGGAGCCTGTGTATACTTCTTCAACAGATGACAATTATCCGTGTGTTTTCCTCCTATCTGACAAATCGCGCACCATAACGTGGGGGTCGTACTCGGCCCTGCGTGTGCTTCTGGTCTCAACGGCATCGACCCCCCTCCTGCCAAGTAGTTCGCAAATATCGGACAATGGTCCTTGTCGTGGCCTTGGCCTTTGCATTTTATGCACCACACTTCCTTGCGCGCCTCCGGCTGTGGTGCCCTATCCTGCTTCAAGCTCTACATTTCCAGGCAGAGATTTTGTAGCTGTGCATGGATTTGTTGAACTCCTAGCCCCAGATCTTGTATCGGTGTTTCATGCAACCTCATTGCCATTTCCAACGCTTTGGCCTGGGTTGAAAGCTTCTGCTGTGATAGTGCCGTCCTCAAGTGTGGTGTCAAAGACGCCACAAACCGCGCGCGGTGCTGTGCATCAGTTAGCGTCATATTAGCCTCGCGGATCGTACTCTTCAGCTGCTGATCCAGATCCCAGGGGGTCTCGCCTGGAAGCATCACGATCTCCTTAAATCCGATGATTGACTGCGTCTCTGATTTCAACCAACTAAATTCTCTGTTCAACGCATTTTGGATCTCCGCTATTCCTGCATTTGGGTGATCATTGGAATGCTTGATATACCATGTCAACGCGCAATCTTGCAGCGCACTCACCAATGTAGCCTTCTTAATGTTATCATCTATGACCCCTTATGCTTACCACACTGCTGTTACCACGAACAAGAACTGATCCATATCTTCATTTCCTACTCCTCTGAATACGGGTAGCTTGATCGCGCTTGCCATGCTGAATTGTGGGGGGGGTGGAGGTGGAGTGGGTGGAGATGGAGGTGAGGGAGGTGAAGGGGCTGGTGGAATAAGTGGAGGTGGTAACTGCGGAATGCGCTGCCTTATCAAACTGATCGCACTTCTCGGAGAGACCCGAGCGAGCTCTTCCTCACTCCCTCGCGAAGGTGAAAACAAGGGACTATTTCCTAATTCCCCGCTACCTTTGTAGATCCTTCCGCTCTGCATTGTTCCAAACATTAATGTATTTGCATCACCCATTTTTCACATAACAACATCTTAACCTAGGTATTCAGGGATTTAATGTACCTACCTCGCGGTCCCTTGAGAAAATGTCGCTCTGCTTTGCTGTAGCTCACGGTCATGTCTATTGAAAACTCAGTGATAAATCCTCCTATTATCCAGTCGAGCCAATGGTCCACAACCCACTCGATCTTATCTTCTGATGCCTCTAGTTTATGCACTAATTCTGGAGTCCACACTATCGGTTGATCGAGCTTATACCTTCCCTCGCTGTCGGATAACCTCGCGATCCACTCATACAGTTCAGAAGGGAAGGACATGAAGAAGATCTCGTGGATTTCCATATATACGTAGCGATCCAGCCACCTCTTCTCGGATATCTACGGAGTTCAGTTTTCCTATGTCACGAACTCGTGAATCCTGATCCAACCACTCTTCAATTTACTTCTTTGTGGGATTCCAGTGTTCCGACATCAAATATCCCTTAGGCAGATCTCGGTCCCGGCAACGGAACCATTTGTTGGCTACATGGGGCTTGACCCAGGTTCAACAATGAGTTTAGCCAAGAAAATCCTGGTAATACCGGCCCTTTCAGCAACGGTCCGTGGTGCGCGGACTGAGGTCTCACCCGAGGTAGTATGGGAGGGTGTTGGAACCAGGTTTCCGCACCCTAGGGATGTCTTGATGAAGTCTGGGAAGTTCGCGAACCGATCCTACATGCTTGTGCTGCTCCGTGCAGCTGGCTGTCCTTCGTGACTTGTGTAACTGCTTCCGCGTAGCTCGGTAAAGGGTGCGAAGGGGTGCTGTCTGTGATCTTTTATCCTTACTATGCTTTTATTATAGATCTTAACTTAATTATGTGGGCCCAATATTCTCATTAATCATTCAACATTTATAGCCAGTGAACGCAATCATAAAATGTAAAGAGATGCATAAATATCACAGAAGCCATAAACACATAGTATTCCAGAATCAACTTATCTTTTATTAAATCCCTGTTCAATGACAATCCCGACTCTGCCCTGTGCACTCAACTGCAGGGGTCCGCGCACACAGCTGCAGACTCTACCAGGCCTCTGCGCACTCAGCTGCAGAGTCTCTTACTACTATTACGACCTAAGACTCGGACTTACAGACTCAGAGCGAATTCCTCATTCAAAAACTCATATTACTTCTCAAAGCTAAGACTAAGAATGACTTACACTTAGAGCCTTGCTCTATTTATACAATCCCATGGTTTGTGGACCATGGGTCGGCTGACACATTCTATGTTAAATTACATTATTTTAGGGTGGACAAACCTAGACTCTCACGCTCCGCGCCCGCATTTTGCGAGGTCTTAACATTACATTGACCAAAACTCGGGCTTTAAGCCCCAAAAGCATGCTATGGGGGGATCCACTGCCCAACACTGACCCATACTGGAATTTTGGAAACCACCATGGTATTTGCATGAAAACCCAAAAACCAAGGAATCATGAATAGGCCTGCATTGCCCTAAAATCATGGTCCCTCATTTCATGCATAATCCTTATCTTTTTCTGTATCAAACTTTATAATGAAAAAACCCCTAGAACATTGATGTATATCACAGTTTTCTGGCCATGTAGAGTAGATCCATTGGTCTAGCGCCTCAGATGTGGGCCAGAAGCCATTAAATATACATATAACTACTCTTGCATGGAAATCTACATAAATCTCATTTACCTCAGTCAGGTTGACTGTCAACGCTGGTACCTGGATCATCTGCTCCACGATATATGAACCAGGAAGGGTGGAGTACTTCTCTGGTTGTTTTTGTGGCTCAGAATTCCCTTTGAATGCATCTTTGAATGAAACTGGGCCTTTTGAGTTGGATCCAGGACATCCTCCAAGAAGTCTCAAGATAAGGATGATGGTCGCATCAGGGCCAATGCCATAATCCTACACCTTGGAGTCCTCTTGCATTGATTTCCCTGCATATATCAAGTTTGTAGTCTTACTGGGATACCTATTTGCTCTTGAATCTTATGTTTAAGATCTTGTACCCACTCTCAGTTCCAAATCATATGGGTTGACATGTTATTCATTTGACCTTGAACATACTCAAACCCTATTGATTTACAAAAATAGAGCATCATGCTAGGTGTGGCAGGAGGGCAGGGGTACTCTATGGCCTTGAGGAGAACAAAGTGTTTAGGTACTCACGGGGTCTTGGTCATATGACAAATAATCAAGCAGATATATATGGTCTCTACCAAGGAATTTTGTTAGCCAAAGCATTAGGTGGACACACTTATGGTTATGGGAGATTCTATTCTAATCCTGTATCATCTGGTCAAAGGTTCCCATCGAAATGAGAAATATATGGAAAACATCATGAAAGGAATCGAAAGAATTACGTAAGATAGCTCATCTAAAGCATATTTCCACACCCTAAGAGACTTCAGTGGAGAAGCAAACAAGTATGCTAACAAGTGGTGTAAATTGAAGATAGACGAATTAAATATTAATGGCCAAATAAAGCCTACTATAATTCCTTAATTGTGAATGAAGTCTTTTAATTAATTTTTTTTTTTTTTAGTTAAATTGGTAAATACAAGAAAATATAAAAATGGAAACTAAGGGCCCCAAGTGACTTCATCGCAACCTTGAGGAAACACATGCATGCAAAGAAGTTGTCACGAAGGATTTCATAATCAATCAGTAGTGTTATGTGATGTAAATTGTGTTCTGTTGGGGAAGATTTGTAAGGTATTCGCTTACAAAATCCCTCTTTTTTTTGCCCAGATATATTCTCCTTGGGAAAATCATGTATTTTTATTGGAAAGGATAAAAAAGTTGGAAAAAATTGATGAATTAGCTCTACAATTCCTAAAGTATTTTCTATGAAACAGGCACAAGATTATACAATACAAATACTCTATTCGTTTAAAAAAAAGAATAAAGCATCATGTTTTTATTTTTTTTATAAATAAAACCAAATTAATTTCCCCATGTTGTTTGTTGTTCCCATGCATCATGTTTTTTCATTATAAAATTGAACTGTTTACTTAAATTGAGTTGATGTTACATATAAAACCTGTCAAACTCAAACAATTTTCAATTTAGAGCTTTGTGACTATGGTAAATATTAAGCACCATGCAGTAAGCGAATGATTGGCTTATTGCCTTTCTATCTTGACCATTGGATGGAAATATATATCATTCAATAGATATGATGAAAAGATATAGCCCAGTCATTGGTAACACCATTTGCTTAATGAATACCATGGTTTCATCCCAATTCATTTGTGTATGGCAACACCTTATCTCAATCACTAGAATGGATCAAATGACTTGGTTCATTCTCCTTTAAAAATAGCATTAAGGAATGGTCACCATAAACAAGAATTGTTATTCCACTCAAAATTTTATTTGATATATCCCAAACTTTACTAGAGTTATCATGGCCCCTTAGATAGATTGCTACATTTATGGTCGTCTCCTTATGGTTTTTGCAAACAAAGAGAAGGTCTCATACAATATTTTCTTCCATATTTTTTCATTTATTATTTTCACTATGGTTGATGGAATTTATTTGAGGTCGAATCCTAGTTCTCCTACATGGGGATTTAGATTTGGAATTCTTAAGAAATTTTACTTTGTGAGATGACATGGATTCCAAGCTCTCTTCTATTGCATAAATTTTCCACTTTGTGTGATGATGCATTTTCATTTTGAAGTTTAGGCCTATGTTTATGTTCATCATCAACTAATCATACACATACTTTTAGCTTGTATTTCTTGTTAACTACACTTTGATTTGTTGCAGAGTTTATGACCTATTCACATGCCTGAGAATCTAAATCACCTGACATGGGCAATGGGGACATTTGTTTCCTATAGCCTTCTAAAATAGGACAAATTGGGATGTGTGTATATAAATTTTAGAACTGTGCAAAAGAATATAGAAATAGAATTAGACAAATAATTTATTTAATACTTAAAAATATGGCCACATCAAACACACCTCGACAAGCTTGGAATTTTAGATGAAATCTCCAAACATTTTGGCAAAGCAACCATTGTCGTAGACAAGAATATTTATGCAGATGTTCCCATGGTCAATACCAATGTTGTTGAAAACTTGGACTACAATTGAGAAAGTTTAGGGACACCAAAGAATTTCATTAATGGTTTATGTGCACAAACTTATCACATGGTAGTTGGAAAAATGGTTTTGATCATAAACATATATACACCAACAAAATCTTGATTTGGAACTGTACAACCAACTCTTAAGTTTTCAAATTGTTACACATCATCAAGTTTATCATACTTAGAACACTTATTTTCAACATGCTATACACTAATCAAACATGAAACAAACTGGATGCACAAATTTATGTTTTTTGAAATACATATTAGACACCATACACAAAGATCAACATGCAATATTTTGTAATATAATTGAGTTCTAATAAAAGTATTACTTTGATTTTAGGTATACGATTACAAATATGTAATATATGGATATTAATACCATCTTAATTATCTAATTAAAATAATAGATGACTTACATATTTTTGGGTAGTTGTGGTCAGTATTCCCCAACTTCATATGTCGGCCCTTGAAGGAAGAAGAAAATTAAATTAAATTTATAAATTTTGGAGCACATATAGGCCCCAAAATGACTGTTGACCCCACCAGCCGAATGGGTGTGACCCTTGGTCAAACCCACCTCTTTTGACCACTATATAAACAAATTTGACCTCCCTCAGTTTTCTGGCTGTTGTTTGACCAAGATTTTATGGATAGTCTGACCGCAAGTTGACCAAGATTTTTTGGGCTATTTAACTGAGGTTGCCCAAATTATCTGGGCAGTTGTAGGAGGCCAAATTTTGGCCTCTTTGACTAGATTTGACCTATGCTAATTCTTTGGTCTAGGTCGACCAAGTTTGACTTGAGATTATCAAATTGCACTTTTGCTAAATTGAACAATTTCTCCTAGAAATGATTGTTGGGTTTTTACCTGAGTTTGGGTTTCCCAGGTGAAAAATTTTGGTGTCTATTGTGCTATGATCTTTACTGTTTCTATTGCATCTACTATTGAATTTTCTGAATGTAATCGCTTAATGATGTTCTGAAATATGATAAAGTAATACTATATATCATTGGAAGTAATTATTAGTGGCAAAAAATTGTGCTTTTCTAAATTAGCACTAGAAAATCAACATGGAATCAAAGCTTTGTGGAAGAAAGGCTAGTAAAGATCACCCCTTGAAGAAACCTATTCTGCAATCTGATCCATGACGAGACTCTTGATCAGATGACTCCTTCTATTAAGCCAAGAAATAGGCTAGAAGGTGCAACAAATTTTAGGGCTTGGAAGACCTGAATATATATCTTTCTCGAAGAAAATGATGTTATGGAATATACAGAAGGCAAGATTGCTGAACTTCAAGATGATGAGGGAAAGGCAAAACACAAAAATATTGAAATTAAGGCAAATATGATCCTTATTAATCCATCAAAGACCATTTGGTTCCATTTGTTTGTAGGATGAAGACTTCAAACAAAATATATGATACCTTAGTGGGATTATATGTAGTCAACAACATTGGTAAAAAGATGACCTTGAGGAATCAACTTCGTGATATTTAGATGACTGGATTTGATATTGTGGCTTCCTACTTCATGAGGAGCTCTTAGTTAGGAGATCAACTCAAGGCCATTGAAGATAATATTGATGAATAAAAACTTGTGACTACGACCCTTAATGGGTTTCTATATCAAGCATTTGTTGTAGATAAGAATTTCCAAAGTTCAATCAACTATGGATTGCATGTAATCAAGAGGAGTATATGCTAGTATCAAAGGGAAAGATTTAGAGACCTCAAGGTGAATCCCAAGCGTTTGCATCCCATACGAATAATGGTAAAAGAAGAAGAAATTTTGGAAAATTTCATAAAAGGAATTTAGGTAGAAGTCCCACTCCCATTCAGGATCAAAAGAAGAAGGAGATGTCAAAGATTTAATGCTTCAGTTGTCACAAGTTTGGTCACTATAAAAATAAGTGTCTTGAAGGGAATACTGATGGGAAGAGGAAGGGAAAGTAACATGATTTGGTAGTAGATATTAATGATGATGAACATCCACATCAGAAGAGGTCCAAGAATGACAATACAAATGATATTATTAGTTAAGACAACATATATAGAGAGTTCAAGTCTCAAGATTAAGAGGGATTTGAAAAATATCTACAATCCTCAGATCAAAAGATAAGTACTTCTTGTCTTTTTATTAATTATTATTACTTTATTTTTAGTCAACCTCTTGTCTTTTCTTCTTTTTCTTGGTTATAATAATTTCTTCCATTACCTCCTAATGAGGTTTGCAGGTACATCGTAAAATCTGCTAATGCTTTAGCAGTAGTTGGAAGTATTGGGAATAATAAAGCAAAGTTTGTGGAAAGAGGATTCTCCTAGGATTAAGCATAAACTTAGAAAGAGTGATTTATGTTCAAAAGGGAGAAATTGTACAAGACACCAAGAACCGTGCTAGATGACTAGAAGAAATCCTAGTTGAGAGGGAGAAGACAACCAGGTAATTTGGAAGGATGTCATGATGGAGGAATATCAGTCCATCATGAAGAATGACGTGTGGGAAATTGTGCCGAGACTTGAAGGTAAGTCACCATTGAATTCCCAGTGGATCTACAAGATCAAGCATGCGGTAGATGATGGCATAAATAAGTACAAAGCGATAATCGTGGCAAGAGTGTTCTCCCAGAAAGAGAGAGAGGACTATGAAGAGACATTGCTCCAGTTTCTAGGTACACTTATATTAGAACTATTATTTCTATTGCTTCTATTATGGGTTGGATATTGCATGAGATGGTTGTGGATACTGCTTTCCTCAATGGAGTAATTAAGGAAGAATAAGTGTACATAGATCTAACTCAGGGGTTTGAGGTACTTGAGAGGGAGTCTCATGTTTGCAAATAGAAGAAGGTTTTATACACACTCAAGCAAATGCCTCAAACTTGGTATTCTCAAATTGATGAATATCTGAAAAGTCTTGGTTTCACCAAGTGGAATTCCAATCCAAAGCTTTACTACAAGGTTGATATTGTTATTATATGACTTTTTTTGATGGGAACAAAAGGAACCACATGATAGAGGGAGTAGCAATGGCAAGAGGATTTACTTCTATGATAGAGGAAGCCACTAGGATTACCTCAGGAATCCCTACTTTAGAGGGAGTTGAACTCAGAGTTCGAGATGAAGGATCTAGATTTGATGCATTACTTCCTTGATCAAGGGAAGTATACTATTGAGATCCTTCATAGATTTGGGATGATGGACTACAAGTCCATGGAAACTCCCAAGGTGAACTATCTGAAGAATCTAAGAGGCTCCGATTCAAATTTGGCAGATCCCACAATGTATAGACAATCAAGCAAAGTGGAAGATCCAAGTGTCCAAATGGATGTCATAGGATTGAGATTGTCAAACTAGATGCTCAAAGATGAGAAGTCTCCAAGGGAAGTATGTCTTATATGAGTGGACCATGTCAGACAACATATATGATTCAATGATTAGGAATAGAGGGAAGAGCTAGGATAGCCACAACAATATTTGTTTTAGTGTTAGAGGGAGCACAAAATTAAGGTGACCAAAAAATAGTTGTGGCAATGGATCCAATGAAGGAAGTCGATCAATTTATGGTTGAGCTGAGGCATGCGTCACATGTGCTGAGGTACCAACATGGTGCAGTTGGATATGGTTTGATTTATGCCTCAAATGATGAAGTACAACTACAGGGATATACAAATTCAAATTAGGCAGAGAGTGCAGAAGACAGGAAGAGCACATCAAGATGTTGCTTCAGTTTGGGTTGCTATGATATCCTATATTAGTAGGAGGTAGATATTTGTTGCACTCAACACTACAAAGTTTGAGTATAGTCTGGCGAGTTGTGAAGCAATATGGCTTCAGAAGCTACTCACAAGATTTTTTGATCAGGTGCTGGAGATGACCATGATGACATGTGAAAGCATAATGAGATCAAGTACCACTACATTCGAGACATGGTACAAAAGGGAGTAAGCAAGGTTCCAATACATTTCTATGGATGATTAGGTTGCTGACATTCTTTCAAAGCCTCTTTCCCAGATGAATTTTGTCTACTTCAGGGATAAGCTTGGAGCGGTTGCGAATTCTTCCCTTGTTTAGAGGGAGTGTTAATGTTGGAGCATCAAAGGAAGACATTCTTCCAAGGTCAATTGTATTGACTAGGTCAAGCATATTAACCAAAAGCCATGTAATGTGGTTAGGGAAAATAAATCAGAGAGCATAAGGGCTTAGAGTGCTCCCTTGGTCAGAAGGTTTTGACCATATTGCTAAGGGTTGCTTGGCTAGTGGGTAGAGTGAGTGCCCCAAAGCATCAACCAAGTGTTTTTACCATTCAATTATCATGTGACGACATGAGGGAATAATAAATTGGCCCAAGGTTTCACCATTGGTTAGGGATATTGACTTTATTCCAATGATGAATTAGATAGTTGGTGACCTAGGATTGGTCTTGTGTTTACTCCAGTCAGGGGGTACCTGACCATATCGCCAAAGGGTACTTGGTTAGTGGGTGAGTAGATCCTTTGCAAAGGATATTTTTCTAGTGGGTGACTAGATCTTTTGCATGATGTTGATGTAGGATGCTTTCCACATGGTTATAGGATATAACAAGAAGTGGATGGATACATTAACATGGCATGCTTTCAATCTTTTCTCGGGATGGAGAAATTGTTCAACAAAGAGGACATCTAAAGAAGTCAATGTGAATACCTCCCTAGCTAAGAGGGAGTGTTGATTTTTGGGTAGTTGTGGTCGGTAATTACCAACTTCATATGTTAGCCCTTTAAGGAAAAATAAAAATAAAATAAATTTATAAATTTTGGAGCACATGTAGGCCCCAAAATGACAAGTCGGCCCCACCATGCGAATGGGTGTGACCCTTGGTCAAACCCACCTCTTTTGACCACTATATATACCAATTTGGCCTCCCTCATTTAGACAATTCAGATCACACACTAATCATATATTCTTATGTTCACGCATGCAAAGGAGAGAGAAAAGAAGATCAAAGTTTGAATTACAAGTTTGACCAGTGTTGACCACTATTTGATTGATTTTTTTGGCTGTTGTTTGGCCGATATTTTCTGGTCAGTTTGACCATAGGTTGACTGAAATTTCCTAGGTAATTTGACCATAGGTTGACCAAGATTTTATGGGAAGTTTGGCCACAGGTTGATCAAGATTTTTTGGGAAGTTTAACCACATTTTGACCAATATTTCATGGGTAGTTTGGCTATAGGTTGATCAAGATTTTTTGGGATATTTGACTGAGGTTGACTAAATTATCTAGGCAGTTGCATGAGGCCGAATTTCAACTTGTTTGACCAGATTTTACCTGTGCTAATTCTTTGGTCTGGGTTGACCAAGTTTGAATTGAGATTAGTAGATTTTAATTTTTCTTAATTGAAAAATTTCTCCTAAAAAATATTACCTTGTCTTTCTCCCAAATTTGGGTTTCTTAGGTGAAAATTTTTGATGTCTACTATGCATGGTTTTTCTACTGTGATATTTACTATTTTTGTTGCATCTACCATTGAATTTTCTTTATGTAATTTCTTAATGATGTTCTAAAATATGCTAAAGTAAGAATGTATATCATTGGGAGTAATTATCAATGGCAAGAAAATGTGCTTATCCAAATTAGCACTAGAAAATCAACATGATCCTTAAGCTTTGAATAAGGCTTGATACTTACAATTTATTGTCAACTCTTTTTTTTTTTTTATTTATTTTTTATTTTATTTTATTTTTATAAATGAACTTACTGACCTTAGCAAAATAATGGTTGAATGGCTCCCAAGAAGCTCTATGTACCAAACTATTAAAATTGGCAACTAGGGCTAAACTCCATGTGGGTCATCTTATTCATGGTTGATAATATGTTTATTAGATTCCTTTCATCGAGAGGTGTAGGATTGATCTAAAGATCATTTGATTCTGATAAGTATTTATGGAGATATGAATTTATTTTGATTATGGAATAATTATCAAGCCGACCTACAACTCATGTAGGCTCAGAAGCCCAACAGTCGCATCTATTCAAACATCAACAGTTGTGTATAAATACAAGAGGTCCTTTCCTCATTTGGATTCACACTCATCTCATCACATCTCTCTCTCTCTCTTGCGCAGAAAAGAGGCTCTTCTCTATTGCGTAGAAAAGAGCCTCTCTCACACATGTGGAAGGAAGGACGCAGTTTTAGGACAGCAACTGCAGAACCTAAGTTTGACCAGCATTGTCCAGAAGAATCTCTCCTCAGACCTGTGTTGTAGGTCCATCTGGATCTCCTCTGAAGGATGCATTTTTTGGTGGTGGAATCAAGCCGATCCGACGGTCAGTTTGCAATATGTTGTTTGCCCTAGTTTGGGACTGATCTAGGGTTTGCTGCTGCTGATGTAAATTAGATTTATGTACTATTTCTCTCTGTTGGATTATTGAAGATAAAGGAAGATTTGATCAAAGGGTTTCCCCACATTGGGGTTTGTCCCTGGCTAGCTGCCACATCTTGTGTCTCTTGTCTTGGCTTCTTTTCTGTCGATCGTTTAATGTTCTATCCGCACTTTATTTTATGTACATGTGATTGCTAATCTGTGGATAATAATAAGAAATGTAGTAAACTGTTATAAGCATAGAACATACCATAACTTAACATGGTATTAGAGCTGAGGTGAAGACAAAGCCTGAGCAAGAGCAAGAGCTATCACCGAAGAGAAGATTGGCAAGGCTATCCTAAAATAACTATGGGGTCCTCATCACTCTTTTCTACCGAGGACAAGCTCTGTGAGAAAGCTGACTATCACAGATGGAAGATGTCTATCGATCTAACCCTAGAAGATCAAGGAGTGTTGGACCATGTGAGAGGCAATATTGTTGAGCCTCATCAAATGCATCCACTGCTGCCAGGAACAAATGGAAAACTGGAGAAGTCAAAGCAAAGAAGATCATCCGGGATTCTATCGACAAGCGCTTGGTGGCCTACATCTCCAACCTGAACACCTCCAAGGAAATCTACGATAGACTAGTGAGTTTATTTAAAGTTAATGATGCAAATCAAGTTTTGTTTCTTAGAAATAAGCTGAAGGAAATTAAGAAGGGCAAAGATGAAAGTATGCAAGCATACTTCTTAAGAATCACCGAGATCAGGAACGATCTCCTATCTATTCTGGAGACTATTACTGATAGGGAAATGGCACTCACGACTCTTAGAGGATTACCATTCGAATGGTACGTGTTCAGGACTACTCTTCTGAACAATAATGTAATTCCTGGTTTCGAGGAATTAATGGCTAGATGCATTCAAGAAGAAACAAGGGTAGAAGAGAAAGAAATTCCCATGCCTAAAGGTCCTCCTGCTGCCTTTTCTTCTCATGCTAAGAAAAGAAATAATTCCGGGACTAAATAAAAAAGAAAGGCTGGACCTAAGGGTGGAAGAAAAGGACGATGTTACATTTGCGATAAAGTAGGTCACTATGCAAGGGAGTGCCCTAATAGAAAGGACTCACACCAGGACGATGATCAAAATCCCTCTCATGGCAATCAAAGGAATGGAAAATTTAATAGCGAAGGTAAAAGGAGTGCTGGAAATCAAGGAAGAGGACATCCATTCAAGAAGGCTAGAAATTCCAGGTATGAATCCAACATTGTTGAAAATAAGCAGGATGAATATTATCTACCAGCTGCTCTATCTACCTATGCTCCTTCGGACTCAATGGGAATTCGGCTCATTGATAGTGGTGCCTCAAGGCACTTCACTGGTTACAAAGAAGTTCTCCATAATCTGATAGAGAAAGAAACTAACCTTGAAATTTTCCTTGGAGATAATATGAAATATCCCGTGAAAGGTGTAGGCAATGTCTCTCTCAAATTGAATCAAAGTAATACGATCCACTTATAGGATGTATTATACGTACTTGACCTCAAAAATAACCTGGTGTCCATCTCAGAAATGGAAGACAAAGGCTACAAGGTAACCTTTAGTGATGGAAAGGTACGTATATGGAAAAATAACGTTAAATATGCCTTCACTCTTGGGTTTCGAGTTGATTCATTATGTCAGGTCGGTGGAAGTCCGCTAGGTGTCATGTCTTGTGACACATCTCTTCAGTTCGAACTTTGGCATCAGAGGTTTTCCCACCTTCATTACAAAGCTCTACCCGATGTAAGACAAATGGTAACAGGGTTTCCCGAATTCTGAGTAGAGAAAGGAGGTGTATGTCCGGGATGTTCCAAAGGAAAGCTCAAAAGGGGACCATTCCCCTCAAGCCAAAGCAAGACCTTCGATATATTACCACTGGTTCACTTAGATATATCTGGTATGATGCCTATGAACTCATTGGGAGGATATTTATATTACCTTACTTTTACAGATGACTATTCTCGAAAGACTTGGATATACTTCTAGAAGAAGAAGGATGAAGTGTTCTCTTGGTTTCGACACTTCAAAGCCTTGATCGAGAATCAAACCAAAAATAAGATCAAGATCTTAAGGACTGATAATGGGACTGAATATGAATCTAACGAGTTTCATGACTTTTGTAAAGAGGCTAGCATCAAGAGGGAGACTACTACACCATATACTCATGAACAAAATGGTGTGGCGGAAAGGAAGAACCGTACGATTGTGGAAGTTGTCTGTGCCATGCTCCATGATCAAAGACTTCCGAAGTTTCCATGGTCTGAAGCTACAAACACCGCTGTATATGTACAAAACCAATGCCCTCATCAAGCATTGGGTTCCAAGACTCCCGAAGAAATGTTCACCGGTAAGAAACCTAACATATCTCATTTTAGAATTTTTGGAAGCCCTGTATATTTTCATGTGCCAAAAGAGAAAAGGAATAAATTGGGTGCATCTGGAAAGAAAGGAACCTTCGGGGGCTATGGAGAAAATACTAAGGGCTATAGAATCTATGTAGCCGGTCAAAGGGAAGTCGTGATTAGTCATGATGTCACCTTTGACGAAGATATGGCTCTCAGCAAGGTGGACAATCTTCCGACTTTGAGGAGCTCTCAAGAAGCCGACACCAGGGAACCGAAAGAAAAGGATGATGAAACAATGCTTGATGTGGAAGAACCCATGGATTCGATTGATCCTCCTCCACATGAGCCCTCCTCTTCTAGGAAGAGGCCTTCATGGCTTAGAGGGCTACTTGATGATACTGAAGGACATGTTGCACCCTGAGGAACCTTCCGTGAAAGTAAGAAACCTAACAAGTATCAGGGATACCTGACCATCATGAGCACAATCATACAAAATGAGCCTTCATCATTCTCAGATGTCGTCAAGCATTAAGTATGGAAGGATGCTATGACCGAAGAATATGAGTCTATTATGAAGAATGATGTCTGGGAAGTAGTTCTCAGACCCCAGGACAAGACAATTGTCACTTCTAAATGGCTTTACAAGATAAAGCATGGAGCAGATGGAAGTACAGAAAAATATAAGGCTCGTTTTGTTGCTCGTGGTTTCTCCCAGAAGGAAGGTATAGACTATGATGAGATATTTGCACTTTTTGCCAGATATACGACCATCCGCTCGATCATAGACCTTGCGGCTTCACAAGGATGGAACCTACATCAGATAGATGTCAAGACTGTGTTCTTGCATGGTTTGATCAAAGAAGAGGTCTACATGGAGCAACCCGAACGATTTTAGATTTATGATAAAAAATATCATGTATGCAGGTTGAAGAAAGCTCTCTATGGGCTGAAGCAAGCACCTCGAGCATGGTATGAGAGGATTGATAGCTACTTGATGAAGATGGGATTCACTAGGAGTGAAGCTGATCCTAACCTTTACTTTAAGGTTGAAGACGACAAACCTCTCATACTAGTGCTGTATGTGGATGACCTCTTCCTGACAGGCGCATACCCTCTTATTCACAAATGTAAGAGGGAGTTGGCTTCTGAATTTGAAAGGAAGGATCTAGGATTGATGCACTATTTCCTAGGACTTGAAGTCTGGCAGAATCCAAGGGAATTTTTCTTATCTCAAGGAAAATATGTGGTGAAGATATTGGAAAGATTTGGTATGGTAGACTACAAGCCTGTAACTACCCCGATGGAGCTTGAGTTCAAGAAGTTAAGTGGTAGTGCTGCTGGAACCGTTTTACGAATTGCTACCGAGTATCGATAACTCATCGGAGCATTAATATTCTTAGTGAACTCCCATCTAGATATATGCTTCACAGTCAACATGTTGAGTCAACATATGGTTCAACCTCACCACATACATTGGATTGGTGCCAAGAATCTGTTAAGATATCTTCATGGCACAATTACATATGGGTTAAGATACACTGCCAGAGATGTGAGACTACTTGGATACATTGATGTTGATTGGGCAGGCAATGTGGAGGACCGTAAGAGCATTTCTGGGTGTTGTTTCTCCTTGGGATTTGCTTCGATATCTTGGATGAGCAGGAAGCAGAAGTCGGCGGCTTTGAGCACCACCGAAGCAGAGTATATTGCTGCTAGCATGGCCTCCTATGAGACAGTCTGGTTGTGAAAGCTCTTTAGTGAGTTGTTTGGATTTACATTGGATACCATCGTGATCCTATGTGACAAGCAGAATGGGATTCGTTTATCAGAGAATCCCATATTTCATGATCGCTCCAAGCATATCGATATCAGGTATCACTATATTTGAGATATGGTGTAGCAGGGAGCTATAAGGCTCCAACATATCGGTACAGATGAACAGGTCGCTGACATTTTGACAAAACCCCTAGGAAAGGTCAAATTTTTTACTTTTCGAGAATGACTTGGTGTCGTTCAAAGACCCTCTGATGAGGGTCCTGTATGATGTATTGAGCTTTGGGAGCTCCGAGGGGGTGCGGGGTACTTCTTGGAGCGACATATGATCACAAGGTGATTCACCATCCCCTAGTGGTATACATGTACACCCGTGGCGACTACGTAGCAGGATGATTACTTCTCCTGTGAGGCCTGGATGATGTGTTCTTCATGGCGACTATGTAGCAGGATGATTAGTTCTCCTGTGAGGACATGATTGATTAAGCTCTCCTGTCAAGGCATCCTACCCATGCAGTCTGGGACTCATGGGAAGTACCTCTCATCTGATCAATGAGTAGGGAAATGAGAATAGGGACCATAGTAGTACCGATGGACGCATCGTTGTATCTACTGTACTCCTTATGCTAGGATGACTCTTCATTGATCTGGGATCAATGCGACTGGTCTAGGACCAGTGGTAGGAGTTGTACCCACTATGACGTTGACTTCGGGTCGGTTGAGACTGGTCTGGGACCAGTGGTACATACTCTGAGATTGACCTTAGCTCAGTGAAGGACTGGTCTGGGACCAGTGGTAGGAGTGGTACATACTACGACGCTGACTTCGGGTCGGTTGAGACTGGTCTGGGACTAGTGGTACGCACTTTGAGACTGAATTTGAGTCAGTGGAGGATGATACTGGTCTGGGACCAGTGGTAGGAGTTGTACCCACTATGACGCTAACTTCGAGTCGATTGAGACTGGTCTGGGACCAATGGTACATACTCTGAGACTGACATTGAGTCAGTGTGATACATCCTCGATCATTTCTTCCTCTTCATAATTTGGACAAAGCAGAGCAGAGCAAAACAAAACAGAGCAGAGAAGATCAGAACAGGGCAAAACATAACAAAGCAGTGCAGGCAGCATAGAGCAGAGCAGAGCACGGTTCAAGCTATACAGGGTAGTGCATTTGATGGATGAATAGTAGCGACCGATAGACAGATTGCAGATGGAGTTCTCTCTAGTTGAGAGGGAGTGTTAAAATTGGAAACTAGGGCCAAACTCCATGTGGGTCATCTTATTCATGGTTGATAATATTTTTATTAGATTCCTCTCATCGATAGGTGTAGGATTAATCTAAAGATCATCCGATTCCAATAATTATTTATGGAGATATGAATTTATTTTGATTATGGAATAATTATCAAGCCGACCTACAACTCATGTAGGCTCAGAAGCCCAATAGTCGCATCTATTCAAACATCAACAGTTGTGTATAAATATAGGAGGTATTTTCCTCATTTGGACTCACACTCATCTCATCACATCTCTCTCTCTCTCTCCTGTGCAGAAAAGAGGCTCTTCTCTACTGTGCAGAAAAGAGACTCTCTCTCACACATGTGGAAGGAAGGACACAGTTTTAGGACAACAATTGCAGAACCTAAGTTTGACTAGTGTTGACCAGAAGACTCCCTCCTCAGAGCTGCGCTATAGGTCCATCTGGATCTCCTTTGAAGGCCGCAATTTTTGGTGGTGGAATCAAGCCGATCCGACGGTCGGTTTGCAAGATATTGTTTGCCCTAGTTTGGGACTGATCTAGGGTTTGCTGCTGTTGATGTAAATCAGATTTATGTACTATTTCTCTATGTTGGATTATTGAAGATAAAGGAAGATTTTATCAAAGGATTTCCCCACTTTGGGGTTTGTCCCTGGCTAGCCACCACATCTTGTGTCTCTTGTCTTGGCTTGTTTTCTGTTGATCATTTAATGTTCTATCTGCACTTTACTTTATGTATATGTGATTGCTAATCTGTGGATAATAATAAGAAAGATAAGTAAACTGTTATAAGTATAGAACATACCATAACTTAACACAAACAAACACATGTATTTAATTGTTTAATCTAATTATGGTTGCATTATATTTTTGTTTGCAATTCGTTGCCATTGGATGCAATATTAGTGTATAAACTCTTTTATTCTCGTTAGCATATTATACTATCTAAGCCAACATTGTCCCTTTTTCCATACTTGTAAACCCCCAACATTTTCAGTGTGCCTCATTCTTTTCAGTGATGTGCATTTGGCATTGTGGATTGTGAAATGTCTACTGGACAAGAGAATAGTGTTTTACATGGTTATAGTAATGGATGCAACATAGTCATGTGTATTCTTTGGAAAATAATAGCTAATATTTATGAAAATTTGTATCATTTTCTTAATTATTTCTTATCCTACAACATTAACATTCAAATTTACGTAATAACATAGTTAAATTAAATTCTTGTTTAATTAAATATACTAATTTGATGTTAGCAACTTATTAACATAAAATATGTAATTTTTTTACTATAAATTTTTTATTCCTACTTGTTTTTAATAGCTTCACTCAAATTTTCTCTGCTAACTATTTAATAATATTTCTTGCTCTCTATCTATCTCATCATAGATTTTAAATTTGCTTCACAAAAAGTTCTCATTTTAAGGTTTTCTATGGTTTCCATTGTTGAATGCCTAATTGCTCAACTAATTGTATTCACCTCTACATCATTGATTGAAATTTTTGTACTCTATTGAAAATAATCATTTTAAACTTCTAAAATTGTTCTTTCTGTCTTGTAAGATTAAATAGCCAAAAGTTTACATTTCTAGAGCCTTGTTGGTGCCATTCTTAATTTCTTTCCCATAGTAATGTTAGAAAATCAAGGGTAAAGAGATTTTATTACTTGGTAATTACTTGTGATAATTAATCTTCTTCCTCTTGTTATTAGTATTTCTTTTTTTATCAAGAAATTACACAATTTATTTTTCCAAGATCACAAATAAGTAAGAGACAAAAATATTTAGGCTTTCAAGCCAAGGCTTGACAGGGGAAAACCCAACAATTCAATTATTGAATCAATTCAAGATGAGATATCCAGCCCAGGAAAAAAAATTCCTCCAAGTGAGCCCTTCTCTTTATATCAAACTCAGAAACAAATCATTATTGTAGTCCTTCAATCCTTATCATAAGGCTTCAGCCTTCAATTAGAGAGACTTGTACCTTTTTTTTAACAGAACGTTGGCTTCTACAACAAGCTCTTAGCCCTTTACCACACAACTCAGGTTATTATAGCAAACCTTCAACACTTCACTATAATACTTTGACTTTCAACCCTTCACTATAGGACTTCGACTCCTGTTTTAGACTTAAGATAGCTTCAAATTGGATTTCAGTTTAGATTCAGACTTTGATTCCTTTAACCTTGTAAACTTCTTGTAACTTTAGACTTTCTCCTCTTTATTTGGATGCAGAACTCAGGCTACTTCTCTTGCGTTGTTGTATCACCAAAAGAGGTTGAGTAGGAATCTTTATATACTCATACGTGAGGTGTCAAATGGTCTTGCAGGTTGAATTTACAGAGAGAGGGGCTGACTAGGAGTATAGATAACAAATTAAACAAGGATATACAAAATCTGTTTTCTTTACAATAGTCAAATATTGACATGACTCTTTCACAAATTTTCTTAACTCTTTTTTACTCTAAAGAGCATGAAGAACATGCTAGATCAAGAGATAAATAAATAAATAAAAAATATATTCAATAATGAATTTTTCTTTTATTATTAAGACTGACACTAGCTACATTATACAACATTCACTTTTAACTAGGGAGGTATTCAGAATGACTCAATGAGTCTATCTCAAGTTGAAATATTCACATTATAAGGGATGCAAATTGATTAGCATCAAAGTATCATCATAACCAACATTGTCATAATACCAAGGCCTTGACATGTACACTCTATCTCTCACAAGATCAGAGCACAATGCTGGGAGGAATTTCATAGGACACTACATCTCCTCACCATGGTACATACTCCACCTAGGATACCTTGGAGTATATCTACCACTTGACCATTTCCCTGAAGGAAATGGCTGTCCACTAGACCATTTCCCTCAAGGAAATGGATGTCCACTAGACCATTTCCCTCAAGGAAATGGATGTCCACTGGACCATTCTTATCCAAGTTCATGTGACTTAGGATCTCCATTTAAATCCATCACATTACATGACTCAAGAATGTCTATTCAAGATGCTTATTCAATCCATCATTCTCCTTATTCATGTCCATGTACTTGAATTAGGACACCAATCCTAATTCATCACATTAACTGACACAAGGAGAACCCAACTAATTCAAATCATCGTTCTCCCTATCTGTGATGCATGCACTAGAATTACGGCTGTTAGTCTTGGTCTATTACATGACACAAGGAGAACCAATGTCCAACCTTACTTCCTCTCATTCTGAGGGGAGAAATTCACTCCCTCTCAACCAGGGAGAATCCATCAACAAGCCTTAGCTACTTGTAATTGTAGCTTTCCTCAATCATCATCATCAACAAGATTCAACTACTCTTCTTACATCAACTACTTGTAATTGTAGATTTCCTCAATCAACCCTCTTATTACTGAGATTGTTCATCTTGCAATTCTTAGGGCTCCAAATCTGCCTCATAACAGATCATTATCCTGTTCTTGAGGTCTTCATCTATAACATTCTCAACTTTATCCACTACTACTTTCTTTTCAGTCACTCTTTATCATTCAATTACGAATCAAACAATTTTTCCCTTTGGCTGCCTTTATTGCTTCTCCATGATAGCCATTTTTTAGGGACTTCATCGAATTGCATTTTATGATATATAAGGTTGCTTCACTATCTCTGTCCATAGGCGAGACAATATGTATGTAGTGGCATGCATCATCATTGTTACTTCACATAAGGTCTTCATAAGACATCTATCTTTAACAATTATTAGTCATGTCAGTCATTGTACACATCAAATACCCTCACATTTTCTTGAATCATCAATAGCCAATACCTTTGTAAATTTGTCTTCTTAATTACATAGAACTTAGGGCACAATATATTACCCTCTTAACAATGATAGTGATTCTCCTCGTTCATTGTACTAGGTCCTCTTAGGACAATCCATTAGATTGTGGCTTCTCACGTAAGAATTACTTCATCTAGGGCATACTTGGGAGTTTATAAAAAATAGTTTCTAGGGCAACAAAAGCTTGTTGTCCAAATTTCTTTAGAACAAACCTCTACACTTAGTAACTACACCAAACATGAAATCACAAAGTTACCTTTAAGGTGTTAATTTGGCAACTTAGTGACAAATTCCAATCATGGGAATAGATTACTCTTTTCGAGAGGACCAATTTTGACTAATGAAGCGCTCAATTTGGACAAGGGAAAGTGCATTTTTGAATTGAAGCCCACATGTGCACAAAATGATAGGTCAACCCAAAAGAGAAATTGGACACTCATGGATGGATATAAATACAAGTCATGTGACCCTGATTTGGATATTATCATCATGATTATTTTTTTTTCTTTGGTTTGGCTCGCACAAGTCTGAGGTGGTTCGCGGAGAATGGTTTGTATAGGTCCGAAATCGCAGGGTCCAAAGCTCACATGTGAGATCTAGGGTTTTGTTTTCCAACCGAAGGGATGACACGAGCATTTTTCGGTTGCAACCACAAGCATGTAGACTCATGAGTGCGGTTGGAGGGTTTCAACCGCATGCACACACACTCTGTGTGCGGTTGGAAACTAGGGTTTGATAATTACATTTAATTACAAATTTCGATAATTGACTGCAAATTTTAACAGTTGACCACATGCTTTGGAATCAAGGTTTTGATTATTAGCATTGTTGGGTTCATCTCTTGGATGTTGTTTAGTTTATTTTTCTAGATGGTTTTATGGTTGAAGACATGGATCATTGTACTCTCTCTTTGTTGAACATTTTATGACAATCTAATAAGAAGAAGAATTTGAAAGGGTTTTCCCCATGATGGGTTTTTCCCTAGTCTTCGACCAATCCTGGTGTCTCTATGTGTGAATGATTTTCTTCTATTGTTCCTTTATGTTCTGCTGCATTGATGATGATATTGTTCTTTCTATATAATTGCATATGTTTCTAAATAATGTTATGATGTTGTGGGGTGAATTCAATATGTAAATAATGAAATGCAATTATCAAAGAAAAGAACGATATAGCTCTAAGAAAATTTAACATGGTACCAAAGCTAAGCTGAAGAAAATTCATTGAGATCATCCCTGAGAAGACACCTTTGATGGAATCAAGAGAAGATGGAGGAGAACTAAAAGAAGGCTAGGGTTTGAAGGAAACCCTAGGAAATCTAGTTATTAGGTTTTGATGTTAGGGTTTGGAAGAAACCCTGGGATAAGATGATGGCTTGAGTTTTGCAATTTTGAAACATGATCAATGTGAATATGTTCTAGCTTTGTGTCAGGGTTGATGGCCTTGGTTGTTCATGAAGTCAATGGAAACATGGAAGGAAACATTGTTATGGAAAATACTAACTCTTGAAGTATGATTTAAGAGGGAGATGATCACTTCTCATTAAAGATAAGTACCTTTTAGACTTATGCTATTTCTTTATGACACTATTCTTGTTGAGTTGATTATTACTTCCTACATGAATATTTGAGTATATGTATACTTCTAACCCCCTAATGAGATGTGATAAGTGGATCCTTCAAGAGGATCATCTAAGGTTTAGAAAAAGATAACTAGTGTAGGAAGAGAAGAGCTTTAGTTGCTGTTGACAAGTAAGTGATACAAGATGCAAATGTACATGAATACTACAAGGTATGTAAGATACAATATTGGATGGCAAGGTAAGCCCTGAGGTATGACAAGAATATGAAAGTAAGTTTGATTTATGGTACATGTGATATATATTGGTGCTCTTGATATTTGGCAAGCATCTTTCATTTTATACATGATGGATTTCTTGATCTCATAAAGAAGGCTAGCACATTGTTTTTTATATATGGTAGCTTTAACTATTGTTAATTCTTGAGATAAGTAGGATGAAAGTGTGACAATAAGATTGAATCTCTTGTTGATCTTGGTAAGGTCTAGTAAATGTAACATGTGGTAGAATTGGAAGCCCTGACTTGGTTATTACGATCCTTGAAGTATGAAGATACTCTTATATGACACTAACCCTTGATGAATGTTTTATGACATGATAATGACTTGTTATGATATATGTCTAAGAACCTGATATAGTTTGTGATCTAACAATTTTTGTTGCAACATGACAATATTATAATTGACAGGTTGATAGTGATGATTGAAGAGGTTTCTCATTCAGAGGGATAAAACACTTCATGATATTTTAACACCTAGTACTTAACTATTGAAGGAATGATTCTAGACATGAACAACCATCTGATGTTGTTTATGAAGCTATGGCAAGTTATGATTTGAGCAGAGAAGGTTTCTCCTAGTCCAAGCCTCAACTGTTGGGAGAAAGGCCTAAGGGTGTGGTTATATGCCTCACAACTGCACAAAAGAAGTCCTATGGGTGCGATTGTGCTTGTAGGATACAAAAAAACTTAAATCTTATACTCGATATCAAGATCACACTAGGAGTATGGAATACCTACAAACGTGGAGTAGATTATGGAATATTTCTATGAGAAGAGAAGTTTCTAAAAAAGCATTGTATGGTTTGTAGCAAGCTCCCCAAGCATGGATAGATAGTCGCTGAAGCCTGGAAGTAGTTATGATCCATACCTCTATGTTGGTCCAAGGAATGTATTTGCTTTTGGTTTTATATGTTGATGATCTACTCTTGATAGGTAGTGAGCCTCTGATGATCAAGCGTAAGAGGGAGATGGCCACTAAGTTCGAGGTGAACGATCTTCTGGAAATATGAGTTTGCATGGATACACTAATAATTGGAAGAGAACATTGAGTATGTTGTTTCTAACATGGATAACTATGGGGAAATTTGGTTAAGAAATCTCTGTGAAGAGTTGTTTAAACATGTTCTGAATATGATAGTGATGTATTGCAATAACAAGAGTGGGATTCAATTGTCAAAGAATCCCGTATGTAGTTGGGACAAAGACATCTTCATAGATTGAGACAGTGCTGCTATATGAGACAAGATTAGGCTTGTGGTTGCTGCCCTCATGGGAGGGAGGATGAATAAGGTATCCTTTTTGTGACATATTTTTTCTCTAACATAATATTTGATTTTGATGTCCTACATGAACAAGAAAACAAAGGACTACTTCTCTTGGTGATGTTTGAGGCAACTCTTCAGTGAGTTGGTTAAGTTGGTATCGAATGTGAGCATGTTGATATGTTTATGATCTATAAAGAGAAACATGGATTTACAAATGCGACCCTCCTGAAGTAAGGTCTAGGCTAATTGAGGACACTGAGCCGACTCTTCTCCCTTGTCTGAGCTCCCAGGGCGAGAAATTGAGATGTAGGGCTTTTGGGGTTGAGGGATCTTTGGACAAAAGGGTATCACCCTTATCTGTTACCCATAGGGTTAAAGATGTTGCTCCCTTATATTAATCTATGTAGAGTATACCCTAGTTGGAATCTGTCTTTCCCACCCATCTATCCAATGGGTGTTGGCTGCTTGAGTTAAGTGTGATCCTTACTATTTATGGTAAGTGAGGTCTCACTCAAGCTAGAGATATAGCTGTTCTACCATTGAATATTAAAGGTCATGTTGGGAAGATCAATAGAGTTCCTTGGGTTGCAGCATTAGGCTCCCCGCTAGCAGAGTTTCTTGTGTCATATCATTGGGATCCTTGCTGACAAATTTTCTTGAGTCATAGCATTGGGCTCCCCACTAGCAGATTTTCTTGGGTTGTAGGATTGGGCTTCCTGCTGTTAGAGTTTCCCAGGTCATAGCATTGGCTCCCCGCTAGTAGAGTTTCCCAAGTTGTAGCATTAGGTTCACCATTCGAAGATTTTCATGGGTTGTAGCATTGGCTCCCTATTGGCAGAGTTTCCCGAGACATAGCATTCACTCCCCCTGGCAGAGTTTCCTGGGTAGCAACATTGTTTTCCTACTAGAAATGATTTTGGGTGGTATAAGTGGTTCCCTGATGGATAGAGGGTGGTAGATTGAGATCCTCTCAGGTGTCAAATTATTATTCTTTTATATTAGAGAATCTTCAACACATGACCAAACACATTCAAGAGATAAGCAGGGATAAGCAAAGATGAGTATAGATGACAAATGATGACATATGATGACAAGATACTTGAGATAGGACATGATTTGATGATAGGATACTTGCAATGATTACATGATGTGGTTGGAATTTCTCCCTAGATGAGAGGGAGTGTTAATTTGGCAGCTCAAGGACAGATTTCAATCGTGGGACTAGATTCCTCTTTTCGAGAGTAGTAATTTTGACTACTGAAGCACTCAATTTAGACAAGGGAAAGTGTATTTTTGAATTGAAGCCCACATGTGCACAAAAGGACAGGTCGACCCAAAAGAGAAATTGGACACCCATGGATGGCTATAAATACAAGTCAAGTGACCCTCATTTGGATATTATCATCATGATTATTCTTTTTTATTTGGTTTGGCTCATATAGGTCTGAGGTAGTTCATGGAGAATGGTTCATACAGGTCTAAAATGGCAGTGTTCAAAGCTCACACGTGAGGTTTAGGGTTTTGGTTTCCAGCCGTAGGGATGACACAATAATTTTTTGGTTGCAATCCCAGGCATGCAGATTCATGAGTGTGGTTGGAGGGTTTCATCCGCACACACACATACTCTCTATGTGTAGTTGGAAACTAGGGTTTGATAAATACAGTTGACCATAAATTTCAATAGTTTACTGCAGAGTTTGACAATTGACTACATGCTTCTGAATCATGGTTTTGATTATTAGCATTGTTGGGTTCATCTCTTTGATGCTGTTTAGTTGATTTTTCTAGATAATTTTATGGTTGAAGATATGGATCATTGTACTCTCTCTTTGTAGAACATTTTATGACAATCTGATAAGAAGAATAATTTTCCCCGTGGTGGGTTTTGGCCTGGTCTTCGACCAATCCTGGTGTCTTTATGTGTGAATGATTTTCTTCTATTGTTCATTTATGTTCTGCTGCATTGATGATGATATTATTTTTTCTATATAATTGCATATGTTGCTGAATAACGTTATGGTGTTGTGGGGTGAATTCAATGTGTAAATAATGTAATGCAATTATCAAAGCAAAAAACAATATAGCCCTAAGAAAATTTAACATCAGGAAACTTGGCATAGCTCTCAAAGCTTCACAGATATGGGCATCTGGTAGCTTGAGATTTTCGGCCTATACACAGTCCTCACCACATCAAACTCCTGCTTTTATCTCAGACCCAAAACAAAACTTTGGTCACTATGATTACACTCTTCTTGGCCAATGAAAACATCTCGCTATTTCTAGAGGAACCCTAACCCTCACTTAGCCACTCAAACCAACTTTAACTAGGATCTCAACCCCCTCTTCAATGGTTGTAACATTTTGGCCTAAACACGGAAATAAACAAAAAACTTGGAACAATAATTCTCATGAACAGTCCTCCACGATTCAATCAGATCAAACTAGAACATTAATTCTACCTTCGTTTCTCGTAAACTTGAATCCTAGGAGACATATAGTCTTCTTGTGCTTTTACTATTATGAGATTCACTAGAGGTTTATGTAAACTAATCTGTTTACTCCTTCCTCTTTTCAGTAATTCTTATCAGAGAGAAAAAACTAACCTTATAAACATACCTTCAGACTTTATTTACACATGCTAGACTATCCTCTAAACTCTATGTTACAAAATTGGTTCATCTATCATCATTATTAATAATGGAGGTCTTTGAAATCTTCCTTTTGCTTCTTTGGAGGTTCTTCATCTTCAAATATTAATGCCTCAAACCATTCCTTCCTTTTATTGTTCTTAGGGTTCCCAGGACAATCTAATTTGTAATGTCCATATTCATGACAACCAAAGCATTGGACTTTAGATATTTCTATTTTTTACTTTCTTCTTCTTGTCAAATTCTTCTTTGACTTAGCTGCAAAGGCTTGATAAGTATCCTTGTCAGGTTGAGAGTTACTTCTAGCCTTGATTCTGGATTCTTCTATTGAACATTGAGCCCACAATTCTTCAAATTATGGAGCTTCTTTTCTTGCATAAATACTGCTTGCAAAACCATCCAACTCTTTAGGTAAAGAATTGACTGCCACTGTGATTAATTCTGAATCAGATATCTTCTCACCAATTTCTTGAAGTTGGTCCTTGATTTTTGATAACTTCATAGAAAAGGTAGATATAATATTTTCTATTGACATCTTTGATTGGTATAGTTGAGTTCTTAAGGAAATCATGTGAGATATTGTATTAATGGAATATAATTTCACCAAGGTATCATAAAATTGTTTAGATGTAGATAATTCTGATGCAAAAGTAATGAGGTGGTCTTTGATAGACTCAAATATAATTCTTTGAGCCTTAGCTTCTCCTTTTACATATTTTTCAAATTCTTGATAATTTTTCTCGTCTAGAATAGGAACCTTTCTTAGAAAAAACTTCATGATATCATTCTCTTTAAGGGCTAAGTCAATTCTATTTTTCCATCCTTTGAAGTTGGATGCTCGTTCTAACTTATTGCTTTCCTTGCACATATATGCCATTGGATTAGACATAATGATTTGGAGGTGAGCTGAAACTAAAAATATCTTTAGATATGACTGTAAAAATGATCTTGTTGACCTTCTACAATGATGATCTCATTATGTTTAGTAATGATGTCTCTTCTTCACCTTAGCTTTGATACCATGTTAGAAAATCAAGGGTAAAGAGATTTTTGTACTTGGTAATTACTTGTGATAGTTAATCTTCTTCCTCTTGTTATTATTATTTATTTTTCATTAATAAATTACACAATTTATTCTTCCAAGATCACAAATAAGTAAGAGACATAAAGATTTAAGCTTTAAATCCAAGGAAAAAACCCCTCAACAGGGGAAAACCCAACAATTCACTTCTTATTGAATCAATTCAAAGTGAAATATCCAACTCAAGAAAAAATACTTCCTCCTATTAAGCCCTTCTCTTTAATTCAAACCCAGAAACAAATCACTATTGTAGTCCTTCAATCCTTATCAGAGATAATCCTAAGACTTCGACCTTCAGTGGGAGATACTCATACCTTTTTTCCCCATAGAACCTTGGCTTATACAACAAGATCTCAGTCCTTTACCACAAAACTCAGGTTAATATAGCATGCATTTAACACTTCATTATAGTACTTCGACTTTCGACCCTTCACCAAAGTATTTTGGCTCCCGTTTCAGACTTAAGACAACTTTAGATTGGATTTTGGTTTAGATTCAAACTTTGATTTCTTTAGCCTTGAAAACTTCTTGTAACTTCAGAGTTTCTCCTACTCAGGATACTTCTCTTGCATTGTTGTATCACCAAAAGAGGTCAAGTAGGAATCTTTATATACTCATCCATGAGGTGTCAAATGGTCTTGTAGGCCGAATTTACTGAGAGAGGGGCCAACTTGGAGTATAGAAAGAAAATTACACAATGCACAAGGATATAAAAAAATCCTTTTTCTTTACAATAGTAAAATATTGACTTGAATCTTTCACAAATTTTCTTGATTCTTTTTTACTCTAAAGAGGATGAATAACATGCTAGATCAAGAGATAAATAAATAAATAAAAATATGTTCAATACCAAAATTTTATTTTATTATGAAGACCGACACTAGTTACATTTTCCTACGCTCCCTCTTAAGTAGGGAGGTATTCATAATGACTCAACGAGTTTATCTCAAGTTGAAATATTCACATAAGAAGGGATGTAGATTGATAAGCATCAAAGTATCATCATAACCAACATTGTCATATTACTAAGGCCTAGACATGTACACTCTATCTCTCACAAGATTAGAGCACAATGCTAGGAGGCATTTCATAGGACACTACATTGCCTCACCATGGTACATACTCCACCTAGGATACCAGGAGAATATCTACCACCAGACCATTTCCATCAAGGAAATGTCTTTCCATTAGACCATTCTTATCCAAGTCCATGTGACTTAGGATCTCCATCCTAATCCATCACATTACACGAGTCAAGAATGTCTGTCCAAGATGCTTATTCAATCCATTATTCTCCTTATTCATGTCCATGTACTTTACTTAGGACACCAATCCTAATCCATCACAGTACCTGACACAAGGAGAACCAAGCTAATTTAAATCATCATTCTCCCTATCCTTGATACATGCAATAAACTTACAGCTGTTAGTCCTATTCTAGTATATGACATAGGGAGAACCAATGTCCAACCTTACTCCCTCTCATATTGAGAGGAGAAATTCACTCCCTCTCAACCAGGGAGAATCCATCAACAAACCTAAACTACTTGTAATTGTAGCTTTCCTCAATAAAAATTATCAACAAGCTTCAACTACTCTTCTTACATCATCTACTTGTAATTTCAGATTTCCTCAATCAACCCTCTTGTTACTGAGATTTCTCAACTTATAATTCCTAGGGCTCAAAATATGCCTCCTAATCATTATCCTAGTCTTGAGGTCTTCACCTATAACATTCTCAATTGTGCTTACCACTACTTCCTTTTCAGTCATTGTTTATTAGTCAATTACAACTCAAATAATTTTCCCCTCTAGCTTCTTTTCTTGCTTCTCCAAGATAACCAACTTTTAGGGACTTCATCAAATTGCATTTTGGCATATATAAGGTTGCTTCACTATCTGTGTTCATAGGCTAGCCAATCTGTTTGTAGTAGCATGTATCATTAATGTTACTCCACATAAGGTCTTCATAATACATATATTTTTAACAATGATTAATCATGTCAATAATTGTACACATCAGCTACCCTCACATTTTCTTGAATCATCAATAGCCCACACCTTTGTAAATTTGTCTTCTTAATTACATAGAGGTTAGACCACAATAAATTACGCTCTTAACAATGATAAGGCTGCTCCTCATTCATTATACTAGGGTATCTTAGAACAACCCATTAGACCGTGCCTTCTCACATAAGAATGACTTCATCTAGGGAATACTTGGCAGTTTATAAAAAACAGTTTCTAGGGAAACAAAAACTTCTTGTCCAAAATTATTCAGAACAAACCTATACACTTATTAAATACACCAAACATGAAAGAACAAACTTACCTTTCAGGAAACTTAGCACAACTCCCAAAGCTTCACGGATCTGAGCATTTGGTAGTCTGAGATTTTCGACCTATACATAGTCCTCACTAGATCAGACTCCTGCTTTGATCTCAGACCCAAAACAAAACTTTGTCACTTTGATTACACTCTTATTGGTATTTGAAAATGTCTCGCTATTTCTAAAGGAACCTCAACCCTCACTTGGCCACTCAAACCAGCGTTAACTAGGGTCTCAACTCTCCCTTCAATGGTTGTAGCATTTTGGCCTAAACACACAAGTAAACATATAACTTGGCCCAATAATTCTCATGAATAGTCCTCCATGATTAAGTTAGATCAGATTAGAACATTAATTTGACCTTCCTTTCTTGTAAAATTGAATCTTGGGAGGCATATATTCTTCTTGTGCTTTTACTATTATGAGATGTGCTAGAGGTTTATG
Organism: Pinus tabuliformis; assembly: GCA_031772625.1. Taxonomy (NCBI): domain Eukaryota; kingdom Viridiplantae; phylum Streptophyta; class Pinopsida; order Pinales; family Pinaceae; genus Pinus; species Pinus tabuliformis. Next base: position 891,169,664 of record CM062811.1, read on the forward strand.
TAAACTAATATGTTTACTCCTTCCTCTTTTCACTAAATTTTCTTATGAGAGAGAAAAAACTAACCTTCTAAACATGTCTTCAGACTTTATTTACACATGCTAGACTATCCTATAAACTTTATGTTACAGACCTGGTGCATCAACCATCATTCTTAATAGTAGAGGTCTTTTCCATCTTCTTTTTGCTTCTTTGAAGGTTTTTCATCTTCAATTATTAATGCTTAATACCTTTCCTTCCTTTTATTGTTCTTAGGTTTCTTAGGACAATTTGATTTGCAGTGTCCATATTCATGACAACCAAAGCACTAACCTTTGGACATGTCTCTATTTTTTATCTTCTTCTTCTTGTCAAAATTATTCTTTGACTTTGTCAGGCCAAGAGTAACTCCACAAATGTAATTGTTATTTTTCATTAAGAGGAAGTTTGGATATACACAAGGAGAGGGAGACTATTGGGTTTCATCTCCCAACATCTCTTCATCTTCCAACTTCTTTTATTTTTCTATTTACAATATTTACATAGGTTTTCCTAATCCCAAAGATTAGGTGTCAACATTCCCCCCCTTAATCTAAAGGGATGTTGGTGAGTCCAAGCATCATTTTGAATCCTTCAAACTTTTCCCTTCCAAGCGCTTTGGTGAATATGTTTGCAATTTGCTCATTTGTGGAACAATGTCTTAGGTGGATTGTTTTGGCCTCAACATGATGTCAAATCAGATGGTATTTTGTATTCATCTGCTTCGTTCAATCATGGAGCTTTGGGTTCTTGGCCAACTTTATTGAAAAAGTGATATCAATCCAAAGAGGAGTTGAATGCACTAGTTTCTCTTGCAAATCTTCCTGAATTTTCCTGAGCCACACAATTTCCTTTGTTGCTTCAACTGCTACCACATATTCTGCCTCATTTGTGTAATTTGCTAGAAATGATTATTTGCGTGACCTCGAGGAGACAACTCTTGATCCAAGACTCATAACATAACTTGAAGTAGATACTCCAATTTCTTTATCTCCATCAAAGTCTGAATCAGAGTATCCAACCAAGCTAAAGTCACACACTTCTGTATACTTGAGGCCAAAGTCTTGAGTTCCCTTCAAGTACTTTAGAACTCTTTTTGCTGCAGACCAATGAGCCTCACAAGGATTTTGCATAAACCTAGAGAGGATTCCAAAAACAAATGAAATGTTTGGTATGGTAGTAGTTAGGTAGTTGATGCTTCCTGCGAGTTGTCTATACTTTGTTGAATCCTCAAATTCTTTTCCTTCAATCAATGTGAGCTTTAAACTCTGTTCCATTGGAGTAGTTAAAGGGTTGCACTCAGTTATGCCAAACCTATTCAAAAAATATCCAATGTACTTCTTCTGAGAGAGGAATATAAACTTCGAATGTTGGGTTACCTCAATAACAAGATAGTAATGAACATAACCCAAATATGTCATTTCAAAACCTTTACTCAATTCTTTCTTTTGGATGCAATGTAGTTCTCATTGTTCTTTGTCATCAAAAGATCATCTACATACACCCCAAGATATACAATTGTTTTTCCAAATTTCTTGACAGACAAACTTGCATCATTAAGATCATAGTGTTTGAAATTGAGTTTCAGAAGATGCTCAGTCAATTTCTCGTATTGTAGGGATCAACCCTATATATATATATATATATATATATATATTTTAAACTAAGAATACAACCATAAGAAACTAGCATTGGGAACTCAAAAATATTAAGCACTTATATAAAACATCCATGAATTTCACTGCATTACACATATCATCTATTTTACATGTTATTAACTAAAGTCATAATGAAGTCATATAAAAGAACATTATAATAACATAGGTACCGTTCACCAGGAGACGAGATTCAATCTTGACTTGCCGCTACTTGCACTCCTTTGTTTTCGGTCGCCTCCAAGTGTGAATGTTGACGTGCTTAATTTGAATGCAGTGACCCACTGGTTGACCTCCCAGCCTACTCCTTGGGTACTCTCCTTCCCCGTGGACCCCCGAGCTGTAATGGGGTTGTACAATGGAGGAAATGTATCTGTTGGTAGAGGAGAGCACTCTTTGGATCAAGAGTCCCCTCTCTAAAGTCCTCTACCTCACCAAACTCACTATAGCTCGTAGTCACTACTTTGACATAGTCTCATCCATCCAACAATAGGGTAAAAGAAAAGTCCTTTCTCCCATGGCCTGCCCCTTCTTTTATAGGAGTCTTCATAGGTGACACTTGGCATTTCATGCATAATTAATTATTTTTTTTAATCCAATAGTTTGATTATTCACCCACCCATGTGTCACTCTCTCACCAAGGATCTCCAAAATTATTTTCTTAAATTTTAATTTAGAATTATAGTTTTCCTCCTCCCAACAAGACTTCCTATTTCTTTTCCTAGTTGTCTCTTGATCTCCCTTTTCTACTCCTTAGATTGTGTTCATTACTAAAGTCAATTGATAAGTCACAGATTTGATCCCCTAACTACTTCCTAATTTAACTCAATATGTCTCTTAGATGGATATTCTTATGTTGGTTGTTGCCACATGGAGGTTCTTTAAATTTCTCTAAATTTAATTTATTAATCTTATTTTAATTCACCACCCTCTTCTCTTAATTAGGTTTAACTATTTTAGGATTAATATTTATACTTGCATCTATGCCCCTCTTTCCCCCTTTTACCTAATTAAGTTACTTATGTACATTATCTACCTAATATTTTCCAACATGGAAAGGGTGGAGTTTTCAAGGTAAAATATTTTATTTCTTCCTATGGTCCCCTTAACCCAAATTTTATTCTTGATTTAATTACCTCAGTTCTAACCTCAATTACCACTTGATGTGAATTTAAAGGGTTTTCATATCTTGATTATATTTATTAATTTATTTATTTTTAATGATTCAAAGGGTGCCAAGTTGGTCATGCCCTTCAAGAACTTCCCTTGAATTTCCAAGGGTGCCACACCTAACAATTTATTTGTGATGCCAAGGGTGCCAAGTTGGTCACGCCCTTCACGAAATTCCCTTGAAGTTCCAAGGGTGCCATGCCACTTGCCCTTCAAGCATTCAGTGGCTAAGAGGGGAAAGTATAGGTGCAATGACACATACCACTATCATCTCTTATGTTGCCTACCATAGTGAGACTAATGGTGTCGGGGATTAAGGAATCTGCCTTGATGCACACCCCCAGTAAAATCCTCATGAGTGACCAAAATTTGGGACCTGCCCCCACGACATCGTGATCTTCAAGGTGAATGTGTTTCAACCTTTCCAGCTCAAATCACAGCGGGAGTGCTAGTGGGCGTGATCAGGGACACTTTCCCACCCCTCTCATGCAGTTCCATCCAATTGTACAACCCCATCACCCATATGTGAGTCATTCGACTAAGCAACTAATTTGTGCCTGCAACAACTAACATATCATCAGAATATATATATACATATATAATAGGTTTCAAAATTGACTTAGAAATTTCAAAGACAAAATATTAATTTTCATCAAACCAGGTGTCATCAACTCATCATATGCGAGTGCCTCTGGTGGTTTCTTGTCATACTTAATAATCATTAGTAACAAAGTTTCTCATTGTTAGTCATTTCCATAATAGCATCATCAACATAGGGACACATCCATCATGGCTATCATCATCATAACATCAATGGAACATACATATCCATAAAAGCTATCATCATCATAACATCAATAGAAAACATACCTATCCATCAAAGCTATCATCATCATGATATCAATAGAGAGCATGCATATCCTTTACTGCTATTATCATCATAATTTAAATAGAGAACAAACATAACCATTTATGCTACAGTCATTATAATATCAATAGAGAACATGCATAACCATTAATTCTACAATCATCACAATACCAATAGAGAACATACATAACCATTAATGCTATCATCATCATAATATCAATGGAGAACATACATAAACATCACAACCACTAATAATAGAGTAATGTGTCCAGATCCTCAACCTGAGGTCCTTAAAGAATAAAGTGCAGGCATTAAGGCTAAATAAATGTTAATGTCATATCACTATTAGTCAACTAGAGTGGGGCACTACATGTACCAGGTACGCGGTGCTTGCTTGAGGCCATACATAGATTTTACAAGCTTGCATACTTTGTGTTCCTAAACCTTCACAACAAATCCTTTTGGTTGGGACATAAAAAAATTCTCTTTCATATATCCATTCAAGAAATAAGTTTTTACATCCGTTTGATGGACTTTCCTACCGTTTAGAGTTACCAAGGCAAAGAGTGTCTAGATGGTAACCCATTTTGTTGTGGGGGAAAAAGTCTTATCATAATCGATCCCTTCCTTCTGTGCAAAACCTTTTGCCATAAACCTGACTTTGTGCTTGTCAAATGATCCATCTCCTTTATACTTGTTCTTGAAGACCCACTTACAACTAATTGGTTTGGTTCCCAATATAGGATCAATTGGATTCTAGGTGCTATTATTTATCAAAGCATCATATTATTTTTGCATTGCTTCTATCCATTCATCATGAGAAGCGACTTATTTGAAGGAAGTTGGTTCAAAAATTGTAGACAAATTTAGTTCACAGTCATACGAAACATCCATATCAATAGGTGAATCATGATCGTCTACATCACCTCCATTATGTCTGGTTGAGCTTATTTTTCCTGTCTTTCCAACCTCATTGGGAACAATACTTTCAAGTGTCTTTGTCAGCCATTTTGGAGGACATTTCTGAGATGGCCTAGGCTGCTCAATTGATGGTGCTAAATCAAGATTTAGCCACCCAATTTTGTTAATCACATCACTCAAAGTGTCATCTCGATCACTGGCCGGAGCTTCATGTAGGGGAGAGAGAGCTTCAGAAAAAGATTCCATAGATTGATCCAATATAGGGACCCCCCCTTCAAGATGTGGAATATCATTATCAAGCACTTGAAAATACATTTCATGTTCGAATCTATCCAAGCGATGAAGCTACCACTCAACAACATAAAATTCAAGAAAGTTCACTTCCCTAGATATTATAAACTTCTTATTAGCTTCATCATAGATACTGTATGCTTTAGAGGTATTTGAGTACCCCAAGAAGATACACTTGTGAGTCCTTGTGCCGAGTTTGTTTCTTTGTTCCTTAGGTATCAATGCATAACAAGTGGAACCAAAAACCCTGAGATGCCTTACCGAAGGAATGTGGCCATAATGCATTTCATAGGGAGTCTTGTTTTTTATAGCATGAGATGGACACTCATTCTTTATATACACAACACATAGAACTACATCAACCCAAAACATCAGCGTAGCATTCTTGAAAAACATCATCAATCATACCATATTTAAGATTATCATGTTCATTCTTTTAGCTACTCCATTTTTTTGGTGATTATAAGGCGCAATTGTTTGATGTTTGATCCCATGCTGGTGAAGATAGTTTTCAAATTCATTTGAAATATATTCTTTTCCATTATCAATATGAATAGAGCCTAAGATTGTGCATCATTTTCAATCCATACATGAAATTTCTTGAATGTTTCAAAAGCTTCAGATTTTTTCTTCAATAAATAAACCCATCACATTCTGGTGTAGTCATAAAAAAATGTCATCATATATTTATTACCATTTGCATAAGGAACATGCATCGAGCCACATGAATCAGAATGAATGAGTTCAAATTTTCTGTGTGCTCTGGATTGAGAATCATGAAAATATTGTTTGTTCTGATTTCCTAAGATACAAGCATAACATTTCTTATGTTTCCTAGGAATAGTAGGCAAACTAGTAACTCCATTTTTATTTAATAGACGAAGGTTGTCATAGTTAAAGTGCCGAAATATAGCATGCCATAAAAGACTTGATGGAAGTGTACCTTCATCATAATGAGAGATGTATGAAAAGTTTTGTGCACGAGCAAAGGTTCCTTGCATCTTCAGAAGTCTTTCTTATTTTATCCCAGTCATGACAAGTGAGTGATCTGATGCTTTTTTGACCTCAACCTTGCCATCAAACATATGAATGGAGTGTCCTTGTTGGCAGATGTGGACCAAAGACAATAAGTTTCCCCTCAACTCCGGGAGGTATAGAACATCATGTAGAAGAAAGTCTGGAAGACTAAGAAGTTTAATCCTGATGGTGCCAAGCCATGATGGCTTGAGTTTTGACTTGTATGCAAAGTAGACTGCTCCATCAACATTGTCAGTGAATGCTTCAAAATAAGCTCTTTTTAAAGTCTTGTGGCAAGTTGTTCCTAAATCAAGTAACTAAGCATCTTTCCATGAAGAAAGTAAAGCATTAAATAAGTCTTCAGTTACTCCAATGTTGCAATGTGCCACAACATAATTAGTGGACTCGGGTGATTTTCCTTTCCCTTTATTAGGTGTTTTACCTTTTTCTCCATTTCTTTCCTGCTTGATTTTGTCCTAAGGCAGCTTACATGTGGAAGCATCATGTCCATTTATATTACACCATATGCAATGAAGGCCAGACCTTTCTCCTTGGAAATGTCTGCCCCCCTGCCTCTAAAATTATTCCTTCCTCTTCCTCTTTAACCACCTCTTCCTCTAGAAGAATCCTTTGCATTAATTTTCTCTTTCTGTGCAAGGCACACATCTTTTTTAGAAGACTGAGGAGTTGTATTCTTCACAAAATCCTTCTCTCTTTCAACAAACTTCCTCTCAAGGGAGTCAAAGGAAATCTCTTTAAGTTTTCCACTTGCTTGCAATGACTCAAGATAATGTGAATAAATGGGATATAGTGCCTTGACATAGGTTGTGAGAGGAACATCTATTTCAACACCAGTGGCTTTTATGTCATGCATAATGGATCTTATTTCTGATGGCAAGGAAAGAGGGTCATCATTTTTCAACTCAAGATCGAACAACTTGATCATCAATTGAACAACTTCAACTTCAGAGTGTGAGTCATACAATTCTTTCAACTTCTTTAAGGATTCAAATGCATTTTTAAATGGAGAAATATGATGACTCACCTCTTCATTTATTGACGTTGCAATCAAGGCATAGGCCTTGTTCTTATTATTTTCCTAAATGGCAAGTTCCTTGTCTGAAGTAGGTTTTTCAGGTGCATTGTCTCTTTCTCCTTCACAAACTCCTTTCCACAACTAATTGAAAATCAAGGTGTGTTTTATCTTCTGGGCCCATTCATGATAATTCTCTTTGCCAGTGAGAACTACTCCCACTATGGAGATAAGGGAATTCATCATAAAAAATTATTTGTGCATAAAATAATTACAATAATTACAAGTATTTGTAACAAAAATAAATGGCTATGTCTTCAAAAAAGTATTCAACATACCTTCATACACCATGCTTCAAATAATATTTGACTTTTAAAATATATGTATATAAACCAACACCCAAATACAATATGCGAAGCCACATATATATTAACCAACCTATCAATATAATATATATATAAAAAAATAAGGTTCAACACAACATTATATTTCACTTACGACCATTCACCATAAGGCATTTAATACACCATGCTTCAAATAATACCATGCTTTGCTAGCATGTAACATATGTATCAGCCTCATTAAAAAGTCATACCATAAAACCAAGCAAAATCCTCTAAAAGAACTTGTTCCAACATATTTCGATCTTCAAAAAATCAACATACCTTAAACCATTCAACACATTCAATCGTGATACCTGGAATTTTACACAGTTGAATGCTGTCTGGTCTCTAGAAACTTAAAAAGCATACAACCGTTCATGGTATTAGCTCTCTGACACCACAACACCAATATACCAGCACCCGGGTACCAAATTCATGTTGGGTTCACCTGGAATCTTCTCTCAACACCGTCCATCACAATGCATTCTTCAACGCATCAACATGCTTCATAACTAGTGCACAAAATTTCAATGAAAATATTGAACAACCTTTAACAAAATATACAACATATTGCTTCAAGCAATAAACGTTTAGTTCTTCAAGGATTAATACTCTTGGCAACATTCAATCCAACAACATGCACAGTTCATCATTGTAGGTTGGACAAACATTTAATCCTCTAGAAGATTTAACGCAGCATATACATGACCATACACAATGCGTCAAACACACCATACACACATCAAACTCAGGCCATTGTACATACTAGAATCACAGTTTTCATGATATGGAATTCACATTACGCACTTAGATTTAGAAGAAGAATTATTCAACACTACAACAAAAGTTATACAGTCGCTATCACCATTTAGATCGGCCAGACTTCAACGCAGGGTAAACGAACCAGCATAGAAAATAGCGATAGAATATGGCAGGGAATATGAGTTACATAGAAGAAAATTTGCTAAAAAAAGGGACTTGTGCTCTGATACCATGTCAGTCCAGGAGTAACCCCATGAATGTAATTGTTATTTTGCATTAAGAGGAAGCTTGGATATATACAAGTAGATGGAGACTATTGGGTTTCATCTTCTAATGTCTCTCCATCTTCCAACTTATTTTATTTTTTCTATTTACAATTTTATTTACATATGTTTTCCTAATCCCAAAGATTAGGTGTCAATAGGCTTAGCTACAAAGGCTTGAGAAGTCTCATTTTCAGGTTGAGAGTTACTTCTAGCCTTTATTTTGGATTCTTCTATTGAACATTGAGCCCATAATTCTTTAAATGATGGAGCTTCTTTTCTTGCACAAATACTGCTTGAAAAACCATCTAACTCTTTAGGTAAGGCATTGATTAGCACTGTGATTAATTTTGAATAAGATGTTTTCTCACCATCTTCTTGAAGTTGGTCCTTGATTTTTGATAGCTTCATACAAAAGGTAGATATAATATCTTCTGTTGACATTTTTGATTGGTATAGTTGAGTTCTTAAGGAAATCATGTGAGTTGTTGTATTGATAAAGTATAATTTCACCAAGGTATCATAAACTTCTTTAGATGTAGATACTTCTAGTACAAAAGTAATGAGGTGGTCTTTAATAGACTCAAAGAGAATTCTTTGAGCCTTAACTTCCAATTTTTCATATTTTTCAACTTCTTGATCACTTTTCTCATCTATAATAGGAACCTTTCCTAGAACAAAATTCATGACATCATTCTCTCTAAGGGCTAAGTCAATTCTCTTTTTCCATGCTTTCAAGCAGGATGCTCCTTCAGATTAGACATAATGATTTGGAGGTGAGACGCTACAAAAATATCTTTAGATATGATTACAAAAATGATCTTCTTGAGTTGCTACAATGATGATCTCCTTATGTTTAGTAATGGTGTCTATTTTTCACCTTAGCTTTGATACCATGTTAGAAAATCAAGGGCAAGGAGACTTTCTTACTTTCTAATTACTTGTGATAATTAATCTTCTTCCTCTTGTTTTTAGTATTTATTTTTCATCAATAAATTACACAATTTATTCTTCCAAGATCACAAATAAGTAAGAGACAAAGATTTAGGCTTTCAAGCTAGGGAAAAAATCCCTCAACAGGGTAAAACCCAACAATTCACTTCTTATTGAATCAATTCAAAATGAGATATCCAACCCAAGGCAAAGGACTTCCTCCAAGTCATCCCTTCTCTTTAATTACAACTCAGAAACAAACCGTTGTTGTAGTCCTTCAATCCTTATCATATGCTTTAGACTTCAATAAGAGATAATCATAAGACTTCGGCCTGTTATTTTTATTGGGCTATATTGTTCTTTTCTTTAATAATTGCATTTCTTCATTAACACATTAAATTCAGCCCATAACATCATAAAATTATTCAGTTTTACATCATTATTCAACAACATATGAAACTATGTAGAAAGAAAAATATAATCATCATTGATGCAACAAAACATAAAGGAATGATATAAGAAAAGCATTCACACAAATAGATACCAGGATTGGTCGGAGACCAGGGAAAAACCCACTATGGGGAAAACCCTTTCAAATTCTTCTTCTTATTAGACTATCATTGAATGATTCAAAAAAAGAGAGTACAATGATCCATATCTTCATCCATACAAATATCTGGAAAAAATCAACTAAACAATATCCATGAGATGAAGCCAACCATGCTCATATTAAAAACCCTCATTTAGAAGCTTGTAATCAACTGTCACTGTCTGCAGTTAACGAGTTGAAACTTCGGACAACTGAAATTTCAACCTTTGGGTCCCAGTCACATGGAGGAGGAGTCATGCGAGCGATTGAGATGTTTTAGTTGCTCCTTGGAGCATGTAAGCCAACAAATGAAACCAAAAGTATTCTGTGTCAAGATAGTGACTGTAACCCAAAACCCTAGTTTCCAGTCACATGGAGGAGGAGTTGTGCGAGTGACTGAAAAAATTCAGTCACATTGATGAGCCGACCAATGAGCAACTACAGTTGATATCTCTCTATGTCATGCCTACGACTGAGACCCAAAACTCTAAAACAAAGACATGAGCTTCAGAACCTGCAATTTCTCCTTCGAGTGAACCCATTCCTCCGCGGATCTGCCTTAGGCCCGTGTGAGCCAAAAACAAGAAAGAGAATAAACGAATGATCCATGATGATGTCCAAATGAGGTGGAGGTCACTTGTATTTATAGCCTTACAAGGGTGTCCAATTTTCTTTAGCGTCGACCTGATCAAATATGCACATGTGGGCTTATAATTCAAAAATACACTTTCCCTTATCCAAATTTGATGATATTTAGGTCGATTTTGGTCCTCTCGAAAAGATGAATTCAATGCAATCATCATCTTCATAAAAATAGTTGTTCAAAGTGGAATTTGGACCTAGTTTCCAATTTTAACACCCCATCTCAACTAGGGATAATTCCACCGGCATCATGTCATGTGTATCCTGTCATTAAATCATATCCAATCTCAAGTATCTCATCATCAAATATCGTCACTGGTCATCTTGGTTGATCTCTTTATTATTCCTGATTATCTCTTGATTGTACCTACTCATATGTTGAACATTCTCGAATTTGAAACAAGAATAATTGAACATCGAAGGGGAGCTCAATCTACTACCCTCTATTCGGGGAGCCACTGCTACCACCCAGAATCATTGCCAGTGGGGAGCCCAATGCTACCACCCAGAATCACTGCCAGTGGAGTGCCCAATGCTACCACTCGAGAAACATCAATGAGGAGCCAAATCTACGATCTGTATCAACATTAGCGAGCCTAATTCAATTTGGAACAACATCAGAGAGTACATCTAAACTTGAAACCACATCGAGGAGCTTAGTCTTAAGCCAAAATCTCATGGGGGAGGTAAACATCTACAACCCCATATCGAGAAATAGGTGATATAGGGGAGCACATCTCAACCCATCCTATTGCTTGCCGATCTTCCTAGCAATGAAGCTCAGGATTCATGTGGTAGAACACCTGCATCATAATCTGAGCTTTACTAGATACCCGACTTACGAAAAGGTAAGGATCACATGCCCCAATCCTCCTCAACCCGTTGGCGAGACAGGGAGGTACAATCCCAACAAGCCCGACTTGTGGGTATGATGCCAACTGGGGTATACTCTGCAAAGACCAAGATAGGGGAGAAACATATCCAACCCTATGAGTAACATATAGGGGTGATACCCTATTGTAAAAAGATCCCTAAATGCCAGGAGCCCTCCATCTCAATTCCACACCCTAGGAGCTTAAACAGGGGGAAAGAGCTGGCTCAATGTCCTCGATCAACAATGCTCTCTATAGATAAACAACATATCATCATGCTCATATCTGGTAATCATCATGTCTCAATGGAAACTCTCTTTGGTTCATATAGGACATCAAATCAAATATTATATTAGAATAAATATATATATATATATCACAAAAGGATACCATAGTCATCCTCCCTCTCACAGAGGTGCCAACCATAAGCCTAAGCTTATGTCATACAACAACACTGTCTCAATATATGAAGGTATCTCAGTCCCAACTATATACGAGATTTTTGCTAATCAAATCCACTCATTATTATCATAATGTATCCTTGTCATATCCAGAACCTACTCAAACATCTCTCAAAAGAGCTTCTTCATCCTACCTCACAACTAGCCATGTTAGCAACATCGTACTCAACCTTGGTCATGCTTAAAGCTACATACTTCCCATCCAAAACATCATGGCATATTTCATACTAAGGCAACACCCAAATGTGCTTATATCATCAACAATGCTCCCAAACATCATCATTACATCCATGCAATCACATATCACAGGAAGAATGTCTCAGAAAAAAATAGACCATCCCATGCAAACATCTCGAAGTGATCTTGGTGGCAACTCAATGCGTACGAAGTGGCTCAATCATGAATTCACTTAGGTTCTATATATGCATGTGGACAGGTGTTCAAACGAAACATCAATGCTTCAATCAATTGTCAGATGCCAAGTCAAGTTCAACAATATATTTTCATGACTTCTTGAAATTTGATCAGGGTGTCCAAGGATTTTCATTTCCACTTTCTTTAATGGCTTCACTATAAAGATTTTCTTTTCCAAAATTTAGAAATTGATTCATTATTTCAAGCTTCAGAAGCCAACTCCCTCTTACTTTGATCATAAGAGGTTCATTACCTGTCAAGAGTAGACCATCAACATATAAAACCAAAATCAAAATCATACCTTGGACCACTTTTGGAGTAGAGGTTTGGATCGACACATCATCCTGGCATCACTAGATAATTGTCAATGCAGACATATCAAGATCAGGGAGCTTGCTTCATACACTGCTTTCTGAAAACATAAAACTTGACCAAAGCAATATGCTTAGCCTTACACAAATCATTATTATGCAATCAAATCAACTAAGTTAGCTGATCAAAGCTTAGATGTCAGATCAAAACTAATGTCAAACTCTTCAATATCACATATTCTTTGGACCAGGTGATCGGTAGAGCTCATATTCAAATATCAAGTTATGACTTTATCTGTCGTTATGCTAAAAAAATTTCATTTACCAAACTTCATCAGGTCATCCTCATGATCATAAAATAAATCATTTATGTCACTAGATGCAAACACATACACAAAGGATAAGTCATGCATGTTCCATCCATTTATTGGGAGATTACTTCATATTGAATCACAATTGTTTATACTTCAATCATTTTTCCAAGGACAATGAGGTCAATACAAAGCCATTATTGAATACCAATATTAGTCACTGAAAGTCACTATACCCATATAGCATTATTATCAAGGCAAATCATCAGTCGTCAAGTACTAAATCATATCAAAACTCTAACTTGTCATCACCATGAATTCAAATAATCCATAAGAAAAAAAATATCTATGAATCATTATGCATCATGTCAAAGTTCTAAATCATCATCAATCATTCAAGCCAATATTCTCACTAAGTCAAAAAAATAGGTCAAATCTTATCAAACCCATGTAATTGTTATCATATAGTATCATACATTAGCTTCAATGACCAAACATACTAATATGCATACTCTGGTCCCCTGCAAACACATGTTTAGTCAACACATTCATATTCTCTATAGTAAGTCAAATATTCAAACTTCACTGCTCATAGAACTTTCTGTTGTTCGCTCCATGTCTGTAGGATTGGCATCCTTCAAGTGAACTTCTTATTTCATGCACAAAACTTTACTTTTGTGTCCATAGGCCTTCTTCCGTGTGGTTGAGGATTAGAGTAATAAAAAACTCTTTATTTTTAGACCAACACCTTGCTGCAAACCAACAATATCATATATTTGTCTATTCATGTCCATAAATCTTACTTCAACAATAAAGGATATTCTATACATATAAGGCAAATGATAATAGGAGTAAGGATATTATGGAGAGATCCCTCTGAATGGGAAGCCACTTCAGTCATCTTCATTCAAGTCATCAACCTATCTATAATACTGTCAAGCATCAACAAATATGTTAGATCATAAAATTAGACCATATCACATATTTATCATGGTCATGTCATGTTAGCATCAACTACTTCACCATTACATCGTGACATCAATCTTTCATCAAGGGTTAGTGTAAAATAGATAATAGGAGTATACTTAAAGAATCATGATCACAACATTACTTCTTTGTCACATAACTTAATCCATCAAGTCAGGGCATTCAATTATACCATATTTCATAATTACTAAGATTATCAAAACTTAACCACGCTCAACAAAAATATTATGAATATCAATCTCGTTGTTACACTTCTATCATCATGGTTACCATGCTTATCACAAACATATTCAATAGTATCAAGTTACCATCTATTAGAATCAAGGTGCTACCCTTCTTTATGGGATCAAGATATCCAAAAATGATAGATGTTAGCCAAACATTAAGTATACCAATATATCAAAGATCAATATTAAGTAGCTTCATAGAATCAAGAAGTTCATCATGTCTAAAAGTTAAGATACGTGTTCATTACCAAGTGCATCATTTCATCATAGGTGTCATCCATCAAATTTCCTTTCATATGCATACATGAGCTATTTGTGAAGTTGATATACTCATAATGTCTTAGGGCTTACCTTGTCACCACTATTGCATCCTAAACATAACATTGAAACACCATACATACCTTGTAGTGTTCAAATACCTGTGCACCTTCTTATTTTTCATAGGAAGCTATTCAATCTGTTGAACAAGCTCCTCATCCTCCATCTGTCCACTTTCCTCCTCTGTTGGTTTTTGATTCTGTTGTTGCTCGTCAACTTGTTTCCACGCTATTTCTTCTATGATTGCATGTTTCCTTTCTTCTTCTTCTCTTCTTCCAATCTCCTTCGCTGCTCTTCTCTCTTCCTCCGTTATGCTCTCTGCATCCTTTTTTTCCTTGTTGACTCAATTGCTAAAGCTGCTTTCATAATAGCTCGATCCTCTTTCATTTTGTGGCTTCTTTCTACCCCTAGACTGTGAGAAACCTTTACGTTTCCTTTATCTTGCACAAGGTTGCTCCCTTATGCTGGCACTGCTTCTGGAGTTGCTTCCTTCTGTGGAGTAACCTGTGAAGTTTCTGCAAAAATGACTATCTTGTGGGCCTTGGATGCATTATAGCAATTCTTCCATGGATCCTCCTCCTGCCAATGAAATGTCCCCCTGAGCCACTGAAAGTGAATTATCGCACAATTCTTCTTGCAAATACTATGAGTATCCTATGGATTAAAATCTCGAGCATTGAATGCAAACTTCTCTATTGCCTTTCCTTTGGTATCCATGACTTTCGGGTTTTTTTATTTCCTACAATCTAATTTGCATAGGAAGAGTTGGCCATGGTGCTTTCTTCTACCTTTTCAAAGAAGCTAACAACCCTATGGCGAGATGATATGAAAATTCTTGCATGACGAGTTTGTCGGTGGCATACCTTGGCAAAACATGCGACGACTTCTCTCCGCCAAACACTATAAGGAAGGTGCCTGTTAGGTCTCTATAATACTAGTAATTCCCCCATTACTATTGTCATTGTAGCCCCTTATTGTTATTGTTGTGCCCCTATTGTCCCCACATTGTTCTTATTGTTCCCCATAGAAACCCACTATTGTTATTGTTGTGCCCTTATATTTTTATTGTTATTATATTGTGACCCCTTAGACTCCTATATATAGAAAGGAGGTTTTGGTCATTTGAATTATTCAATAATTGTTCATTTGCATAATGTAAAGGGGGTTTCGCCCTCAAAGAGGCTACGTTTTAAGTCACTGATCTATCTCTTTCTTCTATTTTGTGAGCTGGTTGCATAACAATTGGTATCAGAGGTTTGGATTTTAGGGTTTCGCTACTTCAAACAGGTCATCGTAGAATTTTCGCTAGAACGTTTTTCTATGAGGTTTCAGAAGATGAAACAAAAACCCATTTGAGTGGAAATTATGATGACCCTCAGGTTTGAATTTCAGACCTTCTCTTGCTATATTTTCGGAGATATGATCCAAGCAAGTTAGGGTTGTTGCAGGATCCCAAATTACATCCCAAATAGGTGACCGTGGGAAAATAGTTATAACTTTCTCTCCGAGTCTCAGATTGAAATTTCCTAAGGAGGTCCAGAAAGAGGACGAACTGTAGTTTTCTATGTAGCATTTTCAGGTTCGAAGGTTGAAATAATGACACGTGGCACTTCGTACAAGTTCTATCTATTGAAAAAGTGTATAATCAGGTCATATTGGGAGATTCGACATAACTCTTTTGTGGAGAATCCAATTGCGATAAAATTGGTGGCGTTGGAAAGAGAACTCAAAGGGATACCATAGTTAGCAATTTCAGACCTTGGAGATTCAAAATTTCAGAGATATATCAGATTCAATATCAAGCTCCTACAAATAAAAAAAAAGGTGTGTAGTCTTTTAAAAATTTGCATAAGATTTGTTTGAAAAATTAGTTTGAAGTGATTAAAAGGGAATAGTGAAGAAAATTATCCTTAGTTGATGTCCTGAAGAAATAAAATGGCAATGCCTAGTAAGCAACCCGAAATATCTACTATGACACATAAAGAAGAGGAAGAAATGCAACATGATATATCAAATTACGAGACCAAGTGCACCAAATTTTTCTCTCACAAAAAGTAACAGAAGCTAAGATGGATGGTTTGAAGAATGGCATCGATGGTATGAAAGACAAAATTAAAGATTGGAAGAAAGAAATGGAAGGGTAGAAGGAAGGTTTGACAAAGTTGCTACAAGAAACGCTTCTTAATGGCGAAAAGGTAGTGGAGAAAACTCATAATGAGAACAAAAGAAATGTTACTCATGATTTGAAAAATGACAACATTGAAGATTTGAAGAAAGACGTGGAAGGTTTGAAGGAAGGTTTGACAAAGTTGCTACAAGAAAGACTTCCTAATGGTGAAAAGGTAATAGAGGAAACTCATGATGAGAACAAAAGAAATGTTAATCATGACTTCATAGACTCTAACGTTGGAAAGAAGACCCACCACGTTCCAAAGATCGATATGAGTAAGTTTGATGGCAAGGATCCTGTGACATGGATACTACAGATGGAACAATATTTCGATCTCCATAATGTGCAAAACACACAAAAGGTATGCATTGCAACTTTATATTTGGAACCCAATCAATTTGTATGGTATCGATGGCTTTGCTATTCATGATCATACTATTCATTTGATTCCAAGAAGTGTTCCTCCAAACATTAGGCCTTATAGATATCCCTATGCCCAAAAGAGTGAAATTGAACGTGTGGTTGCAGAAATGTTAGAGGCCGGTATTATTCAACCTAGTCAAAGTTCTTTCTCTGCGCCAGTAGTATTGGTGCATAAGAAGGATGGATCATGGCGCATGTCTCCGGATTATAAAGAGCTCAACAAGCTCACTATTAAATATAAATTCCCCATTCCTATCATTGATAAATTATTGGACAAATTACATAGAGAAATTTACTTCACCAATTTTGATCTTCGTTCAGGATATCATCAAATAAGAATGAAGACTGAAGATATTTCGAAAACAACATTTATAACTCATGAGGGTCATTATGAATTTTTGGTCATGCCTTTTGGCCTTACCAATGCACCTTCTACATTTCAAGGTTTGATGAATTCCATTTTCAAACCCTTCCTTAGAAAATTTGTGTTAGTATTTTTAGACGATATACTAATCCACAACAAGTATTGGAAGGATCATGTTCAACATGTGGACAGATATGCAAAAACCTCCAAATGTTTCTTTGGAGTACAGGAGGTGGAATATTTGGGTCATATTGTATCTCATGAAGGTGTTAAGGTAGACCCTAGAAAAATTAAAGCCATTAAGGAATGGAAAATCCCCACATCCATAAAGCATCTGCGAAGATTTCTCGGGTTGACATGGTATTATCGCAAGTTTGTTAAGAAATATGGGAAAATAGCAGCACCTCTAACAACCTTACTTAAGAAAGATGCATTTTCTTGGACTCCAGAAGCAATGAAGGCCTTTGAATATCTTAAAGAGGCAATGCGCCAAGCACTGGTCTTAGCTTCGCCAGACTTCACAAAAACCTTTATTGTGGAATGTGATGCCTTAGGAAATGGGAATGATGCTGTTTTAATGCAAGAAAGAAGACCCATTGCTTTTGAAAAGTGGTCCAATCAAAGGAAAGTATTTACACAAAGCTATTTATGAGAAGGAAATGCTGGCAATACTACATGCACTTAAGAAATGACGAACTTACCTAATGGGAAGACACTTCAAGGTAAAAAAGGATCATGATAGTCTTAAATACTTTTTAGAACAAAGATTATCTTTAGAAGAGTAGCAAAAATGGGTCACAAAGATGTTGGGTTATGACTTTGAAATCATCTACAAAAAAGGGAAGCAAAATTTTGTTGTAGGTGCACTCTCAAAAAAGGATGAGGATGTGAAATCATTGCTTTGTGCCATCTCTACCATCCAACCATATTGGATAAACGAAGCAAGGGATGAATGGAAGAATGATGAAGAAGTGTGGGCACACATTCAAAAGTTGCAGCAATATCCCAGTACATATGATACATTCAGCTGGAAATATGATTCGTTATGGTACAAATATTGCTTATACCTCTGTAAGGATTCCTAACTCAAACAAAATATTCTTTTGGAATTGCACACATATCCCTTGGGAGGGCACTCAGGATTTTTAAAAACTTATTATAGGGTTAAGAAGGAAATTTTTTGGGATGGCCTTAAATATGATATTCAAAGGTTTGTGGCAGAACGTTTGGTTTGCCAAAAAAATAAAGTTGAGACAATTAAGATCCCGAGTCTGTTACAACCTTTATCCATTCCAAGTCAACATTGGGAGAAGGTTTCAATGGATTTTATCACAAGTTTACCCAAGTCCAAAGGAAAGAGTGTCATCATGGTGGTGGTTGACAAACTTACCAAGTATGCACACTTAGGTGCATTATCTCATCCATTTAAAACCCATACAGTTGCTATTGCATTTATGGAAACAATTCAAAATCTACATGGAAACCCAGAGATTATTGTAAGTGACAAAGATCCCATTTTCATTGGAAATTTTTGGACTGAATTATTTTCTTGTCTGGGTACTCAGTTAGCTCATAGTTCATCTTATCATCCTCAATCTGATGGGAAAACTGAGATAGTTGATCTGAAAATGAGATCTTAAATCAATATAAAGGTATTACAGACTCATGTGCAGGAATGCCTATATTACTTAGTGCAACGGATCGAAAAGATTGCGAATAATATAGACAATTAGCAGTTAGAAAACATAACAATCACACACATCAACACAACAAATAATAAAGGAGTTCACCAGACTTCTTGGCTACGTCTCCTGGTCCAGCTTCCAGTGTCAACCTCTATATTATGTCTTCAAGAGCAGATTATTACAAGTGTGAGCTCAAACCGAGTCTCAACACAACAGTGACAAAACAACAGGGATTTACTTGAAATCCTCAAGTCTACAAGAGTACACAGGCTCTCCCTCTTGCTCTCTGTCTACTGTTTTCTCTCTGTCTCAGCAACTGCCTCCTCTGTCTCAGCCACTGAACGACTTTTAAGCCTATCGGCGCTTATCTGTTCGTCTCCCCTTTCGGGCTCTCTGGCTCCCGACCGCTGTCCCTTCATCTCCTTCTGGAGCATTTAACAATCATTGCTAAATGCCCTAAGGTATGGTGGCCACCTGTTTGTAACGGAAAGGACCACTGGCACGGGTGAAATCCCAAAAAGTTGTTTCTCTGTTTACATAGAGAAATACATAGAAAACAATGAAAAATCCAACAAAACACTTTCTATCGGACTCCAAATAATATCCAATCGCGTCCATAATCCCTTTCGGGTCCGTGTTATATCGCTGTCGCAAGCCCCTTTGCATTTCCCACCGTTAATTTTCCTGATCTCTAATCTAACGAATGACATCCATTTCATGTGGCTTATGTGCACGGAGATTACCCGCCCAAAAAGGCGGTTTTCTCTCTCCTGCGCCAAGCCACGTGTTGGCTAGTGTATGGGATCGGGCAGAGCCCATCCAATACCACTTACCACCTGAGGCCCGCCTGAAATCCCGCTTACTACGGAACTCAAATAACATAAGGCCGCATCTATAAACCTTTCGGGTCCGACTTTATTACTTCGGGTCATTTCCATTTGTATTTCAGTTTTATAACGAAAATGCATAAATACGTAGAAAAACCCGACAAATACTTTTATATCGAAATTCAAAACTTATAGAGCCGCATTTATAAACCCCATCGGGTCCGGCTATCACAAGTCGCATGTTGTATCGGCCCCGCTCCTTTGTATTGCTGCGATGTGATATATCGCAATCGCATATTGCATGGTCTTCGGGCCTTCGGTAAGTCTTCCCTCTGTGTTATAGCGATGCGATATTGTGAGTTGATTTGGGTCATTGATCTGCGCGCTTGATCAACTATCCTCATTAAATCGCGTTGATTGCTATCGCGATTTCCATAGGGCAGCCTTCGATATACTCTGCTAACTGCGATATCACTGATCCCTCCGATATGATCCGCTGATTTGATTTGGACCGTTGATCTGTCCGATCTGACAGATCCTATGCAACATTACTTCCACCTTTGCTTAGGTCTGTTTTCCGCCATTCTTTCACTGTTTTCCCTTGTGATAGTGTTTCCGATAGTCAATATACATGAAGACTTAGAGGTTTTAGGATCCATTTTGGATCAATAGTGAACAAATGTTTGGAAGGATATTTTAGTTTCTTTGCATCTGATAAACAAACACAATGGGTCAAGTGGTTGCCTTTGCCTGAATAGTGGTATAATACTTCCTTCCATACTACATCAAAAATGACCCCATTTATGGCACTTTATGGATATCATCCACCATCCATCACAACATCTTTACGAGAAAATTCTAAGGTTCAAGTAGTGGAAAATCACATCGAGCATCAACAGCAGGTGCTCCAACTATTAAAGGATAACCTCACTTTGGAACAGAATAGAATGAAACAACAGGTAGATCAACATCACAAAGACAGAAGTTTTGATGTAGGTGACTGGGTATTTCTATGGCTACAACCATACAAACAAATGTCCCTCAAGAAATCTAAGAAGGATAATAAATTACCACCAAAGTATTATGGTCCATACAAGGTGTTGCAAAAAATTGGTACTATGGCATACAAATTGGATCTTCCTGCATCTTCTCGAGTGCACCTAGTTTTCCATGTTTCATGCTTAAAGAAGGTTATAGGTGACAAGCTCCCAGTTCAAACAATATTTCCAGAACTTGACGAGGAAGGGAAAATCACATTGGAACCTAAAGCAGTCACAGAAATAAGAACTCAAAAGCTATGAAATCGATCAATTTCAAAGTATCTCATCAAGTGGAAGAACTTAGCCGTTGAAGATTCCACATGGGAGGATGATACTTTTATACAGAAGCATCCAGAACTACTCAAGCGTTGAGGACAACACTTTTTTGAAGGAGAGGGGCATGTTAGGTCCCTATAATACTAGTGATTCCCCCATTACTATTGTCATTGTAGCCCCTTATTGTTATTGTTGTGCCCCTGTTGTCCCCACATTGTTATTATTGTGCCCCATAGAAACCCACTATTGTTATTGTTGTGCCCTTATATTATTATTTTTATGTCAGCTTTGATTATATTGTGACCCCTTAGACTCCTATATATAGAAAGGAGGTTTTGGTCATTTGAATTATGCAAGAATTGTTCATTTGTGTAATGTAAAGGAGGTTTCCCCCTCGAAGAGTCTACGTTTTAAGTCATTGATATATCGCTTTCTTCTATTTTGTGAGCTGGTTGCATAACAATGCCATCTAGTGAGGCAAACCAATCTACGATATCTGATATTTCCTACATTCCTGCAGGTAACAAACAAGGTGGTTCTTCATTAAATATCATCCTATATAATAGGATGAGGAAGTGTTTATTTAGCTTCTCCATAGCTCCTTGATGGCTGCAATCTGAGAGTAACTTGCAGTGGATTTGCACGATAGGATCTTGAGGTGACCAAGCCTAGTTCATACTAGGGAATGCGTTATGTGCACATATTGCATCCAATAAATATGCAGACATATAGAATCTTTCTTGCCCACCCTTGGGAGGATTCAGGGTGTTACCTACATGGATCCTTAACTATTGAGCCAACAAATATGACCAATTGAGTGACTTCCCATTGTTCACAACCTGGTTCAGAAGGACTTCCCACCCTTCCAGAAAGGTCTCTGTGCTTTGCTGACCGTGGATTCTGCAAGCTAAGATGATCAGCAACTCATAGGCCCTCTTGAAAGACATTGTCTTATATGTGTTGGCGAGTGTTTGTCGAAATTTTGATGGCTTCTTCACCCAACTCTTAACAACATCCCTCGTGACCACATAATTGTTGGTGGCATAAAAGAGTGAATCCATGCATTTCTGGCTCAAGAAAATGGTACATATGTCGGTAATCCATTTCCAGACAAGTAGCAAGCCTTCGTTCATTGACACTAATCAAAGTCATGGTCTTCACATCAATATGTGAGACAATCCAGCTGATGACATCTGCACATGGGAAGGCTGGATATCTACATGCAACCCTGTGTAGCCCTGATCTCTGGACATTAATGTATACCTGCCAGTCCTCTAGATCTACTATGAAGTCCTTTATTGAAAAATATTCATTTAATTTCTGCCATGTAAGATCTGAGTCCTTTTCTACATACAATTGAGTGTTTGAGTATACTGGCAAGTTTACTAGTGTTTTCTCAACTGCTTCCCCAGTACTGCTTTTAGTGGTATCTTTTGAAGCAGTTCTCTTAGGTGCCATGGTAATAGTGATACCTGGAGAGAAGTGCTCAACAATTGTGGTACCCGTGGGATAGAAAAGACACTCATGGCAATCAAACATTATCCTTTTGCAAATCTATCTTCACAGCAAGAACATGCAGCAAATCAGTGCATGAGTAAGAAAAATTTCACAATTTTTCTGGGAAAGTGAGGGAGACTTGTTGTGGGAACTGCACAATGCGCAATCCAAACAGCCAAGGTACAACCTAAGGCTTGATACTACGCAATGTGCAGTCTAGCTTGAGCAATGACTGGGAGAGACTGTGCATTGCACAGTCTCAATGGCCAAGGGGTAGACTTAGCCCTGTAACTACACAGTGCACAGTTGGGCCAGCATGTATTGCGCATTGCACATTCTCAGAGGCAAAGCCTCAATTTCAGCTTCTGGATTACGCAATGCCTAGCTAGATAATGTGAATACTAGCCAAGGGAAAGTGCAAATTTTCCCGGTGTAAGTGTGGGAAACAAGAAAATCTAAGTGATGATGTGATTTTGTGCCAATTTGACTAAGTGTAGATGAATCAATGTGAATCAAGTGCAAACAATTAACAAATGGAAGGAAAAACAAATGTGTGAGGAGAGACGCCAAAACTACGATTACCGCTGTGCAAAAGAAAGAATATCAATGTGACACTTATGAAAGACAAATGACAATCCAAAACAACACTTCTACAAGCTAATACAAGTTAAAACACCAACAACTATGAAGAAAAACAAGCAAAACAACACCCATAGAAGCAATAATAGAAAAAGAGACAAAAGACAACAAAAGCAAGACTCACCCAAAAAAGCGACGACAACTCCACTAAAGGTTCCTTGATGTCCTCGAGAATGTTAGAGCTCCAAGATTGAATGTACAAATGAGATATAGAGGTGTCTATTAAATAGATTTGGGTGGATCGAGGTGCATGCCTAAAATTAAGGAAAAAACGACACTTGGCGAAAATTTCTAAAAATAAGGATTGTGCCACGTTCGAGAAACTAATGATGAATCCCTACTTTCTAGGGATTTCTTTTTGCTTTTTGTTTTTTTTGCTTTTTTATTTTTTGGGAAACTTGCCATGCACACTGTCGGTAAATATTGCGCAATTTCGAGGAAACTAGGAACTTTCATGGATCAGTGATGGATTGCGCAATTTATGGCTCAGTGTTGGGCTGCCTTCTATGACTGCGCAGTTTCTGAGCTCAAGGAAGAACTGCCAGTCTGGATTGCGCAATTCCACTCATCAAGGTTGGCTTTCCCTCATGGATTGCACAATTTCTGGAGGCAAGCCCAAAACTGCTAGAAGGCCAAGTCATGAGGTTAGATTATGACTTAGAAAGACCAACTAAGTAAGGAATCAACACAAGCATATATAAAAGAATAAGTCTTGATAAAATCATGAATACTTGACGACAGTCAAAGGTAATATCATGTCAAAAGCAAGGAAGGCTCCAAAATCAAAGCATAGGAAAACATTTGGAGGGTGGTTGTATCCGCTACAACAAGAAATAACAAAGCATCATAAATTGAAAGGTACTTATCTTCAATTAGAGGTGATCATCTCCCTTCAAGAGCCATCACTGTCCATTGTCCATATGACAATGTTGCCTTACTATTTCAACAAACTTTATCAACAACCAGGCCTAATGAAAACTATCCCATCTAGGGCTTCATCAAATCTGTCACAAGTCCTTGAGCATCTTCACATTGACCATGCTAGGGTTTCTAGATTTCATATCTCAAATATTTGCCATATATCAAGGTTCCTCTCAAACCCTAACCTCATACTATCCATCAAACCCTAATAATCAAATTGCTTAGGGTTTCCTTCAAACCCTAGAATTGTTTTATGTCTCCTCCATCCTCTCTTGATTCCATCAAAGGCGTCTTCATAGGGGTGATCTCCATGAGTTTTCTTCAGCCCAACTTTGATTCCATGTTAATTTTTCTTAGGGATATATTGTTCTTTTCTTTGATAATTGCATTTTTTCATTGACACATTAAATTCACCACATAATGTCATAACATTATTCAGTTTTACATCATTATTCAACAACATATGAAACTATGTATAAAGAACAATATCATCATCATCAATGCAGTGGAACATAAAGGAACAATATAAGAAAAACATTCACACATAGAGACACCAGGATTGGTCGGAGACCAGGGAAAAACCCACTATGGGGAAAACCCTTTCAAAGTATTGTTCTTATTAGATTGTCATTGAATGATTAAACAAAAGAGAGTAGATTGATCCATATCTTCATCCATACAAGTATACGTCAAAAATCAACTAAACAATATCCATGAGATGCACCCAACCATACTCATATTCAAAACCCTGATTGAGCTTTTGTAATCAACTGTCACTATCTGCTGTCAACGAGTTGAAACTTTGAACAATTGAAAATTCAACCTTTAGGTCCCAGATGCATGGAGGAGGAATCTTGTGAGCGAATGAGACGTTCTAGTTGCTCCTTGGAGCCTGTAAGGTAGCGACTGCAACCAAAAGTATCCTGTGTCAAGCCAATGATTATAACCCAAAACCCTAGTTCCCAATCACATGGAGGACGAGTTGTGTGAGTGATAGGAAATCTTCAATCACACTGATGAGCCAACCAATAAGCGACTGTAATTGAGATATCTTTGTGTCATGCCTATCACTAAGGCCCAAAACCCTAAAACAAAGATGTGAGCTTCAACCCTGCAATTTCACCGTTGAGTGAACCCATTCCTCTGTAGATCTCCCTCAGACCAGTGCAAGCCAAAAACAAGAAAGAGAATAGAAGAATGATCCATGATGATGTCCAAATGAGGTGGAGATCACTTGTATTTATAGCCTTCCAAGGGTGTCCAATTTTCTTTAGGGTCGACCTGATCAAATATGCACATGTGGGCTTCTAATTCAAAAATACACTTTCCCTTATCCAAATTTGATGATCCTTAGGTCGATTTTGGTCCTCTCGAGAAAAGGAATTCAATAAAATCATAATATTCATTAAATGAGCTATGAAAAGCAAAATTTGGACCTATTTGAAAACTTTAACATGACCTTCAATCAGAGATACTCATACATTTTATTTTATTTTATTTTTATTTTTGTTTTTTTGATTTGATTTGATTTATTTATTATTATTATTATTATTTTATTTATTTTATTTTTTAGTTTGAAAATAACTGAACTAGATTGGTAAATTTAACAAACATCACACGCACAACTCTACTTCTAGATTATAATTCGAATTTACTGAGTAAACTAGTAAACAAGGGACGTGTCACACAAGTTAACTTCCATCCAAGTCATCCTGTTGATGTGAAAAATAGAATTACTAAATTTGACTAAGGTGCAAGTCAAAATTAGCCTTTCTTGCTACACTTTCTAACACTCCCTCTTAGCAAGAAAGAGATTTTTCACCACACCTATACTGCATATGTGGAATTCGAATTTTCCTCTTGAAAATTCCTTTGTCAAGATATTCACATCCTGCTCCTCAGTTAGAATGTATTTTAGCATCATAATTCTCCTCTATGCACAATCCCGCAAGTGATGGTACCTGATATAAATGTGCTTGTACCTGTCATGAAATACTGGATCCTTAAAGAGTTTGATACAACTATGATTATGATAATAAATCATAACTAAAAATCCCCACAAGTATTTTCCTCATCCATATGGCTTCACATGTTGCTTGACTCGCAGCCATGTATTCAACCTCTGCTGGAATGAGTGCCATATACCTATGTTTCCTGCTATACTAGGAAATAACTGCATACCCAACACTAAAGATAACAACTGAAGTATTTTTTCTTTCTGATGAACTCCTTTCCCAATCTACATCACTTAAGCCTTGGAGCTTCACGCCCTCTATCCTCCTGTAACATAACCCATACTCGATAGTGCCTCTAAGGTACCTCAACACATGCTTTTCTTCCTTCCATTACAAATTGGTACGCTTCACCATGGCTTGACTCAACTAATTAACTGCGTAGCATATGTTGAGCCTTGTGTTCACCAAATACATCAAGGATCCCACAAGTTTTCTGTCGATGGTGGCATCTATTGCCTCTCCAAAATGTTGAAGAATCTAGGGCAGATTAAGTTAATGAGATCCTTCTTTCCATGATAACTATTTGTGAGGTATTTTAACTTTTCCTTATTATCAAAATATTCTCTTGTTATTATTAGAGTGTGTCTTTTAGTTCAATAAATAGTCACCAAAAAGAAAGAGACAAGAACACAAGATGTTGGCTTTCTTCCAGGGCCAAAACCTGTCACTCTTTGAGAGGAAAACCTACCCAAATTCTTCTTATAGATATTCCAATTGACGAAGACCAGAACCAAGACCCTTGACTTATATTTCCATTTCATAGACCAAGACACAGTATCCTTCTTCCTTGATTCTTCGATTTCTTCATGGCACAAAAACATGATCAATGCGACATTCAAACGTTGTAATATATCCCTGAACTTTGGCCTCATAGAGTTGTGCATCATACCTTCATCGAGTTGCACCATGTAACATCTAGCATCATCATGTAACACCTAGCATTTCTGATCATCATATCATTACATCTCCTACTATCACCAAGATCTAGCACTGAGCATCACCGAGTATCATCTTACCAATACCTTATCCAAACTACACCACTATCCATCCGAAATTTCGGTGAATATATGCATGAGACAGTGAGGGGGATATCACTGTAATATTACCCCAAACTACTCTGCACTTTGAACGAACTTCTTGTTGTCTTGACCAATGAGAGCGTAAGGAAATATGCTAAGAAGTTTGTTGCAGGTAATCCACATTTTTTCTCTCCCGTACCCATCCAAAATTTCATATAGATGTCGAACCTATCCACTGAAGAATTGCGAGAGTACATGCTTCTATATATGGTTTTTGGGTCATAAATTTAAGCTGACCTATCTTTATGAACCAACGTGTCCTTTTATGTTGAGCAGACATGTCACACACACACACACAAATATCTATATATATATATATATATATATATATATATATATATATATATATATATATATATATTGATGTTGTTAGGATGATTGTGCTTGTCTATTCTGGAGGACTCTTACAAGTGTAACAACACTTCATATACATGATTCTGAATTATACATTTATGACAAGATGACAAATCCCTAAAAACATCAAGAAGAAGTCTTTGACCTATGAAAAACACTTTTTGCTCATGAAACCCAGGATGCAAGGAATACAATAAATACATTTGTTTCTTCTTTACATAAAATCATAATTACAAGTTGTTATGAAGACCAAACCTTGTTACACTTTCTTCAACACTCCCTCTTAACTAGGGAGGTATTCATAATGGTACTTGGTCATTCTCAATCTGAAGAATTTATCATAAGAAGAATCAGATTGGTAACCCATTTGTATAACATCATAGTAACCAAAATTGTTTCAACAACAAGGCCTTGACTGACAGCTCTATCTCTCATCAAATCAGAGCACAATGTTGGTGAGATCAATGACTATAGACACCTTCGTCATTGTCTCTCAAGGTACATACCCACCCGAATGTTCACTGAGTATGACCTTATAGGACTATCTTATCTTCGGTTCCCAACCCTCAAAGAATATCAGTCCTCTTGCCTACTCTTATCTTGGATGCCCTACACATCCTCAAAGAGCATCAGATGCTAGATGATTACCCAATCCTCCATTCTTTATTCCCAAGTGAAGACAAGAATGTTGTGTTTATATGTTCCTCTCAACTAGGAAGATATGCCCATTCCTATAAAGGAATATACCCAATCTCCCTCTGATTAGGGACTTGCCCAAGCTCCGTCTTAATTAGGGACTTGTGAGATTTCCCTCTCAATTGTGGAATCTCTTTTCATCAACAACTTCTTCTTCGTGGGTCCTTCAACTTCTTGATCAATTTCTTTCCTTGATATCAAGAAATTCAGTCGAGTTTCTTGATCACTTTTCTCCTTGGTTCTTCATGTCATTCCTTTCTTAATGGAAAGTGGCCTTCTTGATACATATATGGAATCTTCGTCATATGGATATTTCTTCGTCATCATGCTTCTTTCAAAAATTTCCATCCACCACATGGATGCTAGTTGTATTTTCACTTACAACTCTTCTTCCAGTAGCCCTGCATGAACTCCTCCAGATATTATTCAAGAAATCAAAACATAACATCAAATCAAATAGTACCTTACGAGATGGCTCTTCATCATGATATCTTCCTGTAGGTATCAACATCCTGCATACATGTTGACACATCTCCCAAATATATACGTTTTCAAGGGTCTCCATCTTTTTTAGACTCTCATTAGAGTCTTCATATCTTTCCGAGAGCTTTCCTAGTCAAATCTTCTTGTTTTTTGTTTTTGGATGTTGATTTCCTTCATTAGGGTTGCATATCTCACTATCTCTTCCTTAATCACACATTCCATTACCAATTTTTTTTAATAAGAGTTTCTTAATTTTAGTCAACCACCTCCTACTTCATATGAGGACATATTATGTTGATTTCATCTAGTGTGACTTATGCCTTCCCGCATCCTTTCAGAGTTTGAGGAGATCCTTTTTCTCTTGTTCATGCTTCTCAAGATTTAAGTAGTGATCCTACAACCATACGACATGAATTTATAATATTAAACACAAGCATACATACCTCATTTTACCTTTAGGTCATCCAGGCTTCTACCAACAACTTCCTTGATTGAAAAGATCTTCAATCCCTTGATCTGCTTCATTTCTCATGTCATCATAACATCATCCATGAATTCCACAAGTTTGGGTTTCTGATGAAACACTTGCTTCATCTCAAGATTAGTGAACCCTCTGATGAGGATTCCATCAAAGAATCTTGAGGATCTTGTATATCCGCATCTGGCAGATGTTTCCTTTTTGACTTGATGCATGATGAGCCTTTTCCTGGATGACTTATTCCTTTCCTTCAATATCCAATGAGGTTCCCAAGAGCTATATCCTTCATGTTTGACTGACATTGATTTTGTCCTTCATGATTCCCATGGTGATTTCATGAGCTCTTGCTTCTAATGCTTCCATGATGCCACGATGCATCTTATTATCATGGTCATAACTATAATAAAAGATTTAGGAGCTTATGATAATGCCTTTTTTGTGAGGGATACCATCTCAATCATAGTAGAGATCTGTTACTCGCTCTTTCCTTGGCCCTTTTCTTCAACTTCCTCCATCTTTCCGACAATATGAGCTTTCTTTTCATAATCTTTCCATAACACTATTCTGTCTTGTTTAAGGACCAAAATTCCCTTTCCTTTCTACAAATGTTTGAGTCCTTTAACCTTCAACACTTTTTCCCTCTCCTTGTATTTTTCTATCTAGCATAGAGACCACAAGTTGTTGAATGAGGTGACTTCCTTGTCTATGGACATTTGTTACCTTGCTTCTTAGTTAGTGTATTTAAGAACAATGATGACTATTTCTTATCATCTCTCCTAGATCTCCAATTGAGATCTTTATGAAGATATCCCTTCATTCTTTGATATCTTCAATTTTGTGTAGATCAGGTCTGAGTGATATGAACTTCTTTACTGCATTTTCAAAGAATATATCTTCTAGTGTTTTATATATCTCTTTGATGTCTCCTCTCTTGCTACATAGGGACCTTTGATTGATTTCATAAGAATCCTATGAGTCCCTTGATCCTTTTCCATGCATTCAAACAATGCTCGACCTTTAGAGACTTTTCCATAGATATCAATGACTTGTTTTCTGGGGACTATATCTATCCTCCTTTCTTATGCAAGGAATTTCGATGACCCAATCGATTTATAGATCTCCTTGCAAACACGAAGTCATTTAACCAAATTTGATTATAGAATGAAAGATACTTACTTGACAAGTGAAGATGAACTCTTCTACTTGATCACTTTGATGATGGTTGAAGAAGATGTATTAGAGCCTCCTCTAGGATGATCTTCTTTCAAATGAAAAAGCCTTTCTTCAATAGAAAAGGTTGCTCCTTTTGATGAGGATGATTTGCTGCTCCCTCGGATGATCTTCTTCTAGGGCAAGGAGATGATCCTTTCTTGTTTTATAACCTTGAAGATGATGGAAATGCCTTCTCACCTTCAATATGCTTTTCCTTCTTTTATAGTGTAGATTAGGATTGCTTCTAGGGTTTTGAATTTATTCAAGATGAAGTGATCTTCATTTTTGAGGTCCTTCGAGCTACCTTGCTTTCTAGACAACTATATGAGGGCCTTGGTAGCCTTTTGATTATGACTATAAAGACAAAAGGTATTGTTTTTGTAGTCTGCTTCTTTCATCTAGGGTTTGATTAAAATTAGGGTTTGATTCTTCAATGTAGATTTTGATCCTTTTCTTTGATAACCTTCAACTTGCTTTGATGCCTTTATTGAAACTTGATCCTTGAATGTCTCTTTTCTACCCTTCCTTTGACTTCAACACCTTATCTCTGATACCATTTTGAAGAATCTAGGGAAAATTAAGTTAATGAGATTTTTATTTCCATGATAACTATTTGTGAGGTATTTTAAGTTTTACTTATTATCACAATCTTCTCTTGTTATTATTATAGTGTGTCTTTTAGTTCAACAAATAGTCACCAAAACAAAAGAGGCAAAAGCATAATATGTTGGCTTTCTGCTAGGGCCAAGACCTCTCACTCTTTGAGAGGAAAACCTGCACAAATTCTTCTTATAGAGATTCCAATTGACGAAGACCAGAACCAAGACCCTTGACCTATATTGCCATTCCTAGACCAAGACACAATCATCCTTCTTCCTTGATTCTTCAATTTCTTCATGGCACCAAAACATGATCACTACAACATTCAAACATTGTGATATATCCCTGAACTTTTGGCCTCACAAAGTTGTGCATCATACCTTCATCGAGTTGCACCATGTAACATCTAGCAGCATCATGTAGCACCTAGCATTTTTGATCATCATATCACTACAACTCCTGCTATCATCGAGATCTAGCACTGAGCATCATCTTACCGAGACCTTATCCAAACTGCACCACTGTCCATCTGAAATTTCAGTGAATATATGCCTGAGACAGTGAGGAGGATATCACTGTAATATTACCCCAAACTAGTCTGCACTGTGATCGAACTTCTTGCTGTCTTGACCACCGAGAGCCTCAGGAAATATGCCGAGAAGTTTGTTGTAGGTAATCCACATTTTTTCTCTCCTGTACCCATCCGAAATTTCAGAGAGATGTCGAATTTGTCCACTATAGAAATGTGAGGGTACATGCTCCTATATATAGTTGTTGGGTCATACATTTAAGCCAACCTGTCTTTATGAACCAACGTGTCCTTTTATGCTGAGTCGACATGTCATTTACACACACACACACACACACATATTTATGCCATTCTCCAAAGGTCGTGTCTCCATTTATTGAAGTCGACATGAAGTTTGAGCATACATATATTGATGCCATTAGGATGACTGTGCTTGTCTATTTTGGAGGACTCTTAAGAAGTGTAACAACACTTCATATACATGAAACTGAATTATACATTTATGACCAGATGACAAATCCATAAAGAAATCAAGAAGAAGTCTTTGACCTATGAAAAAAACTTCTTGCTCATGAAACCCATGATGCAAGGGATACAATAAATACATTTGTTTCTTCTTTACATAAAATCATAATTATAAGTTGTTATGAAGACCGAACCGAGTTACACTTTCTTCAACACGAAGAACCATGCTCCTTCCTCTAGTTTGTAGCTATAGGTGTGTCCATAGGCTTGTAGTTCTTGATGTGAAATCTATGAAGTAATTTAGAGAAATACTTCCCCTAACTCACAAGTAACTTACCATAACCCTACCATACTTACAGTCCAAGGAAGTAATGCATCAAGCCCATGTCCTTCATCTCAAATTCTCTTGCAAGGTCTTCCTTGCAAGAGCGGATCAACTACTCATCCCATGTAAGTATCAAGTAATCAACATACAAAACCAAGATAAGCAACTTTCCATCTACCACAATGTGATAGAGATTGGCATCTACTTTAGTTTTGGTGAAACCCAATCCTCTGAGATATGTGTCGATCCAAGTGTACCATGCTCAGGGCGCCTGTTTGAGACCATACATGGATCTCATTAGTCTACACACATGTGTCTCATTGTCATATGTATCAAATACCTATAGCTGATCTATGTAAATTTCTTCCTCAACAACACCATTCAGAAAGGCATTCTTCACATCCATTTGATGGATCTTCCACCCCATCTGTGCAGCTAATGCTAGAATGGTCTTGATTGAGGAATATCTTGCCACTAGTGGAAATGTTTCCTCATAGTCCACTCCCTCTACGTGAGAGAATCCTTTGGCCACAAATCTAGCCTTGTACTTCTAGATGCTCCCACCAGCTGCTTGCTTCACTTTGTAGATCCATCTAGAACCAACCACTGACTTGTTCTATGGTATTGACACCACCTCCCATACACTATTCTTCATGATGGGGTGATATTCCTCCACCATGGCATCAACCCACAATGGTTGAGAAACTACTTCCTCAAATGAAGGAGGCTATGATTCAATGAGCTCTGTCATGAGAGCCATATATCCAGTGTACCTGTCTAGTGACCTCCTCTATCTGCGCTGAGATGTAGGAGCTCCCACATGCTCCCTTGGATCCTGTACCAATATGCCAACTTCTCTGGTTCTCTTCCTTCCCTCTTTGGAATATTCTGGTTGAGTAGATGCCTCCAATCTACCTCCTATCCGCTCCTCCACAACATCCTGAAGCTCTACATGAGGCTCATCCTTAGGAAATAGTAGCTCCTCCTCTAGTGGGATACTCAAACCTTTCTCTAGAGAGATACTCATAGCCTTCTCCTCATCAAATTTGACATCTATCCTCACTACTGTCACCCTGATTGAGGGAAAATACACCCTATAGCTATGATGAGTCTCCGTGTATCCTACAAATATCCCTATCTTAGTTATAGGCTAAAGTTTCTTTTCGCTATCCTTGGAGACATGATAATACATAGTAGCTCCAAACATTCGAAAATAAGATACATCTGGCTTCCTCCCAGAGAAATCTTCTTCGGGTGTGATCATGCCAAGTATTCTATGAGGGCTCTGGTTCTGCAAATAAACTGCGGTTTTGCATGCTTCTGCCCATAGGTGTAATGAAAACCCTTGATCATGCAACATGGCTCTTGCTGCTCCAATTGTGTTTTTGTTTTTCCTTTTAGCCACCCCATTTTTTTGTGGGTTATGAGGTGCTACCAATTCTCTTCTAATACCCTCTTTGGCACAAAATACCTTGAAGGTGCTAGAAACAAATTCTCCTCCTTTGTCACTTCTCAGGGCTTTCATTTTCTTACCAATATCCTTTTCAACCAATGCTTTTAATTCAACAAATTTTGAGAAAACTTCATCCTTATTCCGCATGAAGAATATGCAACATTTTCTAGAAAAGTAATCAACAAAAATCACATAATGCTCGCGTTTTACTATAGAGGCTGTAGAAGATGGTCCACATACATCAGAGTGGAATCATTCAAATTTTTCTCCAGCTCTGCTATCTTGGCCTTGGAAGGTGTATTTTACATATTTCCCTAATGTGCATCCCTTGCAGACATCATGCTAGTCAAGGGTGCATTTTAGGAGACCAATGGTAATCTACTGCATGATTTTTAAGGCCCCATGGTGTAAGTGTCCCATGCACCTGTTCCAGAGTTCTCCAACATCTCGACTTTGCACCTTTTCTGCCTTGCTACTCAGTGCAACGAAATCTTCCACCTTAAGTTTGTATCGTTCTTCACTCGAACTCCAATATGTTTCACCTGTGTAGTGCCCCGCTCTAGTTGACTGACATTGATATGACATTAACATTTATTTAGCTCTAAGGCCCACACTTTATTCTTTGAGGACCTCAGGTTGAGGATCCGGACACATGACTCTATTATTAGTGGTTGTGATGTTTAGTTATGTTCTCCATGGATATTATGATGAAGATAACATTGTTGGTTATGCATGTTCTCTATTGATATTATCATGATTGTGGCATAAATGGTTATGTTTGTTCTCTATTTGAATTTATGATGATGATAGCAGTAAAGGATACGTATGCTCTCTATTGATATCATGATGATGATAGCTTTGATGGATAGGTATGTTTTCTATTGATGTTACGATGTTGATAACTTTGATGGATATGTATGTTTCCATTGATGTTATGATGATGATAGCCATGATGGATGTGTCCCCTATGTTACCTACTTGCATTAGTTCTGGTTCACAATGAACAATGATGTGAATGACTAGGTGATGGTAATGATGTTATTATGACAATGACTAACACTGAGAAACCTTGTTACTGATGATTATTGAGTATGGCAGGAAACCACCAGAGGCACTCACATATGACGAGTTGACGACACCTGGTTTGATAAAAATTTATATTATTTTATCTTTGAAATTCTAAGTCAATTTTGAAAACCTGCTATATATGTTTATCTATATTCTGATGATATGTAGTGGTTGCAGGCACAAATTAGTTGCTTGTACGAATGACTCACATATGGGTGACGGGGTTGTACAATTGGATGGAATTGCATGGGAGGGGTGGGACAGTGTCCCTGATCTCACCCACTAGCACTCCCACCGTGACTTGGGCTGGAAAGGTTGAAACACCTTCGCCTTGAAGATCACGATGTCATGAGGGTAGGTCCCAAAGTTGGGTCGCTCATGAGGATTTTACCGGGGGGCGTGCATCAAGGCAGATTCCTTGATCCCCGACACCATTAGTCTCACTATAACAGGCAACATAAGAGATGATAGTGGTCTCTGTCGTTGCACCTATACTTTCCCCTCGTAGCCATTGAATGCTTGAAGGGCAAGTGGCGTGGCACCCTTGGAACTTCAAGGGAAT
Organism: Pinus tabuliformis; assembly: GCA_031772625.1. Lineage (NCBI taxonomy): Eukaryota > Viridiplantae > Streptophyta > Pinopsida > Pinales > Pinaceae > Pinus > Pinus tabuliformis. Next base: position 891,205,269 of record CM062811.1, read on the forward strand.
TTCTTGAAGGGCACGACCAACTTGGCACCCTTGGCATCACAAATAAACTGTTAGGTGTGGCACCCTTGGAACTTCAAGGGAAGTTCCTGAAGGGCACGACCAAACATGGCACCCTTGGAATCATTAAAAATAAATAAATTAATAAATATAATCAAGAAATGAAAACTAGGTAAATTCACATGAAGGGTAAATGATGTTAGAAACTGAGGTAATTAAATCAAGAATAAAACTTGGGTTAAGAGGATCATAGGAATAAATAAAATATTTTACCTTAAAAACTCTACCCTTCCCATGTTGCAAAATATTAGGTAGATAATGTAGTTTAATTAGGTAAAAATGGGAAAGAGGGACATAAATGTAAGGATAAATATTAATCCTAAAATAGTCAAACCTAATTAAGAGAAGAGGATGGTGAATTAAAATAAGATTAATAAATTAAATTTTAGAGAAATATAGAGAACCTCCATGTGGCAACAACTAACATAAGAATATCCATTTAAGAGATAACTTGAGTTAAATTAGGGAGTAGATAGGGGATCAAATCTTGACTCATCAATTGACTTTAGTAATGAACACAAATTAATGAGTAAAAAAGCGGGATCAAGAGACAACTAGGAAAAAAAATAGGAATCTTGTTGAGGTGAGGAAAAATATTATTTTTAAATTAAAATTTAAGTAAATAATCTTGGAGATCCTTGATGAGAGAGTGACACATGGGTGGGTGAATAATCAAACTATTGAATTATAAAAAATAATTAATTATGCATGAAATGCCAAGTGTCACCTATGAGAACTCCTATAAAAGAAGGGGCAAGCCATGGGAGAAGGGACTCTTTTTACCCTAATGTTGGATGGATGAGACTATGCTAGAGTAGTGACTACGAGCTATAGTGAGTTTGGTGAGGTAGAGGACTTTAGAGAGGGGACTCTTGAGCCAAGAAGTGCTCTCCTCTACCAACTAATTACATTCCTCCATTGTACAACCCCATTGCAACTCGGGGGTCCACGGGGAAAGAGAGTACCCAAGGAGTAGGCTGGGAGGTCAACTGGTGGGTCATTGCATTCAGATTAAGCACGTTGACATTCGCACTTGGAGGCGATTGACAATGAAGGAAGGCAAATAACGATAAGTCAATTTTGAATCCCGTCTCTTGGTGAACGGTACCTATGTTGTTATAGTATTCTTTTGTATGACTTCATTATGGTTTTAGTTAACAACATGTAAATTTAATGATATGTTCAATAAATAGAATTTCCGTAAAGTTTTATATATTGCTTAATGATTTTTGAATTCCCAATGCTATTTTTCTTATGGTTGTATTTTTAGTATTAAAAAATAAAATAAATAAATAAATAAAAATAAAATAAAATGATAAGGTTGGTCCCTACAACCTACCCAATAGCTACATGTCTCAGAAAGGCTTTCCCCTTGCTGAAACCAAAATCATAGCCTCTATCTTCCAATACAACTATAGAGATTAAGTTCTTATTCAACCCAGGTACATACATAACATCTTTCAGATGAAGATGGAAGCTTGACTCCCTCTTAAAGGTTAAGGTACCAATTCCTTTGGTACCGTACCACCCAGAATCCCCAAGTTCTATGTGAATCTCGAGATCCTTCTCCTCTAGGCCACTAAATAGTTATTTGCATCCTATTAGATGGAATGAGGCACCTGAATCTAGATAACACACACTCCCCATTATAGTGCTCGCCATGAATGCAATCAAGGTGAAGTCTAATTCGAATTGTGAGGCAAGTGCTTCACCTCCTACTCCTCCTGAAGGATTTATGTTAGACTTTTTTTTCAGACGTTGCATAATGCCCATATTCATGGCAGTGAAAACATTTTATATTGTTTAGATCCTTCTTCTTGCCATTGTTCTAGCTGGGCTCTGGCTTTCTTTGGGCCTTCTTGTGCTTGCCCTTCTTTCCCTTCCCAACCAAGGAAAGATTCTCTTCCTCCTCAAATTTGGATGTTACTCCATCACTAGTGTTCCTCTGGATTTCTTCCTGCACCAAATTGGACCAAAGTCTCTCCCAATTTGGTAATTGGTTCCTTCCATTTACAAAGTTTTGGTAGTTGCGCCAGGATTTTGGAAGGCCTAGGAGAGCTAGGATCATGAGTTTTGAAGAGGGATCTATTTTTAGTATCCCGAAGGAGGCACTTACACTATTTTTAGAAACTTTCGCCAAGTGTCGCTTTTTCCTTGGTTTTAGGCATGTTCACCATAAACCCTAATTTGTCCAAACCTATTTAATCGACATTCCTAGAGCTCATTTTCACATTTGATATTGGAGCTCTAGCATTCCCGAGGAGTTTAAGGAGCCTTCAGTGTGATTGTCGTCACTTTTGCGGGTGAGTTTTTGCTTTTGTCGTCTTTTGCTGCTTTTTCTGTTGCTTTTTGTTTTGTGGCTTGTGTGGGTGTTGTTTCACTTGTTTCTCTGCATGGTGGCTAGTGTTTTAATTTGTTTTAACTTGTAGAAGTGTTATTTCAAGTTATTTATTGCCTTTCCCAAGTGTCACATCAATTTTCTTGTTTTTGCACCAATGGTTGTCGTTGCGGCGACTCTCCTCACATACTTCATGTTCCTATGTTCAATCAATTTCTGCACTTGATTCACATGCATTCATCTACATTTAGTCAAATTTTCACTTAGCTTCACACTATTTCTCATATCTGCTTGTTTTTCACACTCCCCTTTGGTATATTTGGGTTTCCCTTGGCCAGATCTTACTTTGCACAACTGGCACTACGCAATATGGAGACTCAAGCCACAAGCTTGGCCTCTGGAATTGCACAGTGCACAGTCTAAGTTGGCTCCAATTGCGTAATTCTAGGAGCTAGCCTCTCAGCTTGGCCACTGAGACTGCACAATGCACAGTCTCTCCCAGGCCTTTGCCCAGACTCAACTACACATTGCATGGTTCAATTCATCAAGCTTCCACCTTGGTTGCTAGGACTACACAGTGTGAAATTCCCACAGTCGGCCAATCCCTTGGTCAAGAAAAATTGCACAATCCTTCACATCTAGTGCCTAGCTTGCTGCTTGGACTTGCCTTGAAGTTGTTTTGGCTTTAAACTGACATTTTCTTGCCATGAGTTTCCTCGCTGTCCCATAGGTACAATAGTTGTTGAGCATCTCTCCAACAATCACAATTACCATGGCATCCAAGAGAGATGAGTCAAAGGAAACCACCGAGAGAAATATTGGGGAAGCAGTTGAGTAGACATTAGTTGATTTACCAGTGTATGTCGATACACAATTGTTTATAGAGAATGGAACAACATTGACATGGGAACATATCAAAGACACTTTTGCAAAGGACTTTGAGGAAGATTTAGAGGATTGACAAGCTTATATTAGTATCTGACACTCAGGGTTATACAAGGTTGCATGCAGGTACCCCACCTTCCCGTGTATGGACATCATCAACTAGATTGTCTCACATATGGATGAACAAACTATGACATTGAGAAATGCCAGTGGGCAAAAGTTTTCCACCTTCAAGGTAGAAGAATCTCAACAGATGTATCACTTTCTCGAGCCAGTGAAGCACATGGACTCACTCTTCTATGCCACCCGCAACTACATGAACACAAGAGACATTGTCAAGCACTGGGTGAAAGAGCCATCAAAGTTTCGACAAACCCACCCACGTGTACAAGACAAAGTCCCCCAGGAAGGCTTATCAGCTCTTGATTATCTTTGATTGCAGAATTTATGGTCAAGAGAGCACAAAAACATTTCCTAAAGGGTGGCAATCTTATTGGACCAATTGGTGAGTGATGGGAGGCCATTGTGAGGCCATTCAACTAGTTGGATCTGTTGGCTCAACAATTGAAGTCCCATGTAGCTAAGGCTCGAAATATGTCCAAGGATGAGAGAGAAAGGTTCTATATGTCCGCATACTTACTGGATACAATTTGCGCACAACAGTAGTTCCTTGGCATGAACTAGACATGGACACCACGAGAGACTGTCGTAAACATCTATTACAAGCTGCTTTCAGATTGCAATTATCGAGGAGTAATGGCATGGCTGACCACTTTATCATCTTGCTATACAAGCTTATATTTGAACAAGATCCACCTTGCATGTCCTGAGAAGCAATGGGGGTGATAATAGACATTGCAGATTGGTATGCCTCACTAGGTTGCACCTTCATCAGAGTGTTTGGTGGAGAGAAGCCTTCGCATGTCTTACAAAGGTATGGCACTGAAAAACTGATCATGCAAGAAGTATCATACCACCTCACTACAGGGTTATCAACAACACTACATAGGAAGAAGAAAGCGCCATGACCCACTCCTCCTTTGTGGATCAAATTATACGAGATTAAGAACTTGAAAGTTACAGATGCCAAGGCTAAGGAGTTAGTGAAATTCGAGTTCAACGCTAAGGACTTTAATCCGTATCATCCCCATAGTATTTGCGAGGACCACTATACGAGCGTTTACTTTCCGTGGATTAGTGGGGAATTTATGTGGCTTTCTTTGAAGAACAAGGTCTTTACATGGGATAACTTTTAGAAGAGGAATAAATGTGAACTTAGATGGTGCTCGCTATGCAAAGAAAATGATGATAATATTAGCTACATGCTTATATACTACTCCTATATTAAACAAGTAAGGAAGGAGCTAGATGCTTTGGTGGGATCAAGAAATGTTTTAGCATGGTGATATGGTTGAAGGATATCTAAAAGTTTGGGATGGAAACAATAGTACCAGAGAGTATTAGACTTCTTTTCCTCTCATTGTTGCATGGGATACCTAGCTATTAAGGAACCATAGTTTATTTAAGGACTATAGGATCATCCTTTACAATGTTCCATGCAAGTTGCAAACATACTAAATAGTTGTAAAAAATCCTATAATCCATGTAGAAGAAGTTATTGAAAAATCAAGGAACTGGTTATATTTTAACGACACAACATAAGGGAATCCTTAAGTATGGTGCAGGTGGCACAATGCACTTATCAAATGTTTATTGGTTAAAATTTAAGTGGGGTTAGGATCAAGCTCAAACAACCCAATAGAGTTAATGACACTCAAACTCGCACTTAGATTAGCATGGAAAGTGCAAGTTTCTGGGGATTCCTAAGTCGTTATAAAATAGATGAGGGTTGAATATCATGTTATAATATTAATAGGAAGCTAGTTGATTATCATATCAACATTTATAAAAATGTTTTCTTTTCCATCCTTTTTTAGCATATATACAAAGAGTGTAACATGCAAGAAAATAAACTTTCAAAAGAGGGTATAGGATTGACTCTACGATATTGGTAGATCTAGGAAGAGTGATATCTAATTTCTTAAAACCAACGTGAAACCAACCACTTTCCTTTTTATTATTCAAATACAAACATTATTTTTTCTTTCATTTTGGATTCAATACTAAAACTCATGATTTAGCGTTTATTGCTAATAAAATCTTTACTATATGATCACACATATTGTATTGAAGGACTTTACTCCACTAATAAATTGTGATAATTGTAGGATGTTTATATTACTTATCATATTAGTAGGAAATATACATGTAGGCTCAAGCGAAAAATAATATGTGATTCGAACTTTGGTTCCTTAATGCTTGTTAAAATTATTACTAAGCATCTACGTAATGTAATTTTATTTATACTTAATGAAATTACAATTTTTTTTTCCATGGAAACTTATAAGATTATATATATATATCCTCTATGGAGGTGATGTTTAAGGACTATGGTGGGATCAAGGGACGTGCCCACCAACCCGTCGCAGAGAGGGCATTCATGGTTGGCAATGGTGTGACCATCCCATGCATGCGCAAAGCATACAACTCGTAATTGTTAAATGGATTGTTTCTACGACATTCAATGTTTAGAGAATTCAGGGATCGAATTGCAACACTAAGGAAGGGGGAGTACTCTGTTTACCTTGTTGCATAACACAACAACGGAGGAGAGTGGAAACAAAGGCAACTTTTTCACTACTTGTTTGTCGTTAACTAAGGAAAATATTGTTAAGTCTAATTTTGGAGATATTATAAAGGGAACCATAGTAACCTTAGCTTTGTTCTTATCTTGGCCAGGGTTGGGTTCTAAGTTGATGTGAAGGGGATTTAGGAGTCGAAAGGTTGCGAGGAGGGGAATATACATTTCAATGATGGGAGGAAACTCTTTAGGGGACTCTAGTGCTTTAGCCACGACCAACACCATGTCATTCTACCAGTCAGTGAGTTAGGTGATCTCCTCGAGCATAAGATATTGGGTAAATCATCAAGCCCTACCTTCTTCTGTTTTTTTTGTCTTGGTTATTTGATAGGTTTCTGGTGCAGGTTGGGAGGGGGGTTTTGCATGTTTTTGGGGTCTGTATTATCTTCCTAATTTTATCAATTCTCTTGTTTCTTCTTACCTCGAGGAGTCTCTCTTCCTAACCACCCCAAATCTATTTCGTCCACAAATGTCACCTTGTTTGCTGCCTAATTCAACGTGTCATGTTTTTACCTCTAGTTCTACGACTGTCATGGATTTATGACCTTACTTTGGCCTGAACCCCGTGTTTCAACAGCTCTCTATCTCATGCAGTGATTAACCCTTGTATAACTCTATGGCTTCGTACTTTCCTACTAGATATGCAACTTCAAAGAATGCACAGTAGGTGCAAAGGGGGTGGCTGTGGCCCTCAGGGATGAACATGTGCCCAGTAGCAAGCTTATGAAGCTATTGACACCTATCATTCAATTGTTCCCGTTGATACCTAGAATGAGATTTTTCAATTGGAATCCCTTTCTACTATAGGAAAACATGTTATCTTTGATTCTGAGATCCTAGATGATCTTTCTACGTGGATTCCTGACCCTGAGTATACCAGGGGACAAAGGAAGTAGTACCTCAACGCTATAACTCTTTATTGGCAGTTGAAGACATTGTTGGGTAGGGTTTTGAAGGATAAACAAGAAGAAAGATATAACATTTTTGTAGGTTTGGAAGACGTCAAACGAGTTCAGAGAAACCAATGGGTATTCTTGGAAAGAATGGACGCGAGATTGGCTCATATAGAGTCCCACCATTAGTGTGATCCCACTCTTCATGCTCCACTTGGCTCTAGTGTTAAAGATTTGAGACCTATCACCTCCTTAAACACTTGATATTCTAAATTTTAGTTGGTATTATTTTGTTTTACAACACTCTAGTGGATACTTCAATCATGTTAGTGATGTTAAAACTCTTATAATTTCAGACAAGTTACTCTATTGGTAGGTGGTACAAAATATCTAGTTTCCTGTTGGGCAGATTGAGACCACCTACCAGATGGTATTGTGAGGAAATAAAATATTAACATATATTGTATATATGAAAAATTTAGGAGTTAAATTTCGTATATGGGCTAATTTTCCTTTCTTTTTCCAAAAAAATATTTATGAATTTCCATTTTTTCTAAAAACAATTTGCCCAAATTTTATAGGATAGAATTATTTTACCGAAAAAACCACCAAAGAGACTATATAAAATCATTAAAAATTTGAATAATTTTGTAAACATGTTGTTAAACATTTTACAGTTTGCATATTAGGAACTAGTAAAATTCGCCATGGTTTCTACATTTTAAAATACATTTCCATCCTTAAAACTTCACCCCATATAATGAAAAATGATTTAGTACATTCATTGAAGAAACAACACAAAGAAATTGATACAATGCATTGATTTCAACAACGAGATAATGTAAATTATTTGTAAGTTATCAAGTGAAAAGACTTAACAATAACATAGTGCAAACAATTTCAAAATGCATATTATAATGTTGCAAAAGATATTCTCAATCATAAATGGAAGTCCACCACTTTGTTCACTTGGATGTAATTCCTGTTAGGGCCTAAATCTACCTCAGGCTGAGAAAGGCAGGATCTAGGGTAACATCAAACTACGCTTAACCTGGTAGCTAGCCCTACCAGGTCGGGAGAGGGCTCTCTCCTTGTCAATCTCAGAAGAATATGATCAATAGAGCTTGAGATGACTAATGTAAAGACTGATTTTAGGCTAGGTATATGCTCAGAGGAGTTTGATTGAATTTAATATGGGTTTGCTGGCTCAAATGTGAAACATAGATTTGGGTCCGGGGAATGGACACAGTCTTGCATAAATCTCTATGGGGTGAGGTAGGCAAATGGTTTAGTACTTCAAATTGAGTGAGATGGAGAGCTTTTAGACCGGTGAGGAGTTGGAGAAGGCATGAAAGTCTCAGGGATCCTCTTCAAACAGCTAAAAACATAAATAACTAAACAAACCCTAGGTAGAGCACTGCAACTTCATTGAATTCTACCTTTATCCTTGTTTCATTTAGTTAAGATGAACAGAGAGAAATGATGGCATACATAAACACATGTAAACTTGCAATTACAGAAAGAAAAAACAATACCAAATCAAGTTGCCACAAGATCCCATAAAGTGCTGCAAACTCTGGTCTATCCTTTTCCAAACTGCAAATATGAGTGTACAATAATGCTCAAAGCATTCACAAGAGTCCAACCTTTACCAATGACTGAAAAACTACTAGATATAGGCAACAAACAACTCATGCTAGGCTTTAGGGGTCGAATTCATGAGTTTGGGAGCTGTTTCAACGATATCTAAACTAAGAACTAAAAATTAGGCAGTAGAACAGCTTACCTCTAAAACCTAGGAAACTGATTCATTCAGTGGAAAACTACCTTTTCATGATGTATCTACCTCCATGAGTGAAAATTTAGCATATTTACATCAAAATCCATTAAGTCACATCAAATTACATCATGAGTTTGACTATTAGAGAGAGAAAAGTCAAACTGAGAAGAAACTAGGCGAAAACAGAGTTTTTTGGCCAAAATGACAATTTCATCCTGTGCACCGCGCTCCTGTCCCTGTGCACCGCACTACTTTGGAGCTGATTTTGGAGGCCTTCTTGTGCACCAAATTTTCTCTAAGTGGGCTTGTTGGTCTGCCTGTCTACTTTCCAGAACAAGTGGAATTTCTGAATTTGGTGTCCATTTGCCCCTCCAAAAATGAATTCTCCCAACACTACTTCTTGTGTGGCCAAAAAGGGGCATAAAGGGCATTTTTGAGGTGTTTTTGACCCTTTTGGAAGCTCAAAACTTGACAAAATTTCTTGGCCATGTGAGGGCATTCATATTTTTTCATGAGGAATCCAAAAATGCTGAGTTTTCCTCCAAAAGAGGTCCCTAGCAAAAGCGCACGCCAGGTGGCGTGACGCACCAGGCAGAAAAACCTGTTTTTTAGTCCAAAAATTCAAAATTTGCAAAAAGTTTCCCAAATTTCTTGAAATTTGGGCTGAGTGTCCTTCATCAAGTGTTGTGTTGGGCTAAGGAAGCCTCAGCTAAGGTCTGGAGTTTATCTTGCACTTTTCCCTTCTTCAATGCTTTCCTCAACTTGGCCTTCAAAGTCCTAATTCTCGCTTTGCAAGCTTTGTTTCTTGCCAAGTAGTGGTAGGCCATGTGCCTCAACATATTTTTCTCTTTGTTGGCCTTCTCCAACATCTTTTCCAAGTGCATGTTTGTCCTCTCAAGCCAAGATTCACGATCAGCTTCAATTTCTTTTTCAAGTGGTGTCAACTTGGTTTTCTTCCTCTTGGCAGCTTGCCGGTTTGCCCTTATGTTTTGGAGCTCCATAATGGTTTTCTGATCCTCTAATTGTTTGTTCCTCTGCTCCAGATAGTTGATTATCCACTTGGCTCTTTCCAGGTTGAGAGACAAGTCATGAATGTCATCTTGCTGCTCCCGAATGATCTCCTTGAGCTTTGAGCTCAAATCAGTGTCATCATCCTGAATGAGAATGAACTCTGCCTCTTGACCTCCTGAAGGTCCCTCATTGTGCAATGGCTACTTACCCTTGTCCTGTACCTACTCTGCTGTTGGAGGAAACGAGACCCCTTCCACCCCGGGTGGAGATAATACTCATTTTGCTGTTGCAAACAATCTTCTAGTGCCCTTTTGGTAAGTGACAAACATTGGCACACTAGTGGTTTGTGTCTCATGCACCTCTTGTTGATGTGAAGGCTCTCCTGCCTCATGAAAAACTAATGGGGGCACTTGAGGACCAGTAAAGACCTCATGTGAAATGAAATCCTCCCATGAAACATTCAGTAAATTGAGCTGATGCAAAACCACAATTTTGATTAGTGCAAAGTGATAGATGCTGTTATACTACTGATGAGGAGGCTTCCTATGCACCAATGTGGTCATCTTCTCAATATTCCAGCAAATGAAATAGGGGAGGTTCATCATCCTCACCCTAGTGAAATGCATCAATAATTTGATATGATGTGTGTATAAGTGAGAAAATCTTCCCTCACAGCTGAAATATTTGATTATGAGTTTCATAAGGGGAGCATATGTGTAAGGCCTTCGGGTGATTGTGCGACGGGCGAAGGCATGCACGAGGGCACGTGGGCGGGCGCGCGGGCGCATGACGGGCGCGTGCTGAATGGGCGTGCGACGATGTGCGGTCACATTGCGACGATATGGAGCACGCGGAAAAGTGTCTAAGTATCATCACACTTGAACGTATATGTTATGAGGGCGCGTAAAGAAGGTTTATATGCATTGAAACGTTGGACATGAAACGTACCCAAGCCGACACCATAAAACATAACTTGGGGGCGTTCATAATAAAAGTTAAGAGGTCGGCCCAAAGATTATATGCAAGGTGATATGCGTATATATAAAGGGGACTGCAATTCATTTGAGACATCATATCTTCGCACTTCTTATCAACGCATAGGGGTAAAACATCTGCGCAGGGGTAAAGTGGAGTATGCATGGGTTATGCGTAGTTCTCCCTTTGTGCAGAAATGGAGTTTTGATCCGGGTTGAGATGTGAAGGTTGTTTATGTAAGATATTGTGTGCAGGACTTGGCAGAGTGAGATAGGTGGCTCGGGTGAGCACTCCTCCTTGTGCAAGGGTGTACATGATTGTAAAAGACTGTTCTATGCCTACGATAGTGCAGATTGATGACTACGAAGCTGTATTGGGGATGGAGTTTATGAAACAATTCGATGCTATGATTGTACCACATTTGAAGAAGCTCTACATTTATGATGGAAGGGAAGATGTGCCCATCGGTGTGCCTACCGTTGGTGCAACAAGACCTTATTGTAAAGTGGGAGCAATGCAAATGGAGGATAAGGAAAAAGTGAACAAGCGGTTGTCCACTGTTGAGGCAAAGCTTGTGGAGCAGTTAGTGGTCATCAAGACACTTTTAGATAGCATCTTGGACTTCACAAGAAGGCTAGAGCTGGTGGAAGATGATGATGATGATGATGAGGTATATGTGAGGCCGGATGTCCAGAAGGAAGACCGGGTTGCTTATCTACAAAGGATGGAGATTGAGGATCCTGATAGATGGATCGAGTTGATTAGTGAGGGAGAGCCTTCAGGCTCTACTCCCTCTACATCTTCTTAGATGAGTAAGAAGATGGGCTCATTGTTAGCTGCTCATGGCAGTGAGTCCTCAAGCACATGGAGCAGGTATGATTGATGATGGCCTATTGCAGATGATGGAGAGAACTTCATGGACCTGAATGGGGCACATCGAGAGTTGGTTTGATGAGATGATCTCTTCACTTTGGAGGAGACACACACATGGACAACATATTGCAGATGACAGTGGTTCTACATATGTTGCGGTGATGTTTGCCTTATGTGGAGGAGTCAACATCATGGATGATGGTATGTTGTCGAGGACGACAACGATTTCAGGTGGGGGAGATTGTATGGCCTCCGGGTGATTGTGCGACGGGCGCCAGGCGAAGGCGTGCACGAGGGCACGCGGGCGGGCGCGCGGGCGCATGACGGGCGCATGCTGAATGGGCGTGAGACGATGTGCAGTCACATTGCGACGAAACTTGCGACGATATGGAGCACGCGGAAAAATGGCTAAGTATCATCACACTTGAACGTATATGTTATGAGGGCGTGTAAAGAAGGTTTATATGCGTTGAAACGTTGGACATGAAACGTACCCAAGCCGACACCATAAAACATAACTTGGGGGCGTTCATAATAAAAGTTAAGAGGTCGGCCCAAAGATTATATGCAAGGTGATATGCGTATATATAAAGGGGACTGCAATTCATTTGAGACATCATATCTTTGCACTTCTTATCAACGCATAGGGGTAAAACATCTGCGCAGGGGTAAAGTGGAGTACGCATGGGTTATGCGTAGTTCTCCCTTTGTGCAGAAATGGAGTTTTGATCCGGGTTGAGATGTGAAGGTTGTTTATGTAAGATATTGTGTGCAGGACTTGGCAGAGTGAGATAGGTGGCTCGGGTGAGCACTCCTTGTGCAAGGGTGCACATGATTGTAAAAGGCTGTTCTATGCCTTGATTGTAAAATTATTCTAAGTATTGGCTTGGAGCTTGCCAAGCATTACTTGTATTGTATTATTGAAGAAACTGATATTCTTAATAAACTGTTGGGCAGAATTTTAGGGAGTTGCCCCTCCCTTTATACTTGTTTGCAATTGTTGATGTTCTCGGTTAATTGCACATGGATAATGAATGAGTATGGGCTTCATTAAAGTATAAAGGATAATGCTTTTACTTGGTTGCGAAACACAAACTAAGTATGTTAATGTTGGAGTAGGCGTAGTCCACGAATGTTAGTATTGTTAAAAAGAAAGCGTTCGGTGGTGCCGCACCTCGCTACAGGCGGTTGGAAGACTACTGCAGGTGTAGGGGTGTGACAATATGTGTCTTGTAGGTACGTGAAAGGGAAGACCCTACTGACATGCCTCTGAAAACCAGCCTTTATATAAGGCTCATAATGATTTCTGTCCACCAGCTGCCTCTTATTCCACTGCTCACCTACATTTGGAATACCGGTTGCTTGAGTTATAGTCTCAGGTGTCAAAGTGAATATCACACCTGCCAAATTGACTTGGCCATTGTGAAGATGGAGCACAAACAGTCTGGCTAGCTCATGGTGGCATTTAACTCTTTCCACCATCTCACAAAAATGATAACAAGATTGATGTTGGAAGCATGTCACAACAAGAGGACAAGCCAACAGTTCAGCAAGTGAAGTAGGCTCCTCCCGTTATGTTTTCCACTCTTGTGAGGTCTCCTTGGTGCATGGATTTTTTTGGAAGAGTCACTGACTGTTTCCTCATTTCTGTCATAAGAAGAATCTGACTCCATGTTTGCCAATGCTTGAGTTTTCTTAGATGAGTATGAAGAGATTTTAGAGTGACAATAGATATTTGCTGCTAAAATATAGGGATTGATGATAAGGACTGTGAAGGAACTGTATATGAGGGGTTGGGGATGCTGCTGGTTGAGTTTTTGGGGAATAGAAGGGTTTAGGGAATAATATTTAGGGTTTAGGGTTGTTAATTTAGGTTTGGGATAAGTGAAGGTAGGGATTAGGGTTAGTAGTTTTAGGGATATGGGGAATAGGTAAGTATGTGTTAGATACCTATACCAATAGGTTTCATATTTCATGATTGGCAAAGAAAGTTCCAAATATGCTCTGCTTTGGTGATGCAAAGATCCCATATTTCCAAGGGAATGCAATATGTGTACATAGCTTGATGTTAACTGAATTTGGATGGGTGATCCAACAATCTAAGCTGGATCATGACATGTTTCAATTTTTGTTGTAGATTAGAGAATGAAGTCTGTCCAAACAGTTAAATCTTGGCAGATAAAGTAGTTAGGTAGAGAATGAAGGTTCCCAACTGTTTAATCTGGGGCCTTGGAAGCAATAAGGCTAGCCTTAGATAGAAAATCAAAAGAAAAAGCCAAAGGAAAAGAAAATGTACATGAGGGTTTGCAAGTCTAAGTGCACCCTCCTAGAAGTAACAAAAAATGCTAGGCAATAGAATGGGTAGGTAGTTGGGGTTGCAGAAAGCATGGTTTATGGAATTTCACTGGCCTAAGCAAAGGAAAAACAGGGTGCCAGTGCAGGTCTCTTATTCAGCAGTTTTTGCAGCAACTCAATGAAGCATGTCTAACTTCCAGATTATCCCCCATCACATTCATTGCTAACATCCCAATACTACCTTTGTTCATGGAAGAAGTCAAAGTATTTTGTTGGTTCTTGTTTCTTTAAAAGCCACATTTCTTGTGTAAAATTCTTTTCATTTTGATCTACTTCCTGAACTAAGTTGATTTCATATAAACTTAGTGGTTTTTCCCCCTTATCCACCTCCTCCACTCATATTAACTCCTAACTTCTTATTATCTAAATCCCCTATGTTCCCCTTTTTCCCTACTATTATAAACACTATGGTGTATAAACCCCAAGCAATGTATAAATATTCCCTCCCCCTGGCATTATAGCCATATGTCCAAAGTCAGGGATTAAATTGACCTCTGGTCAGTTTAATAACCTAAGCCCTACCCCTTTTTCTCCCTTCACAAACCTTTGAAATCATTTACCCACTTCATTTGCAAAAGGCCTTGTAAAAACCCACTATTACCCCTAACCTGCGCTATTTGCAAAACACACCAAAAAAACCCATTGTTCCGCTTTATCCAAAGTTTTGGTGCGATGCGCATTTTCACAGAAAATACATTGAAAAAACCCATAAAACCCGCCAAAGTCCAAAGGTCCGCCTGGGCGCGCATTTCCAGAAAAACAATTAAATATTCCTCGCCCGCTGCCGTATTGTCCTGGCACCTTATCGACCCGTCGACCATCGGATCTGGGCCTTCCCATCCGACGGCCCACATCCATATCGGACGGGCCCCGAAGGCCGGACGTTACCTCCCGAAATTTGTGAGAGGGTGACGTCAGGCCTCTGCCACGCGTCGCCCCCAAATCTTATCGGGCCGCCTTCTGACAATCCCGCTTCCGTATGAAGAGCGGTGCGATATCATACCGCTTACCGTGTCCGGTTTACCGCTGACCGGTCAGGCCAACGTCACGCCACTTCACCGCCGCATCAGCGCCCCCGCCCGCCATCGCTCCGAGCTGTCACGCCACCTATGCAGTCCCCGTGCACCACTCACAGGCCGCCACGTCACCCGATGACGTCATGCTGACGTCACCCGACCCTGACCCCACCTGATGACGTCATGCTGACGTCATCCAAATTTTCGCGCCAACGCCAAAAAGCCCATATTTGGCCGAATTTTGCCATTTTTGCGCACTTTTTCAACGTTTTGTGCTCTGCCTCCTGCATGTATTTTCACGTCCTTTGCTGCCGCCAACCTACCAAGACCATTCCAGAGCTGCTGCCGCTCAGCATTTGACTGCAACCAAGCTCCTCCATCGTTATAACACCAGGCATTTACCAATTCTCCAACTGCGCACTCTGTTACGTCCTGCATTGATTAAAAACCAGGAAATTGACCATTTTCACCTGAGAAATAGGCCTGCTACACCTTGAAACTAAGTTAATTCCTTTTTTAAACCGGCCATTTGTGCCCAATTACACCCCTATTGCTCTGAAACAGACTGTAATTCAACAAATTACCTAACCTACCGCGCAGGACGATATTTCTCCCAGAATAGTCGAAATTCAACCCAAATTCACTTGTAAAAACATGGATACACCAGTAGCACCTGTTGCCCTGAATGTTGCTCCATTGAATGCCCCTCAGAGAGAGTTGGAGTGGAAACCATTAGCAAATCAGGATTACCAAATATCAGAGGAAATGCTAATGCATAGCAAGTATCACATTCACTTGCTAAATGAATTGAAACTCAAGCATGATAGTGGAATGGATATATTGGGCATTTGGGACTCTTTCCTCCCCATCTTCAAGCTCCCTCGGGTCAACCAGTTCCCTGACCTAATCCACCGATGTGCTGACTGCTATGACCCCACTCAGAGGGCTGTGCTTGACCCTTCAGACTCAGTTGTTTTTTATGTCACCCCTACAGCCATCAGAGAGATGCTAAACTTTAATACTGCTAAGAAATTAGTTCCTTTATCATTGATGGATCTGATAAAAAAAGGAGCTAAACTGACAGATGCTCAAATCACTAAGATAAATCAATTATTCATTGATTCAACCTCTGAGACTATGAAGTACCCTCCCATTCACCATGTATACCTGAATCAATTGGGCAGAGACCTTGCAGACATGATTAGTCCCATACTGGGCTATAATTCAATAGAATTTGTTGATGAAACTGTGCTGGTGATGATGGCCATGTTTTCCCCTCGTAAGCCCCCAATCTGTTATGACTATGCCACTTACATCTCCAATAAAATACATGAGCAATTGATAGACTTGGCAAGAGAAAGGGTGTTTAGATACACCTCCTACATCTACCATTTAATCCTATACTATCAACATGAGAAATTTCCTTTTCCTGTGAAAAGAGTGGATGCACAAGGCAATCCAAGGTCAGTGGTCTATTGGTCCTCTGCTTTCCACTGCAGATCTTATTCCCCATACACTTATTGTGAGTTTATAGACCTCTTCATCCACCCAGCCATGTCTCTGCTTCTGAGTTCACCTCCTCCAAGACTAACTGATGAGATGCAGAGGATTCTTCAGTTGTCCAAGGTATACAGCATTGGGGATTGGTATTTTTACCAAAACCACACAGTTATTAGAATATATGGGTGTGAGTTGCCCCCATACAGATTGCCCAGATATGTGCCTATGAGATTGTTTGCCCTCGAGTATTTCAGGAAATTTGGGAATGCTCATGTACTCCATTTTTCAAGCAAGGGCAAGAAAGCACAGCTTAAAGTTAGAAACCAATTAGGCCACTTCATTTACAATAAAAGGGAGGAAGGTTGGCAAGAGGCAGATAGAATGCTGGAAGGCCTTGGCTTACAGACCAGTTTCCTTTGGAAACCATACGACCCCACTCATTTCATAAGCTTAAGAAGGATCAGATATAGGCTGGCCAGTTATGGTCACTTAAGGTTGCCTCACATAGAAAAATATGCAAATCAACTAGAATGGAGGGAAGGCACCTTAGAAGAGGCTACTACACAAGAAGAACTAGCTCAAAGAGGAATAAGAAATCTCCAAAAGTTGGCTGACTTGGAGCTTTGTTCACAGGTATTTTCTCTTCCAGGCACTCAAGTGGGAGCAGCTGCCTCATCATCTACAGCTCCACAAAAGATAGTCCAAGCCCCAATCACAACAGATACTTCAGCCAAGGATAAAGGCAAGGAAACAGAACAGAAATCAGCCCAAGAAGAACAGCCTGAAAATCATCCTGAACAGCGGGAAGAAATGGCAGAGGCTCCTGGTCCTAATGATGAGCAAACGCAAGAAAAGGAGGCCTCAGTGCAGAATGTTACAGTGGAGACTTCGGTGCTCCAAACCCCTATAAATGAAGAGAGGGGTAAGAAGAGAGACAGAGAGGAACAGACTCCCCTTAGCACCGCAACATCACAGCAAGGGGAAAAGAGACAAAGGCTCGATCCTTTCTCAGAGGAGGAGATGCCTTTTGGTCAAACACAGATGGGTCCCCCCAGCACAGAGGTATCAGCTAGCTCATTACAGCAAGAGCAGCAAAGAACACTTGGAGGAGAGGTCAGCTCCTCAGGGAAACAAAGAAAGGGTGAGTCTAGCATAAAGAAACAATTCATAGACATCAAGACCAGAAATGAGCCATTGAGGTTACAGCTATACAACCACTTGTTGAAAATGGCTCCTACAAACCAACAGAGGTTGATGTCCGCATATGATGTGCAAGAGGGCAAAATGATAATGAGCCATTTCAAGCCCACAGCGCTGCAGCTGATTATATAAGAACAAACTTGGAAATCTTGTCCAAGGAAATCCACCCAATGGATCAAATTGAATTGCATAAACAGACGGGTGAGATGGTGTATGCTACCCTAGCAGATAATACATTGATAAATTATAAATTGCAGAATTCTTTGAATAATACCACTGCACAATTGGAGTTAGAAAAGGCATCCTCCCAGGCTAAGGACAACAGGATAAGGTCTTTGGAGGATATAATCATAGAGCTTGGGCATGACCCAAAGGACCCTAAAACTATAAAGGAGCTGCTAAAGATAAGAGATTCAGACATTGCAGCTCTAAGGAAGATGATAAAGATCCCAGCAACTCTTCACCCTCAAATAGAGGAGGTTTCCCAGCAAAGAAAGGACCAGGATGTATCAACATTGCTGGTAACACTGCATAAACAACTTGTCCAGACAGAGGAAAAATTAGTAGAGATAGAGGCTGCATTGCAGGCAGCCCTATAGCAGAAAGAAGGAGGCCAAACATCTCAGCTCCCTCCACAAGTAATCAACCTTGAGGAACCCCCTCAAATTTTCACTCCTCCTACAGAGCAGACAGTTGAGACAGCTCCATCAACATCAACACCAGCACCAACATCAGAGCAGGCTCCAAGCCTTGATATGCAGAAGTTGATGAATGAAATTAAAGTCCTAGAAGCCCAGATGGCAGAGCTGAATGAAGCCAAGGAAAATTTAGCTAAGCTAAATGAAAAATATGACAAATCCAAACAAAGTGTAGCTGAAAAGGGAAGGGAAATAAAGGCTCTCAAGGAGAAGATAAAGGAGCTGGAGAAAGAGCTCACCCTTGACAAAGTGGTCGCTGAGGTCAAGACAGTTTTATGGGCCAACATTGGCCAATCAATCACAGATCAATGGCAGTATATAGAGACTATTCATGAGCAAATGGAGCTCATAGGAAAAGCACACAAGGAAGTCCAAAGAGCAAGAGCATCTCTAGGCAATATGCTTGAGATAGCCAATAGAATGATCAACGTTCTCAATAACCGCACAGGTCCTCAGCTGGCAGCAATGGGGATCCCCAATAGAACTGAAACCATCCTGCTGATAAAGAGGGTCCTCACATTGAGAAGCCTGGTACAAACATTGGATAGAAGAAGCCAGGACATGCAAACAGAAGTAAACAAATTCATGGATAAGTTTGCAGCATTACAGAGCAGAGGCCTTCCTGGCTTGCTGAACAGCGCAGGGAGGCTACTTTCACATGAAAATTATGCCAAAAGGGTGAATACTTTTGCCACCAATCAGATCACTGCAGGATCAAGTACCTCAGAGGAAACAGGGCCAGCATCTGGGCAAAGTCTCTATGACAGAGTAGAGAACTTATTCTTTATTATGAATGAGATCAAACATTTGTTTGAAGTGCCTCCAAAATTCTACAAATATATAGAGGCAGATGAAACCTTAGATGCAATTTTGAGACATCAACTGCCTACACAGGAATGGTGGACCAAAATGATACAGTTGTTACTGTAAACAAGAGGCTTTCATCAAGTTTTTCATCAAAAAATATAAGTCATCATGTTCAGAAAAATTTGATGCATTCAGTATGTCTGGAGAAGAATGGACTGAGCCAGCTCAGCAAACCAATTCGGCCACTAAAGCAATACTGACAGCTACAGATGACAGGGCCGAGAAAGCTAGAGCATGACAACGCCATAAAGACACATCATTCAGCATTAATGCAGAACGCTCAACCGACTCAGTGGCCTCCAAAGGTCAAAAAGACTTCTGACAGAATTAAAGAGTATTCATTTTGTATTTAGAGCAGTAATAACTTCCTTATCTGCTATTTTGTAAAGTTGGTGAGCGCATTTATTTATCAAGTGACTCAGCGGTTCAGATATTTTTGTATAACCGATTGTATATATTCCCCCTCGCATAAGCTTGCAGGGGTTGTTGATTTTCTCTTCAGGAGATACTATGCTGTAAATGTTCAGAGTTTTAATACAACAAAGTTGATGGAATTTCCAAAGTTTTGTGTTGTCTGATACGTTTTGGTGTGCTTGCTGAATGCTACAGGATTCCTGCGTATTTCATGGAACAATAAGTTTCTTTAACCTGTTTGTTATATTTTTTATTTCGTGCATAATCCATTCATGTTTCTGTGTTTCACAGTTTAATGGCAAAGAAAAAGAATAGTTTCAGGATTTATTCATAGAATACCCTGAACTCAATCTAAGCTATTATGTATGTTTTCCTCAGTTATAGTTATAAGAGTGTAATTCTTAATTGCTGCACTTCCAAACTATACCTTTCACAGTGATTATTGTTCAGGAATTCAAACCTGCTCCTAGTCAATACATCTCTTTCTCACATCACCAACTTAGTGGAAATTTCTTAATTGCCTTCCACTGGTTAAACACACTTCATCATTACAATTTCAAGTTTGTTTCATGAAATATTTAAATGGCCCTGTTGCTTTAATAATCACACTCAATAAATTCAAACAACCTGCAACCACAGACTCCATTGCCCAATGGTCTAAAACTATCTGAAAATATCACCGTAAGTACTGAAAGACATCATTCAACCAAAATTTTCAAACCAAACCCTCACCTCATATCTAGCCTAAATTCTTAAGAGCAAAGTTAAAACAGTCAAAGAGAGAGCCCTCTCTGATTACAGGTAGGCTAGGACCTGTAATCCAAAGCTTGGTTAGTGGTTACCCCGGCCGTACTCCCTTGGGAGTCATAGGGAACAACCTGGGTGTTAACATAAATGGCGACTCCACTGGGGACCTGGATGAACTTTGCAACCTCCTATCTGATTCTTAATGTTGTAGATAAAGCCTGAGTGACAGCTAGATAGCCTTAGAAACTGCCTCTGCTTTGCATTTGCAGGAGTATATAAAAGCTGCCTCAGTCAATCTTTATTCAGTATTAGGTTTCATATAGTTGTGCTATAACTGACCAGTCCTTGTCAAAAGATCATTACCTCCTTAGAAATTCTCACAGAGAAAGTTATAGAAGCTGGCTCCTAAGAAAAAAACTCGTTACACAAGATCAAACCCAGATCCTGATCCAGCACCTGAGTTTCAAAATCCAAACTTGATTGCAAGAATCCTCAAAAGACACAAATCAGAAGGGACTTTATCAGACTCAAGTTCGGAAGCAGGTCTCCAAACTGACATTCCAACCCCTGCTAAGGCTTCTCTACATCCTCATACAACTGGCCCACAATCTCCTAGTTCTTCATCCACCTCACAAGGTATCCTTTCAACCACTCCATCAACTACACACACCCCTTTCATCCCATTTGCTCCACTTGTCCCATTCATCCCTATTTTCCCTATTATCCCACCAAACATGGCTAATAGATATGCCCCACTGCAGTTACCGGCCAATCCAGCTCCTATGCCTCAAGAGTACCAAAGCAAGATCTCATACTTTGATGGTACTGGCTCTTATCCAGCCCTTCAACATACTAAGAAAATGCAGGACTACTTTGAAAACTACGAAATAGATGATGATGGGGTTAGGATGAAAATTTTTGTGCAAATCCTAACAGGGGATGTAAGAACATGGTTTAGGTCACTTACAACAAACTCTATAGCTGACCCTGAAGCCCTCTATCAAACATTTATCAACAGATGGGAGAAGAAGAAGGACCCACTTCATATATTATCTGAATAGAATACTATCAAAAGAGGTCCCCAAGAAACTGTCTTGGACTACTGTGCTCGGTTTAACAATGTCTACAATGCTATTCCCCAAAATCTCAGACCCCCACCAGATCTAGCCCTATATAACTTTCTTGATGGATTTGATTCAGATATGGCATATCAACTAAGGGAAAGGGCTCCTCGAACTTTAGCCGAAATGCAAGATATAGCAGTGAGTGTGGAAGCGAACCTAATAGCCAAGAGAAATAGGACAAGAACTGAGAGAAAGACAACCTTTAAAGAAGAGCCTTCAGGCTGGGATCAAAAACTGGATGCAATAATCACTGGTATGCAGAGATTAGGTGACAGAGTAGAATCAGTTGAGAGGAAGTCATCATGGGAACCACCACAGAACAATCCTATTAGGAATCTGTTGTGGCTAGCAACAACCCCCCTCGTTCAATCTAGTATCAGTCACGATACTGAATGAATGGGGACCCTTAGTTAATTTTTAGGAAAAGCAAGGATTTCTTTTTGAGGTTACAACCATACGCTTAGAAAAGGTTTCTTGAATGTCTTAAGCCTAAGCCTGTGTTCATGAAAGCAAATCTTAAGGTCGCACCACATAAGGATAAGAAACACCTTCATTTCCCTTCTAAAGACCAATATGCGCGCCGCCCCAGTGTTAATAACGACATCGCATCGCAACATACTAACATCCATAAAGAAAAGCTTACAAATCCGCCGATATGCGATATCGCGATCGTTCGATCGCATATCGCAGAAATGAGGCACGCGAAGTTTGGCAAACATTGAATTATTGCGATTTGCGATATTGCGATCACTGCGATTTACGATTGCGCGACATGCAAGGGTACGTTGGCAAATCATAAAGCACCTTAGTACGAATCCTTCGGGCGCGTCACCCAAAGAAAAGCCACTTACTATAACCTGACTTGAAATTATGCGCTTTTAATGATAGTAATAAATTAGTTGTCAGTTATTAAGTGGAATAAAGACGCGTGCCTTGATGCGGATTTGCTTCACGTAAGGTGGCATATCTGATTATCTCTTGCATTTAAAACTCTCCCATCACCTTTCTGATCAGTCTTTCCATTTCACTCGTAACCTGCAGGAGCAAGGTGCGAAGGCAAATCAGACAGAAGCGCAAAGCGAAATGGGAAAGAAGAACAAAGCTCGAGGCTCCGAAACAAGAGAAAAAACCAAGGAGATGGTGCCCCTGTACACAGATACAGCCTGCAACAGAGATGCAGGTATCTCAACATGGGAAGGCATGTATAGGCTGTTAGAAGAAGAGAACCCTAGAATAATGAAGGTAACTGCCGCTGTCGCGGGTGCATCACGTCCTTCGGAGGCATCCCTAGTAGGAATTTACAGGGTAAGTTCCTCAGAAAGAATACCAAAAAGGACACCGCTCACAACCAGATCACAGATCAATACACCAGTATTTTTGACGTGGTTAAAACCCTCAAAGAGGGAAACAGTCCACGGCCTGTCTCAACGTGGGTACTACAGGCAATTTATTAATCAAAGAATGAAAATTTACATAAGCTTCTCTCATGCACGGATTACCCGAACAATGACCCTCCATGCGCTTTAAATAGAACTCATGGACCAATCGGGTGTCAAGCCACGGATCAAGTGCCGGTAATACCGAGGAGAGAATGAACCGTCGGATCACTACATATCGTGACCGTCAGATTGTAAGTTACAAATATGTACAACGGTAAAGAAACACACTTTACCTAACTCTATACCTAACTCTATACTAGACCAAGTTGAACTTAACTATTTCCTATGTGTCGGAATATCCTAACATCCCCCCTTAAGAACAACTTGGGATAGGATTGAAGGATTTACAAATATGACACAATAGGAGAAGGAAGGAGGCACTAGAGCCTATCCCCCCTTAGTGACAACTTCCTGAACTCCAAGCATATATCGAAGTTTAGTGAACTTCGCCTCTGTGAGAGCCTTAGTGAAGATGTCTGCAACCTGATCATCTGTTGAACAATATTGCACTTCAAGAACATGGTCATGAATGAGCTTTCTGATGAAGTGCATGTGTAGTTCAATGTGTTTGCTGCGCTGATGCTGGACTGGATCTTTGCATAGCTGAATGGCACTTTGATTATCACACCAAAGTGTGGTTGGATGCTGCTGCTCAAAGCCAAACTCTGATAGGATCTGACGAAGCCACAAGGCTTCCTTACTAGCTTCCATGGCACCACGATACTCTGCTTCTGCTGACGAAAGAGAAATGGCAGCCTGTTTCTTACAAGCCCATGTAATAGGTCCTGAACCAAGAGTGAAGACATAACCGGCAGTAGACTTCCGATCATCAGGGTCACCAGCCCAATCAGAATCAGTGAAACCAACTAACAGAGGAGCTGCTTTGGCACTGTAATGAATCCCAAACTGTACTGTACCTCGAACATAACGAAGTATTCTTTTAGCTGCTTTCCAATGACTTTCACGGGGGTTTTGCATAAAACGAGCAACAAGGCCAACAACAAAGGAAAGATCAGGACGAGTATGGGTTAAATACAAGAGTTTTCCTACAAGTTGACGGTATAAGGTAGCATCAACTTCAGGAGAAGTACAAGAGACTGAAAGTTTGACTCCAGACTGAAAGGGAGAAGGGGCTGGCTTACAGTCTTCCATGTGAAAATGACGAAGAATATCACAAGCATACTTGGACTGGGAAAGGAAAATACCCTCCTTGGATTGCAAGACTTGAAGACCGAGAAAATAGTGTAAGTGTCCTAAGTCTGTCATTTCAAATTTCTTTTTAAGGCTGGACTTCACATGGTTTATAAGGTTGGGATCACTACCAGTAAGAATAAGATCATCAACATAAAGAACAAGGATGATAAGAGAGTTGCCCACTTTCTTGGTGTAGACAGTATTGTCAGAATGACACCTAGAAAAGCCAGATTCTAAAAGAAAGCTATCCATTTTGGCATACCAAGCCCGAGGAGCTTGCTTGAGGCCATAAAGGGATTTCTTAAGTCGAAAAACAAGGCTGGAGTCTGTTTGTATGAAGCCAATGGGTTGTTCCATATAGATTTCTTCCTGCAAGTCCCCATGCAAGAAGGCAGATTTAACATCCATCTGATGGACTTCCCATTTTAAAGAGGCAGCAAGGGAAAGAACAAGGCGGATAGAGTTCATTTTGGCAACAGGGGAGAAGGTTTCAGTGTAGTCAATGCCTTCAACCTGTGAAAAGCCCTTAGCAACGAGACGAGCTTTATGTTTATCAACTTTCCCATCTGGTCCATACTTGGTTCTGTAAACCCATTTACATCTAACAAGTTTGCGTCCCTTTGGTAGAGGAACAAGATCCCATGTATCATTTGTCATCAATGAATGATATTCTTCATTCATAGCTGCTTCCCAATGTGGATGGCCTGAAGCTTCTGCAAAAGTGTCAGGATCATGATTTACTGGAGCTTGAGCCAGTAAAGAAGAGGCTCTTTCAAACTGAGAACGTGTACGTCGCTGATCTGTAGGATCACCGGCAAGATCACCTGCTGCATCCCGAGTAGCACGGACCCATCTTGGAAGTTGAGGATCCTGAGAAGGTGGGGGAGGATTATCATCCTCGCTTTCATCATCTGAAGAAGAAATGTTTTCAAAAGTAGAAGAGATAGGAAGAGGTGGCACATCCGCCGGACTAGGCTCGCAGGCCGATTTATTTTCATCAAATTTTACATCTCTTCTAATGATAACATTTTTGGACTTAAATGGAATAAGTCTATAACCTTTTACATCTTCAGAATATCCAACAAAAGTACATTTCTCACTCTTAGGTTCTAAAGCTTTATGCTTTTCATCTGGAATATGGGCCCATGCTTCACTTCCAAACACACGAAAGTGACTTACATCTGGTTTAATGGAACTCCAAGCTTCTTCTGGAGTGATATTCTCTAGAACCTTAGTAGGAGTGCGATTGATTATATAATTTGCACAATTAATTGCTTCGGCCCAAAAACTAAGACTGAGTCCTTTAGATTGCAGCATACAATTAGCCATTTCCTTTAAGGTGCGATTTTTCCTTTCAGCTACACCATTTTGTTGTGGAGTGTATGGAACAGTATGTTGCATTTGAATTCCATTTTCGGTGCAAAAGTTGATGAATGTGTTTTTAACATATTCTCCACCATTATCAGTTCTTAGCTTAAGAATTTGATGTCCAGATTGTTTTTCAACAAAGGCTTTGAAGGCCAAAAATGTGTTAAATACTTCGCTCTTGAGTTTTAAGAAGTATACCCAAGTGCGTCTGGAGAAATCATCAATGAAAGTTAAGAAGTACTTGCAGCCAGAGAATGAAGCAACAGGAAGAGGACCACATAAATCACTGTGCACAAGCTGTAAAGGGGCTGAGGCGTGCCAAGAGGCACGTTTGTCAAAACTGTCCCGATGATGTTTTCCGAGTACACATCCGGAACAAACACCATCTCTGCAAGATACCATAGGAAGACCTGTCACCATATTTTCTTTACATAGATGCTGAAGGGAGCGATAGTTTAAGTGACCAAATCGCTCATGCCAAAGTTTGCTCACTTCATCATTATGAGCAACAAATACTGAGGGAAGATTTGATGACCCAAAGTTGTGAAACTTATACAACCTTGTGGAATCATCAGCAAGACCAGTAGCTAGAATCTGTTTAGGATCTTTTAGATCCTTGATTACAACATCATGAGGTGAAAATTCAACAATTTTACCTTCACCTGAATGAGTTATCTGATAGACAGATAGAAGGTTGCAGGATAAGGTTGGAACACATAATACATCATTAAACTGACCATTGTCTAGATGAACAGTTCCAGTCCCTACAACATTAAGAGATCTATCATCACCAACATATATATTTTTGGTGTTACAATCATTTAAAGAAGAAAACATGGCTTGGTTTTTGGCCATGTGATAAGAGGCTCCAGAATCAATGAGCCACTCATGAGAATGAGAAGAAGAAGAAGATACATTTAATGCATAACCAGACTGAGATGATTGACAACGACATGCAGAAAGTGCCATTCCGGAAGTTGAAGTTGAAGTAGGCTCCACATGGATGTTATGTTTCTTCATTGCGGCTTCCAAGGCTTCCATCTTCTTAAAGCATTTAGATTCTAAGTGGCCATCTCGATTACAAAAGTTACAATGTCTATCAGTCTTCTTCCATTTGTTTTTATTGGTCTTATCATTTTGTTGAAATGATATTTCATTTTGAGGCTGAGTTGGTTTAGGACCATTCTTTTGAGGATATGACTTCTTAGGATTCTTTGAATTTGGTTGCTGCTGGGCGGCTAACGCTTTCGTGGAAGAGTTTCCAAGATTAAGAAGACCAAGGTGTAAGAGTTTTTCTTGTTCTCTTATTAAGGAATCACAAAAGGAGTCAAAGGAAGGGGCCTTGTAGTCTTTTCCTTGACAAATGAAAGCTTCCCTTGTAGAATGGAAAGTGGAAACAAATACAGAGTAGGCTGGTCCCAACTTAGTAAGGATGGAATAAATAAGGTTACCATCTTCTTTCTTAACTTTAACACCTTCCAAGAGATATCTAAGGGTCTTGAATTTGGACAAGAAATCTTCAATGCAAGAAAAATTATTAGGATCCAAAGTAAGCAACTCATTTTCAAGTTGATGGGCTCTAATTTCATTTTTAATCCCAAAAACTTTAGCGAGTTTTTCTAATGCTTCATGAGGAGTCTCAAGTTCTGCAATGTGGAATCTAAGATCAGGAGAAATAGACATCCCTATCAAACCACGTGCTTGATCTTGTCTATTTTCCCATTTTGCAGCCTTGTCTTCATCTTTTGGTTTCTTCTCTTGGTCTGTGGCTATTCTGAAGAGACCTTTACTTCTAAGTAAATCTTCCATGTAGGCTACCCATTGGAAGTAGTTAGTGCTGTCAAGAATGACTTGGCATGGACTTTCCATTTAAAAAAAAAACTGAAGCTGAAGATGCTGAAAGTAAGTGTTCCAATGGATAGATCTCGAAAAAATAGGCGGTTTTAAAAAAAACAGCTCTGAAAAAGGCTTCCGGATGAAGAAGTTATGGCTTTTTGAAAAAAAATTGTTGACATTGCCGGCAAAGTGCGCGAATGTGCGGGAATGAAAAAATCCGCCCTCACAAAATGGAGACTTGAACCCAAGACCTCTACTCTCTTAAAATAGCTTTGAACCAATTGATCTATACAAAAAATTTGAGAGAGAGAGAGAGAGAGAGAGGGGGGGGGCCTTGGTTTGCGTGCTTGCCTTGAGAAAGCTCTTTTTCCCTACAAAACACAAAACACAAAACCCAACACGAATATGCAAAGAAAAACGAACCTTGCGGCTCGAAGTTAGCTTTAGCCAAAAAACTAGAAATTAAAAAAAAAAAAAAATCTCAAAGTTAGCTTTAGCCGAAAAACTAAATATTTTTCTCAATGTTTCTGATTTTCCGAGATCACACTAAGGTGCAGGGAAAAGAGCATACGCATGAGAAAAATCCTTCCTTTCTGTTTCTGATTTGCCCAGATCGCACAGAGTCGCAGGGCAAAGAGCATACGCAGAAATGAAAGGTATAGATCCGGTTAGAAAAAAAGGCTAAATAAACCGAAACCGAAATAAGCAGAGAGAAAATAACAGTAAACTGCAAAAAACACTGTATACCTCCCGATCTGAAAAATGACGCAGCTAGGGCTACCAGAAACCTTTTCGCGTGAAACGAAAGGGGTTCCTCACTAGAACAGATGCTCCGAACGCAACAGAGCAGTCCTCTCGGCCCGAAAGCAGTCAGAAACAGCAGATCTAGGAAACGACAGCCGCATGCAGTTCTACCGGCTTCAGATTTGGATCACCAACGGACGCGGCCCTCAAATAGCTCTGATACCATGTAGGAATTTACATGGTAAGTTCCTCAGAAAGAATACCAAAAAGGACACCGCTCACAACTAGATCACAGATCAATACACCAGTATTTTTGACGTGGTTAAAACCCTCAAAGAGGGAAACAGTCCACGGCCTGTCCCAACGTGGGTACTACAGGCAATTTATTAATCAAAGAATGAAAATTTACATAAGCTTCTCTCATGCACGGATTACCCGAACAATGACCCTCCATGCGCTTTAAATAGAACTCATGGACCAATCGGGTGTCAAGCCACGGATCAAGTGTCGGTAATACCGAGGAGACAATTAACCGTTGGATCACTACATATCGTGACCGTCGGATTGTAAGTTACAAATATGTACAACGGTAAAGAAACACACTTTACCTAACTCTATACCTAACTCTATACTAGACCAAGTTGAACTTAACTATTTCCTATGTGTTGGAATATCCTAACATCCCTGGAAGACCTAGCGTGTTCTTTCCTCCATAGAATAGCGGCAAGGCCGAAGATCCTACCATATACAGACATGATCAAGTGGATTCTAGATGATGCGGAATTGGCAAATAGGCAATTCAAAGTCCAGGGACATGGGCTCGTGGGATCGTTTGCTGCCCAAGACCTGAAGCTCATGTATCATCTTCCTGAACCGCAAGCGACCTATAATGCACAATTTGTTAAGAGGTTCGCAGTAGAAAATCCGGATCTATCAGACACCACTAAAGAATGGTCAAGAAGAGATGAGCCGTTGAAAAAGGATAAAAACGGTATGTACAGCACTGGTTCCCTTACCTCTCCATATTGTTTTGCTGCAGCCATGCTCTGTAGATTATTTGGTATGCCCGATATCAATAAGTTTTCATCTGAATGGCTACCATTAGTTGACGCCGCGACTAACTCCGAGATAGTAGATTGGGCCAAAATCCTTTCTGATACTCTATACACAGCGGTTGTCAATTACCGTTCTAAGAGATCCTTCTCCCAAAGGGTCTATCCTCCTTTTTATTTGTCTGCCTATATAATGGACTCTGTCTGTCTTGTATCAAATTTTCCTACCATGGATTGGAAATGGACTACCCAAGACCCATTGCCCATCCATGTTTATCATAAAGTCTTATGGGATTCCCAGTTTGCCCCTCAGTTTTACCAGATTTGCCATGGGCTCATATTGCCCATACATAGAATGATATATGATAAGGACCCCCCAAGGTGCTCTCCCGAGGCCCAAATTGACATCATCCCCATCGCGAGATGGTTTGGGGAAGAATGGTTTACCTACATTCGAGTTTTTGGAAGCACTGTACCTCCACATGTCCTACCCTTGTATGTCCCTGATAAACTGTTGGCCCGGAAAATCGCTTATCAAACTTGTTCTGAAGGCGGCTTAACCAAGGACCTAAAGGACAAAAAGAAGGCCATTTGGCCTCAATTTCCCGTCACTTGTGGGGCCTTCTCTTTGTTCGATGTGGGACACGCTTTTGACGAGGTGGAGAATGTGACGTGTCTTCAATTATTAAGTTCTCATCAAGACCATTCGACCCAAATAATGTGGCCCAGGAATTTACAACCAACGTCAAGATAAGAGTGTTCTCTGGGAATAAAGATCTGTTTGATGATCTCTTTCAGAGTAAGAGCTCGCTCAAAGAGATTTTGCTAGAAGCTCAGTCGAGGTTGTCTCCAGACGACCTCCGGAAATTCACGTTATATAGAGAGAGAAGGCTGGCTAGTATTCCACTAGAAGGGCTGCGAGTAGCTACTAGAGAACCGACTCTGAGCATCAGCCTCAGTGAAAACTCCAGCGCTTCCAGATCTAAGTCCAGCGCCGCAAAACAAATATCTGAACATCCTGAAGAGTCTGTGCACGACAAAGAAAAGAATGAAGAAACAACCAAAGACACAGCTCAGTCAAGTACGATGGCTCAGCAACAAGTTATCGCCTCACCACCAAGAAACGTTCCCCCTCCTGTCGTCGAAACACCTCTTGTCACAACAGAGTTGGATAAAGAGTGGGAAACCTTCAATGAATTAATTAATCTTGAAGGGCAAGTCCCGAAGACACCTGTGGGCAATACACAAGTGGTGCAAGAGGTCGTCTCGACCATAGTCAGTAGCGCCGCAGAAGCAGAACACCTTCCTATCGCTCCATCCTCAGAACTTCTACTCAACGTAGAAGAAATTCCTCCACTGGACGTATTCTACAGTCCCCAGCACAAAGCAGTTGTAAGGAGACAAAGAAAGAAGAGAAAGCTTGAGAATGCACTGTCTCAAGATGCTGAACATCTAGACGTCTTGTGGAGCATATGCTTCTGCAACTATTGACAAGGCCTCTGAAGTTCAGCAACTCCTAAAAGAACATGAAAATCAAATACAACTGCTACAACAACAGTTGCAACAAGCCAGCGCAAACACTGAAGCTTCCAGACAGCTCGAAAAGCTACAGGAAGACTTTCGCCAGATGCAGGTAAGCTATCAAAGAAGTCTTGAAGAAAAAGAAAAGCAACTGCAGACGGTGCAAGAAATGCATAAAGATGAACCTAAGCTGGCAGAGTTTATTTCAGAGTCCATCGGCTTGAACGAACAACTATCACAGCAACAGGAAGATATGGTACGTAGAATATCACAGTGGAGACACTTTTGTGAACTAAGCGACAGGATCACAAGCCAGGTGGTGGAATTGCGGAACGACTATGATTAGAACAACAAAAGAGTAACAGAATATTTGACTTGGCAAGATGATGAGGAAGGGAAAAGAGCAGGGGCACCCAAGATTAATGAAAATCACAAGGAGCTGCTCTTTAATAAATGGGACGAACAAATCATACAGGCGGAGCAAGCAGCAGAGACAGCAGCGACACAAGCGAGCATCCTTATCGACTGTGTAAATGAAAATTTACACAGAGCCAATTTGATTTCAGAGACCACCCCGGGATACCTACCGAGCAAGGTTCAACTGGAGACAGAATGGAAGCAGAAAGCGCAGGCAAACGGGAAAACAATCCAGGCATTGGCTAGACTAAATTGGGAAAGTTACTGGACATACTTAGTTAAACCGCACAGCCAATGCATGACAGTGAGATGCATCATGAACGCAACCGAGAAGGTAGCGCCAGCTCTTATGGATGCCGTTTTCGCAGCCCAGCTAAGCGCAGAAATCAGCCAGCCTACTCTTCTCAAGCCTATGCTTGACAGCTGCAACTTCAAAGACCAAGTTCACAAGTAATTTCATTTAGAATGTTGTTTTTTCCTTTTTAACTAAATTAGAAAAAGGGCGGTCATTTGAGAACCGTATCCTCAATTTTGTAATAATACTATTATTAGAATTAGGGAGTAGTATTTTAACCCTTCTCATTGCATTGGAGAAGGGTCCAGAAATTTGTCAAAAACTTGTCCTCGGAACATGCACTTCTGCACCCTCAGAGGAGGTTTTTATGAATGGAAGGATCGAGATTTATTTATGTTTGCATTTTAATGTCTGCTACTGATGTTGCACTACTGTACTCTTAGTAGATATTAGAACAAGTAGAGATAAATCGTTATTGCTTGAAGTCTGTGAGTAAAAATCAGTCATAAATGGTACTTTTATCTCTTGATGAATTTCTGCTTATATTCTTAGAGTGATATGCAGCTGATATTGTTTATATGTTAATGTATGAGCATATGGGTTATCATTTGGCACTTTTGTACGGTGGACTCATTTATTTATGCTTGATATATGAATGATTTATTTATGCGATATGCTGTTCACAACTGTTTTGTTTAACTTCTTATGCAGAATGGTTCATCTTAAATGGTTTATATTCTTGTGATAGCTGAATGATCTTTATTACTAGTTATTATATGAAATCTTTCTAAATCGCATAATGGAAAAGATATATCCCGGGTTAGTGTAGATTACATATGTTGTTTCCATTAGATTACTATAGCTTAGAATCAGTTTGCATGTTAGATTTAAATTAGTTTTAGAATGCTTCCAGAATCAACGTAATCAAACTCTACACACACACACATCCCATGCATCGGGAAGCTGGTCCCGTTACCCCTAGTCGGACCCGCTACATCAAACGGGCAAGGAGCCGCCAACCAGGTTCCGGACCGGGTGGGTATCCCCCTTGTTGTTGACCCGATTTCGGGGCCCTCAACAGAATCCCAATTTCAGAAGAAACCAAAATCCTAATGTAGGTAAAGCAAATTCTGAACCAGAGATTAGACCTCCGTTCCAAGAAAATTATACAAAAGCATCCACTTTTAATGAACAAATAGATGATACCCACATTAACCTAATGGGCCTGAATGATGATCAACAAGTTTTTCTGAGTCAAGAAAATCATAAGGATGATGACATTAAGCAGTTCCAAACCAAGTCAGGCGAGTCATTCGACTTTAAACAAGGCTATGACACAGCTGTTTATGAAGTTCATAAGCAATACAAGCTAAGGAGCAGAAATATAAATGTGACACAGCCTGAGAAAACAAAGGACACTCCACTGCCTAAGAAAACCATTATCACAGAGCCAATTGACAAAACTGATTTAATTACAAAGGAAGTAACAGTTGAAGAAATAACTGAAGCATCTTCCCCAAATCAACAATCAATGGCTACATCACCCTTGCAGCCTAATCCAAGCATTACTCCCCAGAAGATGAGTGAAAAGGACAAGCCTCAAGATCAGAGTGAAAACCAAGAAGAAAATTTGAACAACAAAGAAAGGGTTGTCAACTACAATACCAAGGTCCAATCTGAAAAACTCTTTGACTTAGAAGCTGAAATTGGAAAATTGAAGATAGCCATTCCTCTTTCAGAGCTAGCCAAGCATGACATTTACAAACAACAAATCAAAAAATCCCTTCAACTTACCCATAATAAAGATGATGTCAATGTATTGGATGATACCCCAGAACTGCTTTTCGGTCCAGAGGTTGATGGAAAGACAGCAGTTACAGGGATCTTACCTTTTTATGTCAGCTTGCATGTCCATGATAAGATATTACACAATGCAATGTTTGATTCAGGCGCCTCTCATAACCTTATGCCTAAATCAGTAATGGAGAGACTTAACCTAGACATTACAAGACCATATAAGGACCTATTTTCATTTGACTCCAGCCAAGTTAAGTGTTTAGGTTTGATAAAAGATCTATGTGTATCCCTTGTCCAGTATCCAAACAAAACAATCTTAATGGATGTTGTAGTTGCTGATATCCCACCCAAATATGGAATGCTGTTATCAAGATCATGGGGGGCTAAACTCCAAGGTTCCCTGCAGTTAGACATGTCATATGCCACCATCTCAGTCTTTGGTCAGCCCAAGAGGCTATATAGAGAGTCACTTATGAAATACATGGTGAGCAGTGAAGAAAAGCCTCAAAATTTCCCCATTTATGCAGTCCATTCAGATATGGATTCCTTTATTCTGTTCAATGATGATACAAGTCCTGAGAGTGATAATAAATCGGTCACACTTGAACAAAATATGCATGAGAGTGAGCAACCAAGTCCCCAAGAGATCAAAATTGAGAAACCAATTGATGAGTCACTCCTAAAGGATAAACCAGATGAAAAACAAGAACTCCAACTGATAATCCCAAGTTACAGAAAGGATGTTGAAAATCCCTTAAAACAAGAGATCTTATGGTTTCTTGAGTTTGATGGATCAGTCAACAAATTGGGGGCAGGAGCTGGAGTGTGGATTCATAACAAACAAAGCAATCATGCACAAGGTCGGGCCTATAGGCTTAATTTCAAATGTACCAACAATATGGCAGAATATGAGGCTCTTTTGCTAGGCCTCAAACTGGTAAAATCATTAGAGGCCACAAAACTTTCAATCATGGGAGATTCAGACCTTATTATCCAACAAGTGAAAGGCAATTTTGTCACCAATGACAAAAGACTAAGGTCATATAGGTCTGCTGCTATTGAAATGCTTAAAACCTTCACTGAATTTCAGATAACCAAAATAGCTAGAGCCCACAATCTTCATGCACATAGTTTAGCCACATTTGCTAGTACGTGCAAATTGCCTTTTGAACCTAACCATTGTTTTACAGCCGAGATAAAACACAGACCCTCTGTCCCAAACAATGTTAAAGACTGGCAAGTATTTGAGGATGACACACAGATAAATAATTTCTTAACCTTGCAGCACGAATTTTCAGGTGTGAACATTGATGTGGATTCTGTGAAAGACATGCAAACATTGAGTGAATAGGACCAAATAGCTATATCACCCAAAACAACAAGTCAAATGCTTTGTTCAACAAGCTTTGACGAGAAACAAATACAAGAACTTGAACAACTGCATTTGGATGAAATAGCTGGTACAGAGGCGGAAATCATAGAGCTAAAGGATAACTTTCTGCCAACAGGCCTAACTCCATTGGAGGACATTTTTTATTCAAATGATGTCCCTAGAAAACCGAAAATGCAGCCCCTTAATGCTGCCATTGAAGAATGCAACATTGGGACTCCTGAAAAACCCAAAATAATAAAATTGTCTGCATCTTTACCTCCTGACCAGAAGCCTAAATACATTGACCTCTTTAAAGAGTTCCAAGATGTGTTTGCATGGAGTTATGAGGATTTGAAATCCTATGACACCTCTGTTATCCAACACACCATCCCTCTCAAGCCTAATCAAAAGCCATTCAAGCAAAAATTGAGAAGGATCAATCCTATGCTTCTCCCTTCAATTGAAAAAGAGGTACAAAAAATGTTTAAAGTTGGTATCATAGCCCCAATTAGGTTTTCTGATTGGATTTCAAATCTGGTGCCCACAAGAAAGAAAACCGGTGAGATTAGGATTTGCGTTGATCTAAGGAATTTAAACCAAGTATCCCTCAAAGACAATTATCCCTTACCTAAAATGGATCACATTCTCCAAAGAGTGGTGGGGGCTTCAAGAATATCATTACTTGATGGATTCTCAGGCTTCAATCAGATCCTAGTCCACCCTGATGATCAAGATAAAACAGCATTCACAACCCCATGGGGAACTTTCAAATATGTTAAAATGCCTTTTGGACTGAAAAATGCAGGAGCTACATTTCAAAGAGCAATGGACATTGCTTTTGCTAAAGAGATCCATGACTTTCTTGTCATTTACTTAGATGACCTCACACCTTTCTCAAAATCTGACCAAGAACATCTGAAACACTTGAGACAGATATTCATAACATGTAGAAAATATGGGATTTCCTTAAATCCTAAGAAGTCTCTATTTGGTTTGGAAGAAGGTAAGCTGTTAGGCCACATCATTTCTAAGGATGGCATCAGAATTGACCTAGACAGAATACAGGCCATCTTGCAAATGCCCCATCCAAGAAACATCAAAGAATTGCAAGCCTTCTTGGGAAAGATCAAATTTTTAAGGAGGTTTATCCCAAACTTAGCAGAATTAATCAGATTACTAAACAACATGCTAAAAAAGGATTCAAAAGTAAAGTGGACAGTAGAAGCAAATCATGCTTTTGAAGGCATCAAATTGGCCCTTACCCAAACTCCAGTCTTAACAAATCCTCAATTTGACAAAGAGTTTATCATTTTCTCTTTTTCCTCCCAGCATACCATTGCTGCTGTCTTATTACAGAAAGATGACCAAGGAAATGGGAAACCTATTGCTTTCTTTAGTAGAGCCCTCAGAGATGCACCTATGAAATATCAGATCATGGAAAAACAAGCTTATGCTTTGGTCAAAGCCATCAAAGACTTTAGGATCTACATCCTATAATCCCATGTTATAGCTTATGTACCAAGTCCCATTGTGAAAGACATACTCACTCAAGAAAATTTAGAGGGTAGAAGAGGAAAATGGATTGCAAGCATCTTAGAATTTGACATTGAGATGAGACCTACAAAACTGATAAAGGGCCAAGGTTTGGCCAAATTAATGTCTGAAACAAATTTCCAAGCCTTGGACATCAACCAACTGGACAGTGAACCGGAGCTGGCGAATCCAAAGATCAATCTAGCCTTTGAACAATCCTCTTGGTATTCTGATATATGTTATGTGTTGCAAAACCTGTGTGCTCCCCCAGGATTGTCTAGAACTAAATGTAGGTTCCTAAAAATGAAAGCTTCAAGATTTTGTGTCATGGATGGCAATTTTCTTTGGAAAAACCATGAGGGTATATTGTTAAACTGCTTGATTGAGAAAGAGATTGATAATGTTATGAAATAATTTCATGCAGGTGATTGTGGTGGACATTTGTACTAGAAGTCCATTGTGGACAAGATACTAAGAGCAGGTTACTATTGGCCTACCCTGTTCTCTGATGTCAAAAAATTTACCACTTCATGTCATAAGTGTCAAATGTTTGAAGGAAAGAGAAAGTTACTGCCACTTCCTTTGAGGCCTATTGCAACAGAGAGACCTTTTCAACAATGGGGTTTGGATTTCATTGGGGAAATTCATCCCTCATCTTCAGGCCAACATAGATGGATCCTCACAGCCACATACTACTTCACCAAATGGATTGAGGCCATCCCATGTAGACAGGCCAATGATTCAACTATCATTCAGTTTTTGGAGAATAACATATTATCTAGATTTGGTTGCCCCAACAAGATAATAACAGACAATGCTGCTGCTTTTAGATCCAAGAAGATGGTGAACTTCTGCCACAAATTTCATATTACTTTGGGCCATTCCACTGCATACTACCCTCAAGGAAATGGCCTAGCTGAATCATCAAATAAAAGCCTGGTAAACATCATAAAGAAGGTGTTGGAAGAAAATAAGAAGAATTGGCATAAGAAGCTTGTGAATGCCTTATGGGCAAATAGACTAACAACCAAGAGATCCATTGGGGTCAGCCCATATGAGTTAGTCTATGGATTAGAAGCCAAATTCCCTTCATCCTTAGGGATCCCTGTCATGAAACTTCTTCAAGAAAGTCAAGCTGAACCAAATGACATGCAAAGAAGGATCAATCAAATAATATGTTTGCAGCAAACTAGAGACCAAGTTTATTACAAAGTTCAAGTTCTACAAGAAAAGTTAAAGAAAGCTTTTGATAGAAGGACTAAGGCTGAAGATTTCAACATGGGTGACAAAGTCCTCAAGTGGGATTCAAGAAGGGAAGATAAAGGAAAACATGGAAAATTTGATTCTCTTTGGAGAGGACCATTTGTTATCCAAGCAGTGCAAGGAAACAACACTTACTTCCTAAAAAATCTAGATGAAACTGACTTAGATGAAGGCCCTGTGAATGGCCGGATGTTGAAGCACTATTTTCACTACTTTCCATGTACATAGTAGGATCTCCCCTTCTGTACATAACCAGGTGTATATATTTTCTTTCAGCATACAAATAGTTCCGTTTAAGAAGTTGCTGTAAATAAGCAGAAAAGGGCTTTATATTCCAGAAGTTCCACGGAGGTGATAGCCTCCAGTTTTGAAGTACAAAGAGAGAGTTTTCAAATTTTGATAGAAGAAGTCAAGGGCCAAGGCATTCTGACCTGCTGTTCTTGGTCTTTCAAGAAGAAAAACCATCCGCATGTGGAGCCACTGTTAGATACCTATACCAATAGGTTTCATATTTCATCATTGGCAAAGAAAGTTCCAAATATGCTCTGCTTTGGTGATGCAAAGATCCCATATTTCCAAGGGAATGCAATATGTGTACATAGCTTGATGTTAACTGAATTTGGATGGGTGATCCAACAGTCTAAGCTGGATCATGCCATGTTTCAATTTTTGTTGTAGATTAGAGAATGAAGTCTGTCCAAACAGTTAAATCTTGGCAGATAAAGTAGTTAGGTAGAGAATGAAGGTTCCCAACAGTTTAATCTGGGGCCTTGGAAGCAATAAGGCTAGCCTTAGATAGAAAATCAAAAGAAAAAGCCAAAGGAAAAGAAAAGGTACATGAGGGTTTGCAAGTCTAAGTGCACCCTCCTAGAAGTAACAAAAAATGCTAGGCAATAGAATGGGTAGGTAGTTGGGGTTGCAGAAAGCATGGTTTATGGCATTTCACTGGCCTAAGCAAAGGAAAAACAGGGTGCCAGTGCAGATCTCTTATTCAGCAGTTTTTGCAGCAACTCAATGAAGCATGTCTAACTTCCAGATTATCCCCCATCACATTCATTGCTAACATCCCAATACTACCTTTGTTCATGGAAGAAGTCAAAGTCTTTTGTTGGTTCTTGTTTCTTTAAAAGCCACATTTCTTGTGTAAAATTCTTTTCATTTTGATCTACTTCCTGAACTAAGTTGATTTCATATAAACTTAGTGGTTTTTCCCCCTTATCCACCTCCTCCACTCATATTAACTCCTAACTTCTTATTATATAAATCCCCTATGTTCCCCTTTTTCCCTACTATTATAAACACTATGGTGTATAAACCCCAAGCAATGTATAAATATTCCCTCCCCCTGGCATTATAGCCATATGTCCAAAGTCAGGGATTAAATTGACCTCTGGTCAGTTTAATAACCTAAGCCCTACCCCTTTTTTCCCTTCACAAACCTTTGAAATCATTTACCCACTTCATTTGCAAAAGGCCTTGTAAAAACCCACTATTACCCCTAACCTTCGCTATTTGCAAAACACACCAAAAAAACCCATTGTTCCGCTTTATCCAAAGTTTTGGTGCGATGCGCATTTTCACAGAAAATACATTGAAAAAACCCATAAAACCCGCCAAAGTCCAAAGGTCCGCTTGGGCGCGCATTTCCAGAAAAACAATTAAATATTCCTCGCCCGCTGCCGTATTTTCCTGGCACCTTATCGACCCGTCGACCGTCGGATCTGGGCTTTCCCATCCGACGGCCCACATCCATATCGGACGGGTCCCGAAGACCGGACGTTACCTCCCGAAATTTGTCAGAGGGTGACGTCAGGCCTCTGCCACGCGTCGCCCCCAAATCTTATCGGGTCGCCTTCTGACAATCCCGCTTCCGTATGAAGAGCGGCGCGATATCATACCGCTTACCGTGTCCGGTTTACCACTGACCGGTCAGGCCAACGTCACGCCACTTCACCGCCGCATCAGCGCCCCCGCCCGCCATCGCTCCGAGCTGTCACGCCACCTATGCAGTCCCCGTGCACCACTCACAGGCCACCACGTCACCTGATGACGTCGTGCTGACGTCACATGACCCTGACCCCACCTGATGACGTCATGCTGACGTCATCCAAATTTTCGCGCCAACGCCAAAAAGCCCATATTTGGCCGAATTTTGCCATTTTTGCGCACTTTTTCAACGTTTTGTGCTCTGCCTCCTACATGTATTTTCACGTCCTTTGCTGCCGCCAAACTACCAAGACCATTCCAGAGCTGCTGCCGCTCAGCATTTGACTGCAACTAAGCTCCTCCATCGTTATAACACCAGGTATTTACCAATTCTCCGACTGCGCACTCTGTTACGTCCTGCATTGATTAAAAACCAGGAAATTGACCATTTTCACCTGAGAAATAGGCCTGCTACACCTTGAAACTAAGTTAATTCCTTTTTTAAACCGGCCAATTGTGCCCAATTACACCCCTGTTGCTCTGAAACAGACTGTAATTCAGCAAATTACCTAACCTACCGCGCAGGACGGTATTTCTCCCAGAATAGTCGAAATTCAACCCAAATTCACTTGTAAAAACATGGATACACCAGTAGCACCTATTGCCCTGAATGTTGCTCCATTGAATGCCCCTCAGAGAGAGTTGGAGTGGAAACCATTAGCAGATCAAGATTACCAAATATCAGAGGAAATGCTAATGCATAGCAAGTATCACATTCACTTGCTAAATGAATTGAAACTCAAGCATGATAGTGGAATGGATATATTGGGCATTTGGGACTCTTTCCTCCCCATCTTCAAGCTCCCTCAGGTCAACCAGTTCCCTGACCTAATCCACCGATGTGCTGACTGCTATGACCCCACTCAGAGGGTTGTGCTTGACCCTTCAGGCTCAGTTGTTTTTTATGTCACCCCTGCAGCCATCAGAGAGATGCTAAACTTCAATACTGCTAAGAAATTAGTTCCTTTATCATTGATGGATCTGATAAAACAAGGAGCTAAACTGACAGATGCTCAAATCACTAAGATAAATCAATTGTTCATTGATTCAACCTCTGAGACTATGAAGTACCCTCCCATTCACCATGTATACCTGAATCAATTGGGCAGAGACCTTGCAGACATGATTAGTCCCATACTGGGCTATAATTCAATAGAATTTGTTGATGAAACTGTGCTGGTGATGATGGCCATGTTTTCCCCTGGTAAGCCCCCAATCTGTTATGACTATGCCACTTACATCTCCAATAAAATACATGAGCAATTGATAGACTTGGCAAGAGAAAGGTTGTTTAGATACACCTCCTACATCTACCATTTAATCCTATACTATCAGCATGAGAAATTTCATTTTCCTGTGAAAAGAGTGGATGCACAAGGCAATCCAAGGTCAGTGGTCTATTGGTCCTCTGCTTTCCACTGCAGATCTTATTCCCCATACACTTATTGTGAGTTTATAGACCTCTTCATCCACCCAGCCATGTCTCTGCT
Source organism: Pinus tabuliformis (assembly GCA_031772625.1). Lineage (NCBI taxonomy): Eukaryota > Viridiplantae > Streptophyta > Pinopsida > Pinales > Pinaceae > Pinus > Pinus tabuliformis. The sequence continues at coordinate 891,246,010 of CM062811.1, forward strand.
TCTGAGTTCACCTCCTCCAAGTCTAACTGATAAGATGCAGAGGATTCTTCAGTTGTCCAAGGTATACAGCATTGGGGATTGGTATTTTTACCAAAACCACACAGTTATTAGAATATATGGGTGTGAGTTTCCCCCATACAGATTGCCCAGATATGTGCCTATGAGATTGTTTGCCCTCGAGTATTTCAGGCAATTTGGGAATGTTGATGTACTCCATTTTTCAAGCAGGGACAAGAAAGCACAGCTTAAAGTTAGAAACCAATTAGGCCACTTCATTTACAATAAAAGGGAGGAAGGTTGGCAAGAGGCAGATAGAATGCTGGAAGGCCTTGGCTTACAGACCAGTTTCCTTTGGAAACCATACGACCCCACTCATTTCATAAGCTTAAGAAGGATCAGATATAGGCTGGCTAGTTATGGTCACTTAAGGTTGCCTCACATAGAAAAATATGCAAATCAACTAGAATGGAGGGAAGGCACCTTAGAAGAGGCTAGTACACAAGAAGAACTAGCTCAAAGAGGAATAAGAAATCTCCAAAAGTTGGCTGACTTGGAGCTTTGTTCACAGGTATTTTCTCTTCCAGGCACTCAAGTGGGAGCAACTGCCTCATCATCTACAGCTCCACAAAAGACAGTCCAAGCCCCAATCACAGCAGATACTTCAGCCAAGGATAAAGGCAAGGAAACAGAACAGAAATCAGCCCAAGAAGAACAGCCTGAAAATCATCCTGAACAGTGGGAAGAAATGGCAGAGGCTCCTGGTCCTAATGATGAGCAAACGCAAGAAAAGGAGGCCTCAGTGCAGAATGTTACAGTGGAGACTTCGGTGCTCCAAACCCCTATAAATGAAGAGAGGGGTAAGAAGAGAGACAGAGAGGAACAGACTCCCCTTAGCACCGCAACATCACAGCAAGGGGAAAAGAGACAAAGGCTCAATCCTTTCTCAGAGGAGGAGATGCCTTTTGGTCAAACACAGATGGGTCCCCCCAGCACAGAGGTATCAGCTAGCTCATTACGGCAAGAGCAACAAAGAACACTTGGAGGAGAGGTCAGCTCCTCAGGGCAACAAAGAAAGGGTGAGTCTAGCATAAAGAAACAATTCATATACATCAAGACCAGAAATGAGCCATTGAGGTTACAGCTATACAACCACTTGTTGAAAATGGCTCCTACAAACCAGTAGAGGTTGATGTCCGCATATGATGTGCAAGAGGGAAAAATGATAATGAGCCATTTCAAGCCCACAATGCTGCAGCCACAGTCTGCAGCTAATTATATAAGAACAAACTTGGAAATCTTGTCCAAGGAAATCCACCCAATGGATCAAATTGAATTGCATAAACAGACGGGTGAGATGGTGTATGCTACCCTAGCAGATAATACAATGATAAATTATAGATTGTAGAATTCTTTGAATAATACCACTGCACAATTGGAGTTAGAAAAGGCATCCTCCCAGGCTAAAGACAACAGGATAAGGTCTTTGGAGGATATAATCATAGAGCTTGGGCATGACCCAAAGGACCCTAAAGCTATAAAGGAGCTGCTAAAGATAAGAGATTCAGACATTGTAGCTCTAAGGAAGATGATAAAGATCCCAACAACTCTTCACCCTCAAATAGAGGAGGTTGCCCAGCAAAGAAAGGACCAGGATGTATCAACATTGCTGGTAACACTACATAAAAAACTTGTCCAGACAAAGGAAAAATTAGTAGAGACAGAGGCTGCATTGCAAGCAGCCCTACAGCAGAAAGAAGGAGGCCAAACATCTCAGCTCCCTCCACAAGTAATCAACCTTGAGGAACCCCCTCAGATTGTCACTCCTCCTACAGAGCAGACAGTTGAGACAGCTCCATCAACATCAACACCAGCACCAACATCAGAGCAGGCTCCAAGCCTTGATATGCAGAAGTTGATGAATGAAATTAAAGTCCTAGAAGCCCAGATGGCAGAGCTGAATGAAGCCAAGGAAAATTTAGCTAAGCTAAATGAAAAATATGACAAATCCAAACAAAGTGTAGCTGAAAAGGGAAGGGAAATAAAGGCTCTCAAGGAGAAGATAAAGGAGCTGGAGAAAGAGATCACCCTTGACAAAGTGGTGGCTGAGGTCAAGACAGTTTTATGGGCCAACATTGGCCAATCAATCACAGATCAATGGCAATATATAGAGACTATTCATGAGCAAATGGAGCTCATAGGCAAAGCACACACGGAAGTCCAAAGAGCAAGAGCATCTCTAGGCAATATGCCTGAGATAGCCAATAGAATGATCAACGTTCTCAATAACCGCACAGGTCCTCAGCTGGCAGCAATGGGGATCCCCAATAGAACTGAAACCATCCTGCTGATAAAGAGGGTCCTCACATTGAGAAGCCTTGTACAAACATTGGATAGAAGAAGCCAGGACATGCAAACAGAAGTAAACAAATTCATGGATAAGTTTGCAGCATTACAGAGCAGAGGCCTTCCTGGCTTGCTGAACAGCGCAGGGAGGCTACTTTCACATGAAAATTATGCCAAAAGGGTGAATACTTTTGCCACCAATCAGATCACTGCAGGATCAAGTACCTCAGAGGAAACAGGGCCAGCATCTGGGCAAAGTCTCTATGACAGAGTAGAGAACTTATTCTTTATTATGAATGAGATCAAACATTTGTTTGAAGTGCCTCCAAACTTCTACAAATATACAGAGGCAGATGAAACCTTAGATGCAATTTTGAGACATCAACTGCCTACACAGGAATGGTGGACCAAAATGATACAGTTGTTACTGTAAACAAGAGGCTTTCATCAAGTTTTTTCATCAAAAAATATAAGTCATCATGTTCAGAAAAATTTGATGCATTCAGTATGTCTGGAGAAGAATGGACTGAGCCAGCTCAGCAAACTAATTCGGCCACTAAAGCAATACTGACAGCTACAGATGACAGGGCCGAGAAAGCTACATCATGACAACGCCATAAAGACACATCATTAAGCATTAATGCAGAACGCTCAACCGACTCAGTGGCCTCCAAAGGTCAAAAAGACTTCTGACAGAATTAAAGAGTATTCATTTTGTATTTAGAGCAGTAATAACTTCCTTATCTGCTATTTTGTAAAGTTGGTGAGCGCATTTATTTATCAAGTGACTCAGCGGTTCAGATATTTTTGTATAACCGATTGTATATATTCCCCCTCGCATAAGCTTGCAGGGGTTGTTGATTTTCTCTTCAGGAGATACTATGCTGTAAATGTTCAGAGTTTTAATACAACAAAGCTGATGGAATTTCCAAAGTTCTGTGTTGTCTGTTGCGTTTTGGTGTGCTTGCTGAATGCTACAGGATTCCTGCGTATTTCATGGAACAATAAGTTTCTTCAACCTGTTCGTTATGTTTGTTATTTCCTGCATAATCCATTCATGTTTCTGTGTTTCACAGTTTAATGGCAAAGAAAAAGAATAATTTCAGGATTTATTCATAGAATACCCTGAACTCAATCTAAGCTATTATGTATGTTTTCCTCAGTTATAGTTATAAGAGTGTAATTCTTAATTGCTGCACTTCCAAACTATACCTTTCACAGTGATTATTGTTCAGGAATTCAAACCTGCTCCTGGTCAATACATCTCTTTCTCACATCACCAACTTAGTGGAAATTTCTTAATTGCCTTCCACTGGTTAAACACACTTCATCATTACAATTTCAAGTTTGTTTCATGAAATATTTAAATAGCCCTGTTGCTTTAATAATCACACTCAACAAATTCAAACAACCTGCAACCACAGACTCCATTTCCCAATGGTCTAAAACTGTCTGAAAATATCACCGTAAGTACTGAAAGACATCATTCAACCAAAATTTTCAAACCAAACCCTCACCTCATATCTAGCCTAAATTCTTAAGAACAAAGTTAAAACATTCAAAGAGAGAGCCCTCTCTGATTACAGGTAGGCTAGGACCTGTAATCCAAAGCTTGGTTAGTGGTTACCCCGGCCGTATTCCCTTGGGAGTCATAGGGAACAACCTGACTGTTAACAGTATGAATGAAAAGGGAGGGAGAAAATAGGTGAATGAAATGTAGTGAGGGAGTGAAAATGGTAGGGGTGGGATTTAGCAGCAAAAACAGTGATTTGTAAACCCTAGGCAGTTTTCTCAACAAATTGTGCAAGGAGCTAGGGTTTAAACTTTTCCCTATTGAATCACCATAAATACTGAAGCAAACTCATACATTGGGCATATGGGAGTGTTGACTTACTTGTGCAATGAGGAATTTACGATTTTGGGAGCTTTGGAGATAGATTTGAATGATTTCGGGCCTTGTAGACTCGTGCGCCGCGCCCACTCACAGGTGCGTCGTGCCTCTCTGGTGCGTCACGCCAGTTAAAAATTACAACGTAGACTGCAATCTATGTGCGCCATGTAGGCCAGGTGCGCCGTTCCTTGACCCAGGTGTGCCGCGCCTGCAATTTTCACTGTTTTGGTACAAATCACTCCCTTGGCTAAAAACACGATTTGTGCTTGCTCTTCTCTTCTTTAGCATACAAATGAGCTTCCTTGGCTTCGAAAACGAAAATTGCACTTGCTCTCTTCTCCTTTGGCATGCAAATGAACCTCTTTGACATTTAAAAACTTTATATACCAATGGTTTTAATTTTTGACTTATGAAAACCCACTTTGCTAATGTTTGCTTTTCACTTGCTTTTTAAAACTCTGTTTTGGGCAGTTTGTCTTACTTTTTGCCTTTGATGGACTAAATACTTTGAAATTTTGTTTCTTTTGCAGGAACTGGAGTGGCAGAGGCTTGGCAAGGTGACCAAGGCTGCCTCTTGAAATTATTACATATAGAAAAATAAAATTACATGAGATTTGTACATAAAACATAAAAAACTCTGTTTTTCCTCAAAATAGGGTTTTGAGGAAAAATAAATCACTAAGCATGTTATTATTGAAATTATTGTTGCTGAGACTTTATTTGACCTCTTCATGCGCCTGCTGACCATTATTGAGCATTTTCAAGACCTTATTGACGAAACTATATACCTAATGAGACCTAAAACCCTAAAAATGACTTTTGCAGATGTAAAGGCAAAAATGACTGCAAATGACCTAAATGTATGAAAATGGGCTAGCAAGTAAATATCACGAGGGAAAATTTATAATATGCCACTACCATCAGATGATCCATGACCCTAATGGAATGCAGATGATCGGATGAGACACCTAACATGCAATGCAACAAGAGAATTTGATCACTGATGGAGGGATGAAGATACCGATACTAACAATTCCTTTATTAGTATTTGCACATTAAAATTCATTGTAATATTTAGATAAATAGAATGCATTGATATCTACAATGCATTAAAGCCAAAGGCACATAACAACATGTAATAGAATTATGAGGAAAATGAGGGCAGAGAAAACAACTATTAATATTGGGAATATATATATATATATATATATATATATCTGTGTGTGTGTTGAATGATCTTCACTACAATATCTTAAGTTAAAGGTTTAATATTTGAAATCATTTTCCTTTTCATGTGATCAATTGGAAAGATGGGGAAAATAGGGAAAACTAGCTATTGTAGGTAAAAAAGACATTGAAGATTAAAAACCAAAATTGGCCATTATATAATCTATTTGTTATATCCATTCTATTACTTTTGTACTATTCATCTTCTTTATCAATGACCATTGTTACTTTATTACTTCATCTTTATCCTCATGTAACTTTTGAAGAGGCCTTGTAAATTGTATTATTTGATTGTAGATGATACTTTATAAAATTCAAAGAATCAAGTTCATATAAACACATGTGCATATATAATGATGACCATGTAAATTTTTGTAGTTCTTTGTAATTGGAACTTGTTGGAGAATGTAGTGTGGCGGCTATTAAAACAAATTCTCCTTAACCTTAATAATTTCTTGTTAACTTTAGTTATATTCTTATGTTTCTTTATTAGATCCTTTTATCAATCAATTATCAAGAGAAAAAACAATAAAGACAATGGACACAAGACTCAGGATCCAAGCCAGGGAAAAACCCCTCCAAGGGGAAAACCCAAAAAAAATATCTTCTCTTCTTATAGAAACTGTGTCAAATGAGAAAACTAAGACCCAAAACCCTAGACCAAGTCCTCCTCCAAGCACCAAGTCAACCTTCCAAGAAATCCCTCCTCAAGTTAGTTAAATCCTTCAAAGTTAATGAGATTCAAACCTTCCTTAAACAATATTCGGTCCTCTGCTTTTGGCTTGCAACTTTGGTCCTTAGGAACAACATAAATTTTAGCTTCTCTACACGTGTTAGACTTCCAAGAGATCCTTCTTTCAAAAATCCAAGGTCTTCCAAGTCAATGAAATTCAAACCCTTTACAAACTGCCTCAATCAAGGTCTCAGTCCTGCTACTCGACCTTCAACGGTCGGTCCTAAATTCAACCCAAAAAACCTAGATTCTCGCATGTAAACAAAATTTGGTCAGAATTTTGGTCATCCTATTTTTCTTGATCTTTCTCCTTGACTTCTTGACCTTCACTATTTATTTCTTCTTGTTGCATACTTCATATCAAACTTCTTTCTTGTGTGTTCGAATTGGTAGTAAGAGAGGTCAGAGTTGCTTCTATATATAGGCTTTCCATGAGGTCGATTACCCCTCTTTAGGTCGACTTCTTGATGGTAGGGCCGACTTTTGCTAGGAGGCATATAAGGGATTTCTAGACTGAAAATAATATATTTTTCATGTTACAACTTGCCCAATAAGGTCTTATACTAATGATAAAGACTCTTTTGACTCAAGAAAAATATTCTCTTGACTTGACAAACCATAGAAGCATGAAGAACATGCTTAATCTAGTTGACCAACAAAATGGAGTATGAAACACGTACTTAACATAATATTTTTCTTTCTTCTTTTTCTTGTAACATAAGATATACATAATGGCATGAGTACATGGAACATTATGAAGACCAAAACTAGTTTCATTTTCCAATACTCCCTCTTAACTAGGGACGTATTCATAATTTTACACCTGGTACAAGGATATTCTCAGATTGAGGAGTTCTCATAAGAATATTCAGATTGGTTGTAATATTTAAGCATCGTGACCAACATTGTCAACATAGTAAGGCCTTAACTTGACAAGCTCTTCTCATATTAGAGCATAATGCTAGGAGGCTTTACATGAGATATCACACTACCTCTTCAAGGTACATATCCCATTTGGATGTTCACTAGGTATGTCCTTTTAGGACTATTCTTGTCTTGGATTCCCAATCCTCAAAGAATTTTGGTCCTCTTTGACCACTCTTATCTTGGATAGCTGTCCAATCCTTAAAGAATGTTGGTCAACAAGAATACTTCCTATCTTGGATTCTTTATCCTCAAGGAGCATTAATCTTAGATGTTGATCCAATCCTCCATTCTCCCTACGATGGCCTTCACTTACATGTACGATTTTTAGTCCTAACCTAGTGCATGACACATGATAGAAGAGAATATAGTGTTCATCATCACTCCCACTTAGCCAGGGAGGATATCTTCATTCCCTCGTAATCAGGGAATAGATCCTTGCTCCTTCACAAGTATTTGAGGAGACTTCCTACTCCTTCTAAAACATAGAGGAGATTCTTTCACTTCCGTTCAATTGGAAAGTCATAACCACGATAGCTTTAGCTTGTTTTCATAAGTGTATCAACCACCATTTCTTCATGGATATCTTCAAATAGTAGCTGCATTGCTCCTCCTTTCCTTTGCATATCATTATATTGAGCTCCTTTCTTCCTGGATGTTGTTGAGCCATCTTCTTTCTTCAATCTTGTGATAGGATTCAGGCCATCAACCTTTCATATCATTTTCCTTTAGATATAATTAATATATCATTAATGAAGGAATTATATTGAGCATATCAAATTAGAGTTAATCATAGCTCCCTCTAAACATGAAAGTGAACATTTGGTTATCTTCTTATACTGCTACCTATCAATTCCAAGATGATAATATAAATTTATTGACTACATAATGCTTTAGGGATTACCAAAATCGTTCACTCAATTCATATGTTCTTTGAATCGAGTTCAACACTAACAATTGAACTTTCCTCAACTGCCATTATGCATTTCTGCAATATCCTTCCAGGTAGCAAAACAATATGTCAACCAGATAACCAATACCAAAATATTAATATCAAACTTACCTTATCATGATGGCCCTTTCATCAAAGTATTTATTACTTGAATCCTTTGAGATAAACATCCTTTTGCATGATCCATCTCCATATTGTACAAGAATCTTTCTCCATGCATTCATTTTAATCAGGGTTCCCATGGATCGAACTTGATTACCAAGCTACAATATCTTCCTTGGAGTTGTCATTGTTAACTCCCTTTCTTTCTTCTGGAGACTATACTTGATGTTGATCAACGTTGTTATGTGAGAGTCTTGATCTATAGCCATTCCAAAGCATGCCACATTTCTTTTTTCAGGCATCATGTAACCATATGGAATACTTACCAACCAACTCTTTCTTGTAAGATTCTCATAGATATGAACCCTACCTTAGAGAAGAGTTACATAAAATGTGCATACCTTTGCTTCCATACAATCATCTAGCCATCCCTTCCTGAACGAGCTTGCTTCTTATACCTGTCAAACATAGGTTTCTATTTCCAAGAAGTGAAATATTTTTATTATTCCTTTCATGTTGCAACTCGACTATCTACATTCCTTCATCCTTCAAGAGTATTGTTTCCATACTAGATGGAATATATATCAGGCATAATGCTTCTTTCAAGAACCTTCCTACATGATGGTTCTTATTAGATCTTGATGATCTTTCCTTGCAAAATAACTACATCTAGCATGATGTCAGAGAATGCTTAGATGAACTATAATATGCAATATGGTCCCAATCTTCTCATTCTCGTAAGCTAAATGATTCCTACCAAAGAAACTTGATTTTGTAGAACTCCAATTCTAAGATCAAATGCTTCTTTCTATGATGTCATGTTTTACAAAAAACCAAGATTCTTCTAGAGAATGTAATAATCTATGATACTATAGTTTCTACTTAATAAAAGAAATACAAATTTCATAAAGAAACTGATAGAGATGGAGCTTCCTTTAATAGTGAAGATCCTTGGGGTCTTCTCCTTTCAGTTTCTTCCTAGGTTCTTCCTTTTCTTTAGTTATGTGAGCTTCATTTCTTTCCTTTCTTTTGTTGTTCTTCTTGTTTGTACATCCCTCTTAAAGTGTTCATACTCATCGCATTCAAAGCATTTAATCTTGGACATATCTATCTTTCCTTTGGACTTCCCAAACTTTCCTCTCTTCTTCTTCTTGGACTTTGCAATAAAAGCTTGAGACTTTTCATTTAATTCGGTGTCATCCTTTGCCATTATCCTAGATTCTTCCAAGATACATTGAGCAATAACTCATCAAAAGGTGTAATATCCTTCTTAGAGTAGATACTAGTTGCAAAACTGCTCCAATAAGGTGGTAGAGCATTTAATACGTAAGTAGTCATTTCTAAATCGGAAACAACTTCCCCAAGCACTTTAATCAGGTCCCTTATTTGTGAGATCATCATAAGGTAAGTGGCCATGTATTCATCCTTTGACTTCCTTATTCTGTATAGTGATTTCTCAAGGAAATCTTTTGAATGTACTTATAGAGTACAACTTTACCAAATTATCATACATAGCCTTGGATGTCTTCAAATCAACAACAAAGGGAACTAGATGATCTTTAATGGATTCAAAAATGATCCTTTATGTCCTTACTTCTCCCTTATTGTATTTTGCTAGTTCTTGAGTCTACTCTGTCTGGTTCAACAACTTCACCAAGAACATATTCCATGACTTCATTTTCTGTGAGTGCCAAGTCAATCCTCTTCCCCCATGCTAGGAAGTTTGTTGATCCACAAGCTTGTGCTTTCCTTGCAAAATGTAGCCATATGTTCTGTAGATTGAGACATAGAAGAAAATACGATATTTACTTGTCAACCAAGAGTCCTTCCTTTTGATGACGTCTCCATCTATCTTGATGCTTTCAAGACCTTCAAAGAGACTTCAACGTGCCCTAGAATGACGACTTCTAGGATGTCTTTAATAATGGTGTCTTCAATAGCTTCAAAGAGTGGATGGTGATCCAAAGATTCTTTGATGCTTCCTTTAAAGATGATGCAGTACAAAGCTTTCAACAAAGGCTTATCCTTCCTTTCTTCAATGAGAGCTTGATCTTTTTTAAGATGATGAGATTTTCAATGAAAGTTTGATGTAGCAATATTCCTTCTTCTTTCCTTATGTCCTTTTGCAAATGATCCCCTTGACAAGCAATCCCTTCTTATGTCAACAAGGTGATCTTCCAGTTGCCTTCTCTTTTTCACCTTAGCTTTGATACAATTTTGGAGAATGTAGTAGGGAAACTATTAAAATAAATTCTCCTTAACCTTGATAATTGTTTGTGAACTTCACTTATCTTCTTATGTTTCTTTAGTAGATATTTTCAGCAATCAATTATCAAGAGAAAAGACAATAAATATGGACACAAGAATTAGGCTCCAAGCTAGGGCAAAATCCCTCCAAGGGGAAAACCCAAAAAGAATCTCTTCTTATAGAATTTGCATCAAATGAGAAAACTAGGACCCAAAACCCTAGAGTAAGTCCTCCTCCAAGCACCAAGTTAACCCTCCAAGAAATCCTTCCTCGAGCTAGTCAAATCCTTCAAAGTTAATGAGAGTCAAACCTTTCTTGAACAATATCTGACCCTCTACTTTTGGCCAACAACTTCAACCCTTAGGAACAACAGAAAATTTAGCTTCTTTGCACATGTTAGACTTCCAAGAGATCCTTCTTTCAATAAGTCAAGGTCTTCCAAGTCAATGAAAGTCAAACCCTTTACAAACTGCTTTAGTCAAGGTTTAGTCCTGCAACTTCGGATTTTCAACTTGACCTTCAACTCTCAATCCTACAATCAGCCTAGAAACCCTAGATTCTCACACATGTGAACAAAAATAGGTCTGATTTTCGGTCTTCCTTGATGAAATTATTGCTATTGATGGCAAAGGAGCAACAAAAGAGCAAAAATGCATAGGAGAAACAAGGTATGTTATAGGGATATTTCACAACAAGAGATGAAGGTGATGGCAAAGAAACAACAGGAACAACAAAGGCAAAGGAGCAACATGAGAAGCAAAAGAAGCAAAGGAACAACTAGGAGAAGCCAAGACAAAGGAGAAGTAGCAAGAAACATTAGAAGAGTAGCAAAGAAGAGCAACAAAGGAGCAACAACTAAACAAAGATATGTCATTAAGCAACAAGAAGAGCAACAAAGGAGCAACATTAACAAAACATAGATACGACATTGTGTGTACATTGTATTGAACGGATTGTGCATTGTAGGAGCAACAAGGTATGAAAAGGAGAAGATAGGTATGTTAGATGTTGCATATGTTGTTATAGTTGCAAAGCAACAAGTTATGTTTGGTATGCTTGATGATAGTAGAACAACGGAGCAACAAATACCTTGATGGCTTGGTAAAACATTGATGCTTGCATGTGTGGTGTATAAGGTTGATTTCAATACTGGTTGTTGGAGAAAATTGTTGTGATGCAAGGCAAAACTCTATGATAGCAAATGCAAGGTTTCTGAGACAATGACATGAAGATGTTGTGATGCATGTCCAAGGCAAAGGAAAATATGTTGTAGATATTTTTGTAATGCATTAATGGAAAATGTTGTTATGGATAATGAAGAATGAATGCTCAATCATATAGTCATATGTTATTCCTATAATGTTACATGATGTTGGCATTATGTTGATGAATTTAATCATTACATGTGGATGAAATTAATATTAGGTGGGGCATTTATTTTTGTGTTCTACTATTCAAAATTGAAGAGTTTGGAAACGAATGAGTGGAAGGCAAAGAGTCAAGTATGTTCACTTCATTTTCTTATGTGGGATACAAACAACCAACAAATTATCTTTATAAAAAATGTGATTTTGGAAGGCAATGAGAGGTTAGAGAGTTGGAGAATGAGTGCGAGTTGATTGAGGTGTTATTCATTAGTTACCTCACACATATGAAGATTACGTGAAGCAGATTTGAAGGGAACAAGAGGTAGAGATGAAGATGGAGATATGCAAAATTGATGACCAGGTAAACCGACACATTATTGTTTCTTGTTTACATAAGGGGATTGTAGTCTCCTTTCAAGTAGTGGCTTGATAAATATCATGTTGCAGCCTATTGAGGTAGGAGCCTCTTGTGTGTTGTAGCCTACAGAAAATGTATGGGAGTTGGAGCTTCCTTGCATGTTGCAAATTGTAGAAAATTGAGGTAGCATCCCCTTGTAGGTTGGAGCCTATAGAAATAAGATTTAATAAGGGAGTAGGAGCTTGTCTTTGCATCATAACAATAACAAAATCATCGTTTTCTCCCTTTATGGGTTTCCACTTATATCTGGTGTCAATATGTGTTATTATTATGTGCGGATGTGATGTTTTGGTTTGTGTATTACTTGTTCACAGATTCAATCTACTGGTCATTATTTGTTAAGCTTCTCATTTAATGTTTCAGTTAATGAGTTTTAAAGAAAATAAATTAATCTCAACGAATGTACTAAACTATTTCACCCCCCCTCAACTTAGCCAAGTTTTCATTAATTGGTATTAGATAAAGTTCCTTTTATATAAGCCTAACAACTTGAAGGTAGGTCTTGTTGAGTCATGGACTACCAAAGTGTACCTGTTTTGAGTGTGTTAGCGCTTGAAATTTCACCTCAGGCTGAGAAAGGTAAACCTCAAGGCAACATCAAACCACTTAGCCTCGTAGCTAGCCCTACGGGGCAGGAGAGGGCTCTCTCCGGTCTATCTCGATAAAGATCTTCAATGGGCGAGATAACCAATAGGGTAACATTGATTTTAGGCTAGTAAACTGATCAAAGGGTTGATTTGGGATTTTTAGGGTTTTTGGTGGCAAATTGAGGAGGTGGCAATTTTGGATGCGGGGATTGGACACAGTTTCTGCAGGGGGTTCTTTGGGGCGAGGTAGGTGACAGTATTGATGCCTTTGATTGAGGTGAATGGATGAGAAAGACAGGTGAGGAGCTAAGGAGAGCAAACAATAACTTTGAATTCTCCTTAAACAGTAGAAAACATTGAAATTAAACAAACTTAAAAGCAGAGCATGACAGTCATGAATTCTACTTTAACACTTCATTTGTTTAATATGCAGAAGGAAAAGAAAGGAAATGATTCACATAACACACTTACAAGTACATAGAGAAACACACCATCAATACATGTAACCACAAGAATCCCAAAAAGGACTGCAAAACCCTGGTCTTCCTTAGCCAAAAATTGCAGAGATACAGTGAATAATACAATGATAGCTTCTCCCTCAAGAGTCCAACCTTCCAACCATGAAAATGATTGAGAAAATACATAATATAGACCATGTCAACCCATTCCCTAGCCTCTAGGGGTCGAGCTCATCCTTCTAGGAGCTATTTCAACCACTTCTAAACTAAGCACTGAAAACTAGGCAGTCAAAACAACTTGCCTCTATAAGCTAGGAAACCAATTCATTCATTTAATTTTCACCTATTTCATGAATGAATCTTCTAGAAGAGGTACATAAGTGTAAAAGTGTCATAAAATTACATTAATTACATCAAAGAGGATAATAATCCACCACAAAAAGTCAAACAGGTCAAACTGCGTTTTTCTGAGCTGTAAACTGAAATTTGGAGAAATTTGCCTGACGGGTCGCGCGCCTCTGCCTGACAGGTCGCGCGCCTTTGGGACCACTTTTGGGGCACTTCCAGGTGTCCAAATTGAGCAAGAGTAGGCTTGTTGGAAAGGTCTATGAGTCTACTTTCCAACCCAACTTGAATTTCTGAATTTGGTGGTCATTTGCCCCTCCAAAAGTGCAATCTCCCAAGACTGCTTTTTGTGTCTAAAAAATGTAGCAGAAAGTCATTTTTTGCTTGTTTTTTGACTTTCTGGAGGCCCAAAACTTCATAAAATCTCTTGTCCATGGATGAGCATATGTAACTTCTCATGACAAATCTGGAAATGCTGAGTTTTTGCAAAATGGAGTTGTCAAGATGAAGGGTCGCGCGGGGGGTGAGACCCGTTAATGGAGAAAACCTGTAAATTGCCTGAAAAAACCAAAATTTACCCAAAATGCTCAAAATTTCTTGGGATTTGTGCTGTGGCTGAGCTATTTAGTGCCTTGATCCTTCAGTGAAGCCTCGACCAAGATATGGAGGGGATCGGGTCTCTTTCTCCTTTTTTGTGCCTTGGCCAACCGCCTTTGGAACATCTTCATCTTTGCCTTGCACACGTGCATTCTCGCCCAATAATGGTTCTTCATGATTCTCAATAATTTTTATCTTGGTTAGCCTTAGCCAACAGCCTCTCCAAGTGAGCATTGAGCTGGATAAGCATGGACTCTCGCTCAGCGGGCAACAGATCACCGGGTCTTCTTCGATTCAAGTTGCGGTCACTACGAATCCTCCACAACTCATTAAGAGCTCGCTCATCCTCCAACTGTTTGTTGCGCTGCTCTAGATATGAGATTGTCCATTGTGCCCCCTCTAATCTCCTCTGCAATGCATCATTTTCAGCTCTGAGGTGCTGAATGATCTCCTTTGACTCTAGGCTAGGAGAACTGACATCAAGATCAATAAGCTCAATATCTGGAACACCTGATGGTCCCTTATCAATCTTGGGCTGCTTGCCCCTCTGTGCTGCCTGTGCTGCTGAAGAAAGCGAGGTCCCTTCCACCTGAGGTGGAGATAACACTCGCTGAGTCGATGAAGAAGGCGAGACCCCTTCCACATGCTGTGGACAAAGTACTCCCCGAGCTGCTGCAAATAAGGCCCTCTGGCCTCTCTGATAAGTAACCAATGGTGAGGAGCTGACATGTCTAGTGACGGGGATGTCATGCTGCTGTGATGGTCCTCCCTCCTCGTGAATAACCTCAGGATGTGGCGGTGGTGGTGCTGTGAAAAGCTCACGAGAGATGAACTCCTCCCATGAGATGCCCTGCTGAGCCAACTGATGTAATACCACAAGCTGAATCAAACCATAATGGTAAAGGCTCCTATACTGCTGTGCCGGGCTCTTCCTCTGCAGCATGGACACCATCCTCTCAATGTTCTGATAGAAGAAAACAGGGATGTTCATCATCCGTACCCGTGTGAAGTGCATCAATAGGCGAATATGGTACGAATATACCTGTGAAAATCTGACCTCACAGGTAAAATAGAGCATGATGAGCCTCATCATGGGAGAATACTCACTCCTGAGAAATCTGAAGGGAAACACTCCTGACAAGTGTCTCATGAGTGCAGGTCTAACGAAAGGCTCAAAATGAACACTGTCCAACACCTTGCGCTTATTCCATACCTCTCCGACATTAGGTATCCCTGTGGCCTGTGCAATCATCTCGGGTGTCAATGTAAAGTCCACCCCGGCAAGGTTGCCATGTCCATCATGCAAGTGTAAAACAAATAGGCGAGCCAACTCTCTGTGGTGCTGAATCCGAGAGATCCTCTCGCAAAACTCATAGCAAGACATGTACTGGAAACATGAAACTGCCATGGGACAAGCCTGTAAATCTGCCAAAGAAGTGGGCTCCTCTCTCTTATGATGACCACTCTTTCCACCCTTATGAGGCCTCCTCTGTACCTCAATCTCTGAAGCTGATGCCTGGTCATCACTCTGCTCATAGGTTTCGGTTTCTGACATTGTTTAAGGAGCAGAGTGGCCAAAATGTACTGCTGTTTCTGCCTTGCAAAATGCTGATCTATATGTTGTTTTAAGGGGACAAGGAGCATGAGGGGAATGTTAGGGGAGGGACACTTTAAAGGGAAAATGGGAATAAATATAAAAACAGGGATTTTAGGGAAAAAACATTGCAAAAATCATTGCATATGCATCATTATATACATTGTTTACATGGGTATAATGAGAGGTAGGATTAGGGCTTGATTTTTCATTTTTTAGGGAAAAGGGGTAGGGTTTAGGTTTTCTTTACAAATTTAAAAGGGAAAATTATATAGAAAGACAAGGAAAATGACATGGGAAATGGGAAAAATGATTTACAAGGGAAAAACCTTAAAACAACATAAAACCCTAGGCATATTTTACAATTTTAAACCACAACCATATAGAGCTTTTTCTCTTGCACAATGAGATCTTTAAAACATGTATTCATGATGTCTTTAAGCATAACAAACAGCAATTTGTAAGTTGGAGGGCCTACCTTAGGCAATTTAGCAATTTTGTTAGCTCCTTGGATGAATTTGCAGGTGATTTAGTAAGGAGGGCGCTGACGGGTCGCGCGCCTCACCCAACGGGTCGCGCGCCACTGATGGGTCACGCCCGTTATAAAATAACACTGCTGGAAGGCGCCTGACGGGTCGCGCGCCTGTCAAGCTCACAATTTCGCTCAAACCCTCGCCCAATCTCTCTTGCAAGTGAGTTAGATGCACAATGAGGGTAAATGGAGGGAGATTGGGCTTTTATAACTTTATTTGAATTAATTTCATGCCCAAACCCACTTTACAATGTTTTTCCTTGACACTTTATAAACTTGACTTTTTGGTTTCCTTTTGTCCTGAAATTGACTGATTTGATGCTTTTCTTTGATAATTTTTTGCAGGGGTAGCATCTGAGGGATCTTGGCAAGGGAGCCAGGGTTACATGCTGTCCTTTGAATCATTTTGAATTTTTACAAAATTTACAAAATTTTTGAGAAATGACTTTGGCTTTAAAAACAGGGTTTTTAAATCCAAGGTGAAAATTAGCTGCACAAGATAGAATCTTTCGAAGAAACATTTTGAAAATCATCCCTCTGGCTTGCTGAGCACTTATTGACCTTCAGAGACATGACCTTGTAAACAAACTTGACCAAAACCCTAGACCTAGGAATTTGACCTCAAGACAAGACAAGACAAGCCTGAAAGAGATTAAGGACTGAAATGACTTTGATCCAGCAATGCCAAGAGGGGGACAAAAACACCAGCTCCTCCATCAGGGTTATGGCATGCCTAATGGAATGCAAAAATTGACACTGATGAGACACCTACTTATGCAAATGCAAAGAGCTTTGATCACTGATGGAGGGCTACAAGACCGACTCTAACAGAGTGCAACAAACTTTCATGAATAGAGAAATAAGGTAAAATCTGAACTAATAGCTTTTGGACTTGATGTATGGAAACTAGTATGTGATGGTTACTGTAAAGTCTCCTATGTGAAAGAACAACAATGGAATGCTAAAGCAAAATGTACTATGTATAACAATCTTCATACTAAGGATCTTGATACAGTAATAGACTTAAATTCTGCAAAAGAAACTTGGGATACATTGCAGCTCATGCATGAAGGAGATAGTAGTAGTAGTAGTGCAAAAAAAGAAAAGAGAAAGATGAAGAAGAAAAATCCATGTCAAAAGCAAAGTGTTCAGTTAAATGAAACCTCTACATGTGTAAGTGTACTTGACTTGCATGGGGAAAATACAAATGAAAAGTTAATTGAACATCAAGCTAGGCTTGACTTAGCATTGGCTGAAATAGAAAGACTGAGGAATGAGAGCAGAGACCTAAAGAAAATAGTGCAGATATGTTGTTATGAATATAGTTCATAACAAATAAATAAATAAAAATGAATGTAAATATTAAATATGAAATAATCAAAATAATGATTATGTGAAGTAGTCATTAAGTAAGTGAAAATGCATGTTTAAAAGACATGCCCAGTCGTGAAAGGCCACCTGCCTAGGTATATAAGCAGGGCCTCATTGTAACAATTCACATCACTTGTGTGTGTGTATATATATATATATATATATATATACAAATACCTTTTGTGTATTTTTACATTTAAGTCAACAAGCTATAAGTTTTATTTCTTCAGTGGTATCAGAGCAATATCGCATAGTATAATCATGCGAGTCTTTGAATGGTTCACCACACAATATGTCATTACGTTCACGTCCTAAATTAATGGAGCAGTTTAGTAAAATTCAAGAAGCATTTCAACGTTTAGAAAAATCATTTGCAGAAGTTAAAGTATGTTGAAATGCAATCGATAATAAGGAAGATAATAGCAACAATGAAGAAACGAAACAAGGCAAAGCAAGAGAAGAAGGTTTTGATCAGAATAGCTGAAGATGAAGATGTTGCAGAAAATGATCAAGATGATGATTCCGATGAAGCTGATATAGATCAAGATGAGAATCCAGATGAAGTTGATCTTAATGGGGATGAAGTTGCTGGTGTAGTGGATAGTCTTGACCATAATGAAATTTGTAATGGTTCAGATTCCCCTGGTTCTTTCCCATCGTGTACATTATCTGGTCAAGTAGTTGGAGTAGATGCATCAGACATGAGTCCAACTAAAATTGTTACTGAAGAGGTAATGAGGGAATGTAAGGAACTTCTTGAAATAATGTCTCTTGATGAATATATAGGTTCAAGGGAAGATCAATCTAATGAAGATGCAAAATTGTTAACACAATTAAGAATGAAGAATCTACAGAATGGGAAAACACCCTTCAAGATAATGTGGAAGAAGAATAGCTTGAGAAACAAGAAGATGAACAATATCATAAACAATCTCTGGTTTTGGAAGCATTGTGTGACCTGATAATTAGCATCATGGATGTGGATAAAAACATTTTTGATACTGATCAATCAATATCCCCCAAGGATTTCCAAGACCCCTAGGATGATGAGATTGTTGCAAAGTTGTCGATAAGGCAACATCTATCAAAATATGATGGTGGTTATGATTCACAGGCATTCACTGACTGGTGGTGAAATTGAAAATCCACTCGCTTTAGGAGTTTTCGATATGGTTTTCATAGAAGATATAGTGTTCGCAGTGTGGAACAATCGTGCAACAGTGACGACGTTTCAAAGAAATTCAACCAACATGGAAATATGTGAGTTTGAGGTAACAATAGGGGAGGAGTTTATAGTCAATATTTCTTACAACGTTAATGGTGATTCATTTCTTGTTCTAAAGCAACATATTAGTCGAGATATTAGAAGGAGCAAGAATCAACGTTTGAGCGTCAATATTGAAGTTGTGAGAAATGGGGATGCGTATTTAGGGTCAAAACATATTGATGATTGTTTATATTATGATGTGCCGAATAACAGAGCACTAGGTTATGACAAGACCAGAGATGTATTCATAATATACGACTTAATAAACTTCAAGCCTAAGCTTGAATTGTTGGATGCTACTACCTATATTGGAGATTTCTAGCTTTAGAGTGATCATAAGAACTCGTACTTGATGATGTTCAATAGGAATAACTGAAACAAGAATACCATGGCTCTGCAAAACGACTTTCTACTGGCATTTGTGGTTCTTGCTTCTACTCAAGAAAAGATGGTAAGGCAAATCATGATAAAGTAGTGGAACTGTCGCTCAAACAAATTGGTATTCCTCTAGAACTCCTGTTATTGATGGAGGAAAAGGTGGTTTTGAGCCAGTCAGATTAGGGCGGATTCTTGATCGTGTATGTTTCGAGCGATGGAATCAACAAGTTCCCCATGAATATCATCAGAACAAACATTAGATCCGACACTGTCCCTAGATATCTTTCCAGAACTCACAAGTCCTTCACTTTCAAGATCTAGGAAATGGTGCAAATATACAATTTCGGTGGACACCTTGTTAGGAATTTGGATGATCATTGTGTGGCCGTGAAACAAACTTCAAGTAATTTGACAACCAAGTTTAATACTCTGAGCTATGTTACGTATGATGAAGAGATCATAATTTCGTACTGCCATTCTGCTATGGGTTCCACCACTAATATAAGTAGCCTATGAATAGCGAAGTGCCTAGGAAAGATGACTAATGAGAAGCTGAAATTTGAAGTTATCACTTCTCTCACTTATGGCAAGGGCATTGAGAAGTAGCCTCCCATGGATGGGAAAAACAACTCTAACGGCAAATGCAGAAATCGAACAGACACAGTTGGATCATGCATACATAATACAAAGATCAAACAATTCCACATCTTGTCTGCTATCTTCTAGACTTTTGACCCGCTTGTCACATCGATTGTTGCAACCATGTTCTTCCTCACTGTCGTCTTGTTCCCCACCAAAACGCTACGATGGTTAAAATCCTAGTGCCAAATAGGTTGGGTCAAGTAATATCGTACGACATAGTTATGTTATATAATTATAGTTGTATTATATAGTTACTATATAATTCATTTAAATATCAATGAAATTTAAAAAGAATTATTTGATTATTATTTAAAAAAAGAAAAAAAAAAAAAAAATAATATATATATATATATATTTAAAAAAAATAAAAAGGGGGGGAGGGGGGAAGGGAAGGTGGAGGGGCAAGTGGGGGAATAGATATAACCCTGGGTTCAAGACAATGTTACCAGTCAATTATACAAGCTGAGCTACTAGCGATGTCGAGTTACATATGCCGAGATGACAATTTTTAGAAATAAGCTTTGAGGACAAATCTTTCGAAGAAGAAGGCAATGTTAATTCATAACAAATAAATAAATAAAAATGAATGTAAATATTAAATAACCAAAACAATGATTATGTTAAGTAGTCATAAAGTAAGTGAAAAGGCATGTCTAAAAGACATGCCTAGTTGTGAAAGGCCACCTGCCTAGGCATATAAGCAAGGCCTCATTGTAACAATTCACATACTTGTATATATATATATACAAATACCTTTCGTGTATTTTTACATTTAAGTCAACAAGCTACAAGTTTTGTTGCTTCATATGTGATGGGAGATAGCAAGAGTACAAGGAAGAAATTGTTAACTTGAAGGCACAACTTGAAGAAGCAAGGAGATTAGTAGAGGTTATGAACAACCAGTTGGATAAAAAAGAGGGACAGGGTCAAACGTTAAAAGCTGAAGTTGTCTTAGCAAATAATGAATAAGATAAAAAGAGCAGGCTATTTAAAGAGTTAGAAGAGGAGAAGGACTCCAAGAAGAACTCAGAAGAGAAGAACAATAACTCAAAGGCAATCATCAATGAAGATAAAACAAATTCAAAGTTAAATCTACAAGAAGCTAGTAGTAGCATGATTAAAACCAAAGACAAACAAAAAAAATAATAATGAAAACAATGAGGTGAAGAAAAGGTTCTTTGCAAAAAGGTCATTTTTTCCTAGAGATGAGTTGAACAAATTCAAAAGATATCAGAGTAGATTCTTTGCTCCTGGGAAAGATATTAAGTGTTTTTCTTGCCATGGACCTGGACATGTAGCAACAAATTGTAAGAGAGAGAAAGTCAAGGATTAATTAGAACAAGGTGGAGCAAGCAAGAATATTTTCTTAACCAAACAATCAAAGAAAGTTCCCTTGAGCAAGTAAGCAGAGAAAACAATCATCCACTAGGTACACAAATTATTTTTATGGTTACTGTTATTTGTGCAATGATTTTGGACATAAGGTTGTTGAATGCAAATTGTACATAAAGGAAAGTTTGAATGCAAGATGAAACACATCGTTTTCTCTGTTTCTTGACCACACAAGATGTTTTGTGTGGGATAATATTGGTCACAAATCCATAGACTACAAACTGCCAAATACCCTAAAGAACTTTAGATAGATGATGAAAGCCAATCAAAGAAGACTAACCTCTGAATTAAAAAGAAATGCAGACAGTAAAAGACAACCTACTAAAATATGAAAAAGAAAGAAAAAGGGAAACATGAAAATTCAATGACAAAATGAAGCAAGCATAACTCAAGGGGAGTTGCTCAAGAAAGAAAATGATGAATTTAGTTAATGTTAAAAGAAACACCATTTCAGAGGGAGAGCAGACCCAAGAATGCATTGAAATAAATAACAAATAGGAGATAAAATCTGTTAATTTTTCTTAGAGCTATATTGTTCTTTGCTTTGATAATTGCATTTCTTCATTTACACATTAAATTCACCCCACAACATCATAACATTATTAAGATTTACATCATTATTCAGTGACATGTAACTATGTAGAAAGAACACTATCATCATCAATGAAACAAAACATAAAGGAACAATAAAAGAAAAGCATTCACAAATAGAGACACCAGGATTGGTTGGAGACCAGGTTAATACCCTTTCAAATTCTTCTTCTTATTAGATTATTATTGAATAATTCAGCAAAAGAGAGCACACTGATCCATATCTTCATCCATAAACCTATCTAGTAAAATCAACTAAACAATATCCATGAGATGAACCCAACAATGTTAATACTCAACATCTTGTATCAGAAGCTTGAAATCAACTATCATTGTTTGCAGTCAACTGTCAAACCCTGCGGTCAATGAGCGAAAACTTCGGTCAACAGAAAATTGCACCTTTAGGTTCCAGTCGCAGGGAGGAAGTGGGTTTGTGAGTGACTGGGAGCTTTCAATCACTCCCTTGAGCCTGTAAGCCAACAACTAGTCGAATTTGTCCTTTGGTAAGCCTGCGACTGGAAAACAAAACCCTAGAAAAATATGCGTGAGCTTCGGACCCTACAATTTCACCTTTGTGCGAACTCATTTCTCCGTGGACCCGCCTCAGACATGTGCAAACCAAAAAAAAGAAAGAAAATAGAAGAATGATCCATGACGATGTCCAAATGATATGGAGGTCACTTGTATTTATAGCCTTCCAAGGGTGTCCAATTTGCTTTAGGGTCGACCTGATCAAATATGCACGTGGGTTTATAATTCAAAAATACACTTTCCCTTGTCCAATTTTGATGATCTTTAAGTCGATTTTGGTCCTCTTGAAAAGAGGAATTCAATGCAATCATCATATCCATCAAATGAGTTGTCGAAAGTGGAATTTGGCCCTAGTTGCCAAATTTTAACACTTCCTCTCAACTAGGGAGAATTCCACCTGCATCATGTCATGGGTATCCTATCATCAAATCATATCCAATCTCAAGTATTTCATCATCACGTGTCGTCACTATTCTTCTCTTGCTTATTCCTGCTTATCTCTTGATTGACCATGCTCATATGCTGAACATTCTCGAATCTAAAAGAATAAGAATTTGACATCGGAGGGGAACCTAAGCTACCACCCTTTATTCATTAGGGAGTCACTACTATCACCCGGAATCTTTGCGAACGGGGAGCCCAATGCTACCACCCAGGAAACTTCAACGGGGAGCCAAATCTACAACCCGCATCAACATCATAGAGCACATCTCTACATCGGGGAGCTTAGTCTCAACCCGGAACTAAATAGGAGAGAAAATCTCAACCCAAAAATCACATCGGGGAGCACATCTCAACCTGGAATATCGTGGGGGGGTTAATCATCTACAACCCCATGTCAAGCAATAGGTGATATAGGGGAGCACATCTCAACCCATCCTATTTCCTACCAATTTTCCCAATAATGATCCTCAAGAGTCATGTGGCAGAACACCTACATCATAATCTGATCTTGGGCGAGATATCAGACTTACCAAAAGGTAAGGATCACATGCCCCCAAGCCTCCTCAACTCAACATGTTGGCCAAATAGGGAGGGACAATTCCAACAAGTCCTGCTTGTGGGTATGATGCCTACTGGGGTATACTCTACAAAGACCAAGATAGGGGAACAACATCTCCAACCCTATGGGTAACAAATAGGGGTTATTCCTTATTGTCCAAAGATACCTCAACCTCAGGAGCCCTCCATCTCAATTCCTCCCTCTCACGGAGGCAACAACCATAAGCCTAAGCTTGTCTCGTAGAGAAACACTGTCTTGACAATATATGAAGGTATCTCAATCCTAGCTATATACGAGATTCTCTGCCAATCGAATCCACTCATTATTATCGCAATGTATCCTTGTCATATTCAAAACTTGCCCAAACAACTTTCTAAAGATCTTTTTCATCTTGCCTCACAACTGGTCATGCCAGCAACATTGTTCTCGACCTTGACCATGCTTAAAGCTACGAAACTCTCATCCAAAAATGGCATGGCAGATCTCATGCTAAGATAGCATCTAAATGCGCTCATCTTATTAATAACAACATCAACACATCCATGCAATCACATATCATAGGAAGAATATCTCAAACCAAAAAATTGGTCGTCCCATGCAGATATCTCGAAGGGTGTTCGGTGGCAACTCAATGTGTATGAAGCGTCTCAGTCATGAATACATTAAGGTTGTTTTACGCGAAACCTATATATATACAGAGGGGTGTACACATGGATCATCAATGCTTCAATCAACTATCGGTTGGCAAGTGAGGTTCAACAATGTCTCTTCATAACTTCTTGAAATTCAATTGATGTGTCCAAGGATTTTCATTTCCACTTTCCAAAAACTCTTCAATAGCTTCATGATATAGATTTCATTTTCCAAACTTCAGAAAGTAATTCATCATGCCATGACTCGGATTCCATTTGAACTTCAAAGGCCATCACCATCTTACTTTGATCATCAGAGGCTCATTTCCTATCAAGAATAAACCATCAGTATATAAAAACCAAAATCAAAGTCATACCTTGGACCACTTTTGAAGTAGAGGTTTGGATGGTCACATATTATTGGCTTCACCACATGACTGTCAATGCAAACATATCAGGCTCAGGGAGATTGCTTCATACAATACTTTCTGCAAACATAACACTTTACCAAACCATAAATCAATATTATGCAATCAAATCAACTAATTCAACTTATCAAAGTTTAGATGCCATATCAAATTTAATATCAAAATCATCAATATCATTGTAACGATTTTTTTTTGGATCAGGTGACAAGTAGAGCTCACATCCAAATATCAAGTTATAACTTCATCTATGTCATGCCAACAAATTGTCATTTACTAAGCAATATCAAACCAAACTTCATCAAGTCATCCTCATGATCATAATATAAATCATTTTTGTCACTAGATGTAAATGCATACATGGATACGTCATGCAGGTTCAATCCATTTATTGTGAGATTACTTCATACTAAATCACAATTGTTTATACTTCAACCATTATGCCAAGGACAATGAGGTTAATACAAAACCATTACTGAATACCAATATTAGTCACTGAAAGTTACTATGCTCACATAGCACTGTCATCAAGGAAAATCATCATATATCATGTCAAAACCCTAATTTGTTAACACAATGAATTCAATTAGTCCATAACTCAAAACATATCAAGTATCATGTCAAAGTCTTATCATCATCAATTATCAATATTGCTCATCTATATTAATCAACCAGATTTTGTCAAACCCTTGCAATTATTATCAAATATTGTCACACACTAGCTTCAATTGTTAAATCATAATGACAAATTGATATGCATATTTTTTTCACCTACAAACACAATTTTAGTCAATACATTCACATTCTCTATAGTAAGTCAAACATTCAAACTTCCCTGCTCATAGGACATTATGATGTATGCTCCATATCTGTAAGACTGTCATAATGTTGGTGCATTATTGATTTTATGAATAAGGATTTAGCTTTGTGACCTATAAGCATAATCACACCCATAGCCTTTCTTCCATGCGATTGAGAGGCTAAAATCGTACCCTCAAGCTTGCTTGGTTGAGGCTTAGAGTAAGGAAAAATCTTTCTTCTTAGACCAAAACTTGTTGCATATCAACAATATCATATATTTGTCCATTCATGCCCATAAATCATACTTCAACAGTAAATAATATTCTATACATATGCAAATGATAATAGGTGTAGGGATTTTATGAAGAGTTTCTCCCTCTTAATGAGCATTCCCTACAACCATAAGTCATCAACCTGTCTATAATATTACCATGCATCAGCAAAATTGTTAGATCATAAAATCAAGCTATATTATGTTCTAAAACATATATTCATCATGGTCATAACATGTTAGCATCAACTACTTCATCATTACATCATGACATCAATCTTTCATCAAGAGTTAGTGTCAAATAGATAATAGGAGTATACTTCAAGAATCATGATCACAACATCACTTCTTTATCACATAACTCAATCCATCAAGTCAGGGCATTCAATTTTACCATATGTCATAATTACTAAGCTCATCAAAACTTAACCATGGTCAACAAAAGATCTTGAATATCAATACTTCTATCATTATGGTTATCATGCTTATCACAAACATTATCAATAATATCAAGCTACCATATATAAGAATCAATGTGCAAGCCAAAAATAGTATATGTTAGCCAAATATCAAATATACCAATGTATCAAAAATCAATATTTCTAAGTAGCTTCATAGAATCAAGAAATTCATCATGTCTAAGAAGTAAGATACTTGTTCAATACCAAGTGCACCATTTCATCATAAGAACCATGAATCCAAATGAATTTCATATGCATTATTAAGAAGACATTCTCATCATACCTTAGGGCTTACCTTGCAATCCAATATTACAGTTGAAACATAACATTGAAACAATATACCATGCATACCTTGTAGTATTCAAATACCTGTGCACCTTCTTATTTTACATAGGCAACTTGTAGCACTTTGTCACCTTTTCATGAGGTGCCTCTTTACCTTTTATGAAGTTAGCTCCTCTCTTCCTGCACTAGCCATTATCCTTGAGAAGGATCCACTTATCACAACTCATCAGGAGATTAGAAGCATCCAAATAATCAAATATACATGCAGGAAGTATATGTAATAATCAAAACAATAATCAGATCCATAAGTCTAAAAGTAAAGACATAACGAAGGATCATAAATCGAAAAGTACTTATCTTCAATGAGAGGTGATCATCTCCCTCTTGAACCAACCTTCAAGATCCATCATTGTCCATTGTCCTTATAACAATGTTGCCTTCAATATTTCAACCAACTTTATCAACAACCAAGCCTAATAGAGACTATCCCATCTAGGGCTTCATTAAATCTAACAAAAGTGCTTGAACATATTCACATTAGTCATGCTAGGGTTTTTAAATTGCATATCTCAAATATTTTCCATAAACCAAGGTTTCTTCCAAACCCTAACCTCATAGTATCCATCAAACCTTAATAACCAAATTGTCTAAGGTTTCCTTCAAACCCTAGAATTCTTTTAGGTCTCCTCCATCCTCTCTTGCTTCCATCAATGGTGTCATCATAGGGGTGATCTCCATGACTTTTCTTGAGCCCAACTTTAATACCATGTTAATTTTTTTAGGGCTATATTATTCTTTGCTTTGATAATTTCATTTCTTCATTTACACATTAAATTCACCCCACAACATCATAACATTATTCAGATTTACATCATTATTCAGCGACATATGCAATTATGTAGAAAGAACAATGTCATCATGAATGCACCGGAATATAAAGGAACAATAGAAGAAAATCATTCACACATAGAGACACCAGGATTGGTCGGAGATTAAGACAAAACCCACTATGGAGGAAACCCTTTCAAATTCTTCTTCTTATTAGATTGTCATTGAATGATTTAACGAAAGAGAGTACAATGATCCATATCTTAATCCATAAACTTATCCAGTAAAATCAATTAAACAATATCCATGAGATGAACCCAACAATTTTAATACTCAACATCCTATATTAGAAGCCCAGAATCAATTGTTATTGTCTGCGGTCAACGAGCGAAAACTTTGGTCAACAAAAAATTGCAACTTTAGGTCCCAGTTGCAGCGAGGAGGTGGGCATGCGAGTGAATAGGAGCTTTCAGTTACTCCCTTGAGCCTGCAAACCAGCGACCAGTCGAATATGTCCTTTGGTAAGCCTGCGACTGAGAAACAAAACCCTAAAAACATATGCGCGAGCTTCAGACCCTACAATTTCACCTTTGTGCGAACTCGTTTCTCCACAGAGCTGCCTCAAACCTGTGCGAGCTAAAAAGAAAAAAGAAAATAGAAGAATGATCCATGATGATATCCAAATGAGGTGGAGGTCACTTATATTTATAGCCTTCCAAGGGTGTCCAATTTGCTTTTATGGCTAACCTCATCAAATATGCACATGTGGGCATATAATTCAAAAATACACTTTCCCTTGTCCAAATTTGATGATGTTTAGGTCGATTTTGGTCCTCTCGGAAAGAGGAATTCAATGCAATCATCATCTCCATCAAATGAGTTGTCCAAAGTGGAATTTGGCCCTAGTTTCCAATTTTATCAAAATCTACACTTGAAATATAACAAAGAGCAAAGATAAACTTATTTTAAGGATGTTGCTAAGACTAAAGGGAGATATTCTACAAGAGATGGGAAAAAACTTGATGAAAAACCACAGTAACCAGGTTTTTTTTTTTCCTCTGCAAAATGCAACAAGGGTCTAAGGTTTGTTCAATGACATTATCTCTTGATGGACTCTAGATTACAATAAAAATGACAATGAAGAAGCAACATTTGAGCCATCTTTGTGTACTGAGACATATTTCGTAGTTCATTGATAAATATCAAATTGACTACATTGCTCACTATGCAAATACAAATGCAAGCAAGCCTACATATAGAAGGCCAATACAAGTCATGTGAAGGCCAATCAAGCTTTAAATGGTGCTACTATGTGTGTGCATTCAGATGAATTGTGGGTTCCAAGTGTGTGTTTTAAGTTTCTTTCATGCAGATGAATTGGGGTTGTCGAAGTATACAAATAGAAAAAAGAACTAGACAAGATGATCGACTAAACATATGATGGGCTATCGGCAAGCAAACAAAGAAAATATCGAAAGCAACCAGAAAGTGAAAATAAATCGAATCATCCCTAGAGTCCCTCTTCAATAAAATGCTGGAAAGAACTGAAGAATCTCCCAGGTCCAGTTCAAAGAAGAGAAGTACCCTGCAAAGAGTGCTTGATGCAGCTCGTGTCGTTGTGCTTGATCCACCGAGAAAAAAAAAATTGGAATCTTAGGCACTCAATGGGCATTGCATGCAGTTACTGCATTCAGACCAACAACTTTATTCATACAAAGTTATTTTTTTTGCTTTCATACACGAAGAAGGAATTCAGTGCTTCGATTGATGTTCGGAGGGAATGCCATGTAGATTGCCACGAGGGAATACCCACGGGACATGCTTTGTCGGAAAACATCGGTTGGACGCCACAGAGTCATCGTTTGACTATTATATCGATGAATTTGGCACCATGGCAACAATGGTATTAGAAGAATGTGGACATGAGCAGAAATGATGGTATGTATTTTTCAAAGTTATGTGTTTCAAGGATATGGTATTCTCCAATGCAATGCAGATTAGGAGGGACTGAATAGCCTGGAGCATTACACAATCTCAGCATACGGTAGCCTGGAACGTTACACTGAGACGACTAGCATTGCAGGGGAAGTTATAAACTAGAGGTGATGCCAAAACCGTACGTTGAGTGGAAGTTGCCTAAATAAAGAGCGTTACATTATCATTATGTTATTACAATGATCGTGGACAGGAGATAGGGTTGACAGAGATGACAGGAATTGCAGAAGCTACAGGGGCGTAGATGATAGATTTGGTAGGAGAAGTGACAGATTACAATGGCAGAGAATGGACAGAATGCAACGCTGCTCAGACCACAAAGGCCACAGAGAGAGGTTATTTAGATCATGCAAAGTGCGTGTGTTACTGCTGGAATATATCTATCTGTGCGCTAAATGCTTGATTATAGTGCGTTGAGATGATTCATATGGAGTTATTGGTAAATATAGTGCAATCGATACAATATTATTAATTGCATTGAATTATTTATTGGCAGCAGACATGTCGAACATATATGATTGCAGCACAACATGCGTTATTTATCTTGGGTTATATATCCATTGCTGAGATTATATATTGGCGTTACAACTTTTTGCATTATGGAATATATCACATAGCACGTTATATATATGTATGGCGGCATATACATCTGACGGGTTTTGATATATTATGACAGCGGTATCATTGCTACACAGAGTTACGGCTTTGGCATAAAATTATTATATTGATAACCGCCATTAATATGTTATATTAACGATATTCGATATTATGGGATGTTATACAACCATGTGTTATATACATTCCAGAGTTATATTCTATGGTGAATGCTATTATGGTCGATGCTATACCGCCTAATGTTATACATTCCAGGGTTATATTCTATGGTTAATGTATGCGTTGGTTTATGTTACAATATATGCCCAACGATTACTATATATTATGGTACGATAACCATGGTATAACACACAATAACGATAGTTGCATGATTACGACAGCCACATGATATATATTGATGACTTGATAACAAGAATTCGTTGATATATTCAAAAGTACAATGCGTTATGGCTCAACTATATGATGGAGCAATATTTACTCTTTACCATACAACAACTTATACAATATGGAAAACAGTGTTGTTCAAAACATGGAGTGCATATGGAGTTAATTGTATCATGGCAGTGTTATCATTATCATTATCGTTATATCATGACAATCGTTATTCATATAGCAGAGTTAATACATTAATTAGATCGTCAACGTCACATTGCAGATTACAGTGATGGATATTAAAATCACTTAGTGGCGTTATATTGGCAAAGGCGTTTTCCACGTTTGTCCAGCGTTGGTGAATAATATCTTGGTGAATACGTTGGTGCATAACGATAATTGTATATAACGCGGCCTTTAGAAGTAAAAAAGGTTGGTTCAATTTGCAGACCACCTAATGAATAATAAGCCCAACGCAATTATGCTCCTCAGAGACTTGCGAGATCCACTTGCAATCTCTTTAACTGAAAGTTGTCTCCGAGCTCACTAGAAGGATTAGAACAAACCAATTCGAGATGCAAGGCATGGAAGAGTCCACACCATTGCAATATTCATATTGCATTTACGAGGATTCGAACTACGACTCTTGCTCTAGAACTTATGAAGTTATGTAGTTATCGGCATTCCCATGAGAAAACTCATATGAACTGAATAATTCACATAGGATACCTTTCGGCGCAGCTTCTTGATTCTCCATAGATGTTATCTGTCTTAACGCTTTGAGAGGAAATGTTTTGGTCATGAAATATGTGAAACTATGTACTGCAAATAAAAGTGAAAATGGGAATTACTATATAGTTTCAGTGCACACTGCTACTATCTACGAATGAATCTAAACTCTCAAAAATGTTCATATTAAAAGACTTGTGATATTCCTTCGTTGTCTAAACAAATAGTTTGAAAAAGTAATCTCAAGGAAATCGAAAACAGTTGCACCTGCATTTACATCATCTTTAGTTGTTGTTTGAACTATATTTCAACGTCATGAGAAAGATCTTACAAATAATGAGATGTTCTATCCGTGTACGTTCCATGATACTCGTGGAACGCATGAAAACAATGTGTAGAAGATTATAAGAACCCCAACTCTATACTTCCACAACTTCTTGTGGCATTAGCGTTGAACTTGTTGTGGCTGGTGTCATTGCTTAGCTTCAAATTCTCATGGGGATCTATGCTAGGTGTAGATATATGTTCTCATGGTGGTTTTCGACAGAAAGTTATGCATGTGCAAGAAACTCAAGTCAAATGTTGCATTGATAATTTTTATGTGTTACCTTGAGTGAAATTTCCTTTGCTCCCGCCATTGTAACCTTTCCACGGAAAAAGACAAATAATGAGAACAATCATACAGCGTCAGAGCAGCAAGCAATCCTAAAATTTCTTTTTTGTGATTTGTTGCAAGGACCAATCAATATCGTTGGCCTATCTTGCACGGTAGCCCATGGTAGACATTGGCGTTCAGAATTTTGAGTATCGAAATTATTTAAATGGGTTGTTGGACAATAGTTTTACATGCACCCGGGTCAACAAAATGAATCCTCTTACACCGTATTGAATGTTGCGGTATTGAATGTCGTCTGACGATGAATATGACTTATGGGTTCCAAATCTAATTTCAGCAAAAATTCACAAAAGTCTCTGGATATAAAACGAGGTAATTATGTTTTTCATGGAGGAAAGTGAAGAGAAAGAGCTTTAGAAGCAGGCAACAAAGTCACATGTATGATTTACAAGTTTCTTTAAGAGCAAGTCCGCACCCTTCGAAAATCTTCTCAGCAAAATTGCAAACTATTCATGCATTATTAACCACAACTTCTTCCGTCAATATTGTTTGCATGGTTATATTAATTCGACTGGTATATATATATATATATATCACTTTTTGCATGATTAAATTAATTTTGATGGGCAAAAAATATTATAAGGAAGGAAAGAAAGAAATAAATAAATTATTTTAATGTCCATCAGGCTAAAGATAGCCTATGGGACAGATTGCTTCTTCATTTGCTTGACGGCCCTTTTTCCTGTGAAGCTTCAAAATAAATGCTTCTAGCTTCTCGACAAACCCCTCGCTAAATAGATTATCCCAAGAGTTAGGTGTCAGCATATTTGACAAACCCCTCGCTAAATAGATTATCCCAAGAGCTAAGTGTCAGCATATATGCCTTTCCCTATTGTCTTTGAAGGCCTCACATTCTAAAATAAAATGTTTTTCTGTTTCCACTTTTCCGGAAGAACAAAAAATGCATACTCTTTCCTCCCACACTTCTTTTGGCCTTTTCCAGCGCCTTGTTTCACAACAAAGTTGATGAGAATTAGTCTTTAACTAAGCAATAAAATTTTATCTCTCCAAGAAATATTGGCATCTATGTATGCTTTTGGTTGATGACTATGAGTGAGATTAAACACTTCAATATAGTACTTTTTCTTTCTTCCTAGCTCCTTATCCCAAGTACACTTGTGGAACTTTTCCATAACAAAAGCTTTTATCTCTTCGCTATTTATAGAACACGTGTTCAAGCAGATACCCCCTTTACTAAACCATTTGTTATTTTGATGCATCCAAGTTTTTTTGCTCTTGCACAATCTATTATTAAAGACAACCTTAGGCCATCTACCTTCTTCCATTTGTTCAATTTTTTTTAAATACCTTATGACTTGTACCATAGCAATTGCTTCAATAGGAGCAGTGCCTGTTTCACTTAACAAGATAGCACAAGGAACTGCACTTTTAATCTTGAATTTGTTTGTAATCAAACACTTCTGATTTTTCTCAATTTGTCTTCAATGCATGTCGGATGTACTACTGGCCCATAGTTCACAACCATAGAGAATCACCAGAATCACTAGAAGCCCAAAAAGAGTTTGAGTGGTTTTCCAGTCCCATAACTATTCCTCTCTACACCTATTTTGAAAAGCATAAACTGCTTTCCAACCCCCCAAAGCTCTTTTTTTTCTACAACCATTCCAGCTTAGATTTTTGTTGAAGTCAATTCCGAGGTATTTGTAATCCACAACTTCTTCCAGAATGTTGCCTTCAAAGTAGAACTTGTGCTGGCTATATTTTTTTTCTTAGAGAAAACCACTACTTTCGTTTTGCTGATATTGACTTGCATTCCACACTTCTGCAAAAATGCTCAAGGGATAGTATGTGCTCTTGCAAACCAAGAGCCGATTTAGCAATCAGAATAAGGTCATCTATATACAAAAGAAGCCTTATAACAAACTTGCCCAAATAGATACGTTCACCCCCTTGCGAATTTAATCACTCTTCAAGCTTGTCGATATATAAACCAAAAAGGGTAGGAGACAGCGGGCAACCTTGCTTGACCCTTATATTGCCTCTAAAACTTTCAGAAATGTCTGCTGAAGTTCTAATTATGACTTTCACCTTTTCATACAACACATCCACAACTGCTCTCAAATGTTTAGGAACCCCAATTTCCTCCATTCTGTGCCAAAGCTTATCCCTAAGAACTGAGTCAAACGCTTTTCTGAAATCAACAAAGCAACAAAAGACTTGTTCCTTTTTCTCCCAAACTTTTTCAATGATGTGCCTTAAATTTATACAATGATCAACTGTAGAATGTTTAGGTCTAAAACCTGCTTGCTCATTAGCACGCTTATCTCTTTCTTCTGCCCACTTGCTAATTTTGTTTTCTAGCATGCTTCCAAATAGCTTTGAAAACAAAGGGTTTATCATGATGGTCCTATAATTGGAGGGATTATTGACGTCACCGCTCTTGAAAAGAGGTATTGCCAGACTAGTTGTCCAATCTGTGGGGAGCCCCTATTGTATGATGTTGTTGAAGATTTTTGTAATGTGAGGTGCAAGAATCTTTAAGCCCCACTTTAGATATTCTACTTGGAGTTCAGCTAAGTGTTTTGCTTTTCCAACACCCAACTTCTTGATACCCATCTCTACCCCTTGTACCGTGAAGAGTTCAGTATCAGTGTTGACCAAGGGGGGAGGGTCAACCTTGGAAACCTGCTCATAGAGTAAGGAAATTTCTCTACTGGAATTTGTGATTAACTCCTAGGATGGGGACAAGGAAGTCAATATGGGAAAAGAAAAGAGGATTCACTAAACAAACAAGAATTGATGGACATGCAAAATTCTTCTAATGGGTTTTGTTCTCTTCTTTGAATACCTAGGAAATTTTCATCACTAAAGTGAAATTGTTGTAGTCTAAAGCATTCTTCATGACACTGGCAACTGTTATGAATGTTATGTTTTTATAGGCAAACAAGGAGAGCACTAGTATTGCAACTCATGTTCACACTGTATTTAGAATATCCGAAGTTGTTGAACCTTATATACGCAGAAGACGCTGTGAGGGGCATTATAGAATTTGTTAAAACACCAAATATGTTCCAATGCAACTGACTTGATATGAGATGGAAAGTATTCATTGGTATATCGCTTGTCACAAATTTTTCCTTAGTTAAAGATTAGATTCTTATTCGGAACCTCAAGCTACAAATTCCAAATTATTGAAAATCTATGGTCTCATCCACAAAGATTGCATAACAAAAATATAGTTGATGTCTCTTGCCAATCTTGCTTCCAAAGGATTTGGAGAAATGGCGGAGATGTGCGGTTATAGATGATAAGGTGGAATTTTGAATTGTTTGAGCAATCATTTTAAATTGTAAAATGGATTTGAGGAATGCCATTGAAACTTAGCATCCTTTATTTCAACAGTTCTCTGCAAATATCCATATACGAGTGAAATAAGCTTAAAATTCAAGGCTAAATTCGAGGGTTAGTTGCACACAATGTTGTCCTTACTAGATGGTATGAGAATAGAAAAGCACATTATATTTCTTACACCTTCACCTTCAAAAGAATGTGCAAATCCCAAGTTTAAAAGTGGATTCAATGCAAGTATGCTTAAAAATAATACACTTGTTTCTTTGGATTTATTCGATGTATGCATAATGATGAATGATATGATGCTCATAGTGTCATGAGGCATCAAAACATTGCAAGAAAGGTTGTTGTTGGATTTAACAGTTCAAAACATTGGAGCCTCAACATGCAAAAACCTATATGTACAAGGTGATATGAAACCAAATAATGGGTGGTATTACTAAACCTTAAGCTTGATAGTTGTTTGATGAAAAAGTCGATGGTGAACCTATGCCAAAAGAACTAGAAGAATTTGTGCAATCACTGAATATCTCCTTGTTATTTTCCATTGTGAACCATACCCTCTTGCCATTGATGTCAAAGAGGGAGGTAAGCAAAGGTAAGGATGACACTTCTCAGAACGAAAGGGGAGGATCAATGTTTTTCCATCAATGCCAAAGGGGGAGATTGATGACATTATTGTCATTGATGGCAAAGGAGAAGCAAAAGAGTAGCAAAGGCATAGGAGCAACAAGGTATGTTGCATGGATATTTGATAGCAAGATATGAAGGTGATGGCAAAAAAAACAACACGAACAACAAAGACAAAGGAGCAACAACAAGGAAAAGGAGCAACATGAGTAACAAAAGAAGCAAAGGAACAACTAGGAATAGTCAAGGCAAAGGAGCAATAGCAAGGAACACTAGAAGAACAACAACGAAGAATGGAAAGAAGAGCAACAACAACTTAACAAAGATATGTCATTCAGAAACAAGAAGAGCAACAATAAAAACACATAGATATGGCATTGTGTGTACACTGTATTGAAGGGATTTTGTATTGTAGGAGCAACGAGGTATGCAAAGGAGAAGATATGTACGCTAGATGTTGCATATGTTGTTATAGTTGCAAAGAAACAAATTATGCTTGGTATGTTTGATGATAGCAGAACAACAAAGCAACAAATACCTTGATGGCTTGGCAAAGCATTGATGCTTGCATGTGTGGTGTATAAGGCTGATTTGAAGACTAGTTGTTGGAGAAAATTGTTGTGATGCAAGGAAAGACTCCATGAAATCAAACGCAAGGCTGCTGAGACAATGACATGAAGATGTTGTGATGCATGTCCAAGGCAAAGGCAAAGATGTTGCATAGATTTTTGCGACACATTAATGGAAAATGTTGTTATTGATCATGAGGAATGAATGCTCAATTATATAGTCATAGGTTATTCCTATAATGTTACATGATGTTGGCATTATATTGATGAATTTAATCAATACATGTGGATGAAAATAATATTGGGTGGAGCATTAATTTTTGTGTTCTCATATTCAAAATATGAAGAGTTTGGAAATAAATGAGTGGAAGGTAAAGAGTCAAGTCAGTTCACTTCATATTCTTATGTGAAATACAAACAATCAGCGAACTATCTTTACAAAATATGTGCTTTTGGAAGGCAAGGAGAGGTTAGAGAGTTGGACAATGTGTGAGAGCTGATTAAGGTGTTATGCATTAGTTAATTGGCACATATGAAGCTTATGTGACACAGATTTGAAGGGAACAAGAGGCAAAGATGAAGATGGAGATATGCATAATTAATGACAAAGTAAACCAACACATTGTTGTTTCTTGTTTGCATCAGTGGATTGTAGTCTCCTTTCAAGTAGTGGCTTGATAAATATCAGGTTGGAGCCTGTTGAGGTAGGAGCTTCCTGTGGGTTGTATCCTACAGAAAACGTACAGGAGTTGGAGCTTCCTTGCATGTTGCAACTTGCAGAAAATTGAGGTAGCAGCCGCTTGTGGGTTGGAACCTACAAATAATCAGATGTAATAAAGGAGTAGGAGCTTCCCTCTCCATCAAAATAATAAAAAAATCATGGTTTTCTCCCTGTATGGGTTTCCACTTATATCTGGTGTCAATATGTGTTGTTATTATGTGTTGATGTGATGTTTTGGTTTGTGTATTACTTGTTCACATATTTGATCTGTTGGTCATTATTGGTAAGTTCCTCATTTAATGTTTGAATTAATGAGTTTTAAAGAAAATAACTAAATATCCATGAATGTACTAAACTGATGCACCCCACTTCCCCTCTCTCAGTTTAGCCAAGTTTTCATCGTTCCTCTTTTACTTGATCTTTTTCCTTGATTTCTTGACTTTCGTTTTTTATTTCTTCTTGTTCCTAACTTCAGATCGAACTTCTTTCTTGTGTGTTTGAAATGGTAATAAGAGAGGTCGAAGTTGCTTCTATATATAGGCTTTCCATGAGGTTGATTACCCCTCTCTAGGTTGACTTCTTGCTGGTAGGGCCGACTTGTACTAGGAGGCATAAAAGGATTTTCTAGACTAAAAATAATATATTTTTTTATGTCACAACTTGCCCAATAAGGTCTTATACAAATAATAAAGACTCTTTTGACTCAAGAAAAATATTTTCTTGACTTAAAAAACCCTAGAAACATGAAGAACATGCTTGATCTAATTAACCAACAAAATAGAGCATTAAACCTATGCTTAAAACAATAATTTTTTTTTCTTTTTTTTTTCTTGTAACATAAGATATACATAATGACATGAGTACATTGACAATTATGAAGATCGAAACTAGTTACATTTTCTAACAGAATTATCCTCATTCAATCTTTAATTTAGTTTCATCAAGTGTTAAAAAAACAAATCTATCAAAATGCAAACCTTTCCTCAATTTTTACACTTAAAAAAATATATGCCATGAAAAAAGCAATCCTTCATAATATAGCCTCCACTGCCAGGCACAAATATTTTGTCATTTTTATTGATGATTTCTCAAGGAAGTGTTGGATCTTCTCCATGCTGAACAAAGATGATACATTCTCCAAATTCATAGAATTCAAAGCACTAGTTGAGAAAGAAACCAACAAGAAGGTGAAGGCTCTCATAAGCGATAATGGAGATGAGTATGTTTCGAATGAATTCAAAAATTTATGTGCGAAAGAAGGCATTCGAGAGAGTTGACAACACCCCACAACACACAGTAGAATGGGGTGGCTGAGAGAAAGAATCGTAGCATTGTGGGAGTTGCGAAAGCTATGTTACATGACCAAGGCTTGCCTCTGCATTTGTGGGCTAAGGCATGCGACACAACAGGGTACTTGCAGAACCGGAGTTCTCATTAGATTCTTGGTATGATTACACCGGAGGAGGATTTCTTGGGGAGGAAGTCGGATGTGTTGCACTTCAGGATTTTTGGAGCCTCTGTTTACTGCCATGTCTCCAAATAATCAAGGAAGAATCTTGAGCCAACAACAGAGTTGGGGTATTTGTGGGTTACACAGAAACTCCTCGCAACTATCGTGTGTACTTGCCATTCCTAAGAATGACAGTTGTGCGAATGGATGTAAAGTTTGATGAAGAGAAAGAGACGCAGTGCGCTCTTAAGAGGAAGCTTCAGATCCCACCAGAAGAAGAGATTTTAGTTCCAAAGGAGGAGCCTCAGGAAGTTGTGTAACAACCAAAAATTGAGGAGTAGAGAGTGGAGACATCTATTCAAGCAGAACCATCCAGAGAAGGCAGAAAAAGAACCAGGGAAGTTGATAAACTTGTGCAAGATGCAAGGGAGAATGCTAGAGCTCCTTCAAATTTGCGTAGGCAGAGAAGGTCACCTGAGAGGTATATTAGATACATGGCTCTAATGACTGAGCTTGTAGAGTCTGAGCCATCCTCTTTCGAGGAAGAAGAAGAGAAACCTGTATGGCTTGATGCAATGGTGGAGGAATACATATCCATTGTAAAGAAAAGTTTTTGGGAAGTGGTCCCAAGACCGAAAGATAAATCAGTTGTGGGCTTGAGATGGATCTTCAACGTTAAGCATGCAGCAGACGGAAGCATAAAGAAGTATAAGGCCAGATTTGTGGCCAAAGGATTCTCTCAAGCTGAGGGAATTGAATATGAGGAAACCTTTGCTCCTGTAGCAAGGTATTCATCCATTAGAGCAATTCTTGCTCTGATAGTGCAGATGGGGTGGAAGATCTACCATATGGATGTAAAAACAACATTTCTCAAAGGGGTTATTGAGGAGGAGGTGTACATCGAGCAACTAGAAGGTTTTGATACATTTGATCAAGAGTCTTATGTGTGCAGACTCAAGTGAGCGTTGTACAATCTACAAGAAGCACCCCAAGCTTGGTACACCAAGATCGACATTTATCTCACCGGTTTGGGCTTCACCAAAAGTGAAGTGGATGCAAACCTCTATCACATCTTGGTAGAAGGTAAATTTCTTATTATTGTCTTATATGTTGATGATTTGATTTTGACTGGTGATGAGCAACTGATTAGATCTTGCAATGAGGACCTTGCAAGGGAATTTGAAATGAAGGACATGGGTCTCATGTATTACTTCCTCGGGTTGGAAGTATGGCAAGGCGATGGGGAATTATTTTTGTCTCAAGGCAAGTATGTAAATGAGATACTACAAAGATTTTGCATGGAGAGTTGTAAGCCCACAAAGACACCTCTAGCAACTAACTGGAGAAAGGAGGATGCCACTTCAGGTGAGGAAGTGGATGCTACTATTTTTCAGTGGTTAGTGGGTTCACTAATGTACGTTGTGAACAAACAATCAAATATGTGTTATGTAGTCAACCAGCTAAGCCAAGCTATGGTTAGGCCAACTAGATTATTTTCTAAGGCAACTAAGCATCTTTTATGGTACCTCAAAGGCACTACCCAGTTTGGACTATGGTATTGACAGAAGAGAGAGTGAAGTTGTGTGGCTTCACAGATGCAGATTGGGCAGGGAGTCCATCCCATCGAAAGAGTGCATTAGGTGGAATTTTTAGTGTTGGGTTCGCAGCGGTTTCCCGGTACAACAGGAAGCAAATATCTATGGCACTCAGCTCGATAGAAACAAAATACATGGTTGCAAGTCAAGCAACATGTGAGGTGACCTGGATGAGAAATATATGTGGAGGACTGTTTGGTCAAACAATGGATTCAACTGTGACCTACTACGATAATCAGAGTTGCACCAAGCTCTCTGAGAATCTTGTATTTCACAATCAATCCAAGCATATCGATATTCGGTATCACCATTTGCAGAACTGTGTAGAGAAGGATAATGTTGCTACAATACATTCCAACAGAGGAACAAGATGCTGACATTTTGACAAAGGCTTTGTCAAGAGGGAAGTTTGAGTTCCACAGATGCAGGATAGGGGTGGTTGATAATCCATTTCTTGCTGACAGGGAGTGTTGAAAAATGCAGCAATAAATTCTCAATTTGATTTTGTCGTGATTAAATTGAGAAAATTCCAATTTCCACATTAGCAGACAACTTGGATGCAGTTAACTTGTGTGATATGACTTGTGTCACCCAGTGTACTCAGTAAATTCGATTTGGAGGACTTAGAGTTTAGTTAAGCATAAGTGATTGCTAATTTGTAGCAATCAAGGTCAGTGATATCAATTTGTTTTCAATTAAACTAGTTCCAACTGTTGGAGGAACTAGTGGAAGGTCAGTGGTGCAGTGAGACTTCAACCTAACTCAGTGATCATCCAGTTAACTAATCAATCAACCCAAAATAGCTAGTGCATGTAGAGAATTCGAGTTCCCAAATTGTGGTGGAGATTCCAAGGCAGTGTAACAATAGTTGTAGACTAGTCTTGAGTGTACAAGTGTTGCATGTAGTCAGACGATCAACCTTGGTGAATTACGCAATCAATTTGAGGAATTTCCTAAATAATAGGGCCCTAATTTCTCATGGATTTGTGCAAGGAAATAGAGGCTCAAGCAGAGGTAGAAATTTACTAAGTCTGGGTCAAAGTTTCCTAGTGAGCAGAGAGATAGGTTATTCACTTGCAGGTTGTGCTCAATTGAGCAAAGCAATTGTAATACATCTCTATTCATCAGATTAATGCAAGTAGGCATAGGGGTTTTTAGCAGATTGTTTTCCCCTGGAAAAATACTATGTGCATGTGTGTTATTTCTCATTGCATGTTTGTGATTGATGTTCTAAATTGTGAATTGAATTCTGCAGAGTAGTAGAGTAGGTTTGTGTCTTGTGATTTTGATTAAAATTTCATGAGCAGTTGCAAATCTACACCATAATTTCTACATGGTATTGGAGCATGATTCACATTAGAGCAGGAATTTCGAAGTTGTTTCTCAGGAGGTTCGAATTTGTAGTTCAGTGTAGCAGGATCTCTTCAGAGTTGGGAGAATGGCCTTCAATGGACTGAGATTAGAGTATGCCTTGGAAGGAAACTCAAATTGCATTGCATGGAAGGATCGCATGGAGGTGGTGCTTGATGACAATGGCTTGCTAGTATACATCAAGAGAGACTTTGCAAACCCAACGAAGTCTGATGCACATAACCTAGCCCAACGGAAGAAAGATGTAGCCAAGGCAAGGAGAATAATCTTGGAGGGAGTGCAAGACCACATTGTCACAAATCTCCATGGAAAAGAAACTCCTTATGCAATGTGGTAGGAATTGCCATATCTGTTCCAGAATAGCGATGACCATAGGAAACTGACATTCAAGGATAAACTTCGAAATATCAAGATGCATAGGAATGACACTATTCAACAGTATCTGATTAGGTTTACACAAGTTTGTGATGAGCTTGCAAGAGTTGGTGTTACTGTTTCACATGATGACTTGGTAAGCCTAGCCCTTCTAGGCATTCCCAAGAACTAGCATAGCTACCAAGATTCGGTGAATGGGAGGGAGAAACTACTAAATTAGGAACACTTATGGTCTGATTTGGTATATGAGGAAATAAGGCGGAATACCAGAGATGGAACCTCATCCAAGGGTGAGGATGAAGAAAGCATGGCATTGGTTGGAAAGGGAAAGAAGGGAATATTGAAGAATGTAACTAGGTTTGGTCTTCATAACTGTATTTGAGTCATAATGAAATGTATTTATCAAAAGAAAGATTTATTATTATTATTATTATTATTATGACTTATTAAAGCATGGGTTTCATGCTTGGGTCATCATGTTTTAAGTCAAAATCCCCATTGAGGACTTCTAGGTTTTGTTTTGAGCCACTAGAGTCATTGTCCATTTAAAGAGACTCTTCTTGGGCTTTTGAATCATGTAAAAAGAATTAATATTTAGTAAAATAAGTCACTTGTCACCTCCACACCAAGTCGGCCCCTACCTAATCAAGTCAGCCTACAAGAAGGTAAATTGAACTCCAGACAAGGGTATATATACAAGTAGTTCTATTCATTTGGAAGATATCTCTCACACAAGTTCAATATCCAAGAGGAGGCAGAAAAAGTGTGAAATTACAAGAGGAGGAGATTTGTTAGAGAAGAAAAAATTGAAGTTTCTAGGTTGTCTCTCTCTCACACGTGTGGATTTACTGAGCTATTTGCTGGCAGGTCGAAGTTTCTGTTGCATCAAAGTTTTTTCTGGGCTACTGATGGGTCGAAGATTTTGCTGGGCTACTGCTGGGTCAAAGTTCTGTTGCTACATCTAGGTTGAAGTTGTTGCTAGAAAGTTATCATCTGCAAAAAAGGGAAGGGATCACTTGGTTGTTGGACGAAGTTTGTGTCTAGGTCAAGAAGTCTTGGATCATCTCGTGAAATTATTAAGGAAGAGTTGTTGACTGGGTTTTCCCCTAAATAGGGGTTTTTCTCTCGCTGTCTGCCTACATCTGGTGTCTATGATCTTTGTGTTATTGTTTTGGTAATTGCTTGATGAACTAAAGATAAAACAAAACATAGGAAAACATACGAATATCACAACTAATTATCAATATAAAGGAAATCGTTCTGCCTTTCTGGTTTTCTAACATGGTATCAGAGCTAAGGTGAAGAAGAAGGAAAAAGGTAGCTTGAAAATCTATTAAAAGGAGAATAAGGAATTTTAAGAAGTTTGAATAAGGGTCATCAAAAGGATCATATAAGAAGTTAAACCTACCATCTTCAAGGACAATGTCTAACTCAATGAAGGGAGAAAACAAATTAGAAGGAACATCTAATTACAGGGCATGGAAAAGGAGGATAGATCTAATCTTTGAGAAGAATAAAGTCTTGGAGCTAGTCAAATGAAAAGTAAAGAAGCCTACAAATGAGTCAAGCGATGCAGAAAAGGAAAAGTTTAGAGAAACAAAGATATTAGCAATGACATTAATGGTGGATGGAATAAAGGATAACATCATCCCATATATATCAAACATAGATTCTGCTCAAGAGATATATGAGGCATTATCCAAATTATTCACAATCAAAAATCTTGGTCAAATAGCAAGTCTTAAGAATAAACTGAGATCTATAAAGATGACAAAGGAAGACAATGTGGCATCCTTTTTTGTGAGAATAGCTAGAATCATAGATGAACTCCAGACAATCGATGAGATAGTGCCTTAAAAGGAGCTTGTAATCACTGTGCTTCTAGGACTGCCAACATCTTAGAGTTCCTTTTCATCAAGTCTCAATAGTTGGAAGGAAACTCTAACAAACTAAATTTATATAAAAATAAACACAAATAATGTAAAAGACAACAAATAAGATTAATGATTAATTAGTTAGCAATTAATGAAAAGGTATGTCCCTAAAGGACATAACCGTTAGTGAAAGGGTACATACCTGGCTATATATACAGGACCCACATTCTCATTTGTATCATCCTATATCAATTCTTTATACAATATACAATTTACAATTATTGTCCTACGATGGATGTCTTTGCCTACGAAGTATTTTAAATATTTCCGCTGCGTATACGACTTTTGGTCGTTACATTGGTATCAGAACTTCGTCCGATCCGGCCTTTGACCACCAACCTGTCGTCAACTCTATTGCCATAGTGATTCTAGCGTTTCGCTACCACTTTTGAAGTTTCTCCAGTTTGTTGTTAGGCCTTTGGCCATTAAAAAACAAAAATATATATAAATATAGAAAAAAAAATCAACTCAAAAAAAGACGAGTATATATATTAAACAAAAATCAATACATACATGAAAAAAAACGCAGTCACAAAACAAATACATATTAAAAACTGAATTTAAAACAAACCAAAAAAAACGACAGCCAAAACCGCCACCCAACAGATAGCCACCATTACGGCCTCCGACAACCCCGATAGATCATCGTAGCACTGTCCGACTGCAAACAACGACATCCTGCACTTTGGTTCGAGGAATGTAGGACCACGTCGTCCTTTCGTCCGTTGTCCACCACTGACAGCCCACACCATCCGCTGCCAGCGGCTGACACCCCACACCATCCACTTCCTGCTGCATCTAAATCCCCCGCTCAGTGACCACATTACCGCTGCTCGACGCCCCCACGTTTTCCCTTGCAGCCATTCGATACCCACCGACTATAGCCACCTGCAGCATAGTGGTCCGACCAGGCTCAACTCCCACTCTGCTCCCCTGTCAACGTTTACATCATGTCTGGCGACACGCAGTGAAACGTCGTGACTCATTCGGCGTAACCCACCATCTGAGTCATGAGCGTTTGAATCACGAGTGGAAGGTTAAAGTTTAATTTTCTGATATATTCATTTAAAAAAAACTGTA
The DNA here is from genome assembly GCA_031772625.1 of Pinus tabuliformis. NCBI lineage: Eukaryota > Viridiplantae > Streptophyta > Pinopsida > Pinales > Pinaceae > Pinus > Pinus tabuliformis. The sequence goes on from CM062811.1 coordinate 891,290,630, forward strand.
TTACCTTTTTTTTTTAGGATGTGGTTCACGGACACCCTGGTCAACGGGTGGTGCTACGTCAACGAAAAAATCTGCGTTGATCGACCCCGAAAAGAATCTAGCCCCACGACCCACTAGCTAGGCCTAACCCCAAGGGCTTCGGGGAGAATGGACCCTGTGACCTCCCGATCGGCGAGGCACTGATTTTGACCAACTGAGCTAACCCTTGGGGCTAAAACTATATTACCTTATTTTAATATAGTTCCAATATAATTATTAAATATAAACTATATCATATATATAGTTATATATAAACTATATTATAATTTTTAATATAGTTACATATTAAAAAAAAAAAAGCGATTGCATAATACCTTAAGTCATCTCAACAAAACAAATGGGATCAATCATTGAAAAAAATGATGGAGCTCAATTCTAAAATGACGAAGGAAGCAAGGTTTTCCTATAATGGTCTTTCAGTTACATATCACAGAGAAATTACATTAAAAGGAAGTATCCAAGGCAAAGAATTTAATGTCGCCATCAACCCAAACAACGACAAAAATTATATCAACATCAACTTGGCAAATCAACTATTAATTCCAGAGCTAAGCATTGGTGTAAGGAAAAATATTTTTGACCAAAAAGAGTATAAAATTAGTGATATACAAGTGACAATAGGTCATTATGAATACATATCTCAATTTCATGTTGTAAGGATGAATAAAAAGACTGACATCATACTCGGTCAACCCTGGTTTAAGGATTTGGGTACATTCATGTTAAACATAGAGAAACAAGTTTTGACGTTTCCTTATAAAGGGAAGATGATCACGTTTCGAGACATAACAAGTAAATCAAAATTGATAAAATATTCATTAGAAGACATTAAGGATATCTTAGACTTGATGTTTCAAGATAACGAAAAAACTATATCAAAGAAGCAAAAAGAGCTTGAAAAAGTCATCTGCAGCAAAGACAAAGAAATTTCGCGCCTTAAAGATCACCAAGAAAAACTACTCGAACAAGTCAAAAAAGCTAAAGCATCAAAGAAGGAACTTAAGGAGCATTTATTAGAATGAGAAGAAGAAAATTTACGTTTAAAGAGCCTTAACCAAACATTAGTAGAACAAATCAAGTGTTTAAAAGATGAGAAGTGTGAAGGCCAAAATAAAGTTAACTCAAAGAATGAGGAAGATTTATGTCTCAAAAATCATAATCAAAATCTGCTCAAACAGATTAAAAAACTTAAGGATAAAAAGAAATCATTAATGAATAGGTTCAAAGAACTTGTCACTAAGGAAGCATCAAAATCTCCAGATGTAGTAGTACAAACTGAAGAAACAAACATCAAGACCACTAACCTCGTAGTTCAGGCAAATTCCAACCTTATTCAAGTAAAAACGTACTCAGAGGTTGTCGTTCAAACAGAGGACACCCCAAATAAAGATTCAGTAGTTAAGTCAACAACAACAATGCTTGACGGAAATCAAGAAACTGCCATAAAAACGTTTAAGAAAGTTCAAACAAGAAAAATTCCTTATCTACATCTAAATCACAAGAGTAGACGCCTTAATAAATCTACAAATATATATAATGCAGAACATAAAAAACAAACTTATGTTCCGAAGAATATTGAAGTGAGCTCAATCCACTCATGCGATAACTATTCACCACACAACTCCAAGGGTCAAAAGATTTCCCAGAAGATTAATCTAGGATAGTCTGATCCATTTTCAGTACGGCAATTTTGTTTATTGCTCAAAACATCATATCGTCTTGTATCAACAAAGATGAAAGCCCAAAAATAAGAAGATATGTCGATCAACAGAAGGGAACCAATCCTTCATCAGTAAGCTTTGAGGACAAAGTTTTTTGAAGGGGAAGGCAATGTAACAAACTAAATTTATATAAAAATAAACACAAATAATGTATAAGTGTTAATTTTTGGTATGTTTTATGCTTAAGAGCAATTTACTTAAATTTTCTTATTAGCTCAATATCAATATCCAGTTTAACAATTACATCAACATGATAGTAAAATGCAGATAGAACATAAACATAAACAGTAGAAGACAAGCCAAGACGAGATGTGGCACCAGCCAGGGACAAACCCCAATGTGGGGAAACCCTTGATCAATTCTTCTTATATTCTTCAATAGTTCAGCGGAGAGAGAGAGTACAAATATACAAAACTGATATTTTATGACAGCAGCAGTAAGGCCTTGACCAAAGAAGTCAATGCTGGTCAAATAGGATAGAAATCTTCCTCTAAGTGGCTTGGTCAAACCCAACCAACATCAGCCTTCAACAGTAGGCTTAATGCACCCAAAAACTACACAATTGGTTTTGCTCCTAGGAAGATCCTTCAACTCCTCGGAAGATCATCCATATGGCACCAATAGGATGTTGAACCAAACAAGGTCAAACCTTGACCCAATACATCTCCCAAAACGATGTTGTCCTCTTGCTGCACTTGCGGTCACTACTTCATGAGTTGGGGTATCACCCTTCAACCCTCATTCTCCACACAGTCAACAATGCAGGCCTTCTTAGGCTGCAGTGTACCAAGGTGAGACTCCACCACTTCCATGTTGTCCAAGTCTGGCTTGATTACCCTTAATGTAGCCCTTAGAAAAGCCTTTTGTTGCTGGCTATGGCCTGCGGCCTAGCCCAGCAACAAGTTAGGCCTACGGTCCTCCATCAAACAACACCCAACAACATCAACGCAATGGTATTAGTCCTACAAGAACTCGTCTTTGCTGTCAACACTTTCTAGCACCCATTTGTATACATACGTTGATTTGATCTTAGCCTATAGGGCAGATCTCTTCAACGCATTACTTTACTTTATGGATGTGGCTTACCAACCTTTGTTAAAATTGGCAACTAGGGCCAAACTTCATGTGGCTCATATTATTTATAGCAGCTAATATTTTTATTGGATCCCTCTCATTAAGAGGTGTAGGATTGATCTAAAGATCATCCGATTCCGATAAGTATTTATGAAGTTATGAATTTATTTATGTTATGGACAAATTGTTAAGTCGACCAGCGACTTATGTAGGCCTAGAAGCCCAACAGTCATGTCTATTCAACCTCTACGTTTTAGTATAAATAGAAGAAGACTTCAAGTCATTTCTATACACACTTGGATCTCTTCCTCTCTCTACTTGTTTTTGGGTTTAAGTAGGAGGAGAGATCATAAGGAAAAGCCGAAAAAGCCGGAAAAGTTGGAATTGCCGGAAAAGCTGTAAAAGTCGGAAGATCCAGAAAAGCCGGAACTTCCAAAAAAGCTAGAACTGCTGGAAAAGATAGAATGGCCAGAAAAGCCAGAAATACCGGAAAAGCCGAAACTGCTGGAACTGTCGGAAAAGCCAGAAAAGCCGGAAATACCGGAAAAGCCGGAAAAGTCAGAACTACCGAAACTGCCGGAAAAGCTGGAAAAGCCGGAAAATCTGGAAATGCAGGAAAAGCATGAAACCCCGAAAAAGCCGAAAATGTCGAAACTGTCAGAACTACCGGAAAAGCCGGAACTGCCAGAAAAGCCGGAACTACTGGGAACTACTGAAACAGCCGAAGCATCTATCTCCAAAGGAACGCAGCAGGATGTATGAGATCATGGGCAGCATAATAAGCAACATGATGATATGAGCATGGCCAGCATAATGATGCATGATGATATGAGCATGGGCAACATAATGATGAATGAGATCATGAGCATGGGCAACTTGATGATGAATAAGACCATGGAAGATGCAGCATGAAGATGAGAGCAGCTCAGTCATCAAGGTTCAACACATGTGACAGTACAACAAGGTGTCACAAGGTAATGTGCAACAAATAGACGAGATGCAACACTATGATAGGTGAACGGGTCACCAGTTGAAGCAATATGTCTTCAACTGATCCCATGCTGATATCAAAAATCAAAGTGATTGACTTCTATTGTAAATGTACTATCTCTCACTTTCTCTGTTGAACTTTGAAGAACATAAAAGAAGAATTGATCAAGGGTTTCCCCACATTGGGGTTTGTCCCAGGCTAGCGCCACATCTTGTGTCCTCTTGTCTTGGCCGGTCTTCTGCTATTTATATTTATGTTCTATCTGCAGTTTACTTTATGCTGATGTGATTACTAATGTGGAAAAGAAATTAAAATAAATTGCTCTAGCATAGAACATACATAAAATTAACATGGTATCAGAGCTGAGGTGAAGACAATGCCCAAGCAAGAGTGAAAGAGCAATCACCAAAGACAATAGGGACAAGACAAAAGGATCAATGGGTTCCACATCTCTCTTCTAAGTTCACAAAGGGTGAAGTCGAAGCAGAGCATATTATCAGAATGGCGTAACAAAAGTTTTTGATGGCCCATCTAAAGATCACTTCATTGGGAAGTTTGGATCTAAGGGTGGAAAGGCGGATGCCTTGGCTGCAATAAGTTCAGCCATTATGCAAAGGAGTGTCTGAAGGTAATGCATGTCATCAAGGAAATGGTCGACTCTTCAAAGAAAGCAAGGAACCCCGAATCACTTTTATGTACTTGATTGCAAGAAGAACCTGGTGTCCATCTCGGAAATGGAAGTCAAAGGTTTCAGGGTGGCACTCATCGATGGAAAGGTACGTGTTTGGAAATAGAATTTTCAAAGATGTTTTTGAGTTCACGGTTGTATCAAATTGCAGGAAGTCCACTGGGGACCATGTCCATTGTCACGTGGCACCGAAGGTCTGTGAGTCAGATGGTGACAGGGATGCCTGAATTCAAAAGGAGCATGAAAGTACATGTCTGAGATGTACCGAAGGAAAATCTTACAAGGGGACCATTCCCCTCATGTAGCAGGTCCACAGGTTTGGAAAAACCGAAGGGGTCTGAGATTGATAATCAGGAATCTCGCATATGTAGGTGGAAGAAAGCCTCTATGGCTTGAAGCAAAACACCCTCGGCACAGTATGAGAGGATCGATGCCTGTCTGATAACACTAAGATTCACTAGGAGTGAAACAGATCCAAACCATCCGAAGGTTGTGGATGATAGACCTCTCATACCAGCACCTTATGAGGACGACCTACTTCTAACAGGTGCAGACCCTCTCATTTGCAGAAGTAAGAGGGAGTTGGATTCTAGATGTGGAATGGTGAACAACAAGCCTGTGACTACCTCGAGGATCTTAACTTTCAGAAGTTATATGGTAGTGATGTTGGACCAAATTTGGGAAATGCCTCTGAATCTCATAAACTTATTCGCGTTGATGTTTTTGGTGAACTTTTGTCTGGACATATGTTTTGCAGTTAGCATGGTGAGCTCATATTTGGTTGAACCTCACTAGATTGGTGTCAAGAAACTTCTAAGATGTCTTCGGGGCACAATCTCTCATGGATTGAGATACACTGCCGGAAATATGAAACTGCATGATTATTCGAATGTTGATTGGGCAAGCAGTGTGGAGGATCACTAGAGCACTTCTTAGTGTTGGTTCTCTTCGGATTTTCCTTCGATATCATGGATGAGCAGGAAGCAAAAATCGGTTGTTATAAGTACCACCGAGACCGGATACATAGCTACGAGTATGACCTCGTATGAAGTTGCCTAGTTGTGGAAACTCTTCAGTGAGTACACATGATGAATACCACTGTGATTCTCTGTGACAACCAAAGGTGGGATTCAATTATTGAGGAATCCCATATTCAATGATTGCTCCAGCAGATAGACATCAAATACTGCCTTATCTAGGATATGGTAAGTCGATGAGCAAGGAGGCTCCATCGCACTGAGATGATGTACAGTCGCTACACTTTGTCAGAGCCCCGGGGAAAGATCAAATTTGTGATTTTCCCGAACGACTTGGAGTCGTCGAGAGACCCTTGTAAAAGGGTCCTGCATGTTGCATACATTGAGCTCTGGGAGCTCTGGGGGCTTGCGGTTCTTACTGGAGCAACATACGACCACAGGGTGACTCACCCTCCCCTGGTGGTGCGCACTGGGACAGGATGATTCGCTCTCCTGTGGACAGGATGATTCGCTCTCCTATGGACAAGATGATTCGCTCTCCTGTGAACAAGATGATTCGCTCTCTTGTGGGACAAGATGATTCGCTATCTTGTGGGACAGGATGATTCGCTCTCCTGTGTAGCAGGATGATTAATTCTCCTCTGAGGTCTGGATGATGTGTTGTCCATGACGATTGTGTAGCAGGCGTGCAACGTGGATCTGAAGATTGCACAAATGGAGAAGGTTGTCACGTGGATTGCTTACAACTGTGTGTAGAAAGAAAGGTTTAATGGCAGCAGCGTGGGATGCACTGCAAGATGAAGATTTAGAATTACACGCAGCGATGATGTAACGCGCAGATGGAGGGGGCAGCGTGAAGGCTGCGTGAGGAGAAAGGAGGGACATGGAATGATGAATGCGTGGAAGCAAAGGTGATGCTGCGTGAGGACAGAGGTGACTGAAAGGTGGATGCAGGTATTCGAAGGCTGCAACGACAACAAATGAAAAAACAAATCTGCGTGAAGAAGAAAGGGATGCGTGGCCTGACAAAGAAGACTGCGATAATGGACAAGATTTGGCACGCAGGGGCAGCAAATGAATGAGTTTGGTGGATGAGATAGTAAGCAACTGCGAGGAGGAGAAATGGCAGCATTGAATAAAGGTAAACACAGGTTGACTTTGAAGCTTGCTGTATGGAAAAGCGACAGGGGTTTTATCCAGTTCACAAAACTTTTTTCGAGAACTTTCTTCTTGCAACACAAACAAAACCCTCTCAAAGACTTCCAGATCTGAAAACAACTGAAATTGAAACCCTTTGACAGTAAAATAGCTTAGATAAACCCTCGGAAATTTTCAGAAAACCCTGCAACCTGTAATGGAAAGACAAACACCCAAAAATAATATGCAAAAATAAAACCCTAAAAACCAGCTACAAAATTTACAACTTCGTGACTCTGCAACAACCAGATTTGTCAGTAACCCTCCAGTAATATTTTCAAGATTTCACATTTACTATTGGATACTTTAGAAAAAAGTCTCATGCATTGATAAAATAAATTTAAATGATAAACCCAAGATCGAAACTCACTGGGGTCTGCAAGAAAATGCTTGCGGGAGTTCGCTGGTTCGGCCGAGAACTTCCCCAAATGCCCACTGATTTTCTCAATAAAGGTTTCCTGCATAGCTCACTTCAACCATCAATAAAGAGAGAAAAACAGTACTAGATCTCGGATGCAATCGAGATACCTGCCATTATTTCATAAATTCTAGTAACATTCAAACCCTAGTAAGTGAACAAGATACCTGTGTTCAACAATACTCTACATTAAGCTATTACTAATGGCTGAAAATAAAATTATGTAGAAAATAAAGCATCTCACAGCACTTCAGGAGAGTAACACCAACAAGATTTCGACCCCAAAGTCTTTCTTTATTTGCACCAGAAAAAGTTTACAAGAGAGCTTTCTTCAGCGCAAGACTCATAGATCGAATGATCTCAAATGACCCCTAGCACCCTATTTAAACGAAAAATTCCCAACAGCTAGTTCGAGTGATCCACGTCAAAATGATCTCGATTGTCGATGAGGATCAAAACATATTTTAATCTCATTCGTCGAATTTTTAGATGCATTAAAAAAAATTGAAATTCTGCATTTATTTACTCAAACATTTGACCTATTATTATTTTTTAAGTTATTATTATTATTATTTTATTTCTTTTAATTATTATTATTATTTATTTATTATAATTTTATTATTATTTTTATTTATTTGTTTATTTTTTTATATTTTTTAATTTTTTATATCTTTTATTTTTTATTTTATTTTATTATTATTATTATTATTTTAAATTTTTATTTTTTAAATGGATCCTCGAACTTAACCTTTGGAAAAATCACCTAGGACCTAGGACTTAGGACTTATGAGGGGATTAAAACATTTTCTAACCCTCAAGACACTTTACATCATGACTTTTACAATTTTACATCTCAAGGGGGAAAACCCACTTGACATAGACCCTTATAGACCACCCAGTTCTGCGACACAACTATAATCTAGCAGATTAACACACTAGGATTCCTCTAAGATTCTAATGACAAAATTCATTCTGGCTTTAGGTTTAGGTTGAAGGAAAACTCTGCCGATCATAGATCGGTGAGACAAAAAACCTTCCGGAATGTAGATTATCACTAGAAAATTAGGTCCACCTAGGCAATTTACATACATGACTCAGATCTGCTAAGATTATTTACACTTTACACATGCAGACTGGGTTTACAACATAATATGATCAAGTCGACGATGACTGTCAAATGGCACGGACATGTCAATCAAGCACTATCCCTTTTGCGAAGAAAAGGGGGTGTACTGCTATGGGAAGTTGACACACAGTGGTCAACATCTGGCTCTACTTGGGGACACGTTGCTGCACTGCAGGAATGTGAGAATCCAGAATCTGCATCCACGCAACACACAACAGAAATAAGTAGCGTCTATTCAAAAATCATCATATAACATTTAAGCACATGAAAGATAGAAGCTCTTCATTTATTAACAAGGAAAGTAAATCTAATCCTAAAACAGAAATAAAATGCTGAAATAACAAGGAGTAGGGTTAGAAATACAATACAAAGAATGCCCTATGGCATCAAATATCATCTTTGAAGAACAGCTTGAGCATTTGGCCATTCGCAGGTCGATCAAGTGGTTCGCCATCCAAATCTGCTCAAGTGGAATGAGTTTGGTCCAGCTATATCTCGAATGATGTACGGTCCCAACCACAAACTGTCGAACTTCTTATGTTTTCTTGGTTTTTCATTTTTGCGATCCCAAAGAAGTACCATATCTCCCACCTGCAAAGATCTAAATCGAAAGAATTCATCAAATCTTTTCTTAATGTTAGATTGATTTTTACATATAGCATCAAAAGCTGTCCTAGGAGCTTCATCTAACTCCACAATCTGATTTATTCTATTTTGAACAACATCTGTATTAGTAGAAAAATTCTGAAGGAGCTGATAAGCTGGCAATTTCAGGTGCACAGGTAAGGTTACATCCAAGCCATAAACTAATTCAAAGGGAGATTTACCAGTAGTTTTCTTCTTAGAGATTTTATTTGCCCATAAAGCATACTTGATTTTGCTATCCCATGATATGTTATTATCTTCTACTATCTTCTTAATAATGGTTATGAGATTCTTGTTACTTGCTTCGGCCAAACCATTACCCTGAGGATAGTAATTTGACGAATGAGATAAGACAATGCCATACTTGAAACAAAAAGATGAAAACTCTGAGGAACTAAAAGCTTTGGCATTGTCAGTAGTGATCTTAGCAGGAACACCAAATCTAGTAATGATATTATTTTCAATGAAATCCATAATAACTTTTTCAGTGGCATTCTTAGCAGGAATGGCCTCAACCCATTTAGTGAAATAATCCGTAGCAGTCAAAATCCATGAGTAGCCATTGCTAGAATCTTCATGGAACTTCCCTATGAAGTCCAGACCCCAATGCTGAAAAGGTGCCTTGACAATGACAGGTTGTAGGGGCAGGGCAGCAAGCTTCTGTTTCCTAGTGAAAAGTTGATAGGCTTGACAAGTTCTAACAAACTTATGCACATCAAAAAAAATTGAAGGCCAATAATAACCAGCTCTCAGGATTTTGTGGGCGGTAGTTCTAGCAGCATAATGACCACCACAAAATCTTGAATGAAACTCAGAGATTAATTTCTTGGACTCAATGTCATCAACACACCTAAGCACTATGCCCTCAGGATTTCTCCATCCAAGGCCATCCTTCATAAGGCAATACTTAGTGGCTTTTAATCTAAGAGCCCTTCTCTTATGAGAAACTAAATGGTTAGGACATGCAAGATTCATCAAGTAATAAACTATGTCCTTGTACCACTCATGCTCTCCTAATCTTTGCAACTCAGGCGAAGATAGATCGCTAAGACAAAATAAACCAAGAGTCTTTTCGTTACCTTCAGTCAACATTTGAGCCAAACCTTGGCCTTTGACTAGCTTGGTGGGTTTGATCTCTAAATCATATTCTTGTATTTTAGTAACCCACCTAGTGCGAGTCCCTAAGCAATCGGTTTGAGTTAATATATCTTTAACAGCAGAATGTGGGACGAAAGCAATGATTTTAGAATAACCCACATAAGTTTTCAAGTGCTTAAGAGACTTGACCAAGGCATAAGCCTGCTTTTCCATGGTATTGTACTTCAATTCAGAATTTTGAAGTGCTCTTCTCATGAAAGCAATAGGCTGCTCGTGACCATCTTTATTCTTTTGTAACAGGACACCAGCAATGGTATCTTCGGAAGCGAAAGAAAAAATCATGAAATCCTTGGAATAATCGGGACTAAGACAGGAGCTCTTGCAATAGCACATTTGATTTCTTGAAAAGCCTTTTTGTCGTCTTTTTGCCAAACAAATTTTGCATCTTTCTTTAGAAGACTTTGAATAGGCTTAGCTATTTCTGCGTAATTTGGAATAAACCTTCTAAGAAAATTTGTCTTTCCAAGGAAAGACTGAAGGGATTTAAGATTATGAGGAAGAGGAATCTTTTGGATTGCTTCAATTCTTTCAGGATCAATCTTGATTCCATCCTTAGAAATGATATGGCCAAGTAATTTCCCTTCTGTTACTCCAAAAACAGACTTAGCTGGATTCAAAGAAATCTCATATTCTCTACATCTATCGAAAACCTGCCTAAGATGATTTACATGACTGATACCATATTTAGAAAAAACAGAAAGATCATCTTGGTAAATCTCAATAAATTTCCCGATTAACCCCTTGAAGGCATAATCCATAGCCCTTTGGAATGTAGCCCTAGCGTTGGTTAATCCAAATGGCATTCTGATGTATTCAAAGGTACCCCATGGCGTGGTGAATGTGGTTTTATGACGATCTTCCTTTTTAACCCATACTTGATTGTACCCAGAAAAACCATCTAGCAACAACATCATTCCAGAACTGGTTACTCTTTGCAACAAAGTCTCCATGTTTGGCAAAGGGTAATTATCTTTCTTGCATGCTAGATTAAGGTTTCGAAAATCGACACAAAGCCTTATCGTACCATTCTTTTTCCTAACAATCACCAGATTTGAACACCATGTCGAATGCCTTGTTTGAGCGATAATTCCTGCTGCAAGCATTTTCGCAAGCTCTTTCTGAACCAAAGGGTCTAATTTAGGATTAATTTGCCTAAGTTTCTGGCGAAAGGGTTTAGCGTTTTCATCTTTTAAGGGGATAGTATGTTCCATGACATCTTCCCTATAGCCCTTTAATTCATCATAAGAAAAAGCTAAAACATCTCGATATTCGCAAAGTAAATTAGTTAACTTTTTTCTTTCCTCCACACTAGTACCTTTACCAATTTTAACAATCTTTGGGTTCTCAGAAGTACCAATGTTTATCTCGAGATATTCGCCTGGGTCCATCTTATTTTCTTCTCTCAACTTCGTGGCATCATGCCGATCAAAATGCTGCTCTAAGGCAACCACATTCCTAGGAGTAGGATTTATGATATGCTCATAATTTAAAGATCCATCCTCAGAATCTATCCGGAAATCCTCAAACTCATCCAAACTATTAAGAAAACGAATGACTTGCTTTTCATCATTAAAGACTTGCCAATGCTCTGAGTTATCTGGAACAGATGGTCTAAATATTACTTCCATTTTGATCTTATCCTTAATTAGCTCATCAAATAATTGGAAAGTAGTAGCAGCTACGACAAGTTCATCTGCCAAACTATTTTGCTCTCTTGCGATAGCTTCGAGGTCAAGGGCATCAAAATGTTCCATAGTATCCCACAAAGAATTTCGATAATTCCTTAGTCTTTTATTTTTGCATGTGAATTAATTTTTAAGCTGCATGATAATTAAATCAGAATCCCCCTTAATGCTAAGCAATTTAATTTTTAAAGATTTTGCGAATTCAAGACCCAACATTACAACCTCATATTCAGCGACATTGTTGGTTGCTTCAAATTCTAATTGATAGGCAAACTTGAAAATGTGATCAAGGGAAGATTTAAGCACTATTCCAGCACCTTTACCATGCCTAGACGATGCACCATCGAAGTACATGTACCAAACTCTATCATTGAGATCCCTAATCTTATCATCGGGTGGAATTATGAAATTATACATGATGGCATAGTTCCCAATGTCAGATTGCTCTTTGATTATCTCGTTGTGAGGTCTCTTAGGATCTTCGACATGGAATTTTCTTTCGGACTCTCTATTTAGTCTTACAAAACCATCACCCCTAGGAGAAGGAATCATAGCATATGACCAATTCATTTGAATACTTCCTCCTAGATCATAGGCCCACTTTCTGGATAAAAGCATACCCCAGGCATCAGGCACATCCACAACAACAATATCCATAAAAATCATGATGTCTGGGTAAACTGATAGATGAACTTGCAAATCTTTGATCAAACCATGCACTTCAATTTTCTTAGAATCCATGGCACATATGTTATAGTAGGGTCTAGAAACTCTTAAGCTGTTCCATGACCCTTTTAATGATTACACAAGTTGATGCACCAGAATCCAACATGCAATTATTCAATTTATATCCATTAACTAACAAGGTGATAAAGAAAGGTTGGTGATTGTTATCCGCATCTAAGCTTTGCAAATATATGGGAGCATCGTGATAGTCAACTTCCCGAGTCTTCTGTTGAGAAGTATTTACTTGAGGACCTTGAATAGCTTTTAGTAACTTGTCTCTTTGGGAAGGGATTTTAGCAATTTCGGAGACAGGAACCCAGATTTTTGCATTGTTAAACCAACTTCCCAAATCGACATCTAATCCAGAGTTTAAACCAGGGTTAAAAGTTCGAGGGGGAATTTGATTCCCGCTTTGATCTTTATCCCTTCTCTGATAGGTCAAACCTTTATCTCCAACAATTTCCATGATTTGCTCAGGAGAGGGTTTTTCACCATATAACCTAGCCAAAATGTCATCTTCATTTTCAAGGTTATTTATACTAAAAGCTTATGAAGGATTCATAACATCACGACTATTTTCTTTGACCTCTATCCAATCATCCATAGACAAAGGAAACTTGCTACCTACTACATTTATTTGATCACCTGGCCCAAACATCCCGTTATCTAAGATCCTTTTAACGATGGGGCAAGTGGCCTCTTCATGAAGAGCATCACAAACCCGACAATAAGGAAAAGCATTATCAACTAGATTAGTTATCGGATTAGGAGGTCTCTACTCACTAGATTGACCCTTCTTTTGCCAATTTTTATTTCTATTATTGTTATTTCGAGGTTAGAAAGTTTGCGTTTGCGCTCTTTCCATTTGGATCAACCTATTTTGCAAAGTATCTATCTCCTTATTATGATTGATTTCCATGCTTTTGATCTTTTGGAGCAATTTTTGAACAAGATCGCTTTCAGGTTCTTGAACTACTTTTCTTTTAGGTTCTTTTAGTTTCTTAGCAACCCTATCGAAACCAGGGATCTCAGACTTCCCAGATGTTGCCTTGTCCTTTTCAAGCTCTATAGCTAAGGCTTGGAAATCTCTATAATCAGTAAGCCTAGCACGCCTTAATTCATAAGATGGCTCAGAACTAAAGGCATCAATGTAAAAATCTTGGAGAGATTTGTCTGTAGGTTTATAATCTTGCAGTAATTCTCTAACAATATCATTAAACCTTTTGTTAAATTCTTCAACAGTTTCATTCTCTCTCTTTTTTATTATGCTCATGGCTTTTACGAGGTGTCTTCCTTCTCTCTTATCTCCATACTTTTCCTTAAAGGCATCAATGATCGATTGTAAGGAATTAAATGAATTCTGAGGCTTTTCTGCAAACCAATCATAGGCATCGCCCCCTAAAGTTAAGATGAAAAGAGTCATTCTAACATCCTCATGATCGAAATCAGCAGATCTTGCGTACTTAGCCATCCATATACTAAGATCTCTCAAATGCGAATTAGCACTAACTGCATTATCTCCCTGAAAGTTAGGCAACTTATCTATCCCAAGTGATGGAAGATCATTGGGATACCCTGGAATGTTAGAAAAATCACAAGGGACATATATATCCATGATGGTGTGCCTAACTTGACTAGTAAAAAGCAAACGGATATCAGAAAAGGCTTCTTGTCCGAGATTAACAAGAAGTGCACGAGAAGAGAGTTTGTGTAATCGTACCCTGAGGGCCCTTTCAGGATCAGGAGCAGGATTGCATAGACTGCTTGGATGTCTTCTAGTATACACTCTTGTAGATAATATATGAAGTGGAGTCGCCACCCGAACAGGAAGTGAAACACGGAAAAGCTCGAAAGGAAAGGGCCAAGGACAGAAAAACTCTGTCCCCGGCAACGGCGCCAAAAAATGTTGTCGCACAGATTGTCATGACAACGCTCAGACCGAGGGTTGTCACCTAATCCCCGATCTCTCCGTTTAAGCCTGTTTCCCGTGGCTAAGGGGGGTAGACCCTATGGGATAATGGATAACCAACTGGAGACCAGTTGGGTTGGGAGACACGAAGGGAAACAAGCACTTAATTGATTTTATTGAGTTAATAGACCAGTGCCTTATGCAATGAATGATGAAACGATTATTTGTCAGAGGCAGTAGAAATATGAACTCACTAACAACCGTTTACCATCAAATAATTCAATCAAAGATTAACTTTTACCAAATGTAATAAATGCTCAATGGCTTAATGATACTCCAACAATTAAAATTTCGAAAGATAAATGCTTTAAACAACCACGTAATTTCAAATGCTAACCAAATATCACATTCATATAGCTAATCTTCAAAATGATCATTCAAGCATGTTAAAAATGAAATTCCCACATCAAAACTTTAGCCTCAGCAGGAAAGATATATCGCAAACACGACGAAGCCTTGAGCCAAGACTGAATCTAGCAAAATATTTTTATATTTTCAAATAAAACAAATATAAACTTAACAAAAAACTAGATTCTAAGTAAAAGTAACTTAAATCTAAATAAAAATTTAAACTATGGAACAAAATAAAAAAGGCTTAAAGATTATTTTTTATGCTTTTTATTTTTTTTTTAAGTTCAAAAAGTTTAAATCTAAATGAAATGAAAAGTAAACAAAAACTAGAAAAATGAAACTGAAAGAAAGATTTTTTAAGTTTTTGAGATCAAAAGTAAAAAAGAAAGTCTAACTTTAAATCTAAGTTTAATGCTAAAAAAAAAAACACTAAAAAAAAGAAATCGAAAGTTAGTAATTTTATTTTATTGTACACTTCATAAAATTGAAATATACTCTTCTAAAAAAATTCAAACATGAACCAAATATTTACGCTAACCTTAAGCATGTAATCCAAACATGAATAAAAAAAATTTGAAAGAAATGCTTTGAGTTTTGTTTGCTGTGTATGCAGGCTCTGGACGGCAGAAGAAAAACGCGTAGAGAGAAGCAGTGTATGAGGGACTTGATGGCAGCAGAGGAGATCGCTGAGGATGGGCGTGAAGAATGGCTCTTCTTTTGGGTGAAGAAAAAGGGCTATGAGTTTTGAAAAAAAAACTGAACGATGGAGGCATGGACGACATGGAGAAATAGTGCGGAAAGGAAATGAGCAAGGAAAATGGCAGGATCGACCTCAAGAGACTCGGGACAGCCGTTTGGGAAAATAGATTGCAGCTTGAGAAGGATGCAGGCGTGCAACGTGGATCTAAAGACTGCGCAGATGGATAAGGCTTTCACGTGGATTGCTTGCAACTGCATGTAGAAAGAAAGGTTTAATGGCAGCAGCGTGGGATGCACTACAAGATGAAGATTCAGAATTACACGCAGCGATGATGTAACGCGCAGATGGAGGGGGCAGCGTGAAGGCTGCGTGAGGAGAAAGGAGGGACGTGGAATGATGAATGCGTGGAAGCAAAGGTGATGCTGCGTGAGGATAGAGGTGACTGAAAGGTGGACGCAGGTATTCGAAAGTTGCAATGGAAGCAAATGAAACACCAAATCTGCATGAAGAAGAAAGGGATGCGTGGCCTGACAAAGAAGACTGCAATAATGGACAAGATTTGGCACGCAGGGGCAGCAGAAAAAGTTTACAAGAGAGCTTTCTTCAGCACAAGACTCATAGATCGAATGATCTCAAATGACCCCTAACACCTTATTTAAAGGAAAAATTCCCAACAGCTAGTTCAAGTGTTCCACGTCAAAATGATCTCGACCGTCGATGAGGATCAAAACATCTTTTAATCTCATTCGTTGAATTTTTAGATGCATTAAAAAAAATTGAAATTCTGCATTTATTTACTCAAAAATTTGACCTATTATTATTTTATTATTTTTTAAGTTTTTATTATTATTATTATTATTATTATTACTTTTAATTTTATTATTATTTTTATTTATTTGTTAATTTTTAATTTTTTAATTATTTATATCTTTAATTTTTTATTTTATTTTATTTTATTATTATTATTATTATTCTTGTTTTTTTTTTAATTTTTTTTTTTTAAATGAATCCTCGAACTTAGCCTTTGGAAAAATCACCTAGGACCTAGGACTTAGGACTTATGAGGGGATTAAAACATTTTCTAACCCTTAAGACACTTTATATCATGACTTTTACAATTTTACATCTCAAAGGGGAAAACCCATTTGACATAGACCCTTATAGACCACCCAGTTCTGCGAAACAACTATAATCTAGCATATTAACGCACTAGGATTCCTCTAAGATTCTAATGACAAAATTCATTCCGGCTTTGGGGTTAGGCTAAAGGAAAACTCTATCGATCATAGATCGGTGAGACCAAAAACCTTCCGGAATGTAGATTATCACTAGAAAATTAGGTCCACCTAGGCAATTTACATACATGACTCAAATCTGCTAAGATTATTTACACTTTACACATGCAGACTAGGTTTACAACATAATATGATCAAGTCGACGATGACTGTCAAATGGCACAGACATGTCAATCAAGCACTATCCCTTTTGCAAAGAAAAGGAGGTGTACTACTATGGGAATTTGACACGCAGTGGTCAACAGTACCTACTATGATGCTGACTTCGGGTCGGTTGAGACTGGTCTGGGACCAATGGTACACACTCTGAGATTGATGAGACTAGTCTGGGACCAGTAGTAGGAGTGGTACCCACTATGACGCTGACTTTAGGTTGGTTGAGACTGGTCTGGGACCAGTGGTACGCACTCTGTGTTTGACTGATTGTAGCAACTTATTTTGTGAGTGAGAAACAGAGAGGTGTTTGACTGATTGTCTGAGACTGATTGTAGCAACTCCACCGCTGCTCCATTTGCTGGACAATGACTCCTCTTTGGACCTGGTTGTTTCTCATCTTCATCGTCATCCTTGAAGACCAATTGAAACTGAGCATATTCTCAGTTTCTCCCTGGTTACAACTTTTGTTAGCATATCTGCAGGATTCTGGCTAGTGTGTATCTTTTCCAGCTTCAACTCTCCATCTTCCAACACTGATCGTATGAAATGGTACTTGAGCTGTATGTGTTTAGTCCTGGAATGAAATGCTGAGTTCTTTGAAAGATGAATGGCACTTTGGCTATCACTGTATAACGTGCCCATATCATGCTTCTTACCCAATTCACCCATAAACCTTTGTAACCAAATCATTTCTTTACTAGCCTCTGTAGCAGCAACATACTCTGCTTCTGTTGTTGAAAGTGCAACAACACTTTGGATTTTTGAAATCCAACTGACAGCTGTTCCACCAACAGTAAATACATATCCTGTAGTGCTCCTCCTGTTATCCCTGTCACCTGCCATATCTGCATCAACATATCCCTGTAGAGAAATGTTTGCACCACCAAAGCATAATGCTTGATTTGTGGTACCTTTCAAATATCTGAGAATCCATTTCACTGCCATCCAATGTTCCTTTCTTGGATTGTTCATGTACCTGCTTACAACTCCCACTGCATGTGCAATATCAGGCCTTTCGCAGACCATTGCATACATTAAGCTTCCAACTGCTGATGCATATGGAACTTTAGACATATAATCCATGTCTTCTTGGGTCTTTGGGCACATTTCCTTACTAAGTTTGAAATGGCTAGCAAAAGGTATACTAACTGGTTTTGCATTGTGCATATTAAATCTTTTCAACACCTTTTGTATGTACTCATTCTGAGACAGTGTTAATTTACGATTTTTCCTGTCTCTAGTTATTCTCATACCAAGGATTTGTTTTGCAGCTCCCAAATCCTTCATTGCAAATGAATTTGCCAATTTTTTTTTGAGTACATTTATTTCCTGCATGTTAGATCCTGCAACAAGCATGTCATCCACATACAATAACAATATAATATAGCTGCCATCATTTTTCTTTTTCAGATAAACACAATGATCAGAGTGACATCTAGTATAACCTTGTTCAGACATTAACTTGTCAAATTTTAGATACCACTACCTTGGAGCCTGTTTTAAGCCATACAAGCTCTTCTTCAACCTGCACACTAGTTTCTCCTTCCCTTTCACCTCATATCCTTGTGGCTGATGCATATATATCTCTTCCTCCAAATCCCCATGGAGAAAGGTTGTCTTTACATCTAGCTGCTCAAGATGCAAATCTTCAGCTGCTACAAGACTTAAAATAGTTCTTATTGAAGTCATTTTAACAACAAGAGAAAATATTTCATCAAAATCAATATCTTTCTTCTATGCAAACCCCTTCACCACAAGTCTAGCTTTATACCTCTGTTTTCCTCCATCTTTTTCCTTCAGCCTGTAAACCCATTTATTCTTCAATGTAGTTTTTCCTGCAGGCAACCTGACTAAATCCCAAGTCTGGTTATGCATTAAGGAGTCCATCTCTTCTTCCATGGCTACCTCCCACTTCTTCCTGCTTTCAACCTGCATTGCTTCTTCATAACATTCGGGTTCACCAGAATCAGTCAACAATAAATAATATAATGAAGGAGAGTATCGTTCAGGGGGTCTACTTATCCTGGTAGATCTTCTAACACCACTTTCAGGTGTTTGGGGTGCCTGTTGCTGTTGTGGTGGTTGTTGTTGTTGATTATTATTATTTTCAAACACCTTTACCTTTTCAGTGATTTCATCAAGAACTGTGTATTCCTTGTTTTCCTTTTTCTGTTTCTTTTCCTGCAACTGATTCTTATACAAGACCTTTTCATTGAATATTACATCTCTGCTCCTAATGATTTTGTGATTTTCGTAATCATATAAGCGATAACCAAAATCATTAACACCATATCCAATAAAGGTACATTTCTTTGACTTTGCCTCAAGCTTTGTTCTATTTTCTTTATCAATATGGACAAAGGCCTCACAACCAAAAGGCTTTAAAAAAGAGTAGTTTACCTTTTTACCTGTCCATGCTTCCTCCAGAACACCACCATCCAAGGAGCTTGAAGGCCCTCTGTTTATTAGATAAACAGCAGTATCTACAACATCTGCCCAAAACTGTAAAGGCAATCCTGCATGCAATCTCATGCACCTTGCACGCTCCATGATTGTTCTGTTCATCCTTTCTGACACACCATTTTCTTGTGGTGTTCTTGGAACTGTCTTCTCTCTGCGAATTCCATGTTCTGAACAGTACCTATCAAACTCTTTGCTGCAATATTCACTTCCATTGTCTGATCTAAGACACTTCAATTTCTTTCATGTCTCAATCTCAACCAAAGCTTTCCATTTCTTGAAAGTATCAAATACATCAGATTTATTCTTAATACAATAAATCCAAGTTTTTCTAGTTGCATCATCAATAAAAGTAACATAATAACGAGAGCCACCGAGAGATGATACCTGAGCAAGTCCCCATACATCTGTATGCACAAGCTCTAATTTTTCATTCTTCTTTTCTTTCCCAACTCTGAAAAATCTGACTCTCTTCTGTTTTCCATAAATGCAATTCTCACCAAAGTCCAAATCAACATTTTTCAAACCCGGCAACAAATTCTTTGAGTGAAGAATCTTCATCCCCTTTTCACTCATGTGTCCGAGCCTATGATGCCATAGTGTTGCATCTACTCCTTTGGAAGTTAAAGCATTAACAGAGTTAGAAATACCATTGCATAAATACAATATACCAACCTTTTCGCCTTTTGCTATTACCAGGGTTCCTTTGGTGACCTTCCAAGCTTTATCTGTGAAAGTTGTCACACAACCTTCACCGCCTAACTGCCCTGTTGAAATCAGATTTTTCTTTAGATCTGGAACATGCCTTACCTCCTTTAATAGCCATTGGTTTCCATTCTGCTGTTTTACAAGAACCTTACCCATTCCAACGATTTTATAGGGTTTATCATCACCCAGACGAACTTGTCCAAAATCTCCTTGAACATAGTCATGAAAGTATTTCTTATCAGGTGCGGCATGGAATGAAGCCCCTGAATCTACCACCCAAAAATCAGTAATATTTTCCAAAGAAAGAATCAAAGCATCTTGTAACACCTCACCTGTCACATTTGCTTCATGATTGTTTTCTTGCTGTGCATCTCCTTCTTTTCCCTTCCGAGATCTACAGTCTTTCTTTAGGTGTCCTTTCTTTCCACATTTCCAGCACACTATCCCCGATCTGGACTTGGATCTGCCTTTCCTTGATTTACTGCGATATCCTGAGCTCTTTCCTCTTTCCATTTTTCTTCCTCTAGACTCTGCACTCAAAGCATTTCCCGATGTCTCACCGGAGCTTTTCCGTCGCATTTCCTCGCTAAGGATAGCACCGACAACATCATCAAACTTTAAAGTATTAGATCCAGAAACGGAGTTACTAATGGCCATTACCAAACCATTCCAACTTTCTGGTAATGAGCACAAGAATAACAGAGCTCTAACTTCATCAAAGTTTACCCCTACAGAACTTAACTGACTTGTAACTGTATTAAAATCATTTAAATGGTTTGCAACAGATCCACCTTCCGACATATTCATATTAAATAACCGTTTCATAAGAAATACCTTGTTTGAGGCCAAGGGTTTTTCATATAGCTTTGACAACGTCTGCATCAAACCCTCTGTCGTGGTTTCCTTCGAAATGTTGAAGGTGACTGACGCAGCAAGGCACAACCGTATTGTTCCGAGTGCCTTTCTATCGAGAAGGTTCCATTCTTCGTCTTTCATACCCGTCGGCATCTTTGTTTTTCCGCCCAATGGTAGGTATAGATCTTTCTGATACAGATAATCTTCCATCTGCATCTTCCACAGCGAGAAGTTTTGGCCGTTAAATTTCTCGACCCTAAACTTACCATCTTCCGCCATTGCTCCCACTCGAACCAGGAACCCGTCTTTCCTGCGAGTTTATCAGCCAAATAAACCTGGCTCTGATACCAGTTGTTAGAAAATTATATATTACGGAGCAATGGAACACATAAAATATTGCAGAAATATAAACACAGAAAACGCACAAAACAAGAGAGACACAGATATACGTGGTTCACCCAGTTTGGGCTACGTCCACCCCGAACAGCCAGTCCTTCCTTTCTATTATCCAGCAAAATGAAGAGACACAACCTACAACAAATCCGCTGTAATATCCTTTGTTTTCTCTCACAGTCTCACCTCTCTGTTTCTCACTCACAGAATACACATATATCACACAGCCTCAAATACAATGCCCTCATACAAAGAGAGGGGTTGCCTTCTAGGGCAAAAAACCCTAAGCTAAACATAAGTTCTACCATCAGATCATCCGCCTAATGAACGGCCCTGATTGACTAGAAATTACTATACTTTTACAAGGCAATTTTACAGCTGTTTTTAGCTTCGGGGGCGCTACCCCCGAAACCCCCCGCCAGGGGGGGGCTCCCAAAGGTTGCAGCCGCCCCCCCTGGACCCCCCCTGCAGCGAGAACTGGGGTCGAATGTGGCGATACCTTTGAATATAAAAGATAATCAGGCTCCACACCCAACAAGATCTTCTAAGATTATTTACACTTTACACATGCAGACTGGGTTTGCAACATAATATGATCAAGTCGACGATGACTGTCAAATGGCACGGACATGTCAATCAAGCACTATCCATTTTGCGAAGAAAAGGGGGTGTCCTACTATGGGAATTTGACACGCAGTGGTCAACAGTACCTACTATGATGCTGACTTCGGGTCGGTTGAGACTGGTCTGGGACCAATGGTACACACTCTGAGATTGATGAGATTGGTCTGGGACCAGTAGTAGGAGTGGTACCCACTATGACGCTAACTTTAGGTTGGTTGAGACTGGTCTGGGACCAGTGGTACGCACTCTATGTTTGACTTCGAGTCAGTGGAGAATGGTATGAGACATTCTCGATCAATTCTTCTTCTTCATGGTTCAGCAGAGCTAAATTGAGCAGAGCAGAGCCAACAGAGCTAAGTTGAGCAGAGCAACCAGCAGAGCCAGTAGAGGTGAGCAGAGCAAATTAGAGCCAGCAGAGCTAAGCAGAGCCAGCAAAGCAGCGCTGAGCAAAGCCAGCAGAGCAGAACAGAGCCAACAGAGCTGAGCAGAGCTAGCAGAGCTAAGCAGAGCAGTGCAGGGCACTGATAGCAGAGATAGTACAGTTGGACACATGGATCAGCGGATGGAGTTCTCCCTAGTTGAGAGGGAGTGTTAAAATTGGCAACTAGGGCCAAACTCCATGTATGTCATATTATTTATGGCAGCGGATATTTTTATTGGATCCCTTCATTGAGAGGTGTAGGATTGATCTAAAGATAATCCGATTCCGATAAGTATTTATGAAGTTATGAATTTATTTATGTTATCGACAAATTGTTAAGTCGGCCAGCAACTTATGTAGGCTCAGAAGCCCAACAGTCATGTCTATTCAACCTCTACGTTTTAGTATAAATAGAAGAGGACTTCAAGTCATTTCTACACACACTTGGATCTCTTCCTCTCTCTACTTGTCTTTGGGTTTTAGTAGGAGAGATCCTAAGGAAAAGCCGGAAAAGCCGAAACTGCCGGGAAAGCTGGAACTGACGGAAAAGCAAGAAAAGTTGGAACTGCTGGAACTACCGGAAAAGCCGGAAACGCTGGAAAAGCCAGAAATACCGGAAAATCCGGAACTGCCGGAACTGCCAGAAAAGCCGGAAAAGCTAGAAATGTCGAAAACGCCGGAAAAGCCGAAAAAGTTGGAAATGCTGGAACTGTCGGAACTACCGGGAACTGCCGAAATAGCCTGAGCATCTATCTCCGAAGGAAGGCAGCAAGATGTATGAGATCATGGGCAGCATAATAAGCAGCATGATGATATGAGTATGGTCAGGGTAATGATGCATGATGATATGAGCATGGGCAACATAATGATGAATGAGATCATGAGCATGGGCAACTTGATGATGAATAAGACCATGGAAGATGCAACATGAAGAAGAGAGCAGCTCAGTCATCAAGGTTCAACACATGTGATAGTACAGCAAGGTGTCACACGGTAATGTGCAGCAAATAGACGAGATGAGACACTATGATAGGTGAACAAGTCACCAGTTGAGGCAATCTGTCTTCAACTGATCTCATGTCGATATCACTCACTTTCTCTGCTGAACTTTGAAGAACATAAAAGAAGAATTGATCAAGGGTTTCCCCACATTGGGGTTTGTCCCTGGCTAGCGCCACATCTTGTGTCCTCTTGTCTTGGCTTGTCTTCTGCGATTTATATTTATGTTATATCTGCAGTTTACTTTATGCTGATGTGATTGCTACTGTGGAAAAGAAATTGAAATAAATTGCTCTAGCATAGAACATACCTAAAATTAACAACCTTGCAAACAGTCCTTGAGGCATGCCCTAGATAGCTTCTTTCAACACGCTATCACCTACAGCAAACCGAAATTCTACGTTTTCCTTCCAGGCTTCTTTATGCTTATATTAAGATTCCTTCTTTGCTGCAGATTAGGGCCTTCTTGACTGCGACTTAGGGCTCTTCTTGACTACGGCTTAGGGCCTCTTCTTGACTGCGGATTAGGGCCTTCTTGACTGCGGATAAGAGCCTCTCTTGACTGTGGATAATATCTCTCTTTGATTGCGGCTAGATCTCTCTTTGACTGCAGCTAGGGCTCCTCTTCATGACTGCGACTAAGGCTTCTCTAATCTTTCTTTCCACCACATCCTCCTTGTGAGAAGACAAACCCAAACATGTGGAGAGAGAGATCATGAGATAATGTGCTCCACAAATGACTTGAGGTATCCTCTATATAAATGCAACATTGAGGTTGAGGTGGGGGTAAAAGTGTTTGTTTAACTTGCTGGCAGACCTTGACAAATTGTCAATAATATGAATAAATTCATATCTCCATAAATACATGTCGGAATTAGAATCTTTAGATCAATCCTACACCTCTTGGAGAGAGGAATCCAAGAAAAATATCATTTGCCATAAATAAGGTGACCCACATGGAGTTTGGCCCTAGTTGCCAATTTTAACACTCCCTCTCAACTAGGGAGAACTCCATCTGCTAATATATCTGTCAGTCAGCACTATCTCTGCCATCAATGCATTGCTTTGCTCTGCTAAACTATGAAGAAGAAGAAGTGATCGAGAATGTATCATACCATTCTCTACCAACCCAATGTCAGTCCCATATAAAGAAAGTGTCAACCCGAAGTCAATTCCAGATAAGATAGAGTGTGTCATACCACTCTTACTGACCCGAAAGTCAGCTCCGATTGAACCCAGATCAATATAGGTCATCCTAGCATAGGGAGTATGGTAGTACATGATGCGTCCATCGGTAGTACTATGGTCCCTATCCTCATTTCCCTACTCATTGGCCCAATGAGAGGTACTTCCCATGAGTCAGACTGCATGGGTAGGATGTCTCAACAGGGGAAGGATGAACCACTCATCCTGCCTACATGTCGCCATGGGGTATCACAGGGGAAGGTTGAACCACTCACCCTGTACACAACAAATCACTAGGGGAAGGTTGAACCACTCACCCTATGGTTGTGTCTCAGTAGGAGAAGGATGAACCACTCATCCTGCCTACATAGCAAACCACTAGTGGAAGGCTGAACCACTCACCCTATGGTTGCTCATCACTCCAAGAAGTACCCCAAGCCCCCCAGAGCTCCCAGAGCTCAATATCCATATCATACAAGACCCTCATAAGAGGGTCTCTCCATGACTCCTAGTCGTTCTCAAAAAGTCAAGAATTTGACCTTTCCTATGGGCTTCATCAGAATATGGGCAACCTGTTCATCAATCCCAATGTGTTGGAGCCTTATTGTTCCTCGTTGTACCATATCCCAGATAAAGTGGTACCTGATGTCTATGTGCTTAGAGCAATCATGAAATATGGGATTCTCTGATAATTTGATCCCACTATGTTTGTCACAGAGGATCACAGTGGTATCCAGAACGTGTCCAAACAACTCACTGAAGAGCTTCCTCAACCAGATAGCTTCAGAGGAGGCCATACTCGCAGCTATGTATTCGGCCTCAACGATGCTCAAAGCAATCGACTTCTGCTTCCTGCTCATCCAGGATATTGAAGAAGAACGCAAAGAGAAACAACACCTAGAAGTGCTCTTGCGATCCACCACACTGCCTACCCAATTAGCATTAGAATAACCATGCAGCCTTACATTTCCGACATTGTATCTCGGTCCATGAGTATTTGTGCCTGAAGATACCTGAGAAGTTTCTTGGCACCAATCCAATGTGAGTGATGAGGCTCAACCATATATTGGTTCAATGTGTTAATTGCAAAGCATATATCCGGACGGGAGTTCACCAAGAACATCAGTGCTCCTATGAGTTGACGATACTCAGAAGCATTTCCCAATTTGGGTTCGGCAACACTATCGCATAACTTCTTAAAGTTAAGCTTCATCGGGGTAGTCACAGGTTTGCAGTCCACCATTCCAGATCTTTCCAATATCTTCACAACATATTTTCCTTGAGATGGGAAAATTTCTCCTGGATTTTTCCAGACCTCCAACCCTAGGAAGTAGAGCATCGGTCCTAGGTCCTTCATCTCAAATTCGGAAGCCAACTCCCTCTTACATTTGCGAATGAGAGGGTATGCACCTATCAGAAAGAGGTCATCCACATAATACCAGTATGAGAGGTTTATCATCTTCAACCTTAAAGTAAAGGTTTGGATCGGTTTCACTTCTAGTAAATCTTAGCTTCATCAGATAGCTATCAATCCTCTCATACCAAGCCCAGGGTGTTTGCTTCAAACCATAGAGATATTTCTTCATCCTGCATACATGATATTCCCGGTCATGAACCTCAAATCCCTCAGGTTGTTCCACATAGTCTTTGAAGTGACAGAACCAGGTGTTTACTTCATCCTTCTAAGAGCTTACGAGCATCATACTAGATATGTCGGAGTGGACCAACTGCAATATATATGTGGTCTTGCTATTACTTGAGGGTAATGGTCCCCTTGTAAGTTTTCCTTTGGTACATACACCTTCATGCTTTACTTTGAACTCGGACATCCCTGTCACCATCTGTCTCACATCGGGTAGGGTCTTATAATGAAGATGGAAAAATCTCTAAGTTCAGATTGTAGAAAGGTGTCACAGGACATGGCCCCCAATGGACTTCCTCCAACTTGATACAAAGTGCCAACCCTGAACCCAAGAGTAAAAGCATCTTTCAAATTCCTTTTCGCAACACGTACCTTTCCATCGAATATTGCCACCTTGTAACCTTTGTCTTCCATTGCCGAAATGGACACCAGGTTCTTCTTGAGATCAGGTACATATAGAACTTCTTGTAAATGAATCGTGTTACCCTGATTCAATTTAAGGGTAACATTCCCTACACCCTTTACGAGATAGGTGGCATTGTCTCCAAGAATAATCTCCAAGTTTGTTTCCTTCTCTATTAGATTAGAGAGAGTTTCCTTGTATCCGATGAAGTGCCTTGAAGCACCACTATCAATAAGCAAATTCCCCAAAGTATTCGGAGGAGAGGTAGTGGAGAGGGCCAATATAAGATAATACTCCTTTTGCTTATTGTTAACAACATTTGATTCTTCATACCTGGAGTTCCTTACTTTCTTTGAGGGTCGACCATTTCCTTGATGTACCGCATTCCTTTTTCCTTTTCCATTGTACTTGTCATTCCTTCAATCATTGTTGTTGAAGTTGCCCCTAGAATGATTGTGATCATCATCATGTGATGTGTCCCTTCTATTTGGACACTCCCTTGCATAGTGGCCAAACTTATTGCAAGCAAAGCACCTGCCTTTCCGTCCTCCCTTAGATCCAGGCTTTCCATGGAAATGACCTTTGGACCCTGCATTGTTTATCCTTTTGGCATGAGCGAAGAATGCAATAGGGTTGCCTTTATTAAAAGGCATTTCTTGCTCCACCATTCTTGTTTCTTTTTGAATGCATCTTGACATCAATTCTTCAAACCCTAGATTTCGATCATTATTGAGAATAGTGGTTCTAAATATATACCACTCGAGGTGGGAGCCCTCCAAGGGTAGTGATAGTAAGTTCTCTGTCAGATATGATTTCTCCAATTGCAAGAAGATCATTCATGATCTCAGTGATTCTTAAGAAGTAGGATTGAATATCCTTGTCTTTGCGCTTCTTAATATCCTTCAGCTTATTTTTGAGAAATAAATTTTGATTTGCAGCACTAACCTTGAACATGCTTACCAATTTGTCATAGATCTCCTAGCAAGTGTTCAAATCGGAGATGTAGGCCACCAGATGCTAGTCAATGGAATCTTTGATAATCTTCTTCGCTTTCACTTTAGCCTTGTTGTACTTACTCTTTGTAGCAGTCGATGCATTTAATGGAGGCTTGGGGATTTTACCCTTGACATAATCCAACACTTCTTGTTCTTCCAATGTCACATCAAGAGACATCTTCCATCTGTGATAGTCAGACTTTTCATGGAGCTTGTCTTCAGCTGCGAAGTGGGATGAGGAACCCATTGAGCCTTTTGTCCTTGTCCAACTGTCCTTGGTGATTGCTCTTTCACTCTTTCTTGGGCTTTGTCTTCACCTCAGCTCTGATACCATGTTAATTTTTTGTATGTTCTATGCTTAAGAGAAATTTACTTCAATTTTCTTCTTAGCCCAATATCAATATCCAATTTAGCAATTACATCAACATGGTAGTAAAATGCAGATAGAACATAAACATAAACAATAGAAGACAAGCAAAGACAAGAGGACACAAGATGTGGCACCAGCTAGGAACAAACCCTAATGTGGGGAACCCTTGATCAATTATTCTTATATTCTTCAATAGTTCAACAAAGAGAGAGATAGTACAAATATACAAAACTGATATTTTACGACAGCAGTAGTAAGGCCTTGACCAGAGAAGTCAATGGTCAATGCTGGTCAAACAGGATAGAAATCTTCCTCTAATTGGCTTGGTCAAACCCAGCCAACATCAAACTTCAACAGTAGGCTTAATGCACCCAAAATCTACACAGCCGATTTTGCTCCTAGGAGGATCCTTCAACTCCTTGAAAGATCATCCATATGGCACCAATAGGATGTTGAACCAAACATGGTCAAACCTTGACCCAATACATCTCCCAAAACATTGTTGTCCTCTTGCTGTCATTGCTTCATGAGTTAGGGTATCAACCTTCAACCCTCATTCTCCACACAGTCAACAATGCAGGTCTTCTTAGGCAGCGGTGTACCAATGTGAGACTCCACCACTGCCATGTTGTCCAAGTCTGGCTTGATTACCCTTAATGCAGCCCTTAGAACAACCTTTGTTGCTGGTTATGGCCTACAGCGTAGCCCAACAACAAGTTAGGCCTACGGTCCTCCATCAAACAACACCCAACAACATCAACGCAACATTATTAGTCCTACAAGAACTCGTCTTTTGTTAAGTTATGGTATGTTCTATGCTTATAACAGTTTACTTCTTTTTCTTATTATATTCCACCGAATAGCAATCACATGTACATAAAGTAAAGTGCAGATAGAACATTAAACGATCGACAGAAAACAAGCCAAGACAAGAGACACAAGATGTGGCGGCTAGCCAGGGACAAACCCCACAATGTGTGGGGAAACCCTTTGATCAAATCTTTTATCTTCAATAATTCAACAGAGAGAAGGTCGTGGAGGCGGCGTAGTGGTAAGGTCGACCTCGTCATGACGGACCGGTCTTGTGTTCGATCCCGAGCAAGGTCGGTGCTCGTCGTGCGAAAAGTAACCGAACCGGGCCAAGCCCACTACCTTTTAAGGTCGTGGAGGCGGCGTAGTGGTAAGGTCGACCTCGTCATGACGGACCAGTCTTGTGTTCGATCCCGAGCAAGGTCGGTGCTCGTCGTGCGAAAAGTAACCGAACCGGGCCAAGCCCACTACCTTTTGTACAGTGATATGGGGTTTAACGGTAAGTTTCGTTGGGTGAAACCCACGAAACGGAGGTTCAAATCTCGTTGAGTACATGGCCTGTTGTGTCTTGGCTAGAAGAGTAGGCGACCCCAGAGTGGACGTCTCGGCTCTTGTTGAGGCATAAGTTCTTGCTATGTGTGGCTTGCAGGTTGCTGCACCTAGCCTAGGTTTATAGTGGCAGCCAGTTGGATTTGATCCTGGGCCTGCCCAGGATAACTCTCACCAGTTACCGATTGTCCTAGTGTTAAAAAAAAAAAAATTCAACAGAGAGAAATAGTACAATAAATCTGATTCATATCAGCAGTAGCAAACCCTAGATCAGCAGCATCAACATTAGCGGCTTCATTATCAAACTAGGGCAGACGATATCTCACAAACCGACCGTCGGATTGACTTCATTCCACCACCAAAAGTTTCGGCTTCCAGAGGAGGTTCAGATGAACCTACAGCGCAGTTCCAAAGAGGAGATCTTCTAGACCACGCAAGTCAATCTTTACTTTTGCAGTTGCAGCTTCAGTTTCAGCAGTTTCCGGCTTCAAACTAGGGCAGTCGATATCTTGCAAACCGTTCGTCGGATTGACTTCATTCCACCACCAAAAGTTTCGGCTTCCAGAGGAGGTTCAGATGAACCTACAGCGCAGTTCCAAAGAGGAGATCTTCTAGGCCACGCAAGTCAATCTTTACTTCTGCAGTTGCAGCTTCAGTTTCAGCAGTTTCCGGCTTCAAACTAGGGCAGTCGATATCTTGCAAACCGTTCGTCGGATTGACTTCATTCCACCACCAAAAGTTGCGGCTTTCAAAGGAGGTTTAGATGAACCTACAGCGCAGTTCCAAAGAGGAGATCTTCTAGGCCACGCAAGTCAATCTTTACTTCTGCAGTTTCAGCTTCAAATTCAACAGCTTCCGGCTTCACGTGTGTGAGAGAAAGAGACCCATTTCAGCGCAGTAGAGAAGAGACTCATATCTCCGCAGTAGAGAGAGAGAGAGATGTGATGAGATGAGTGAGTCCAAATGAGGAAAAGTCCTCTTATATTTATACACAACATTGGTGGGTGAATAGATGCGACTGTTGGACTTCTGAGCCTACATGAGTTGTAGGTCGGCTTGATAATAATTCCATAATCAAAATAAATTCATATCTCCATGAATACTTATCGGAATCGGATGATCTTTATATCAATCCTACACCTCTCGACGAGAGGAATCTAATAAAAATATTATCAGCCATGAATAAGATGACCCACATGAAGTTTTGCCCTGGTTGCCAATTTTAACACTCCCTCTCAACCATGGAGAACTTCATCTGCAATCTGTCTATCGGTCGTTACTATTCATCCATCAAATGCACTGCCCTGTACAACCTGACCCTTGCCCTGCTCTGCTCTATTCTGCTTGTTCTGCTTTGTCTTGTTCTACCCTGCACTGATCTGTACTGTTTTGTTCTGTTCTGCTCTGCTCTTGCATTGTTCTGTTCTACTCTGCTTTTGTCCGAATTATGAAGAAGAAGAAATGATCGAGGATGTATCATACTGACTCAAAGTCAGTCTCAGAGTATGTACTACTGGTCCCAAACCAGTCTCAACCAACCCAAAGTCAGCGTCATAGTGAGTACAACTCCAATTGTCCCAAACCAATATCATCCTCCTCTGACTCAAAGTCAGTCTCAGAGTATGTACCACTAATCCCAGACTAGTCTCAACCGACCCGAGGTCAGCATCATAGTATGGTACAACTCCTACCACTGGTCCCAGACCAGTATCATTGATCTCAGATCAATGGAGGTCATCCTAGCGTAGGGAGTACGGTAGTTACAACGATGCGTCCATCGGTACTACTATGGTCCCTAACTTCATTTCCCTGCTCATTGATCAGATGAGAGGTACTTCCCATGAGTCCCAAACTGCATGGGTAGGATGCCTCGACAGGAGAACTAATCAATCTTGTCCTCACAGGAGAACACATCAATCCTGCTACAATTGCCATGGAGAACACATCAATCCAGGCCTCACAGGAGAACACATCAATCCTGCTACAATTGCCGTGGAGAACACATCAATCCAGGTTGCCATAGAGAACACATCAATCCAGGCCTCACAGAAGAACTAATAATCCTGCTACACAGGAGAGCGAATCATCCTGTTCCACAAGAGAGCGAATCATCTTGTCCTACAAGAGAGCGAATCATCTTGTTCCAGTGTGCACCACCAGGGGAGGGTGAGTCACCCTGTGGTCATATGTTGCTCCAGTAGGAACCACAAGCCCTCAGAGCTCCCAGAGCTCAATGTATGTAACATGCAGGACCCTTGTACAAGGGTTTCTTGCCGACTCCAAGTCATTTGGGAAAATCATAGATTAGATCTTTCCTCGGGGCTTTGACAAGGTGTATCAACCTGTACATCATCTTAATGTGATGGAGCTTCCTTTCTCATCGACTTACCATATCCCAGATGATGTCTATCTGTTGGAGCAATTGACAAATACGGGATTCCTCAATAATCGAATCCCACCTCTGGTTGTTACAGAGAATCACAGTGGTATCCAATGTAAATCCAAACAGCTCACTGAAGAGCTTTCGCAACCAGACTACCTCACACGAGGTTATGCTAGAAACAATATATCCTGCTTCGGCGGTGCTCAAAGCCACCGACTTCTGCTTCCTGCTCATCCAGGATATCGAAGCAGATCCCAAGGTGAAACAATACCCGGAAGTGCTCTTACGGTCCACCACACTGCCTGACCAATCAACATCAGTATATCCAAGTAGTCTCACATCTCCGGCAGTGTATCTTAATCCATGAGAGATTGTGTCCTGAAGACATCTCAGAAGATTCCTGGCATCAATCCAGTGAGGCTCAACCAAATATGAGCTCACAATGCTAACTGCAAAACATATGTTCGGACGGAGGTTCACCAAGAACATCAATGCGAATGAGTTTTTGAAACTCAGAGGCATTTCCCAAGTCTGGTTCGACATCACTACCATATAATTTCTAAAAGTTAAGATCCTCGAGGTAGTCACAGGCTTGCAGTCCATCATACCGAATCCTTCCAATATATTTACCACATATTTTCCTTGAGATAGGAAAATTTCCCTTGGCTTCTGCCACACTTCAATTCCTTGGTCCTTCATTTCAAATTCAGAAGCCATCTCCCTCTTACATTTGTGAATGAGAGGGTTTGCACCTGTTAGAAAGAGGTCATCCACATACAACACCAGTATGAGAGGCTTGTCATCTTCAACCTTAAAGTAAAGGTTAGGATCAGCTTCACTCCTAGTGAATCCCAGCTTCATCAAGTAGCTATCGATCCTCTCATACCATGCTCGGGGTGCTTGCTTCAGCCCATAGATAGCTTTCTTCAACCTGCATACATGAGATTTTCGATCATAAATCTCAAATCCTTCGGGTTGCTCCACGTAGACCTCTTCTTTGATTGAGCCATGCAAGAACGCAATCTTGACATCCATCTGATGTAGGTTCCATCCTTGTGAAGCGGCAAGGGCTATGATCGAGCGGATGGTCGTATATCTGGCAACAGGTGCAAATATCTCATCATAGTCTATACCTTCCTTTTGGGAGAAACCTCGAGCAACAAAACGAGCCTTATACTTTTCCGTGCTTCCATCTGCTGCATGCTTTATCTTGTAAAGCCATTCGGAAGTAACAACAGTCTTGTCCTGGGGTCTGGGAACTACTTCCCAAACATCATTCTTTATGATAGACTCATATTCTTCGGTCATAGCATCCTTCCATACTTGATGCTTGACGGCATCTGAGAATGACGAAGGCTCATTTTGTATGATCGTGCTCATGATGGTCAGGTATCCCTGATACCTGTTAAGTTTCTTACTTTGATGGAAGGTTCCTCAGGGTGCAGCATGTCCTTCAGCATCATCAAGTATCCCCCTAAGCCATGAAGGCCTCTTCCTAGAAGAGGAAGGCTCATGTGAATGAGGATCAATCGGATCCATGGGTTCTTCTACATCAGGCATTGATTCATCATCCTTTTCTTTCGGTTCCTGGTGTCAGCTTCTTAAGAGCTACTCAAAGTCAGCAGATTGTCCACCTTGCTGAGAGCCATATCTTTGTCAAAGGTGACATCATGACTAATCACGACTTCCCTTTGACCGGTGGTGAACATTTCTTCAGGAGTTTAGGAACCCAATACTTGATGAGGGCATCAATTTTGTACATATACGACGGTGATTGTAGTTTCAGCCCATAGAAACTTTGGAAGTCTTTGATCATGTAGCATGGCCCGGACAACTTCCATCATTGTGTGGTTCTTCCTTCCTGCCACACCATTCTGCTCAAGAGTATGTGGTGTAGTAGTCTCCCTCTTAATGCCAGCCTCAGATATGCCTGAGTGAACCAACTGTAATACATCGGAGGTCTTGCTTTGGCTTGAGGGGAACGGTCCCCTTTTGAGCTTTCCTTCGACACATCCCGGACATACACCTTCTTTCTCTACTTGGAATTCGGGCATCCCTGTCACCATTTGTTTTACACCAAGTAGAGCTTTGTAATGAAGGTGGGCAAACCTCTGATGCCAAAGTTCGGACTGAAGAGTTGTGTCACAAGACATGACACCGGCGGACTTCCATCGACCTGATATGATGAATCAACACTAAACCCAAGAGTAAAGGCATTTCCATATACATACCTTGCCATTGCTTAAGGTTACCTTGTAGCCTTTGTCTTCCATTGCCGAGATGGACACTAGGTTCTTTTTGAGGTCAGGTGCATTTAATACATCCTGGACTTTCTAGCCTTCTTGAATGGTTGTCCTCTTCCTCGATCCCCAGCTCTCCTCTTACCTTTGCTGTTGAATTTGTCATTCCTTTGATTTGCCATCAGAGGGATTTTGATCATTGTCCCGGTGTGAGTCCTTTCTATCAGGGCACTCCCTTGCATAGTGACCTGCTTTATCGCAGATGTAACATCATCCTTTTCTTCCACCCTTAGGTCCAGCCTTTCCTTTTGATTTAGACCTAGAATTATTTCTTTTCTTAACATGAGAAGAAAAAGCAGCAGGAGGACCTTTAGGCAAGGGCATTTCCTGCTCTTCTACCCTTGTTTGTTCTTGAATGCATCTAGCCATTAATTCCTCGAAACTAGGAATTATGTTATTGTTCAGAAGAGTAGTCCTGAACACATACCATTCAGATGGTAATCCTCCGAGAGTTGTGAGTGCCATTTCTCTGTCAGTAATGGTTTCCCCAAGAGATAGGAGATCGTTCTTGATCTCGGTGATTCTTAAGAAGTATGCTTGCATACTTTCATCTTTACCCTTCTTGATTTCCCTCAACTTATTTCTAAGAAACAAAACTTGATTTGTATCATTAACTTTAAATAAACTCACCAGTCTGTCGTAGATTTCCTTGGAGGTGTCTAGATCAGAGATGTAGGCCACCAAGCGCTTATCGATAGAGTCCCGGATGATCTTCTTTGATTTGACTTCTCCATTTTTCCATTTGTTCCAGGCAGCAGCAGATGCATTTGATGAAGGCTCAACAATATTGCCTCTTACATGGTCCAACACTCCTTGATCTTCAAGGGTTAGATCGATAGACATCTTCCATCCGTGATAGTCAGCTTTCTCACAGAGCTTGTCTTCGGCAGGAAAGAGTGTTGAGGACCCCATAGTTCTTTTAGGATAGCCTTGCCAATCTTCTCTTCAATAATTGCTCTTGCTCTTGCTCGGGCTTTGTCTTCACCTCAGCTCTGATACCATGTTAAGTTATGGTATGTTCTATGCTTATAACAGTTTACTTCTTTTTCTTATTATATTCCACCGAATAGCAATCACATGTACATAAAGTAAAGTGCAGAGAGAACATTAAACGATCGACAAAAACAAGCCAAGACAAGAGACACAAGATGTGGCGGCTAGCCAGGGACAAACCCCACAATGTGTGGGGAAACCCTTTGATCAAATCTTCCTTTATCTTCAATAATTCAGCAGAGAGAAATAGTACAATAAATCTGATTCATATCAGCAGTAGCAAACCCTAGATCAGTAGCATCAGCATTAGCGGCTTCATTATCAAACTAGGGCAGACGATATCTCACAAACCGACCGTCGGATTGACTTCATTCCACCACCAAAAGTTTCGGCTTCCAGAGGAGGTTCAGATGAACCTACAGAGCAGTTCCAAAGAGGAGATCTTCTAGGCCACGCAAGTCAATCTTTACTTCTGCAGTTGCAGCTTCAGTTTCAGCATTTTTCGGCTTCAAACTAGGGTAATCGATATCTTGCAAACCGTTCGTCGGATTGACTTCATTCCACCACCAAAAGTTTCGGCTTCCAGAGGAGGTTCAGATGAACCTACAGCGCAGTTCCAAAGAGGAGATCTTTTAGGCCACGCAAGTCAATCTTTACTTCTGCAGTTGCAGCTTCAGTTTCAGCAGTTTCCGGCTTCAAACAAGGGCAGTCGATATCTTGCAAACCGTTCGTCGGATTGACTTCATTCCACCACCAAAAGTTGCGGCTTTCAAAGGAGGTTTAGATGAACCTACAGCGCAGTTCCAAAGAGGAAATCTTCTAGGCCACGCAAGTCAATCTTTACTTCTGCAGTTTCAGCTTCAAATTCAACAGCTTCTGGCTTCACATGTGTGAGAGAGAGAGACCCATTTCAGCGCAGTAGAGAAGAGACTCATATCTGCGCAGTAGAGAGAGAGATGTGATGAGATGAGTGAGTCCAAATGAGGAAAAGTCCTCTTATATTTATACACAACGTTGGTGGGTGAATAGATACGACTGTTGGACTTCTGAGCCTACATGAGTTGTAGGTCGGCTTGATAATAATTCCATAATCAAAATAAATTCATATCTCCATGAATACTTATCGGAATTAGATGATCTTTATATCAATCCTACACCTCTCGACGAGAGAAATCTAATAAAAATATTATCAGCCATGAATAAGATGACCCACATGAAGTTTTGCCCTGGTTGCCAATTTTAACATCTTTGCTATCAACACTTTCTAGCACCCAATAGTATACATACATTGATATGATCTTAGCCTATAGGGCAGATCTCTTCAACGCATTACTTTACTTTATGACTGTGGCTTACCAACCTTGCAAACAGTCCTTAAGGCATGCCCTGGATAGCTTCTTTCAACATGTTGTGACCTACAACAAACCCAAATTCTACACTGTCCTTCTCGGCTTCTTTATGCTTATATTAAGGTTCCTTCTTTGCTGCAGATTAGGGCCTTCTTGATTGCGGCTTAGAGCTCTTCTTGACTGCGGCTTAGAGCCTCTTCTTGACTGCGGATTAGGGCCTTCTTGACTGCGGATAAGAGTCTCTCTTGACTGCCGATAAGATCTCTCTTTGACTGCGGCTAGATTTCTCATTGACTGCGGCTAGATCTCTCTTTGACTACGGCTTAGGGCTCTTCTTGACTGCGGATTAGGGCCTTCTTGACTGCAGATAAGAGTCTTTATTGACTGCAGATAAGATCTCTCTTTGACTACGGCTAGATCTCTCTTTGACCACGTCCTCCTTGTGAGAAGATAAACCCAAACATGTGGAGAGAGGGATCATGAAATAATGTGCTCCACAAATGACTTGAGGTATCCTCTATTTAAATGCAACGTTGATGTTGAGCTGGGTGTTTGTTTAGCTTGTTGGCCGACCTTGAAAATTGTCAATAATATGAATAAATTCATATCTCCATAAATACATGTCGGAATCAGATGATCTTTAGATCAATCCTACACCTCTCAAAGAGAGGAATCCAAAAAAAAATATCAGCTGCCATAAATAAGGTGACCCACATGGAATTTGGCCCTAGTTGCCAATTTTAACAAAAAGACAACAAATAAGATTAATGATTAATTAGCTAGCAATTAATGAAAAGGTATGTCTCTAAGGACATAACCGTTAGTGAAAGGGTACTTACCTGGCTATATATACAGGACACTCATTCTCATTTGTATCATCCTATATCAATTCTTTATACAATATACAATTTATAATTACTGTCCTATGATGGATGTCTTTTTCTACAAAGTATTTTAAATATTTCCACTGCGTATACGACTTTTGGTCGTTACAGAAACTCCTACATTCAAACAATTAGGGAATGCATGCAGTCATGAAGAAGTCAAAATTTCTCTAGTAAGCAACAAAGAAAATGAAGAGGAGAAAGCTTCAAATGCCTATTCTGCTAATCACAAGAAAAAAGGAACCTTCAAGAAGTTTGAAGGGCCTAGAAGAAAGATAGACCTATCAAAGATTGAATGCTACTATTCTCACAAGATGGGTCACTATAGAAGCGATTGTCCTGAGAATCCGAGGAATAAAAAGAGATATAGGGATCAAGCAAATGTTTCCAAAGAAGAACAAAACTGAAGAATCGGAACTAAAGGACTTATACTACTAAGTCCTTCTACTCTAAGTTTTGAATTGTTTTCCTTTATGCTTTGATTTCTAGTATTTATAGGTTTAACATGCTTTGGAAAAACATTGTTGAATTGTTTTGTTAAATCTATAGGTATCCCTCGAGATTGGATTAAGAGGGAGCCCTCACCAATTTTCCAAAGATGAGTATCTTACTCCTTGTATTATCTTTCATATTTTCCTTTTCTTATCTAGATGTGTTTATATTAGACGCTAATAACATTTCTTTTTATATTTTCCTTGTTTAGAAAAAACTTGCAAATATGCTCAAGGGCTATGGAGAAGATTTCACAAGAAAAAGCGATGGAATTGATGTCCTATGAGGTTTTTCTAGAAAAACAACTCAAAGGTACGTTTTAGATCATAAGTTTTGTTCTCTTTGTGATAAAGGTATATTCATTTAAATATGGTTGACATTACTAGCAAGTGTTATGTCTAGGACCTTTGAATCATAGAAATTCTTGTTTGGGTGATTAATCATTAGATTAAATCTACCTTCATTAAATCATTATGTTTGTGGAACACTAAAAGGTTCTCTGTAAAACCCTAACCTAAGGGTATGCTAATGTGAAAAACCTTAGTCTACTTAGGGTTACTGATGAAATCTAATATTATTCTTTTGATGTTTGGGGTTTTGATGGTAATGTCATATTTGGAGTCTTAGTATTGTTATGGAAATCCTATTCCTTTAGGGTTGAATTGTAATATGTTCCTAGACCTTAAGTTTTTGGTAATTGAGAGTTTATGAACAAAAACCTTATAATATATAGAGTAAGATCCTAGGAATGAAACCCTAGGTTTATGTTTGTTCATCTGATTAAAAACCCTACCCTAATCAAGATCGTTATATGTCTGATTTTAAATGTATTGATAGTTGTATCTTGGGTTTGTCCCATATTGATATGATTGTACATGATTATGAAATCCTAGATGTGTATATGTGCTAACAAAATTGCTGATGATTATAGTGTGTAAATTCTAGGGTTTGCAACTAAGCCCTAGTAGAAGTTTGATATTTAGGATATAATGATATTGTTTAGCCTTGATGATGAATCTAGGGTTCACAACAAACCCAGTAGAAATTTGTCATATCATGGAAACCTTAGATTGTGTTGTGCTTGGCTTTATCTGTTGACATCTAAGACTGAGCATCTCAAAGATGGAATCTAGGGTTTGCATTAAATCCTAGTAGAAGTCTAACATATGAATTCTAAAGTTGTTGGATACATTATAGAACTATACTTGTTTGAAATTGCTTCTAGAGTTTGCAATATCTTATAGCAGAGTATGTCATATCTCTGGAAGAATTATTGAGGCAATAGATAGAATGAGATTGATGTGATCTAGGGGTTATAACCTAACCCAAGCAAGAAGTTGAAATATAAAAGTATGTGTCTCTTGTTAGGTTTCTGATGTCAAAAGTCTAATGCTTCCATTATTATATGATTCTGATATAGTTAAGTTCATGCTTCTATATATGTATCTGGTTGTACTTGCTATCTAAGTTATGCAGGTACATAATCTTCAAGATGCTGAAGATATTCGTAAGTAATAAGCATGATGAAGGAAGTTATATGAATGATAATGATGACTCTGATAAGAATGATGGAAGCCATGAAAGATTCTCTGATGTTATAGAAAGAAGTTGATCTCCCCAAGTTAAGAGGGAGTCGAGATAAAAGGAAGCATATCTCCCAAGTTGAGAGGGAGGGCATATTATAGTCATAATGGATACCTTGAGGAAATTGGAGAATGCATATTGAGGTGCTACTGAAACAAGGAAAGATTTGGTTGTTGCATGCGAAGTAGGAAATAAAGTTGAATGATTGAGAAAAAATTTGTCAAGATTTGTTTGGGAAGCCTCTAGGTCCTACTATGATAAATTGTGAAGCAACATCAAGATGTTTGAAGACCTCAAAGGTTTGTGTTTACTTATGAGTATTTCAAAGATTGTTATTGATTGGGGTTGTGTTTGCACAGGAAAATCTCTCGAAGTTTTGAAAGCATGCTTGATGCTACCAATCTATTTGATCAAGAGAGATTTGATGTGTTGGGGCATGGTGTATCCCTAAGAGGACATCTGGTAGGCCTGTGTGTTGATGTCTAGTTCCTGAGTAGTAGGGAGGGTGGCGTTGGTCATAGAGCTCTGGCCTTGCATTACGCACCTAGTTCCCTGAGTTAATGGTCAGCAAGTAAGCCTAATGGTACCTAGAGAGGTTGAAATCTTTAGTCCATCTTAGTCCCACTCAGATAGATTGCCCTGATCAGGAATCTAGTCTGTGGCACCTTAAGTGCCTAAACTCTTCATAGTTCACGTGTTTTGAGATCTTCCATGTACTTGTATATGTATGTATGAATACCTCCCTATTTAAGAGGGAGTGTTAAAGAATGTAACTAGGTTCGGTCTTCACAATTATATTTGAGTCATAATGAAATGTATTTATCAAAAGAAAGAAAAAAATATATTATTATTGTTATGACTTATTAAAGCATGGGTTTCATGCTTGGGTCATCATGTTTTAGGTCAAAGTCCCCATTAAGGACTTCTAGGTTTTGTCTCGAGTCACTAAAGTCATTGTCATTTAAAGAGACCCTTCTTGGGCTTTTGAATCATGTAAAAAAAGTAATATTGAGTAAAATAAGTCATTTGTCATCTCCACACTAAGTCGGACCTTACCTAATCAAGTCGGCCTACAAGAAGGTAAATTGAACTCCAGAAAAGGGTATATATACAAGCAGTTCGATTCATTTGGAAGATATATCTCACATAAGTTCGATATCCAAGAGGAGGCAGAAAAAGTGTGAAATCCCAACAGGAGGAGATTTGCTGGAGAAGAAAAAATTGAAGTTTCTGGGTTGTCTCTCTCTCTCACCTGTGTGGATTTACTGGGCTATTTGCTGGCAGGTCGAAGTTACTGTTGGGTTGAAGTTTTGTTGGGCTACTGTTTGGTCGAAGATTTTGTTGGGATACTCCTGGGTCGAAGTTTTGTTGGGCTACTACTAAGTCGAAGTTTTGATGGGTCGAAGTTTTGTTGTTGCATCTAGGTCGAAGTTGTTGCTAGAAAGTTATCATCTAAAGAAGAATGGAAGGGTTGACTTGGTTGTTGGACGAAGTCTGTGTCTAGGTCAAGAAGTCTTGGATCATCTTGTTAAATTATTAAGGAAGAGTTGTTGATTGGGTTTTCACCTAGATAGGGGTTTTTCCCTGGTTGTCTATCTACATCTGGTGTATGTGATCTTTGTGTTATTGTTTTGGTAATTGCTTGATGAACTAAAGATAAAAGAAGAACAGAAGAAAACATACAAATATCACAAGTAATTATAATTATAAAGAAAAAAATTATGCCTTTTTTATTTTCTAACAGGGAAAAGGGAAGAAATCTCAAACTAAACTAGAAGCCAGCCAAGGGGGCAAGAAGAAAGATTTTTCAAATATTAAATGCTTCAATTGTCATGAATTCGGGCACTATGCCACGAAGTGTCCATAGAAAAAGTCAACCAAGAAGAACTTAGGAGGAGCAACAGGTAAAGCTTTGGCTTCACAGTTCGAGCTTGACTTCACCCTTATTGCATGCATGACCAACATAGTGATAGGGAGCATGTGGCACTTAGACTCTGGTGCCTCGTTCCACATGACAGGATGTAGAGACTTTTCCAGCGACCTAGAGGAGAAATATCTCCATATGCACATCGAGTTGGGGGACGACAGAATGTAAAGTGTGACTGGGATTCGTATAGTCACCTTTCAGAGGGAGTCGAGATCCCCTCTCAGACTCAAGGATGTTATGTTTGTTCCAGGCCTAAAGAAGAATCTCATCTTTGTTGCAGTTTTGGAAGACTGTGGTTATGATATGATCTTCAACAAAGGAAAAGCTATCCTGCGACACATAGCCACAAGACAAGTGAAGCAGATCGGGGTTCATGTGAAGAATTTATATAAGGTGGATGTGGAAGATTATGTTGCATTAAGCACCAAGGCGACAGAAGTGCAGAGCCACGATGTCGGTGAACTTTGGCACAAAAGACTTGGCCATTTGCATCATAGCGCCTAGAAGATTATGCAGAAAATAACCACTGGCATCCCCAAAGGAGCACTTGAGTAGCATGATGTATGCAAAGGATGTACTTTTGGGAAGTACACAAAATCTAGATTCCATGATCGGGACAACAAAGCACATGCAGTCTTGGAAAGGATCCACTCTAATGTTTGTGGACCTTTCTCAACAACCTCCACTACTAGACAAATATTTTGTCATTTTTATTGATGACTTCTCAAGGAAGTGTTGGAGCTTCTTCATGCGGAAGAAAGATGAGACATTCTCCAAGTTCGTAGAATTCAAGGCATTGGTTGAGTAAGAAACCAACAAGTAGCTGAAGGCTCTCAAGAGCGATAATGGATGTGAGTATGTTTTGAATGAATTCAAAAATTCTGTGCAAAAGAAGGCATTTGAAGAGCATTGAAAGCACCCCACAACCCACAATGGAATGTCATGACTGAGAGAAAGAAACATAGCATTGTGGGAGCTGCAAGAGCTATGTTAGATGACCAAGGCCTACCTCTACATTTGTGGGTTGAGACATGCAATACAATAGTCTACTTGCAGAACCAGAGTCCTCATCGGATTCTTGGTATGATTATACAA
This sequence comes from Pinus tabuliformis, assembly GCA_031772625.1. Lineage (NCBI taxonomy): Eukaryota > Viridiplantae > Streptophyta > Pinopsida > Pinales > Pinaceae > Pinus > Pinus tabuliformis. The sequence continues at coordinate 891,332,967 of CM062811.1, forward strand.
GAGGAGGCTTTCTCATGGAGGAAGTCAAATGTGTCGCACTTCAAGATTTTTGGAACCTCTGTTTACTGCCATGTATCCAAATAATCAAGGAAGAATCTTGAGCCGACAACGGAGTTGGGGGTATTTGTGGGTTACACAGAAACTCCTCACAACTACTGTGTGTACTTGCCATCCCTCAAAATGGCAGTTGTTTGAAAGGATGTAAATTTTGATGAGGAGAAAGTGACGTGGTGCTCTCTTGAGAGGGAGCTTCAAATCCCACCATAAGACGAGCTTTTATCTCCAAAGGAGGAGCCTCAGGAAGTTGTGGAGCAGCCACAAATTGAGGAGTAGAGTGTTGATCAATGGTTGTCATTGATGTCAACCCAAGCAGCACCAAGGGCTACCCCGATCTTGCATGAGCATTTTGACTTGACAAATTACTCTATTCTGAGTCAAGGATCTTCTCGATGGATTCTACTCGTCGAGATGTTTCCGTTGATATATGGCATGCCAAGTAATTATTCACGGTTTGAGAGATATTCATGTTTGAAATTAGTAACCCCAATTAGTGGGCTAAAACCCTATGGGGTTGAGGCATGGCACTTATAATTGGTTGTGTTCATTGAATAATCAATAATTAGTAATGTTATTTTTTTTGCTCCTAAAATCCCTTCAACGTTCACTTGTTGAGGACCCTCTCAACTCAAGACATTCATATAAATAATGACCCTCATATCCTTCTCTAGTAGGGATTTTGTGGCTTCAAATAGGTCATCGTGGAATTTTCGCTATAACGTTTTTTCTACGAAGCTTTAGAAGCTGAAATTATAACCCGTTTGAGCCGAAATCTTGATGAACCTCGTGACTGAATTTCAGATCTTGGTTCGCTATATTTTCGAAGATATGATTTGAGGAAGTTAGGGTTTTTTGCAGGCCCCTAAATTCCATGTCAAACAGGTGACGTTGGGAAAATCATCATTACTTTCTCTGTAAGCATTGAATTCAAATTTCGTAGATAGTCACAGAAAGAGGACAGATTGTAGTTTGTTGAATAACATTTTCAGGGCCAAAGGTCACAACAGTGACACGTGGCACTTTGTACAAGTTCACTCTACTGAACCAATCTATAATTAGGTCATCGTGGGAGATTGGGCATAACTCTTTCTTGAAGAATCCAATCTTGATCAGACATGTGGGGTTGGAAAGAGGACTTAGAGGGCTACAACAAGACGAAATTTCAAACCCTAGACATCTGAAATTACATAGATACAACAGATTCAATATCGAGCTCCTAGAAGGCAAGAAAAAGCATGCATTCAAGGATCACTACAGTAAGGACCACACATCAACAGTCAAGGGTAAGTCTCCTACAACAAGCCTCAAGGTATGTATGATTAGTGTTTACATTTGAAATATGAGTATCATCTCTGACATATGTTTTTGCAGAACAACGTAAGTATATACAGGGTCTCGGTTATATCTTTATGTCTCTATATGTCACAGTGAGTTTTGATACCACATTTCGGATGTCCTATTCTTGATACTACACTTTTGATGCTACACCAAGTCTGCTAAATCTATATGATGTTGTAAGTTCATGTTACTTGTCTTTTCATAGTTGATAGAATGGTCTATGCCGTTGTACTTAGAACTTGGTCAATCACGAGTCTAAGGTTTGTCATCAATTTTCATTGTATATATCTTTAGGTCAATTTTGGGTATAGTCTTGCATAGAGTCTAGGCCTATATCAAGAGTGGGAGTCTTTGTCTACTGCTACAACAAGTCAACAACAAAAGTGACAAGCACACTTCAGGTACACATTGTAATTGTAATTTGTATTTATTCATTATTATGCACTTACATGTGTTTTGTGGGCAGAGGTAAGTTGAAGGGTATTTTGTTTTGTTTTGGGATTGGTTTTGCCAGCCAAATTTCGCATGCAGCTAGAAGAAGATTCAAATACAACTTGAAGCAGGAATTCAAAAGCAAAAGTATCAAATCAAAGGAAGCATTGCAGTAGGACATCCTTTGAAGACATGACAACCATCCGTATATTGTGAAGAAGTGTCAATGCCAAGAGTCATCAATGTAAAGTTGTAAAAGAGTCATTGTAAAAGAGCCATGATTGTAAAGTTGTAAAAGAGTCATTTGTAAAAGAGTCATCATTGTAAAGTTGTAAAAGAGTCATTGCAAAATAGTCATTTGTAAAAGAATCATCATTGTAAAGATTGTAAAAGAGTCATTTGTGAAAGAGACATTCTGCCTAGAGTCGAAGAGGCAGTGTTAGGAGGTATATGAGTCACTGTTGGGATGATGTCATGGTTGGGTTGCAGGTCATAGAGTGATTGGGTATTTGGTCAAGTACACGAAAATCATTGTACATCTTATTGTATCGTGGATTGTTGTCCCTGGTTTGAGAATCCACAGTCTTGTCTTATTTCAATCATTATAGGGTGGCAGGGAGGTGCTAGGTAGGTGTATGAAGTCGCCTAAAGGTTGGAGCCTCTTAACACTTCAGGGTGGTAGGGTGGTTCTAGGGCGAGTTGTGGCTCGCTAGAGTGTTGGCGCATCCATTCAGTTGATTACTGAAGAAACCAGGGCGTTAGGGTGTCCTTCCAGTGGGAGCTGGAGAAGAATGCTTTTCTATAATTCTAGGAAGTTGTTGCTTGTATTTTAGTTGGGGCTGAAGATTACAGAATTTATTAGAAAAGCGTTTGGTGGTTTTTGACCCAAAGGGGGTTTTCCACCTAAAATTCTTGTGCCTACTGTGTTCTTTTATTTATTGTTATTACTGCATAAACATTAATAATAATTGAAGATTAACTAATTCTCTAAAAATATTTAAAAGTGTTAATTGCTAAGAAACACTGATTCACCCCCCCTCTCAATATTTCCAACACAAAGAGTGGAGACATCCACTCAAGCAGAACCATCCAGAGAGGGAAGAAAAAGAACCAGGGAAATTGATAGACTTGTGCAGGATGCAGAGGAGAATGTGGGAGCTCCTTGAAATTTGCACAGGCAGAGAAGAACACTTGAGAGGTACATGGCTCTAATGATTGAGCTTGTAGAGTATGAGCCATCCTCTTTCGAGGAAGCAGTAGAGCAACCTGTATGGGTTGATGCAATGGTGGAGGAATATGAATCCATTGTAAAGAACAATGTTTGGGAAGTGGTCCCAAGACCGATAGATAAACCAATTGCGGGTTCGAGATGGATCTTCAAGGTTAAGCATGCAGCAGATGGGAGCATAGAGAAGTATAAGGCCAGATTTGTGGCCAAAGGATTTTCTCAAGTTGAGGGAATTGACTATGAGGAGACTTTTTCTACTGCAGCAAGACATTCATCCATTAGAACAATTCTTTCTCTGGCTGCGCAGATGGGGTGGAAGATCCACTAGATGGATGTAAAAACAACATGTCTCAATGGGGTTATTGAGGAGGAGGTGTACATCGAGCAATCAAAAGGTTTTGAGACATTTGATCGAGAGTCTCATGTGTGCAAACTCCAGCGAAGGTAAACCTCTATCACATCTTGGTAGAAGGTAAATTGCTCATTATTGTCTTATATGTTGATGATTTTATTTTGACTAGTGATTACTGATCAGATCTTGCAATGAGGACCTTGCAAGGGAATTTGAAAGAAGGACATGGGTCTTATGCACTACTTCCTCGGGTTGGAAGTATGGCAAGTCGATGGGGAACTATTTGTGTCTCAAGGCAAGTATGCAAATGAGATACTACATAGATTCTGCATGGAGAGTTGTACACCTATGGAGACACCTCTAGTGACCAACTGGAGGAAAGAGGATGCCACTTCAAGTGAGGAAGTGGATGCTACTATTTATCAACAGTTAGTGGGTTCATTAATGTATCCTATGAACAAACGACCAGATATGTGCTATGCAGTCAGCCAGTTGAGCCAAGCTATGGTTAGGCCAACTAAATTATTTTCGAAGGCCGCTTAGCATGTTTTACAGTACCTTAGAGGCACTACCTAGTTCGGACTATGGTACAGACGGATAGAGGGAGTGAAGTTGTGTGGCTTCACAAATGCAGATTAGGCAGGGAGTCCATCCGACCAAAAGAGTACATCAGGTGGAATTTTCATTGTTGGGTCCACAACAATTTCCTGGTATAGTAGGAAGTAAGGATCTATGATGCTCAGCGCGGCAGAAGCAAAATGCATGGTTGCAATTCAAGCATCATGTGAGGCAATCTGGATGAGAAAGATACTTGTAGGACTGTTTGGTCAGATGATGGATCCAACTGTGATCTACTACGATAATCAAAGTTGCATCAAGCTCTCTAACAACCCTGTATTTCACAATCGATCCAAGCATATAGATATCTGGTAACACCATTTGCGAGACTGTGTGCAAAAGCAGATAATGTTACTATAATACATTCCAACAAAGGAACAAGACTCTGACATTTTTGACAAAGACTTTGTCAAGAGGGAAGTTCGAGTTCCACATGTGCATGATAGGGGTGGTTGATAATCCCTTTCTTGCTGAGAGGGAGTGTTGAAAAATGCAGCAATAAATTCTCAATTTGATTTTGCCTTGATTAAATTGAGAAAATTCGAATTTCCACATCAGCAAACAACTTGGATGCAGTTAACTTGTGTGACATGGCTTGTGTCACCCAATTTACTCAGTAAATTCAAATTGGAGGAGTTAGAGTTCAGTTAAGCATGTGTGATTGCTAGTTTGTAGCAATCAAGGTCAGTGATATCAATTTGTTTTCAATTAAACTAGTTTCAATGGTGCAGTGAGACTTCAGTCTAACTCAATGATCATCCAGTTAACTAATCAATCATCCCAAAATTTAGTGCATGCAGAATTTGAGTACCCCAGCTGGGGGGAGATTCCAAGGCAGTGTAACATCAGTTGTAGACTAGTCTCGAGTGTACAGGTGTTGCATGCAGTCAGATGATCAACCTTGGGGATTGTGCAATCAATTTGAGGAATTTCCTAAATAATAGGAGCCTAATTTCTCAAGGAATTGTGCAAGGAAATAGGGGCTCAAGCATAGCCGGAAATTGACTAAGTCTAGGTCAGAGCTTCTCAGTGAGCAAAGAGATAGGTTATTCACTAGAAAGTTGTGCTCAGTTGAGCAAAGCACTTGTAATACATCTTTATTCATCATATTAATGCAAGCAGGCATAAGGGTTTTTCGCAGATTGCTTTCCCCTAGAAAAATATTGTGTGCATGTGTGTTATTTCTCATTGCATGTTTGTGATTCATGTTCTAAATTGTGAATTGAATTCTGCAGAGCAATAGAGTAAGTTTGTGTATTGTGATTTTGGTTAAAATTTCATGAGCGGTTGCAAATCTACACCATAATTTCTACAATAATCTCTATGTGCCTATGTATGCCCCTTCACAGGCACATGTGAATTGGGGGGATTTGAACCTCGAACCTCCTCGCACATAATACTTCACTTTCACGACCATTGCCAACTAAGTTGTCCCCAGGGGCTATATCATCAACTAAATAATTATTTAAAAGGCATGAAGGATTTGATATTATAATTTTAACAAAATAATAAATAAAAATAATTTTAAAAATTTCATTATAAAGATAAAAATCACATTTTTACAAAGATATATTTTTTCAAAATTGAATTTCAAAAATGAATATAAAAATATATAACTAACACCTTAAATTAATACATATATACAAATTGTGATGTTTTTTTTGTATCTAGAGGAATCAACAACTGGGTTGGTGTCGTATTCACGTGACATGAGGTCGATTCCAATTGCTACCACTATAACCTCTAGGTGCCTACGCATGCCCCTTCCACAAACATAGATGAATCAAGGGAATTTGAACCTCAAACCTCCTTGCACATAACACATCATTTTCACGATCATCACCAATTGAGCTACCCCAGGCACTATTCAAATTGTAATGATTATGACTTACTACATTATCAATAAATTACAATGATTATGGCTTATTGCATTATCAATAAATTATATGTAAAAAGTAGATATCGCAAATGCACATACATATTTCTAAATATATTCACATGCACAAATCCAACTGCGTGGATTGAGGATAAACAAATAAGATAACGAAAGCCACACAATTTTCCAAGAAAAATCCATGAATTAAAAGCGAAGCAATATTTTTAAACACTATTTATAAAAATATTTACATTTTTAATATCTAATCTTTACTTAATAACCTTTGTAACTCTTCACATTGAGCACAAGTTATTGCAACTTGCATAGGAGAATTTCCATCTTTATCTACCAGCGTCTTATCTCCTCCAGCTTTTAATAACTCCTTACAAGCATCCAAGTGCCCCCATCCTACATATTTACAAAAGTGAGATAAAGTTGATTATCTCTATCATAATATTTGTTTATTCTACCTCGTACAAGTAGATAAAATATACATAAGTTTGCCACTAACAAAGCATATGCAAGGAGATAAGGGGAGAAATAAGGATGCGAAAAATAAACAAATCCAAAGATGTGTTGATTTTTGTAACTATGGTCTGTCTTCGTAACACATGTTTGAGTCATTATGAATTTGTAAAGCATATTTTAAATGCTAAGATTCAAAAGCAGAATTATTTTTATTCAAAGTGCCATTGTGACTTTCAAAAGAAGAAATTAAAATTTTTAAATTAAAGTTTTGGCTCCAAAATGTAAGGTGGACGTCCTCCTAGTCAAGTCGCCTCCCTAATCCTAATAAGCTAAGTCGGCTCCAGCAAGGGACACGTCCATTCAGCCAAGGGAAAACTATATAAAGGGCCTATTCGGTCTCCCATATTGCCAAGAAACTAGCTCGCATCTTCTGAGGTAAATGTGCAAGGTATGAGGCAGAGAAAGTGGTATCTTTGAGGCAACATATGGGGGCATGAGAAGGGATGGTCTAAGGCAAGATTCTAAGGCAGCTCGTGTGCACCTTATAAGGTAATTTCGGCCTACTTTAAAGCATTTAATTAGCTTGCATTTGTGGCATTCGTTAGCTTGAACTCTGAGCTCGCATTTGTGGCATTTGTTAGCTTGAACTCTGAGCTCGCATTTGTGGCATTTGTTAGCTCGAACCCTGAGCTTGCATATGTGGTATTATGAGCTTGTACCTGTGGCATCTAAGACTCGCATGTATTGAGGTAGCTTACATATCTAAGTCATAAATACAGTACTCTTAGGCAGCAAAGATCAGAGGTTGAAGGTAGTGAAGGAAGGTAATTATGTGACTATTATGAGGGCTAGTAAAGCAACATATCAAAGGCAAAGAACAAAGTATGTTTTGGGTCAGATTGACTTGACTAGGAAAACGGACCATAGACCATGTTTGACGTAGTTGTTGACTTAGATGTGTCTTTGAGGAATTGGACAAGTCTCTATTGAAAAAGGTTGTTGGGTTTTTCCTTGTAAGGGTTTTCCCAGGATATATCTCTTGTGTTCCTGTGCATATGTCTCTTTATGTTCTTATTGTCTTATATGCTATGTGGTTGATGTATTTCTGTGTAATTATTGAATGATAAAAATGTTAATAAGAGTTGAAAATATAAAAAATAAGTATCAGTGTAAAAGACGCCTTAAAAATCAACATGGGATTAGAGCTTGGTAAAGGATGAAAGTTGAAGGTCACAGGTCTTATTGATGAAGCACTTTTCTCTACTCAAGAACTAAGTTTAGATTCAAGGAATTGAAGCAAATGTTGAAGTATCAGCCCTCAGCCTATGAAAACATCGAGAGTACTTCTTTGTTCTTGTTAGGAATAAGTGGAAGTAAGGTTAAGCTATGATTACATATCTACTCTACTTTTTTTGATATTTAGTGACCTCTGAGTATTGCAACATTTGAGGCTTTCAACTTATATTTGGCATTCAAGTTTCCAATGACAATCAAGTCTTGATATCTAATGAAATCCATATTGTTGTGATTAAACCTCTTAGTATGGTTAAGTCCAAGCATCTAATGGAAATCCATGTTAGAGTCTAGTAACTCTAGAAGGATGATCTTAGCTCTTTGAGGTCTAAGAATTAAAAGTAAGAAGATGGAACCATGTTACGAATGTCCCTACCTCTGTTGATAGTAGAAGTATGGATTTTGTGACAAGTTTAGATACTCCTTAATGGCAACCATATCTTAAGTACCAAATCAAGTCATAATGTTATCTCCAATTCGAAGGTCAAAGCATGTTTGATTTTTTGAAACATCTAAGGCATTTGTATTGCATCTATGTGGAAGATCTATCTGAATTCTTGTAATCCATGATTAATCTTGTTTTTTTATCTGTGAAGGAGTTACATTGTAAAAGATTGAAGGATTGTCATAAATCTCTATTACGAAAGAAATTTGGAGAAGGTCTTCTTAAGTAAACTTTTGTCAGACGGAAGAGGTGATCTAAAGACTTGGAATGTATTCGCATCAGTTTGGATCTTGCATTAACAAAACCCAATTAATTATTGTGGTGATGCCCAAAACATTGTGAATCCTTCCTCACTGCTTGGTACTTCGCTTAAGGGAACTTGTATTCTTACATTAAGGGTCTATTTGTTAAGGCAAGATCTAATAATGGTTCCAAAACATTGAAGTATTTAGCATTGAAAGATAAAAAACTTGATGTAAGTAGCAGAGCACAGAGTTACCTTCTAAGAGTCATTGAATATCAGTTGGTGAAGAGAATCTCAAATCCTTACTATAGGTAATGAAGGGTGACAGAATCATGTATCCTAGATTTTCATTGCTCACAAAGATATCATTGACAGCTGGTTTACATTTATGGAGTCATGACGAAAATCTTGAATTGTTACAGTAGAACACAAAGTCCTTGCTTCGGGAAATAAAGGATGATAAGGTATTTCATGGTGATAAGTGTTGAAAAATGTAACTAGGTTCGGTCTTCATAAAATGTATTTATCAAAATAATTTTTATTATTGTTACAATGACTTATTAAAGCATGGGTTTCATGCTTGGGTCATCATTTTATTAGTCAAAGTCCCCATTGTGGACTCTTAAGATTAATAAAGAATCATTAGAGTCAGTGTGTATTTTATGAGACCCTTATTGGGCTTTCAAACGATGTAAAAAGAATTATTTTTGAGTCAAAAATGAATTATGTAACCTCCACACCAAGTCGACCTCAAGAAGATCAAGTTGGCCTCAAGGAAGGAAATTCAACCTCATTGGAAGGCTATATATACAAGGCAGTTTGACTTCATTTGGAGCATCTCACTCTCTCACACATAGTTCGATATTTGAAGTTGGAAGCTGGAAGCTGGGAAAAGTGTGAAGGTGAAGAAGGAGGCTAAAAGGAGTGTAAGTTTGGTCAAGAAGGAAGGAGAGGAAAAAATTGAAGTTTTGGTATCTCTCTCTCTCTCTCTCTCTCTCTCTCTCTCTCTCGTGTGGGCTAGTTTAGGAGATCGAAGTCTCCTCGTCAAGATCGAAGCCGTTGCTGATGTTGGACGCTGCCAAGTCAAAGTTGCTAGGGTCGAAGTGCCACTACTACTAGGTCGAAGGTTGGATCGAAGAAGGAGAGGCTAGCTTGGTGTGGAGGAGGTTTGTGTCTAGAAGAGTCTCAAGAAAAACTATTTAAGGAAGAGAATTTTTACTAGGTTTTCCCCTAGATAGGGGTTTTGCCCAGGCAGAGTCCCTACATCTTATGTCTTGTGTTTTCGTGATCTTCGTGCACACATAATTTGGTAATTTCTTGATGAAAGATAATATAACAAATGAGTAAAAGAAGCCAACATAATTCACAAGTAATTATCAAGAAAGAGAAATCTAACCCTAATCCTACTAACATTGATTTCTCAACATGGAATCAGATCTAAGGTTGAAGAAGGTTGAAGATCACTTCATTGGCTTGAAGGAAATGATTACTCCCTATATGAGAAGAATGGGATTCAATTCTATAGGAATATGGATCAAGAAGATTGTCTACTACTTATTCAACAAAGTCAAAAGTCAAGGGTTCTTCGCTGCACTTACAAGATCACTTAATGATGATAATGCATGGATCATTGATAGTGGAGAATCAAGGCATATGAAAAGGGAAAGTAAACAACTACAAACTCTATCAAAGGAACCATCTTCCCATGTAGTGGAATTGGGAGACAACAGAAGCAATAATGATAGAGGCCTGGGATCAACATCTTTGACGCTGGAGAATGGAACAAAACTACATCTCAACAACATATTATATGTTCCAAGTTTGAAAAAGAATTTGCTTTCAATTTCTTTCTTAGAAGATAAAGCAGATAGAGTTGTTTTTGTTGATGGAAAGGTCTTGTTTGGGGAAAAGGTTCAAGTATTGAAAAGCCTAGGGTTATTCGAGTTCATGAAAGAAGTTTGTATAGAGTAATTACACCACCTCCTCAAGCCCTATTTCATATGGAAATCTCTCCTATTGAGCTATGGCATAGAAGATATGGTCATCTTCACTACAAGGTCATTCCCACTCTTAAACATCTAGTTCATGGCATCCCCGATATCAAAGAAGATCGTGAAGGAGTTTGTAAGGGATGCTCTTTGGGAAAACATATAAGAAAACCATTTTCAAATAGTGAAACAAGGTCTAAAGAACTATTAGACCTCACACATTCTGATTTGTGTGGGCCCATGTCTGACAAATCAATTGGAGGTCATCTTTACTATGTAAGATTTATTGATGATCACTCTAGAAAGACATGACTCTACCTTCTCAAGAAAAAGGATGAAGTATTTGAGAAATTCAAAGAGTTTAGATGCGAAGTGGAAACCCTAACCGAAAGAAAGATAAAGACTCTGAGATCCGACAATGGTGGGGAATACACTTCTAAAGAATTGATTGCATATTGTAAAGAAGCAGGAATTAAGAGGAAGCTTATTGTTCCCTACTATCCCGAACAAAATGGAGTGGCCAAAAGAAAGAATAAGATAATTGAAGGAGGTATACGAACAATGCCCTTTCATAAAGACTTACAAAAATTTCTATGGGGAGAAGTAGCAATGGCAACCGTATATATTCAAAATAGAATTCCTCATAGAATTCGTGATAATATGACACCCGAGGAAGCATTCATAGGGAAGAAGCCAAGTGCGTACCATCTCTAAATCTTTGGGATTCCTGCCTATATACACGTTCAAAAGGAAAAACGAAAGAAGTTAGATTCTACAAGCATCAAAGGGATCTTCATTGGCTACAGTCTCTCCTCAAAGGCATATAGAATCTACATCAAGGAAGGAAGACACATTGAAGTAAGCAAGGACGTTATATTTGAAGAGAATCAAGCCTACAAAAGATCGAAGGATATTCCTATTGATTTCGATGACGAAGATTTACCCATATTTGAAGAAGAAGTACAATCCGACAACCCTTCTACAAATCAAGAAGAAAAAGAAGGACCAAGTGATCCTATTCAACCTGTGGTCATACCAAGCACAAGGAAGAGGCCAAATTGGTTAAAAGCTACTCTTGAAGATGTTGAAGGGCATGGAGTTGCGAAAGGAACCTTTAGGGAAAGAAAAAGGCCGAAGAGATATTCTGGATACGCTGCATATATGACAAGACTAATTGAAGTAGAACCATCTACATTTGAAGAAGTTGCTCATCAAGAAGTATGGAAGAAAGCTACGCAGGAAGAATTTTAATCCATCATGAAGAATGGGGTTAGAGACGTTCCTAGACCTAGTGACAAATAGGTTGTCACCTCAAAATGGATCTACAAGATCAAACACGTTATTGATGGAAGCATACATAAATACAAGGCCAGATTTGTTGCAAGGGGTTTGTCTCAAAAGGAAGGCATAGATTATGAAGCAACCTTTGCACCCACTGCGAGGTGTACTACCATTAGATCTTTGGTTTCATTGGCTGCTACAATGGGATGGAATAGCCATCAAATGGACGTGAAGACAACATTTATGAATGGGACCATCAATGAGGAAGTATACATTGAGCAACCCAAAGGCTTTGAGGTAAATGGCAGAGATACTCATGTCTGAAGACTCAAGAAGGCCCTGTATGGTTTGAAGCAAGCTCGTAGGGCATGGTATACAAGAATGGATGCATAGCTTCTAAAAATTGGGTTTGTGAAGAGTTTCATCGATCCAAATCTCTACATCAAGGTCATGAATAATGAGCCAGTCATTATTCTATTATATGTGGATGATTTATTCATTACAAGTGTATAGAGAAGAACACAAGAATGCAAGAAGATGCTGGAAGTTGAATTTGAGATGAAGGATCGAGGACTGATGCACTATTACCTAGCTCTGGAAGTATGGAAAAATCCTGGGGAGATATATTTGGGGCAAGGAAAGTATATCACTAGGTTGTTGCATAAATTTGGGATGATGGATTCCAAGCCCATGACTACTCCTATGATCACCAATCTCAGGAAGTTGAGGGGCTCTGACTCAAGTCTCGTGGATCCTACCTCTTATCATCAGTTGGTAGGTTCTTTGATGTATCTGGTAAATACTAGGCCAGATATATGCTTTGTTGCGAACATCCTCGGTTAGTTTCAGTTGGAGCCTCGTCATGATCACTGGATAGATGCCAAGCATATATTGAGATATCTTCGTGGCACGATACATCACTGCCTAAAGTACAATAGCAAGGAAGTCAAGTTGATTGGCTTCATAGATTCTGATTGGGGTGGAAGTGAGACCGATGGAAGAAGCACTACCGGTGGATGCTTTAGTTTGGGATCTTCCATGATCTCATGGATGAGTAGAAAGCAAGATCTCGTTGATTTGAGTAGTGTTGAAGCAGAGTACGTGGTTGCATGTGAAGTAGGAAAGGAGGTTGTATGGTTGAGGAAGCTTCTGACATATTTGTTCAAGAAGCCTCTAGATCCTACTGTGATTAATTGTGATAATCAAAGTTGTATCAAGATGTTTGGAGATCTTGTGTTTCATGCTAGGACGAAGCATATCAACAATAAGTTCCACTATATTAGGAACTTGGTGCAGGATGGGATCATGAAGCTAGTATGTCTCGACAGACGATCAGGTAGCTACTATACTAATAAAGTCTCTTCCTAATAAGAATTTTGAATATCTTAGAAGCATGCTTGATTTAGTTGATATTGTTGATTTTGTTGATGATGATAAAAGTTTGGAAGAGATTTGTTATGGCCTTGTGTGAGACACATTTCCTGGGAGGACATTTGATCGACACTATGTGTTGATGTCTAGTTCCCGAAGTAGGGACGATGGTGTTGGTCATGGAGCTTTGACCTTTGATACACACCTAGATCCCATGGTTGATGGTTAGCACGTAAGCGTGATGGTACCTAGAGAGGTTGAAAGCTTTAGTCCATCTTAGTCACACCTGGATAGATTTCCCTGGTTAGGAATCTAGTATGTGGCATTGTGATGCCTAAATTGTTGAGAGACCTTGGATTCAGGAATCTAGTTCATGGCATTGCGGTGCCTAAACTCTTCATAGTTCATATAGTTTGAGATCTTCTGTATGAATACCTCCCTAATTAAGAGGGAGTGTTGAAAAATGTAACTAGGTTCGGTCTTCATTAAATGTATTTGTCAAAAGATTTTTTATTATTGTTACAATGACTTATTAAATGATGGGTTTCATGCTTGGGTCATCATTTTATTAGTCAAAGTCCCTATTGTGGACTCATAGGATTAATAAAGAGTCATTAGAGTCATTGTGTATTTATGAGTCCCTTCTTGGGATTTCAAACGATGTAAAAAGAATTAATTTTGAGTAAAAAATGAATTATGTAACCTCCACACCAAGTTAGCCTCAAGAAGATCAAGTCGGCTTCAAGGAAAGAAATTCAACCTCATTGGAAGGCTATATATACAAGGCAGTTCGACTTCATTTGGAGCATCTCACTCTCTCACACAGTTCGATATTTGAAGTTGGAAGTTGGAAGTTGGGAAAAGTGTGAAAGTGAAGAAGGAGGCTAAAAGGAGTGCGAGTTTGGTCAAGAAGGAAGGGAAGGAAAAAATTGAAGTTTTGGTAATCTCTCTCTCTCTCTCTCTCTCTCTCTCTCTCTCTCTCTCGTGTGGGATATTTTAGGAGATGGAAATCTCCTTGTCAAGATCGAAGTTGTTGTTGATGCCAGAAGTTGCCAAGTCGAAGTTGCGAGGGTTGAAGTGTTGTTGCTACTAGGTCGAAGGTTGGATCGAAGAAGGAGAAGCTGGCTTGGTGTGTTGGAGGTTTGTGTCTAGAAGAGTCTCAATAAAAACTATTGAAGGAAGAGAATTTTCACTGGGTTTTCCCCTAGATAGGGGTTTTTACCTAATAGAGTGCCTACATTTTGTGTCTTGTGTTTTTGTGATCTTCATGCACACATAATTTGGTAATTGCTTGATGAAAGATAATATAACAAATAAGTAAAAGAAGCCAACATAATTCACAAGTAATTATCAAGAAAGAGAAATCTAACCCTAATCCTACTAGCATTGATTTCTCAACAATAAGGATATTATTTTAAGGGTTTTAACGGCTAAGTAAGATGAAAATTGTTGGTTGTAATGGTGGTATGATATTGTTGCAATCTACTATGACTATAGGTTACCATGCCCCTTCTTGTAATTTGAATATGTTAATATCTATGCAAAGATCTACGGTTTGCAAGCAAGTTCTAAGCCATCCCCAAGGTTATGAGTGTCTAGGGTTTGTAAACTCTAGCAACGTCTTGAGCATGTAATACCAAAGGTTTGTATGATATGATTGATGATAAAATTAAATAAGGATTCAAGCTTGAGGGTCTAAGGCTCGAATTTGGAATTATCTTGGGTTTGTAAACCTCAGCTCGAAGACCCTAGGATTTGTAGACAAAACCCTAATACTATAATTAATCTAGCGTTTGGACTTAAAACCCTAGATGATCATTGACAAAAGGGTTGAAGTTAGTCTAGGGCTTGTGATCTAAAGCCCTAGAATGTGTTGCTACTGCCTAGCTAATTGTTTGTAAACCCTGGTATGCCAAAAGCAGCTGAAAAAGAAAAATCTTAGGGTCTATGGATAAAACCCTAGGATTGGACATTTCCTTTGAAGATAGAACCTCTAGAAAGGGATGGAATCGTGATGATGATATGAATAAAGCTAATAAAATTGCAAGTGGATGCAAGGTAAGGAGGGAGATGACATGTTCTCAAAAGATATGTATTTTACATCTCTCTTATTTGATTATTGTTATTTATAGTAGTAGGTTTATTGTCCTTAAACTCTTTGCTTGATTGTAATTATTCTTCCATGATCTTCTAATGAGGATTGCAAGTACATAATGAAGGCTACCAAAGAATTGGCAGCAAATTGAAGAACAAAGCAAAACAGTGACAAAGAGACTCAAGGTGATGAGAGATGAGATCTAGACTCGGAGGAGCAAACTGCCTTGATCCATGCCAAGACAAAGTATGATTGGATGGCGTGAAATTCAAATTGAAAGATTGTTGAAAATTGATAGCTATGGGATGAATTTCCTTGAATAAAATTTCATTCCCGACCTTTCTAAAGTGACTTTCTAAAAATAGAAATTCATGTCTATCTTTGGAACCATGACTTTCCAAAAATAGTAAATCACTTTCCATCATTTCGTAATCATATATATACGATGGAAAATCATTGTCCTTAATCAATCTCAATGGTTTAATTTTTAACTTAATCATCAATATTACTATTATTATTATTATTATCCTCTTTATGATATTATTCCCCTCAATGAATGCATATGTTACTCTCTCTCTCTCTCTCTCTCTCTCTCTTAATGGTTTCATTTCTCTCTCTCTTTAATGCTCTTACGCACCTCTTACACTCTTTTACACAATTTAATAACTCATCATAAGAAGATTCCTCTTACACCTCTTTAATGCATAAGTTACACTTCTCTCCTAAATGCATAAGTTACACTCCTCTCCTTTATGGCATAAGTTACACTCTTGTTTTGGCATATGTAACTCCTCCTCAAAGCAGAGGAGTTACTCACTCATGAGTTCGACCTCCTTGCTTTTCCTATATATTTGTGCCTCTCATCCTCACTTGACACACTTAATTGTGCTTGTGAGAGGAGAATTTGAATTTGAGAAAGACAGAGTTGGAGAGTCTAGAGGAAGATTGAGAAAGAGAGAAAGAGTCTTGAAGAGAAAGACTAGATCTTGGAGAGTCAAAGTGATTCAATGTTTGCATCAGCTACTGTTGTTAGACATCTTCTTCAGATTTGGGTGGACTTCTTCATTATCTCATTCTACTTTGTATCTCCGTTGAACAATTGATTTCTAATAGAAGAAGAATCTGGTTGGGATTTCCCCTTGTGGGTTTTTCCCTGGTCATTGACCTAACTTCTCTGTGTTTCATTGAATTCTTGGTTGTCTTCCATTGTGCATATGGTTTATATGGTTTATGTTCTATCTACAATTACTTAACTTATTTGGTAGCATAAAGAAGCTCTGGATTTAAGTGATTGTAACAGCATAGAGCATCAAAATTTCAACATGGTATCAGAGCTTTGGTGAAGACAAGCTCCATTTTCAGCGCTCTTTCTATTGAATTATCTCTTGTTGTCAACTCCATTTCCAACTCTCTTTCTGTTGGAATATCTCGTTGTTCTCTCCATTTGCAACTCCTTTTCTATTGAAATATAGCTTGTTGTCCGCTCCATTTGCAACTCTTTTTTTGCTGAAATATAGCTTTGTTGTTCACTCCATTTGCGGCTCTTTTTATGCTCAAATATAGCTTGATGTCTGCTCTATTTGCAACTCTCTTTTTGCTAAAATGTCTCTTGTTGTTCCTTCTACTTATTGCACATTTTCTGTTGAAATTTCTCTTCCATTTTGCTACTGAAATATCTATTGTTGTCCCTTTCTATTTGCTGCTAAAATTTTGAGCAGATCAATATGCCTTCTACTTTAAGAATGAAGAGAAGTTGGTTGATGCTTCAAACTTCTTCCCTTTGAAGGCCAGATTGGATGTTAAGTTATGGTATGTTCTATGCTTAGAGCAATTTACTTATTTTTCTTATTATTATCCACAGATTAGCAATCACATGTACATTAAGTAAAGTGCAGATAGAACATTAAACGATCGACAGAAAAACAAGCCAAGACAAGAGACATAAGATGTGGCGGCTAGCCAGGGACAAACCCAATATGGGGAAACCCTTTGATCAAATCTTCTTTTATCTTCAATAATTCAACAGAGAGAAATAGTACAAAAATCTGATTTACATCAGCAGCAACAAACCTGAGATCAGCCCTAAACTAGGGTAGTCGATATCTGTCAAACCGACGGTCGGATCTCCTTGATTCCTTCACCAAAAAATGCAGCCTTATAAGGAGAGTCAGGTTCACCTACTGCGCAGTCCAGAGAGAGAGAATGATGGTCAATGCTGGTCAAACTTTTGATCTGCAGTTGCAGCCCTAAAATCTACGTCCTTCCTTCCACACGTGTGAGAGAAGAGTATTTTCTACGCAGGAGAGAGAAGCGACTCTTTTCTACGTAGGAGAGAGAGAGAGAGAGATGTGATGAGAGTGAAGTGTGCAAATGAGGAGAATACTCCTTGTATTTATATTCAAAACGTTGGGGTTGAATAGATGCCATTGTTGGGCTTCTGAGCCTACATAAGTTGTTGGCCAAGTTTGACAATTAGTCCATAATCAAAATAAATTCATATCTTCATAAATACTTATCGGAATCAGATGATCTTTAGATCAATCCTACACCTCTCGACGAGAGGAATCTAATAAAAATATTATGATCCATGAATAAGGTGACCCGCATGAAGTTTGGCCCTAGTTGTCAATTTTAACACTCCCTCTCAACTAGGGAGAACTTCATCTGCAATCTATCAAACCGTCACTACTGTCCATCCATCAAATGCACTGTCCTGTATGGCTTGACCCTTCTTGCTCTGCTCTGCTTTGCTCGAATTATGAAGAAGAAGAAATGATCAAGGATGTATCATACCATCCTCCACTAACCCGAAGTCAGTCTCAGAGTGTGTACCACTCTCACTGGTCCCAAACCAATATCATTGATCCCAGATCAATGAAAGTCATCCTAGCATAGGAAGTACGGTAGATACAATGATGCATCCATCGGTACTACTATGGTCCCTATCCTCATTTCCCTGCTCATTGATCAGATGAGAGGTACTTCCCATGAGTCCCGGACTGCATGGCTAGGATGCCTCGACAAGAGAACTAATCATCTTGTCCACAGGAGAACGAATCATCCTGTCCCACAAGAGAGCGAATCATCCTATCCATAGGAGAGCGAATCATCATGTCCTCAATCGCCATGGAGAACACATCATCCAGACCCACAGGAGAACTAATCATCCTGTTCCATAGTCGCCACAGGGTGTCACAAGGGAAGGTTGAACCTTTTACCCTGTACCAAGTGCACCAACAGGGGTTGGTGAGTCACCCTGTGGTCATGTGTCGCTCCAAGAAGTACCCTGCGTCCCCCTGGAGCTCCCAGAGCTCAGTGCATCATACTTGACCCTCATCGGAGAGTCTCTGAACGACACCAAGTCATTCTCGGAAAGTCGAGAATTTGACCTTTCCTAGGGGCTTTGTTAGAATGTCGGCGACCTGTTCATTTGTACTGATATGTTGGAGCCTTATTGCTCCTCGCTGCACCATATCTCGAATATAGTGGTACCTGATATTGATACACTTGGAGCGATCATGAAATACAGGATTTTCTGATAAATGGATCCTGCTCTGGTTGTCACATAGAATCACGGTGGTATCCAATGTAAATCCAAATAGCTCACTGAAGAGCTTTCGCAACCAGACTGCCTCACAGGAGGCTATTCTAGCAGCAATATACACTGCCTCAACGGTGCTCAAAGCCACCAACTTTTGCTTCCTGCTCATCCAGGATATCGAAGCAGATCCCAAGAAGAAACAGCACCCGAAAGTGCTCTTACGGTCCACCACACTGCCTGCCCAATCAGCATCAGTATATCCAAGTAGTCTCACATCTCCGACAGTGTATCTTAACCCGTAAGTAATTGTGCCACGAAGATATCTCAACAGAGTCTTGGCACCAATCCAATGCATGTGGTGAGGTTCAACCATATGTTGACTCAACGTGTTGACTGCAAAGCATATGTCTGGATGGGAGTTCACTAAGAACATTAATGCTCCGACGAGTTGACGATACTCGGTGGCATTTCGTAAAACAGGTCCAGCAGCACTACCACTTAACTTTTTGAAGTCAAGCTCCATCAGGGTAGTTACGGGCTTGCAGTCCACCATACCGAATCTTTCCAATATCTTGACCACATATTTTCCTTGAGATAGGAAAATTTCCCCTGGCTTCTGCCAAACTTCAAGTCCTAGGAAATAATGCATCAGTCCTAGGTCCTTCATTTCAAATTCAGAAGCCAACTCCCTCTTACATTTGTGAATGAGAGGGTCTGCACCTGTTAGAAAGAGGTCATCAACATACAACACCAGTATGAGAGGTTTGTCATCTTCAACCTTAAAGTAAAGGTTGGGATCGGCTTCACTCCTAGTGAATCCCAGCTTCATCAAGTAGCTATCGATCCTCTCATACCATGCTCGAGGTGCTTGTTCCAACCCATAGAGGGCCTTCTTCAACCTGCACACATGCTTTTTTCGATCATAAATCTCAAATCCTTTGAGTTGCTCCATGTAGACCTCTTCTTTGATTGAACCATGCAAGAACGCGATCTTAACATCCATCTGATGTAGTTTCCATCCTTGTGAAGCCGCAAGGGCTATGATCGAGCGGATGGTGGTATATCTGGAAACAGGTGCAAATATCTCGTCATAGTCTATACCTTCCTTCTGGGAGAAGCCACGAGAAACAAAACGAGCCTTATAATTTTCCGTACTTCCATCAACTGCATGCTTTATCTTGTAAAGCCATTTAGAAGTGACAATTGTCTTGTCCAGGGGTCTGGGAACCACTTCCCAGACATCATTCTTCATAATAGACTCATATTCTTCGGTCATAGCATCCTTCCATACTTGATGCTTGACGGCATCTGAGAATGATGAAGGCTCATTTTGAATGATCGTGCTCATGATGGTCAGGTATCCCTGATACCTGTTTGGTTTCTTACTTTCACAGAAGGTTCCTCGGGGTGCAGCGTGTCCTTCAGCATCATCAAGTGTCCCCCTAAGCCATGAAGGCCTCTTCCTAGAAGAGGAAGGCTCAGGTGGAGTAGGATCCATAGGATCCATGGGTTCTTCCACATCGGGTATTGTTTCATCATCTTTCTCTTTCAGTTCCCTGGTGTCAACTTCTTGAGAGCTCCTCACTGTAGGAGGATTATTCACCTTGCTGAGAGCCATATCTTCGTCAAAGGTGACATCATGACTAATCACGACTTCCCTTTGACCGGCTACATAGATTCTATAGCCCTTAGTATTTTCACTATAGCCCACGAAGATTCCTTTCTTTCCAGATGCACCCAATTTGTTCATTTTCTCTTTCGGCACATGAAAATATACAAGGCTTCCAAAAATTCTAAAATGAGATATGTCAGGTTTCTTACCGATGAACATTTCTTCGGGAGTCTTGGAACCCAATGCTTGATGGGGGCATCGGTTTTGTACATATACGGCGGTGTTTGCAGCTTCGGCCCATAGAAACTTCGGAAGTCTTTGATCATGAAGCATAGCATGGACAACTTCCACAATTGTATGGTTCTTCCTTTCCACCACACCATTATGTTCAGGAGTGTACGGTGTAGTAGTCTCCCTCTTAATGCCAGTCTCTTTACAAAAGTCATGAATTTCATTAGATTCATATTCAGTCCCATTATCATTCCTTAAGATCTTGATCTTCTTTTCGGTTTGGTTCTCAATCAAGGCTTTGAAGTGTCGAAACCAGGAGAACACTTCATCCTTCTTTTTCAAGAAGTATATCCAAGTCTTGCGAGAATAGTCATCTGTAAAAGTGAGGTAATATGAATATCCTCCCAAGGAGTTCACAGGCATCATACCAGATATGTCTGAGTGAACTAACTGCAATATATCAGAGGTCTTGCTTTGGCTTGAGGGGAATGGTCCCTTTTTAATCTTTCCTTCAGCACATCTGAGACATACACCTTCTTGCTCTAATCTAAACTCGGGCATCCCGGTCACCATTTTTCTTACATCAGGTAGAGCTTTATAATGAAGGTAAGCAAACCTCTGATGCCATAGTTCGGACTGAAGAGATGTGTCACAAGACATGACACCTAGTGGACTTCCTCCAACCTGATATAATGAATCAACTCGAAACCCAAGAGTGAAGGCATCTTTAATATTGTTTTTCCATGCACGTACCTTGCCATCGCTGAAAGCCACCTTGTAGCCTTTGTCTTCCATTGCCGAAATGGACACCAGGTTCTTTTTGAGATCAGGTACATATAATACATCCTGTAGGTGGATTGTATTACCTTGATTCAATTTAAGAGAGACATTGCCTACACCTTTCACGGGATATTTCATATTATCTCCAAGGACAATTTCCAGGTTGGTTTCTTTCTCTATCAGATTATGGAGAACTTCTTTGTAACCAATGAAGTGCCTTGAGGCACCACTATCAATAAGCCAATTTCCCAGCGAGTCCGAAGGAGCAGAGGTAGATAGAGCAGCTGGTAGATAATATTCATCCTGCTTATTGTCAACAGTGTTAGATTCATACCTGGAATTTCTTGCCTTCTTGAATGGTTGTCCTCTTCCTTGATTTCCAGCACTCCTTTTACCTCGGCCATTTGACCTGCCATTTCTTTGATTGCCTTGAGAGGGATTTTGATCATCATCCCGGTGTGAGTTCCTTTTATCAAGACACTCCCTTGCATAATGACCTGGTTTATTGCAATGATAACATCGTCCTTTTCCACCCTTTGGTCCAGTCTTCCTTTTGGAATGGTTTCTTCTTTTAGCATGAGAAGAAAAAGCAACGTGATGACCTTTAAGTTTGGGCATTTCCTGTTCTTCCATTCTTGCTTCTTCTTGAATGCATCTAGCCATTAATTCCTCAAATCCAGGAATTACATTATTGTTGAGGAGAGTAGTCATGAATATATACCATTCAGATGGTAGTCCTCCAAGAGTTGTGAGTGTCATTTCCCTGTCAGGAAATACTTCCCCAATAGATAGGAGATCGTTCTCGATCTCAGTGATTCTTAAGAAATATGCTTGCATATTTTCATCTTTTCCCTTCTTAATTTCCTTCAGTTTATTTCTAAGAAACAAAACTTGATTTGCATCATTAACTTTAAATAAACTCACCAGTCTATCGTAGATTTTCTTGGAGGTGTTCAGCTCAAAAACATAGGCCACCAAGCGCTTTTCGATAGAGTCCCGGATGATCTTCTTTGCTTTGACTTCTTTGGATTTCTATTTGTTCCTGGCAACAGTGGGTGCATTTGATGGAGGCTCAACAATATTGCCTCTCACATGGTCCAACACTCCCTAATCTTCTAAAGTCAGATCGAGAGACATCTTCCATCCGTGATAGTCAGACTTCTCAAGGAGCTTGTCTTCGGTGGGGAAGAGTGTTGAGGACCCCATAGTTCTTTTAGGATAGCCTTGCCAATCTTCTCTTCGGTGATTACTCTGTCCCTTGCTCGAGCTTTGTCTTCACCTCAGATCTGATCCCATGTTAAGTTATGGTATGTTCTATGCTTATAGCAGATTACTTATTTTTCTTATTATTATCCACAGATTAGCAATCACATGTACATTAAGTAAAGTGCAGATAGAACATTAAACGATCGACAGAAAAACAAGCCAAGACAAGAGACACAAGATGTGGCAGCTAGCCAGGGACAAACCCCAATATGGGGAAACCCTTTGATCAAATCTTCTTTTATCTTCAATAATTCAGCAGAGAGAAATAGTACAAAAATCTGATTTACATCAGCAGCAACAAACCCTAGATCAGTCCTAAACTAGGGTAGTCAATATCTATCAAACTGATGGTCGGATCTCCTTGATTCCTTCACTAAAAAATGCGGCCTTCCAAGGAGAGTCAGGTTCACCTACTGCACAGTCTAGAGAGAGAGAATGATGGTTAACGCTAGTCAAACTTCCGATCTACAGTTGCAGCCCTAAAATCCGCGTCCTTCCTTCCACACGTGTGAGAGAAGAGTCTTTTCTGCGCAGGGGAGAGAAGAGACTCTTTTCTGCGCAGGAGAGAGAGAGAGATGTGATGAGAGTGAAGTGTGCAAATGAGGAGAATACTCCTTGTATTTGTATGCAAAACGTTGGGGTTGAATAGATGCTTCTGAGCCTACATAAGTTGCTAGCCGACTTTGACAATTAGTCCATAATCAAAATAAATTCATATCTTCATAAATGCTTATCGGAACCGGATGATCTTTAGATCAATCCTACACCTCTTGACGAGAGGAATCTAGTAAAAATATTATCATCCATGAATAAGGTGATCCACATGAAGTTTGGCCCTAGTTGCCAATTTTAACAATATTGCTATTGAGGAACATGATGTTCTAGAGTATGTTGAAGGAGAGGTAGCAGAACCAGCTAAAAAATCCTATGCTGCTATCAAGGCCAGATACAAGAAAGGAGAAGTTAAGGTTAAAAATATTATCCTTAACTCTCTTGGAGACTACCTCATCAATTATGTTTCCAATTTGAAGAAAGCCAAAGAAATGTATGACAAGCTGATTAGAATGTATCAAGTGAACAACTTGAGTCAAATTCTTGCTCTGAAGAATCAACTCAAGGATGTTAAGATGAACAAAGGAGAAACCATTCAAGCATACTTCATGAGGATATCAAAAATCAAAGATCAGTTGTCAACTTCTAGTGAAGTTGTTTCCGATAAAGAACTAGTATTGATTTCTCTTGGAGGTCTTCCTTCTTCTTGGGAAAGTTTTATTACTACTATCAGTAATAATGACAAGTTTCCTACATTTGATGAGCTCCTGGGAAAGTGTAGTCAAGAAGAAGCCATAATGATTTCCAGAGGGAGAATTCCCAAGCATGAGGAGGGAGAACCTATTGCCTTTGTTGTACAAGGCAAAAAGAAGAAAGGAAGAAGAGGAATGCACTATTCGAGAAAGTCTACTCCCAACAGCTCCTCTCAATGGACCAGAGACTTATCAAAAGTCCAATGCTACAATTGTCGCAAGCATGGCCACTATGCTCGTGACTGTTCAGAAAACAAAAGAGCATCAAAATTGAACTTCAACAATCGCTCCAACAAATCTGATTACAGAAAAAGAAGAGAAGCTCCTTCTGCTCACAAAGGAAACTATCATTCCTCAAGGAACTAAAAGTACGATAATAATGCAACTGAGACTCAATCAAAGTACTTTCTTTTTTATGTTCTTTCTAGTTCATCTCCTGCAGATTCTTGTGATAGCTGGTTGGTTGATACTAGATACTGGTGCTTCAAGGCACTTCACTGGTTACAAAGAAGTACTCTCTAATCTGGCTGAGAGAGACAGATTTGAAGATCATTCTTGGAGATAACTCTATAATCCCATAAAGGGATTTGGTTCTGTTTCTTTCCATCTGGATTAAGGTAAAACTTTGACTCTTCAAGAAGTTTTATATGTACCTAGTTTAAAGAAGAATCTTGTGTACATATCAGCTTTAAAAGATAAAGGAATGAAAGTTGCTTTCATAAATGGTAAAGTTCTCACTTGGCCATCAAGATCCAACATGAGAGATGCCCTCACTCTAGGATCTAGATGTGAAGGTTTATACAAAATCAATGGAAGACCTATTCATGCACTAATCCATGACATCTACAATCGCTCCAACAAATTTGATTACAAAAGAAGAAGAGAAGCTCCTTCTACTCGCAGAGGAAACTATCGTTCCTCAAGGAACTAAAGGTATGATAATAATGCAGTTGAGACTCAATCAGAGTACTTTCTTGTTTATGTTCTTTCTAGTTCATCTCCCGCAGATTCTTGTGATAGCTGGTTGGTTGATAGTGGCGCTTCAAGGCACTTTAGTGGTTACAAAGAAGTACTCACTAATCTGGTTGAGAGCGAACAAATTTTGAAGATCATTCTTGGAGATAACTCTGCATATCCCATAAAGGGATTTGGTTTTGTTTCTTTCCATCTGGATCAAGGTAAAACTTTGACTCTACAAGAAGTTTTTTATGTACCTGGTTTTAAGAAGAATCTTGTGTCCGTATCAGCTTCAGAAGATAAAGGAATGAAAGTTGCTTTCATAAATGGTAAAATTCTCACTTGGCCATCGAGATCCAACATGAGAGATGCCTCATTCTAGGATCTAGGTGTGAAGGTTTATACAAAATCAATGGAAGACCTATTGTTAAAATTGGCAACTAGGGCCAAACTCCATGTGGGTTATCTTATTTATGGCAGCTGATATTTTTCTTGGATCCCTCTCATTGAGAGGTGTAGGATTGATCTAAAGATCATCCGATTCCGATAAGTATTCATGGAGTTATGAATTTATTTGTGTTATAAGACAATTCGTCAAGGTCAGCCAACAACCAAATATACCCCACATGTGCTCAACGTTTTAGTATAAAAGGAGATGACTTGATAGTCATTTCTACACACACTTCTATCTTGATTTCTCTCCACTTGTCTTGGGTTTTAGTGGAAGAGAAATCTAGGAGTGGAAGCCCTAGACGTTGGAGGATTGAGGCTGCCCTAGCCGCAGTCAAGAAGAAGAACGCTACCCTAATCTAGAGGACACAATCAAGTGAGAAGCCCTAACGCTACAAGGAGGACAACCCTAGTATCTACGCTATCAAGAAGAAGCCCTAGCCTATACGTTGGCCTCTACGTAGCCAAGAAAGAGGTTGCCCTAGACAGCGTGGGAAAGAGAGGCTGTTTGGGTGCTCTTGTAGGGAGAAAGGTCGAAGTTTGAAGCTTAGGGCTGCAACAAGAAGAGGCAATTCAGCGTGGGTGAAATAGGGTTGTTATCAAGCCATTTCAAGAAGACTAAAGGGACGAAACGAGGCCGAGTATCTTGCTAGAAGGCCGAGAAGAAAGGGAGTTGTTTAAGGGCTCGTAAAGGGTAGAAAAGTCCTCTAGAAAGGTTGTCGCAAGCCTGTTCTAAGGGTTGTAGGATGCCACTATAATGAGAGGAGGGCAAAGCCATTATTAAGGGCTAGAAGGTTGCCCAGAATTATAGCGAAGGGGACAGCCTTCCCTTGGAGGACAACCGCATTAATTAAGGGAAAATTTGGGCAGATTTTAGCAGCTATTTGGCTAGTTGTGTAAGGGCTACTAGATGCCCTAACCAATCACCACATAAGCAGCAGTGAAGGCAACATTGGAACAACAATGTTGTGGACAACTAGGCAATGGAGCATGGTGGAACCATGATGCATGGACAGCAAGACAGCAAGGCTGCCATATGCCCAGAACAATAGTGTTTTGGGCATGACTATTAGGTACAACAGTGTTGCAGTACAACTAGGACAGCTAGGCAATGGTACATACATATTTGGAGCAGCATAAGTATGTTATGTTGTTGTAGGGACAACAGCAATGTTGGGTTGCTGTAAGTATCTTATAACAAGTCGTGATGGGACATCAGTATTAACAGCAATGATATTGTGCCACAATGTTCAATGGGACAACAGCATGATGAGACAAAACAATGATGGGACTGCCCTGTCATTGTGTAGCAGTGGCACAATGGGACAACAAGCATGGACAGCATGGATCACTGTGGCAAGCACGAGACATGCTATATGACAACATGGTTCAACCATGGCACATGGGACAACAGTGCAACATTAGGTGCAGTAGTCATGAGGTCCAACATTGTGATGATGGGTGCAGCATGGTGCAGCATGATGACGAGATGCAGCACCATGATAGGTGAAGGAGTCACCTTGGAGAATCAGTTGACGCAGCATGTCTTCAACTGATCTCATGTATCATCTTCTTAGAGATGATCTATGCTCTTATCTAGATAAGTCAAAGTGTTGACTTCCGTAGTAAATGTACTCTCTCTCTCTCTGTTGAACTATTGAAGAACATATAAGAAGAATTGATCAAGGGTTTCCCCACATTGGGGTTTGTCCCTGGCTAGCGCCACATATTGTGTCCTCTGCGATTTATGTTTATGTTCTATCTACAGTTTACTTTAATGCTGATGTGATTGCTAATCTGGAAAAGATATTGAGCTAACTGTGAAAATTGAAATAAATTGCTCTAAGCATAGAACATACCTAAAATTAACATGGTATCAGAGGTGAGGTGAAGACAAAGCCCAAGTAAGAGTGAAAAAGCAATCACCGAAGACAGTTGGGAAAGAACAAAAGGATCAATGGATTCCTCATCCCTCTTCAAATTCATCGAGGGTGAAATCGAAGCAGAGAACATTATCAGAATGGTGTAGCGGAAGCTTCTCATGGCCTACCTAAAGATCACTTCACTGGGAAGTCTGGATCTATGGATGGAAAGAAAGGCAGATGCCTTGGTTGTAATAAGTCAGGCCATTATGCGAAGGAGTGCCCGAATGGTAGGGGCACATCACTTGATGATGATAACAATCATTCCAGGGACATCTTCAATGATCAAAGGAATGACAGGTAATGCAGGTCATCAAGGAAACGATCGACTCTTCAAAGAAAGCAAGGAATCCAGGTATGAAGAATCAAATGTTGTTTATGATAAGATAAAGAAAAGTTATCTTGTATTGGCCCTCTCCTTCAGACTCTTTGGGAATCTGGCTTATTGATTGTCGTGCTTCAAGGCACTTCATTGGATAGAAGGGTGCTCTCTCTAACTTGGTAGAGATGGAAACAATCGTGAGATTATACTTGGAGTCAATGCCACCTATCCCAGAAAGGGTGTAGGAAATGTTACCCCTCAAGTGAATGAGGGTAACTCGATATCTCTTTTATGTACCTGATCTCAAGAAGAACCTGGTGTCCATTTCGGCAATGGAAGTCAAAGGTTTCAGGGTGGCATTCATCGATGGAAAGGTACGTGTTTGAAAATGGAATTTTCAAAGATGCTTTTGAGTTCAGGTTTGGCAATTTGTATCAAGTTGCAGGATGGTCCATTGGGAACCATGTCAGTCGACACATCTCATCTATAGCACCAAAGGTCTACTTATTATGGGGCCCTACCCGATGTGAGTCAGATGGTGACAGGGATGCCTGAATTCAAGAAGAGCATGAAGGTACATGTCTGAGATGTACAGAAGGAAAATCTTACAAGGGGACCATTCCCCTCATGTAGCAGGTCCAAAGGTTTGGAACAACTCGAGGGGTTTGAGATTCATGACTGGGAATCTCATGTATGCAAGTGGAAGAAAGTCCTCTATGGCTTGAAGCAAAATACCGCGGGCGTGGTATGAGAGGATTGATAGCTGTCTGATGAAGCTGAGATTAACTAGGAGTGAATTCAATCCAAACCATTGCTTGAAGGTTGTGGATGATAGACCTCTCATACTAGCACCTCGTAAGGACAACCTCTTTCTGACAGGTCCAGACCCTCTCATTTGCAGAAATAAGAGGGAGTTGGATTCCAGATTTGGAATAGTGAACTGCAAACCGTGACTACCTTGATGGATCTTAACTTTCAGAAGTTATGTGGTAGTGATGCCGGACCAGATTTGGGAAATGCCTCTGAGTCCCATAAACTCATTCGTATTGATGTTCTTGGTGAACTTCCGTCCGGATATATGTTTTGCAATTAGCATGATGAGCTCATATATGGTTGAGCCTCACTGGATTGGTGCCAAGAATCTTCTGAGATATCTTTGGGGCACAATCTCTCATGAATTGAGATACACTGTCGGAAATGTGAAGCTACACGATTATTCGAATGTTGACTAGGCAGGCAGTGTGGAAGATCTCAAGAGCACTTCTGAGTGCTGATTCTCTTTGGGTTCTGCTCGATATCCTGGATGAGCAGGAAGAAGAAGACAGTTGCTTTGAGCACCGCTGAAACTGAAGACATAGCTACAAGTATGACCTCGTGTCAAGCTGCCTAGTTGTGGGTGCTCTTCAGTGAGCTGTTTGTACACATGATGGATACCACCGTGATCTTCTGTGTCAACCAGGGGGGATTCGATTGTTGAGGAATCTCGTATTCTATGATTGCTCTAGTATATAAACATCAGATACTACCTTGTCTGGGATATGGTACGTTGATGAGCAAGGAGGCTCTATCTCATTGAGACTGATGTACAGGTTACAGACATTTTTTCAAAGCCCCGAGGAAAGGTCAAATTTGTGACTTTCCCGAATGACTTGGAGTCGTTGAGAGACCTTCTTATGAGGGTCCTGCATGTTGCATGCATTGAGCTCTAGGAGCTCCGGGGGGCTTGGGGTACTACTAGAGCAACATGTGACCATAGGGCAACTCACCCTTCCCTAATGGTGTGCTGTGTACAGGGTGAATGGCTCAGTCTTCCCCTGTGATACCCCGAGGCAACTTAGGGACAGGATGAATGGTTCTCCTGTCAAGGCATCCTACCCATGCAGTTTGGGACTCATGGGAAGTACCTCTCATCTGGCCAATGAGCAGGGAAATGGGGTTAGGGACCATAGTAGTACTATCGATGGACGCATCGTTGTATCTACCGTACTCCCTATGCTAGGATGACCTCCATTGATCTGGGATCAATGAAATTGATCTGGGATTAGTATGAGTGGTTTGAGACACTCTCTTGCGATATTGATCTGGGATCAATGAAACTGACTTCGGGTCAGTAAGAGTGATATGACTCACTCTATTGGAACTGATCTGGGATCAGTAAGAGTGGTATGACACACTCTCTTCATATGGAACAGACTTCGGGTTAGTAGAGAATGGTATGAGACATTCTCGATCAATTCTTCTTCTTCATAATTCAGCAGGGCAGATCAGAGCAGTGCAGGGCATTGATGGCAGAGATAGTACAGTCGGACATATGGATTGGCAGATGGAGTTCTTTGTAGTTGAGAGGGAGTGTTAAAATTGGCAACTAGGGCCAAACTCCATGTGGGTCATCTTATTTATGGCAACTGATATTTTTCTTGGATCCCTCTCATTGAGAGGTGTAGGATTGATCTAAAGATCATCCGATTCTGATAAGTATTCATGGAGTTATGAATTTATTTGTGTTATAAGACAATTCATCAAGGTCGGCCAGCAACCAAATATACCCCACATGTGCTCAACGTTTTAGTATAAAAGGAGATGACTTGATAGTCATTTCTACACACACTTCTATCTTGATTTCTCTCCACTTGTCTTGGGTTTTAGTGGAAGAGAAATCTAGGAGTGGAAGCCCTAGACATTGGAGGATTGAGGCTGCCCTAGCCGCAGTCAAGAAGAAGAATGTTGCCCTAATCTAGAGGATGCAGTCAAGTGAGAATCCCTAACACTACAAGGAGGACAGCCCTAGTATCTACGCTATAAAGAAGAAGCCCTAGCCTATACACTGGCCTCTATGCAGCCAAGAAAGACGTTGCCCTAGACATCGTGGGAAAGAGAGGCTGTTTGGGTGCTCTTGTAGGGAGAAAGGACGAAGTTTGAAGCTTAGGGCCACATCAAGAAGAGGCAATTCAGCGTGGGTGAAATAGGGTTGTTCTGAAGCCATTTCAGGAAGACTGAAGGGATGAAAGGAGGTCGAGTATCTTGTTAGAAGGTCGAGGAGAAAAGGAGTTGTTTGAGGCCTTGTAGAGGGTGGAACAATCCTCTAGAAAGGTTGTCGCAACCTTGTTATAAGGGCTGTAGGATGCCACTATAATGAGAGGAGGGCAGAGCCATTATTAAGGGCTAGAAGGCTGCCCGAAATTATAGTGAAGGGGACAACCTTCCCTTGGAGGACAACCGCATTAATTAAGGGCAAATTTGGGTAGATTTTAGGGGTTATTTGGCTAGGTGTGTAAGGGCTACCAGATGCCCTAACCAGTCACCACATAAGCAGCAGTGAAAGCAACATTGGAACAACAGTGTTGTGGACAGCTAGGCAATGGAGCATGGTGGAACCATGATGCATGGACAGCAAGATAGAAAGGCTGCCATATGCCCAGAACAACAGTGTTTTGGGGATGACTGTTAGGTATAGCAGTGCTGCAGTACAACTAGGACAGCTAGGCAATGGTACATACATATTTGGAGCAGCGTAAGTATGTTATGTTGTTGTAGGGATAGCAACAATGCTAGGTTGCTATAAGTATATGATAACAAGTCGCGATGGGACATCAGTATTAGCAGCAATGATATTGTGCCACAATGTTCAATGGGACAGCAGCATGATGAGATAGAACAATGATGGGACTGCCATGTCATTGTGCAGCAGTGGCACAATGGGACAACAAGCATGGAAAACATGGATAGTTGTGGCAAGCACATGAGACGTGCTGTATGACAACATGGTTCAACCATGGCACATGGGACAACAGTGCAGCAGTCGTGAGGTCCAGCATTGTGATGATGGGTGCAGCATGATGACAATATGCAGCATGATGATAGGTGAAGGAGTCACCTTGGAGAATCAGTTGAAGCAGCATGTCTTCAACTGATCTCATGTATCATCTTCTTAGAGATGATCTATGTTCTTATCTAGATAAGTCAAAGTGTTGACTTCTGTAGTAAATGTACTATCTCTCTCTCTCTCTCTGCTGAACTATTGAATAACATATAAGAAGAATTGATCAAGGGTTTCCCCACATTGGGTTTTGTCCCTAGCTCGCGCCACATCTTGTGTCCTCTTGTCTTGGCTTGTAGCATGCGACTTATGTTTATGTTCTATCTGTAGTTTACTTTAATGCTGATGTGATTGCTAATCTGGAAAAGATATTGAGCTAACTGTGAAAATTGAAATAAATTGCTCTAAGCATAGAACATACCTAAAATTAACACCTATTCATGCACTAATCCATGACATCAATCATCAAAGTGAACTTTGGCACTGAAGGTTCACTCACTTGCACTACAAAGGATTACCTCATGTGAGAAAGATGGTTTCCGGAATGCCGGAAATCAGATTTGATCATGATGGCATTTGCCAAGGATGTGCAAGCGTAAAGCAAATGAAGGGACCATTCCCTTCAAGCAAAAGTAGAACCAATCAGATATTGCATCTTGTACATTCTGATTTATGTGGACCAATGCCTATAACTTCTCTTGGTGGTTACTTGTATTATATTATCTTTGTGGATGATTTTTCTCGCAAAACATGGATTTATTTTCTAAAAAATAAAAGTCAAACTTTTAACATGTTCAAAGATTACAAAGCTCTAGTAGAAAAACAAACTGGAAAGCATATCAAATTTTTCATATCTGACAATGGAGGGGAGTTCACTTCCAATTATTTGATTGACTTCTACAAAGACGCTGGAATGAGAAAAGAGACCATTGTACCATATAACCCAGAACAAAATGGTGTGGCCAAGAGAGAGAATAGAACTATCATGGAAGTAGTCAAAGCTATGTTAAATGATGAAAATTTGCTAAAGTTTCTATGGGGAGAAGTTGCGAACACAGTTGTCTATGTTCAAATAGATCTCCTCACCGTGCCGTAGACAACAAGACTCCAGAAGAATTCTTCACTAGCGAGAAGCCCGAAGTTGGGCACCTAAGGATCTTTGGTTGCCCTGTCTACTTTCATGTCCCAAAAGAGAAAACGAACAAGTTGGAAGCTTCAGGGAAGAAAGGTATGTTTGTTGGTTATTGTGAGAATTCTAAAGCTTACAAAATATACATACTTGGTCAAAGAAATATAGAATTTAGCAGGGATGTAACATTTGATGAAGATGCAGCTCTTGGAAAAGCAAGAGACACTCCTCTTCCTCCTGCTAATGTTGATAGTCAAGATGATGTATTTGAAATACAAGAAGACCCTGAAGCTAAAACTGATCTTGTTGATGAACCCATGGAGCCCATGGATCCTTTAGATCCTCCTCCATGTGATCCTCCTTCTAAAAGGAGACCTTTATGGCTTCGTGACACTCTTCAAGATGTTGATAAACATGTTGCCCCAGAGGAACTTTCAAAGAAAGCAAGAAACCTTGCTGGTTCCAAGGATATGTTGTAGCCATGAGCAACATTATTCAAGCTGAACCGTGCACTTTTGAAGAAGTTGTAAAGGCCCAAGCGTGGAACGATGCAATGGCTCAAAAATAATGATCCACCATTAATAATGATGTATGGGAAGTGGTTCCAAGACCCCAAGGTAAATCTGTTGTATCTTCTAAATGGTTGTATAAAATTAAATACAACGCTGATGGTAGTATTGAAAAATATAAAGCTAGATTTGTGACTAGAGGTTTCTCTCGGAAAGACGTAATAGATTAAGACAAAACCTGTTGCCTGTTACACCACCATCCGATCTATTATAGTTCTAGCTACTAGCCAAGGATTTTCTCTTCACCAAATGGATGTGAAGATTGTTTTTCTGCATGGCTTCCTTAAAGAAGAAGTATTTGTGGAGACACCCCAAGGCTTTGAAGTACAATATCCAAAAACTCATGTGTGTAGGCTGAAGAAAGCCCTCTATGGTTTGAAGCAAGCTCCAAGATCTTGGTATGCTCGCATAGATAACTTCTTGATGAAGCTTGGTTTTACCAGAAGCAATGCAGATCCAAATATTTACTTTAAGACAGTCCAAGGTATGCCTTTGATTTTGGTATTGTATGTTGATGATTTATTTCTGACCGATAGTGAACCTCTTATTCTCCAATGTAAGAGGGAGTTAGCTTCTAAATTTGAAATGAAAGATCTTGGTTTGATGCACTACTTTTTGGGCTTGGAGGTATGGCAGAAATCTGGTGAGATTTTCCTTTCTCAAGGAAAATATGTTGTCAAACTACTAGAAAGGTTTGGCATGACTGAGTGTAAGTCCATGAATACTCCAATGGAAATGAATTTCAAGAAGCTTTGTGGTAAAGTTGCAGGACCTGATTTGGCTAATCCTTCTGAGTACTGTCAACTAATTGGGGCACTAATGTTCTTGGTCAACACTAGACCAGATATACACTTTGCAGTCAATAGTCTGGGTCAATGCATGATTAAGCCTGCTCATGCACACTAGGTTTCTACAAAGCATGTGTTGAGGTACCAGCATGGGACCATCAATTTTGGATTGAGATATACTGCTGAAGATGTAAGGCTCCATGGATACTCTAATGTTGATTAGGCGGGTAACTCTACTGACAGAAAGAGCACATCAGGGTGTTGCTTCATCTTAGGATCTGCCATGATATCTTGGATGAGCAAAAAGCAAAAGTCTGGTGCCCTTAGCACGATTGAAGGAGAATACATTGTTGCTAGCATGGCTAGCTATGAGGAAATATGGCTAAGGAAGCTCTTTGGAGAGTTGTTTGAGCAAGTATTAGATACTACAATAATTTACTGTGACAACAAGAGTGGGATTCAACTATCCAAACACATTGAGATCAAATATCACTATATTCGGGATATGGTGCAAAGAGGAGCAGTAAGACTTCATCATATATCGACTGATGACCAGATCACTCGCATTCTTACCAAGCCTTTGCTGAAAGGAAATTTCTTGGTTTTAAGAGAGCAACTTGGACTAACAGATGTGACCCTTCCTAGAGAGGGTGGTCATGGATGATAATCCTTGGATGAACAATATCCTTGTCATGTTTTGACAAGTGGATCACCCCAAGTAGTGATGAGCCTTGGATAAGAGAGATCCTTGTCATGTGTTAACAAGTGGATCCTTCCAAGCAGTGATGAGCATTGGATGAGCGAGATCCTTGTCATCCCCCCAAGCAGTGATGAGCCTTGGATGAGCGAGATCCTTGTCATCCCCCCAAGCAATGATGAGCCTTGGATGAGCGAGATCCTTGTCATGTGTTGACAAGTGGATCCCCCCAAGCAGTGATGAGCTTGGGATGAGCAAGATCCTTGTCATGTGTTGACAAGTGGATCCCCCCAAGTAGTGAAGAGCCTTGGATGTGTGAGATCCTTGCCATGTGTTGACAAGTGGATCCCCCCAAGTGTGTATAAGGTGATGGATGTATCTCCCCTATGATGGTTCTTCTTCATTAGATTGTAACATCATTGTTCCAAAGCAATGATAGCAAATATCTTTGTATCCGAAAGAAATTTCTCCCTAACTGAGAGGGAATGTTGAAAATTGACAGCTATGAGATGAATTTCCTTGAATAAAATTTCATTTCCGACCTTTCTAAAGTGACTTTCTAAAAATAGAAAGTCATGCCTATCTTTGCACCATGACTTTCCAAAAAGAGTATATCACTTTCCATCAATTCGTAATCATATATATACAATGGAAAATCACTTAACTTGTCCTTAATCAATCTTAATTGTTTAATTTTTAACTTAATCATTAATATTATTATTACTATTATCCTCTTTATGATATTATTATATTATTTATAATAAGAAATTCAAGTCTCTCAATCATGTCATATGTAATTCCCCTCAATTAATGCATAAGTTACACTTCTCTCCTAATTGCATAAGTTATGCTCCTCTCCTTTATGGCATAAGTTACACTCCTATTTTGGCATATGTAACTGCTCCTCAAGGCATAGGATTTACTCCCTCTTTAATTTGACCCCCTTGCTCTTCCTATATATTTGTGCCTTTCATCCTCACTTAACACACTTACTTGTGCTTGTGAGAGGAGAATTCGAATTTGAGAAAGGGAGAGTTGGAAAGTCTAGAGGAAGATTGAGAGAGAGAGAGAGTATTGAAGAGCAAGAGCAGATCTTGGAGAGCCAAAGTGATTCAGTGTTTGCATCAGCTACTATTATTAGACATCTTCTTCATATTTGGGTGAACTTATTCATTCTCTCATTGTACTTTGTATCGCTGCTGAACAATTGATTTCTAATAGAAGAAGAATCTGGTTGGGTTTTCCCCTTGTGGGTTTTGCCTTGGTCATTGACCTAACTTCTTTGTGTCTCATTGAGTTCTTGGTTGTCTTCCACTGTGCATATTGTTATATGGTTTATGTTCTATCTACCATTACTTAACTTATTTTGTAGCATAAAGAAGTTCTAGATTTAAGTGATTGTAACAACATAAAGCATCAAAATTTCAACAAAGATAACCTCAGCAAGATGAAAGAAGCCTATGAAGGGACATCTTGTCAAATACACTTATGAAAAGTTTGTATTTCTATGAAAGAAGTTAACTACCTCAAGTTGGTGAGGTACATGAAGATGTCCCACACTTGTAAGCAGAAAGAAGACTGTGTACAAGCTCCTCAAAGTCGAGGCACTCAGATTGGTGATTAACCCTACATGATTTGTTGATGGAAACAAAAAAGTTCAACTACAGGCCAAGAAGTGTTGAAAACAGTGTTGAAAACAGAGAGAGTTTGTATATTGCTTCTGATTGGGCTCTAATCTCGTGGATGCACAGGAAGCAAGACATTTGTTGCACTCACAAGTTCAGTATGTTACATCTTGAAAGGTGGGCTATGAAGCAATATGAGTGTAGCTTGCAATATTGGTTGATCAAGTTTAGGTGACAACATGATGTCAAGTCAAGGCACCTTGAGATCAAGTATCACTACATCTGTGACATGTTGCAAAGGAGAGTGAGAAGGCTCTAGTACATCTGCATCGATTACCAGGTAGTTGATGTTTTGATGAAGTCATTTCCCAAGGACGAGTTTGTGTATTTCAAAGACAAGTTGTGGCTCGTGGAGATGACCCCTCTTATTGAGAGGGAGTGTTGATATGTCTGCAGCACGAATGGACATTCTCCTAGTAGGGAGAACGGGTCTGAGAGGCCTAGAGTGCTCAACACGCAGGTTTGATTGAGTGCCTCTCGAAATAGACCTGACCACAAACTAGGAAAGGGTGTAGTGAGGTTTGTCAGCGTTTGGACCCTGATCACACACCAGGAAGGGTGGAGTGAGGTCCTGAACCTCAATTACACACCGAGAAGGATGGAGTGAGGTCCTTCAACATCTGGATTCAATCACACACCAGGGAAGGGTGTAATGAGATCCTGGACCCTGATCACACATCAGGTAGGGTGGAGTGAGGTCCTTTCAGCGTCTAGACCCGATCACCAACAAGGGAGGGTTGAGTGAGGTCTTGGCCTAGAGTTCTCATCAGGAATGGTGAGTGAGTGCTTGCTAGTTGAGGATCTCAACATTTTGGCCTAGGGAGAGGCCTTGGTATTTGAGGAACAATCACTCTAGAATAGTAAGATCTTGGATTTGAGGATCGATCCCTCTGGTAGAGTGAGTCCTAGGACTGATCACTCTAGACGAGTGTGTCCTGATATATTGATGATAATGCCATGGGTTTGGTATCGCCAGGGATATGGTCACTAGTAGATGTTGATGGTGATGAAGATGTCAAAGATGTTTACTAGTTGATGATGACAATGAGTTAGAGATTTCAACTAGTGGTTGATGATGAGATGATGTTGATAATGTCAGAGATGCTGACAAGATCGATGTTGATTTGTCATAACCTTTTCATAGATAAAATTATGTCTACATGAGAACATTTGTATAGTCATTATGAATACCTCCCTAGTTAAAAGGGAGTTGATTTTTGTAACTATAGTTGATATTCATAATACATGTTTGAGTCATTATCAATTTGTAACGCATATTATAAATGCTAAGAGTCAAAAGAAAAAATAATTTGAGTCAAAGTCACATTGTGACTTTCAAAAGAAGAAATTTGAATTTTTAAATTAAAGTTTTGGCTCCAAAATGTAAGGTCGATCTTCTCCTAGTCAAGTCTCCCTTCTTAAATGCTCTAGTTAGCTCCATGAAATCAAGTGGGCTCCCTAATTTGATTAGGTCGGCTCCAACAAGGGACACGCCCATTGGGCCAAGGGAAAAACTATATAAAGGGCCTATTCGTTTTCCCATCTTGCCAAGAAACTAGCTCGCATCTTCTGAGGTAAATGCAGAAGGTCTACGGTAGCATATGGGGTCATGAGAAGGGATGGTCTCAGGCAAGATTCTAAGGCAGCTCATGTGCACCTTCTAAGGTAATTTCGGCCTACTCTAAGGCAGTCAATTAGCTCGCATTTGTGGCATTTATTAGCTCACACTCTGAGCTCGCATTTGTGGCATTCATTAGCTCACACTTTAAGCTCACATTTGTGGTATTCTGAGCTTGTATCTGTGGCATGTAAGACTCACATGGACTAAGGTAGCTTACATGTCTAAGTCAGAAATCTAGTACTCTCAGGTAATAAAGATCAGAGGTTGAAGCTAGTGAAGGAAGGTAATTATGTTACTATGATGATGGCTAGTAAAGTAGCATATCAGAGGCAAAGAAAAAAGAATGTTTTGGGCCAGATCGACTTGACTAGGATGATGGACAATAGACCATATTTGACCTAGTTGTTGACTTAGACGTGACTATGATGAATTGAAGAATTCTCTATTGAAAAAGGTTGTTGGGATTTCCCCATGAGGGTTTTCCTAGGATAAATCTCGTGTTCTTGTGCATGTGTCTCTTTATGTTCTTACTGTTTGATATGCTATGTGGTTGATGTCTTTCTGTGTAATTATTGAATGATGAATGTTAATAAGAGTTAAAAAGATAAAAAGTAATTATCAGTGTGAAAGACACCTTAAAAATCAACAAGATGAACACGTTGATTCAACTAATACAATTAAGATTGACTTTTTGAAAATATTGTTTTAGTCAAGCTACAAGGACTTTAACAATTGGTTTGTCAATTTTTCCTATTACATGACATAAAAATCAATGTATTTTTAATCTTTTATCCTAAATTTTCACCTATACTTTATTTTCTCCAATCAAATAGATTGAAATCTTATTTGACCTCATTTTGAGGAAAGTTTAATTTATGAAGTGATATATGATATTTCAAATTATGAACTTGCAAAAATTTGTTGAACAATTAATGTTTAATATTCATAGGTGCATTCATGCTATATTCTATATAGCATTATTTATCTAGCATTTTCTTTTATGAAGCTTTTTATGACTTAGATCTATCCATGAATCACTATGCCTTAATACTAAAACAATGAGAAAACACGCATGTAAAAGAATATCGAATTAATTAATTAGGAATGAGCAAACAGCTCAATGATAATACAGAGATATTTACACTAATAGAAACATCAGGTTTCTATGTAGATCAATCAGTTTCATCTTAAGAAACTGCTAAAAGAATAAAACTAGCAACTGCTAAAAGAATGAGCATTAAATACTAAATAGAAATATTCTAATACCCTCCCTTAATGCTCAATCTATTTACAACACCAATAGACCCTCGGAATTTTACAAATTTATCAGGACCAAGAGGCTTGGTGAAAATGTCGGCGGGCTGCTCTGTTGTGGGAACATATTGCAACTGAACTGAGCCGTCTTCAACCAGCTGGCGAATATAGTGGCAATGAGTTTCCACATGCTTTGTTCGTTCATGAAAGACTGGATTCTTGGCAAGTTTGAGCACTCCCTGATTATCACAGAACAAAGGAGTAGGCCCTGTCTGGAAAACATGCATATCTGCAAGCATACGTCGAAGCCAAACTGCCTCACAGGATGCCTTAACTGCTCCCCGATACTCAGCTTCTGTTGAGGAGAGAGCCACTGCCTGTTGCTTCTTACTAGTCCAAGTAACAGCACCAGATCCTAGACTAAACACATACCTAGCTGTAGATTTACGGTCATCAACCGAACCAGCCCAGTCAGAGTCAGTGTAGCCACTGAGAATAGGATTTGAACTGCGAGTATATAAGAGGCCATAATCAGAAGTACCACGCACATATCGTAGCACCCGCTTTGCTGCTATCCAATGATCAGCTTTAGGAGCTGACATGAAGCGGGAAATGTAGCTTACTGCAAAACTGATGTCAGGTCTGGTAGCAGTAAGATAGATGAGACTGCCCACTAATTGCCTGAATAAAGTTTCATCCACAAGAGGAGAGGGTGACTGTGCTGAAAGTTTGAGCCCTGGTTCCATAGGAGTCATTGCCGATTTGCAATCCTGCATTCTGAATCTTTCCACAAGATTTGTGGCATACTTGGACTGAGAGAGAAAGATCTGATTTTCAGTCTGCCAAACTTCAACCCCCAGGCAGTAATGAAGAAGTCCCAAGTCTGTCATCTCAAAAGTTCTGCATAGATCTTGTTTGATCCCATGGATCAAATGTGCAGAGCTGCCAGTTATGATAAGATCATCCACATAGACAACCACAAACAAGATATCACCACCAGTATGCTTGATATACAGGTTTGCATCAGATGGACTCTGCTGAAAACCCTGATCTGTCAGGTACTGATCAATTTTCATGTACCAAGCCCGAGGAGCTTGTTTCAATCCATAGATTGCTTTAGCTAACCGACACACTTTCTGTTCTTGACCAGCAACCTTGAATCCTGGAGGCTGCGTCATGTAGACTTCTTCTTGGAGATCACCATTTAGGAAAGCACTCTTTACATCCATCTGATGAACTTTCCAATTGAACTGAGCTGCTAGAGCAAGGACAAGCCTTATGGTACTCATCTTGGCTGTAGGAGCAAAAGTCTCCTCATAGTCGATGCCTTCCTTCTGTGAGAACCCTCGAGCCACAAGGCGAGCTTTATACTTGTCTATGGTTCCATCAGCTTTGTATTTCACTTTATACACCCATTTGCAACCTATGGGCTTTTTTTCGGCAGGAAGATCAGAAAGCGTCCAGGTGTGATTCTTCTGAAGACTCTGGAATTCGGCTTCCATAGCCTATTCCCACTCAGATGTACCCTTAGCCTCTGAATAGGTTTGAGGCTCAAAAATACTGTGTAAGTTAGCCATAAGAACGAAATTGACTGTAGACTGTTGTCTGTTCTTATGTCTAGAAGTTCTACCTTCAAGAAGCTCATCATCCCGGAGATCACCAATGGTTTTAGCCCACCATTTAGGCCGAAGAGTAGAAGAACCGATATCAGGAGGAGGTGGAGAAGACTCACGAGCAATAGGGGCAGCAAGGGGAGGGTTATTTTCTGGAGGAAGCTCAGATAGAGTATTATCAAATACTGATGCTGCATCATCCCTCCCATCAGGTGGACCGACCGGAAGAAGAACACTGTGAGGCTGATCCTCAGAACGTTGCTCAGAGGAAGAAGACTGAAAGAATCCTCTGTCTTCATCAAATACTACATCTCGACTGAAGCTAAGACGACCAGTGGCTATATCTATCAGCCTATAGGCCTTGTGATGATCACTGTAACCTGTCATCATGAGTTTCTGGCTTTTGGAATCCAACTTAGAGCGCTTAGCAGGTGGAATCCAAACATATGCAACTGAGCCAAAAACTTTGAGGTGACTGATCTTAGGCTTACGACCAGACCAAACTTCTTCAGGAGTCTTCCCTTTAACAGCCTGAGTAGGTGATCTGTTAAGAAGGTAAACAGCAGTAAACACTGCTTCAGCCCAGAATTTGTTTGGAACACTCCTGTGTTGTTATTAGAATATATTAGAATATTCCTATTTAGCATTTAATGCTCATTCCTTTTAGCTGTTGCTATTTATATTCTTTTAGCAGTTTCTTTGATGAAACTGAGTGTTTCTATATTCTACATAGAAACCTGATGTTTCTATTATTGTAAATATCTATGTATTATGATTGAGCTGTTTGCTCATTCGAAATTAATTCATTCAACATTCTTTTATGGTATCAGAGCCAAGTTAAGAGATTTCTTGAACAGTAATTCTCTCTGCATCGTAATCTCTTGAGTCCTTTCTAAGGTCGAGCCCTCTGTAAGCCAGGCAGCCTTCACTGAGTCTTAGCCTCGGCTTTGCTCGCTGTGATAAAAGCTTACAGTCGTCCATCTCGATACAGAAATGGATTCTTCCCTTGCATGATCATTTTATTAAGGAAATAACTTTGTGGCGGTGACTGTTTTCGTGGGAGCGGAATTTTTTTTGGCTGGCCAGTTTTGCTTGGAATCGTGGATCCGGCTATCTTCTTCTTCACCTGGCGGCTACTCGACCACAACGTGGAATTTCTCAGCATTCGTGATCCAGGTGTTTTCTCTCAAAACTTATTTGTTTTTTTGAAAGTCAGACTCGTGGTTTGAAAATTCGATCTGCGGGCAAATTCGTGGTTTTATTTTCAAAGCTGTCAAACCCGTGGATACGCGTGTATTTTTGAAACTCGTGGATATTCATTTTGAAGCCCGAGGATTTACATTTGAAACCCGTGGATACACATTTGAAACCTGTGGATATATATTTTGCCGTGGATATATATTTTCGACCCGTGGATACACATTTGAAACCTGTGGATATATATTTTGGCGTGGATATATATTTCCGACCCGTGGCAGTTGAAACCCGTGGTTATATATTTCCGACCCGTATTTGAAACCCGTGGTTCATTTATATTTCAAACCCGAGGATAAATATTTGAAACCCGTGGTCCATATATACAGTTGAAACCCGTGGCAGTTGAAACCCGTGGATATATACACCTGTGGATCTATATAGCTGAGCCGTATATAGCTGAGACGTATATCTCTGAGTCGTTTACAGCTGAGACGTGACGTGAAGCCTTGATAGCTCACGTGGGCCAACGTGTTTAGATATTCGTATTTGATTTATCAGTGTTACCAATCCGTGGTGCTTGCCGGAATTTTTATCCGTGGTATTTGTGGTTCTGGTTACCGGAATTTTTATCAGCGGAATTTTTTTGTGATCCTGACAGCCTCCTTTACAAGCTATACACGTGTGGTAGACTTGCATTCTCCTGTGGGAAACTGTATTCTCAGAAATATATATTTTGTGCTAGCAGTATTACCATTGTTTTAGACTGGAGAGATATCTTTGCTGGGTAAATTTTTTTTAGCAGGACAAAGTCTGTTCTTTAATTTACAC
Organism: Pinus tabuliformis; assembly: GCA_031772625.1. Lineage (NCBI taxonomy): Eukaryota > Viridiplantae > Streptophyta > Pinopsida > Pinales > Pinaceae > Pinus > Pinus tabuliformis. The sequence continues at coordinate 891,375,636 of CM062811.1, forward strand.
CAGGATAAACAGTCAGCTACATTGTTCTTGTGTGTCATACTTCTGTATTTTCTTTGTGAAAATGGCCACACTTACCAATCTGATGTTAGAAGGAAATCAACGCTTTAATGGCAGCAACTATAACATTTGGAAACAAAGAATGTTGACCATTTTTTAGTACAGGCGTCTTGATCAACTCATTTTGGGCAAAGAGCTTCGTCCAGGTACAGCCGGGACCGATCAAGATAAATTTGATGATCGAAATCGAGAGGCTGTTATGCTTCTCAAGCTCTCTGTCGCTGATGATCAGTTACCACAGATCCCTTCTGGCAAGACAGCGGCTGAAATCTGGGAACAGTTGAAAGAATTGCATGAGACATCTAATAAAAGCAGAGCTTTTTTTCTCAAAAATCAGTTGTTCTCCATCATGATGGACGAACATATGTCTTTACAGGAACATCTCAACAAAATTAAAGACATTCGAGATCAGCTCGAAGCCATTGGTCGGACCATGGAGGAGGAAGATATGGTAGTCATTACTTTGAAAAGTCTACCGAAATCTTATGAACACTTCATTGAAACGCTCAACATTACCACCACAAATGTTGATCTGAAGTTTCCAGATTTATGTACCAAACTTCTACAGCAGGATCGGTGGAAACAGCAGTTTGGTAGTAGTGCTTCATCAGTGTCCTCGGAAAATGCATTTTCTGCAAAATATCAGTCCTCTCAGTCCTTTCAGCAGAAAGGCTCCTCTCAGCCTTTTGATCCTGCTCGGAAGAAAAGTGTGCAGTGTAATTACTGTCACAAGTTCGGTCACATGAAGAAAGATTGCCGACAGAGGATTGCTTCTGAACAGAGGAAACAGGGAGGGCCACATCAGACAGCCAATGTTGCAGAACATTCAGAGCAGACAGAGTCTGCCTTTTACGCCTTTATGGCTAAAAGGTCTTCAGACCATGTTCCTTCCTCTGCATGGTACATTGATTCTGGCGCATCACGTCATTTTTCTCACAGGCGTGACTGGTTTATTGACTTCTCACCTTTCAGTGATTCCGTGGTATTTGGCGGAGGTGAAAAGTACACAGTAGCTGGCAGAGGTACAGTTCAAATTCAGTCTGGTGGGCGCACACTTATATTTCTGAATGTATACTATGTTCCTGGTATGGAAATTAATCTGCTATCTGTCAGCCAGATTATGAGGAATTCTCCTCAACTTGATGTAGTGTTCAGTACCCACAAGTGCTCCATTATTGACAGGGAGTCTAGTTTAACAGTTGTTGTTGGCCTAGAAGATCATGGTCTATACAGGCTACTTGACACCGGTGACTCTCCAGAAGTGGCTCTAGCAGCACGTATTTCTCCTATCAGCACTCTATGGCATCAGCGATATGGGCATCTCAATATGCAGTATCTCTCTCAGCTCTCTAGGGAGGGACTTGTGTCTGGATTACCTGATATTCAGACTCAGCAGTTGGGGGTATGCAGCGCCTGTCAAGCGGGAAAGCAACATCGGTCTTCATTCAAAAATGGAGAATCTTGGCGCGCATCTAAGGTACTTCAGTTGCTTCATGCTGATATTTGCGGACCTATGAATACAGCCTCTATCACTGCTTGCAAATATTTTTTACTTATTGTAGATGATTTCAGTAGAAAGATGTGGGTATATTTTTTAAAAAATAAATCTGATGTTCTTAGTACCTTTCAGAAGTTTAAAACATTAGTGGAGAAAGAATCTGGTTGTAACATCATGACTCTTAGGACTCACAATGGGGGGGAATTCTGTTCTTCGGCGTTTGCCAACTTCTGTGATATTCAATGCATCAAACGACAATTAACCACTCCTTACACTCCTCAGCAAAACAGTGTTGTCGAGCGTCGCAATCGCACGGTTGTTGAAATGGCTCGTTCCATGCTACAACACAGGAGTGTTCCAAACAAATTCTGGGCTGAAGCAGTATTTACTGTTGTTTATCTTCTTAACAGATCACCCACTCAGGCTGTTACAGGGAAGACTCCTGAAGAGGTGTGGTCTGGCCGAAAGCCTAAGATCAGTCATCTCAAAGTATTTGGCTCAGTTGCATATGTTTGGATTCCAGCTGCTAAGCGATCTAAGTTGGATTCCAAAAGCCAGAAACTCATGATGACAGGGTACAGTGATCATCACAAAGCCTATAGGCTAATAGATATAGCCACTGGTCGTCTTAGCTTCAGTCGGGATGTAGTATTTGATGAAGACAGAGGATTTTTTCAGTCTTCTTCTTCTAAGCAGTGTTCTGAGGATCAGCCTCACAGTGTACTTCTTCCGGTCGGTCCACCTGATGGGAGGGATGATGTAGCATCAGTATTTGATCATACTCTATCTGAGCTTCCTCCAGAAAATAACCCTCCTCTTGCCGCCCCTATTGCTCTTGAGTCTCCTCCACCTCCTCCTGATATTGGTTCCTCTACTTCTGCTATTGCTTCTTCTACTCTTCGGCCAAAATGGTGGGCTAAAACCATTGGTGATCTCCGGGATGATGAGCTCCTTGAAGGCAGAACTTCTAGACATAAGAACAGACAACAGTCTACACTCAATTTTGCTCTTATGGCTAACCTGCACAGTACTTTTGAGCCTCAAACCTATTCAGAGGCTAAGGGTACATCTGAGTGGGAACAGGCTATGGAAGCCGAATTCCAGAGTCTTCAGAAGAATCACACATGGACACTTTCTGATCTTCCTGCAGACAAAAAGCCCATAGGCTGCAAGTGGATGTATAAAGTGAAATACAAAGCTGATGGAACCATAGACAAGTATAAAGCTCGGCTTGTGGCTCGAGGATTTTCACAGAAGGAAGGCATCGACTATGAGGAGACTTTTGCTCCTACAGCCAAGATGAGTACCATAAGGCTTGTTCTTGCCCTAGCAGCTCAGTTCAATTGGAAAGTTCATCAGATGGATGTAAAAAGTGCTTTCCTAAATGGTGATCTCCAAGAAGAAGTCTACATGACGCAGCCTCCAGGATTCAAGGTTGCTGGTCAAGAACAGAAAGTGTGTCGGTTAGCTAAAGCAATCTATGGATTGAAACAAGCTCCTCGGGCTTGGTATATGAAAATTGATCAGTACCTGACAGATCAGGGTTTTCAGCGGAGCCCTTCTGATGCAAACCTGTATATCAAGCATACTGGTGATGATATCTTGGTTGTGGTTGTCTATGTGGATGATCTTATCATCACTGGCAGCTCTGCATATTTGATCCATGGGATCAAACAAGATTTATGCAGAACTTTTGAGATGACAGACTTGGGGCTTCTTCATTATTGTCTGGGGGTTGAAGTTTGGCAGACTGAAAATCAGATCTTTCTCTCTCAGTCCAAGTATGCCAAAAATCTTGTAAACAGATTCAGAATGCAGGATTGCAAACCGGCCACGACTCCTATGGAACCAGGGCTCAAACTTTCAGCTCAGTCATCCTCTCCCCTTGTGGATGAAACTTTATTCAGGCAATTAGTGGGCAGTCTCATCTATCTTACTGCTACCAGACCTGACATCAGTTTTGCAGTAAGCTACATTTCTCGCTTCATGTCTGCTCCTAAAGCTGATCATTGGCAAGCAGCAAAGCGTGTGCTACGATATGTGCGTGGCACTTCTGACTATGGCCTCCTATACACTCGAAGTTCCAATCCTATTCTCAGTGGTTACACTGATTCTGACTGGGCCGGTTCGGTTGATGACCGTAAATCTACAGCTGGGTATGTGTTTAATCTAGGATCCAGCGCTGTTACTTGGACTAGTAAGAAGCAACAGGCAGTGGCTCTCTCCTCAACAGAAGCCGAGTATCGGGGAGCAGTTAAGGCATCCTGTGAGGCAGTTTGGCTTCGACGTATGCTGGCAGATATGCATGTTTCCCAGACAGGACCTACTTCTTTGTTTTGTGATAATCAGGGAGTGCTCAAACTTGCCAAGAATCCTGTCTTTCATGAACGAACAAAGCATGTGGAAACTCATTGCCACTACATTCGCCAGCTTGTTGAAGACGGCTCAGTTCAGTTGCAATATGTTCCCACAACAGAGCAGCCCGCCGACATCTTCACCAAGCCTCTTGGTCCTGATAAATTTGTAAAATTCAGAGGGTCTATTGGTGTTGTAAATAGATTGAGCATTAAGGGAGGGTATTAGAATATATTAGAATATTCCTATTTAGCATTTAATGCTTATTCCTTTTAGCTGTTGCTATTTATATTCTTTTAGCAGTTTCTTTGATGAAACTGAGTGTTTCTATATTCTACATAGAAACCTGATGTTTCTATTATTGTAAATATCTTTGTATTATGATTGAGCTGTTTGCTCATTCGAAATTAATTCATTCAACATTCTTTTAGTTGTAACATGGAACGAGCCATTTCAACAACCGTGCGGTTGCGACGCTCGACAACACTATTCTGCTGGGGAGTGTAAGGTGTGGTTAATTGACGTTTGATGCCATGAATATCACAGAAGTTGGCAAAAGCTGAGGAACAAAATTCCCCCCCATTGTCGGTTCTAAGGGTCATGATATTACACCCAGATTCTTTTTCAACTAGGGTTTTAAACTTCTGAAAGGTACTAAGAGTATCAGATTTATTTTTTAGAAAATACACCCACATCTTTCTACTGAAGTCATCTACAATAAGAAAAAAATATTTGCAAGCAGTGATAGAAGTTGTATTCATAGGACCACAAATGTCAGCATGAAGTAACTGAAGTACCTTAGATGCGCGCCAAGATTCTCCACTTTTGAATGAAGAGCGATGTTGCTTTCCCACTTGACAGGCGCTGCATACCCCCAACTGCTGAGTCTGAATATCAGGTAATCCTAACACAAGTCCCTCCCGAGAAAGCTGAGAGAGATACTGCATATTTAGATGCCCATATCGCTGATGCCATAGAGTGCTGATGGGAGAGACACGTGCTGCTAGAGCCACTTCTGGAGAGTCACCGATGTCAAGTAGCCTGTATAGACCATGGTCCTCTAGGCCAACAGCAACTGTTAGACTGGTCTCCCTGTCAATGATGGAGCACTTGTGTGCACTGAACACAACATCGAGCTGAGGAGAATTCCTCATAATCTGGCTGACAGATAGCAGATTAATCTCCATACCAGGAACATAGTATACATTCAGAAATATGAGTGTGCGTCCACCAGACTGAATTTGAACTGTACCCCTGCCAGCTACAGTGTACTTTTCACCTCCACCAAATACCACGGAATCACTGAAAGGTGAGAAATTAATAAACTAGTCACGCCTGTGAGAGAAGTGGCGTGATGCACCAGAATCAATGTACCATGCAGAGGAAGGAACATGTTCTGAAGACCTTTTAGCCATAAAGGCGTAAAAGGCAGACTCTGTCTGCTCGGAATGTTCTGCAACATTTGTTGTCTGATGTGGCCCTCCCTGTTTCTTCTGTTCAGAAGCAATCCTCTGTCGGCAATCTTTCTTCATGTGACCGAACCTGTGACAGTAATTACACTGCACACTTTTCTTCCGAGCAGGATCAAAAGGCTGAGAAGAGCCTTTCTGCTGAAAGAACTGAGAGGACTGGTATTTTGCAACAAATGCATTTTCCGAGGACACTGATGACGCACCACTACCAAACTGTTGTTTCCACCGATCCTGCTGCAGAAGTTTGGTACATAAATCTGGAAACTTCAGATCAACATTTGTGGTTGTAATGTTGAGTGTTTCTATGAAGTGTTCATAAGATTTCGGTAGACTTTTCAGAGTAATGACTACGATATCTTCTTCCTCCATGGTCCGACCAATGGCTTCGAGCTGATCTCGAATGTCTTTAATTTTGTTGAGATGTTCCTGTAAAGACATATGTTCATCCATCATGATGGAGAACAACTGATTTTTGAGAAAAAATGCTCTGCTTTTGTCAGATGTCTCGTGCAGTTCTTTCAATTGTTGCCAGATTTCGGCAGCGGTCTTGCCAGAAGGAATCTGTGGTAACTGATCATCAGCGACAGAGAGCTTGAGAAGCATAACAGCCTCTCGATTTCGATCATCAAATTTATCTTGATCGGTACCAGCTGTACCGGGACGAGGCTCTTTGCCCAAAATGAGCTGATCAAGACGCCTGTATTCGAAAATGGTCAGCATTCTTTGTTTCCAAATGTTATAGTTGTTGCCATTAAAGCGTTGATTTCCTTCTAACATCAGATTGGTGAGCGTGGCCATTTTCCCAAAGACAAAAAAAAATGCAGCTGCCTGCTTAAAATTCCTCTTTCAAGATGACTGTACCAAACCTTAACAAATTCTGTTTTGAAAGAAATAGTCTTGCACAAAAAATAACTCAGATCTGTATCTTCATAAAATTAACGCTGATTTGAAGAGAGAGAGAAAAAAAATACGTAGAATGAAGCTGTCCACTATAATATATACGTTGTTCTGGTCCCACCGCTTCAAAAGAAAATCACAATAAACTTTTAATCAAATCGCTAAGCAAACACGTGAATCTGGAAAATGGCGTCACTTGAAAATACCGTCACTGGAAAATCCCTGGAAAATGCGTGATATTTTTAATGCCGTCACTATGATCTGGAAACTGCCGTCACGTGATCTGGAGGATCTCGATCTGTTGAAAACGTGAGCCAAAACACGCGAGGAAAAAAAAAATTTAACTGTAGCTTCGGCTTGATTCAGGCCCTCGAGACAGCCAATGTAATACCACGGGAACAGCCAATGTAATACCACGGGAGCTGATTCGTGCTTACTGTAACTTTGATATAATACTGTACCTCTGTAACTTTGATATAATACTGTAACTCTGATTTGATTCGGGCATACGATTCCTCACTGATATATTCCCGTGTAGCGAACACTGTGTGGGGGTCGGACAAAGCAAATCGGAGGATCGATACGGCGTTCAGGTGCTTTCGCCGGTTTTCTCCTCGCAACTCGGGTCGAATTTGGTGCCGCTGGAAATGTTTCGGACGTGCCTCGATTCGAAGCTGCTGTTTTAGAACTTGGGCCCCCAGGGTTTCGAATCTTGGTTCTTCGAAGGCGTCGGCGGTCCTGCACGGCTTCCAAATTCGTTGATCGGGTGGCCACGAAATAAACAAGGCTTCAAAAACGAATAAACTGTTCAACCGACAAATCGACTGCTGCCCCCGGATTCGAAATGCCGGATTTTAATTTCAAGGCAATTTCACGATTCTGAGCACCGCCACAAAGTTAATCCCTCATAAAATGATAATGCAGGAGAAGAATCCCTTTCTGTATCGAGATTGACGACTGTAAGCTTTTATCACAGTGAGCAAAGCCGAGGCTAAGACTCAGTGAAGGCTACCTGGCTTACAGAGGGTTCGACCTTAGAAAGGAATGAAGGAACTCAAGAGATTAGGATACGAAGAGGATAGCTGATCAAGCAATCTACAGACCCTGAGAGCAGTTTCGAAATGAACCACTGAATTTTTCAAACGATGAAAAATTATTTCGAAAAAAAAAATCCCTGTGCTCTGATACCATAAAACAGTGCGAAAACACGCATGTAAAAGAATATCGAATTAATTAATTAGGAATGAGCAAACAGCTCAATGATAATACAGAGATATTTACAATAATAGAAACATCAGGTTTCTATGTAGATCAATCAGTTTCATCTTAAGAAACTGCTAAAAGAATAAAACTAGCAACTGCTAAAAGAATGAGCATTAAATACTAAATAGAAATATTCTAATAAATACTACCAAGATGTTCATGTAATGCTATGTATGTCATCATGCTTATTTAGTGGAAATTGCATGATACTTGTGTCTATGTTCATCAACATGCTAAGACACATAACCAGAAGCTAGATCCAAATGCTAAAGACAATTAACTCAAGCTAGTTTTCTTTTCAAGCTCTTGACACTTGCACCAAGAGCAACAATTCGTTTGAGGAGTTGCAATTCACCATTGGAAAATGAACTGGAGTGGTAGTAATTCCCACACTTGCTTCCATCCATGAATAGAAGCTCAAACTAAACTTCAGCATGAACAACCTTGGCTTTTCGCTTTGCTTGAGAAGTTTTCTAGCTTAACCTAAATTGTTGGAGATTCAATGAGCTCTCAATATAGAAAGGACACATGAACATGATTTCAAATCTCATTAAAACCCCAAAAGTAGGTGCTTTCGAGAAAGACCAATGTCTTAGCTACTTATACCTTAATTCCTATCTTCTAGCTTGAAAACTTACTTCGATAATCCAAATAGAATGAATTCAAAAGTAAAGAGCAACTGAAACAATTTGACAATTTCTATAGAGATAATTTTTGAATCAAGATCAATTGTTGTTCACACTTTAGGGAATGTGATAGAATGCTTACCTGAAGAGGACAGCAATGTTGAATTTGTGTAGGGTCAAAATGTTGAGTTTAGGTATGTTCTATGCTAGAGCAATTTATTTAAATTTTCACAGTTAGCAATCACATCAGCATTAAAGTAAACTGCAGATAGAACATAAATATAAATCGCAAAAGACAAGCTAAGACAAGAGGACACAAGATGTGGCGCTAGCTAGGGACAAACCCCACAATGTGGGGAAACCCTTGATCAATTCTTCTTTTATGTTCTTCAAAGTTCAACAGAGAAAGAGAGAGAGAGATAGTACATTTACAACAGAAGTCAACACTTTGACTTATCTAGATCTAGCATAGATCATTTCGTATAATGATGAGATCAGTTGAAGACATTCTACTTCAACTGATTCTCCAAGGTGATGGCTTCACCTATCGTAGTACTGCATCTGGTCCACTTGCTGCACCACTGCACACTGCATTATGCTGCACTAATCATGATTATCATCATGCTGCCCATGACCATGATCTCATGCTGCCCTTTATGTCCATGATCTCATTCATCATCAAGCTGCCCATGCTTATGATTACATTCATTATGATGATGTCCATGCTCCATGTATCATTATGCTGCCCATGCACATGATCTCATACATCATGCTGCCCATACATATCATGCATCATGTCGCTCATATATCATGTTGCATGCTGCCCATATACATCACTCACAGCTGCGTCCTTATGACTGCACCTAATATAGATATTTATTGCCATAGCCTGTGTATATATACCTTGCCATTGCTTGTGTGTATATATGTTGTACTGCAGATTTGCCTGCATATATGAGCCTCCATTTACCAACGTATATGTGTTTCATTTTCCAGTGTATATATGTTTCATTTTCCAGCGTATATATATGTCTCATTTGCCAGCGTATATTTGCTGCGGATTTACTAGCGTATATGAGTCTTCATACACAGCGTATTACTATCCATTGACCAACATATACATACACAACGTATAACTCATACACAGCATATCACTCCAGCGTGTATATGAACTCATACACAGCGTATCACTGTCATTGACCTGTGTTCCTTCTGGACAGCGTATGAACTGCATGGGTTTCCATAACTGTGTGTTCCATAACTGTGCATATATATTATGAGTGCTCTCTTGACTGCGTTCATTAGGGCTTCTGGACAGCGTTCCCTTGATGACTGCGGCTACCCTATATCACTGTGGCTTCTTCCATGTGACAACGGAGCAGATTAGGGCATGCGTGTGAGGAGTCTCCATTGCTGCGGATCAGTGACCAGCGTATTAGGCTATTGTGGCTAGGTTTGAGGTTTCCTCACTGCGGCTACAGCAGCTAGGGCTTCACTGCAGCTAGGGCTTACTGCGTCTTCATTACCATTACTGCGGCTACAGCAGCTAGGGCTTCACTGCAGCTAGGGCTTACTGCGTCTTCATTACCATTACTGCGGCTTCGTATGGACAGTCTTCTCTGTGGCTGTGGATAGACCCTTCCCCTTGCTGCGTATAGAATTCTTCATGACCATTGCTCCTGCATTTTAGATCTAGGGCATCATTTGTACATATGCCAACGTATCCTCTATGTGTTTTTCCTTCTCCAAAAACCCAAGACGTGGAGAGGAGATCACACATGAAGATAATTGTCTTCCAAAAGATTTCAAGTCCTCTATATTTATACTAAAAACGTAGATGATGAATAGGCATGTCTTTTGGGCTTCTGAGCCTACTCAAGTTGCTGGTCGGCTTGATAATAATTCCATAATCAAAATAAATTCATATCTCCATAAATACTTATCGGAATCGGATGATCTTCAGATCAATCCTACACCTCTAAATGAGAGGGATCCAATAAAAACATCAGCTGCCATAAATAAGCTGACCCACATGGAGTTTGGCCCTAGTTGCGAGTTTTAACACAAAATCCAGAAAGGAAACAATTCAAACCATTCCAAAGAAAGCATCATCCTCCACTACATCACCATAGCACCAGTTGTTAGAGAACGAGCAAGATTTCCAAGTATGCACGCACATGACAAAGCACATGCTCAACTTACATGCATGGCTACAATTCCACAAAAGCATGGGTATCAAAGCCCGTTTGAAGAGTTTCTCTTGTTGTTGATCAAGATATTAAGCTCATGTTGTTGCATTTATGAGATCTACTATTTTTGTACTTTTCTTGCTTGAAAAAATGTTCCATTGCATTTGGAGCGATGTTTTTAGTTAAGAGCACCTTTCATTTAATCCAAAAAGGTGTTTGTTTTCCCAAGATACGGCTCTTTTTGTCAAATTTGAAGGTATACAGTCTCAATACACCTTTTTAATTATTATTTTTTAATTCTTTTACAGAGTTCATTTTTCGAAATTATGTTTATATTTAGGTTTGCTACTATTTGTTGAATTTGTAACTCTGTTCAATCTTCATAATGTACTTGTGGTCACTTGGTGTAATTATATTTATCATTGTAAAGCTTATTTATAAATGCTTGAGTCAAAGGAAAAAAGTATTTTGAGTCAAAGTCCCATTATGACTTTTAAAAGATGTAAATTTTAATTTTTTAAATGAAATTTTTGGCTCCAAAAGTGACAAGTCAAGTCCACCCTGGCCAAGAGACACATCCATTCACCCTAGACAAACTACAATATAAAGGCAGCTCGAGCTCCTCATTTGGGCAATTCGCATTCCTCTCTCAAGACAGTTACTAGGCAAGTGAGCAAAGGACAAGAAGGTCGAGTTTTTCTCTCTCCTATCTCTCTCTAGCAACTCGCACATGTGAAGGAATCTCTCTATGTGATTCACAATTTCTGGGACAACTATTGTAGGGGGACATAATTTTCTGTGTTACTAGGACAACTGTTGCAGGGCCGAAATTCTGGGGCAACTGGTATTGTAGGAGGGCCAAAATTCTGAAAGTGCAAGATCAAGAGCGAAGTGCAAGATCTTATTTGAGTGACTTCACTTGGAGAAGAAGCCCAGGGTTGACCATAGATCTAAGTGTGTCTCTTATTAAACAAGAAAAATTTCTCTATTGAAAAGGTTGTTACATTTTCCCTCGCAGTGGGTTTTCCCGGGGTAAATCTTGTCTCTCTTTCGTGCATTGTGATATCTATTGTTCTAATGTTCTCTATGGTTGAATTTATGAAGTATAATTGTTGAATGACATATTGGAACAAGTTAAAAGAAGATCTACATCAAAAGTAATTATCAGAATTTCAAAAATATTGTGCTCACCCTAATTGCACACATCATTCTACATCTAACTAACTTGAAGCTTGTCAGATTGACTTCACTAGGAGGATGGACCATAGACCAAGTTTAACCTAGTTGTTGACTTAGATGTGTCTCTAATGAATTGAAGAAATCTCTATTCAAAAAGGTTGTTGGGTTTTTTCCTCATGCATGTTTTCCCAAGATAAATTTCTTGTGTTCTTGTGCATCTGTCTCTTTATGTTCTTACTGTCTAATATGCTAGGTGGTGAATGTCTTTCTGTGTAATTCTTGAATGATGAATATTAATAAGAGTTGAAAAGATCAAAAATAATTATCGGTGTGAAAGATACCTTAAAAATTAACAAGATGAACACATTGATTTGACTAATACAATTAAGATTGACTTTTTGAAAATATAGTTATTATTCAAGCTACAAGGACTTTAAGAATTGGTTTGTCACTTTTTCCTATTACATGGCACAAAAATCAATGTTTTTTTAATCTTTTATCCTAAGTTTTCAGCTATACTTTATTTTCCCCAATCAAATACATTGCCATCTTATTTTGCCTCATATTGAGGCAACTTTAATTTATGTAGTGATTCATGATATTTCAAATTATGAACTTGCAAAAATTTGTTGAACAACTAATGTTAAATATTCATATGTGCATTAATGCGATATGCTATATAACATTATTTCTCTAGCATTTTCTTTTATGAAGCTTTTTATGACTTCAATCTATCCATGAATCACTATGCCTTAATACTACCAAGATGTTCATGTATTACTATGTGTTGTCATCATGCTTATTTAGTGGCAATTGCATGATAGTTGTGTCTATGTTCATCAAGATGGTAAGACACATATCTAGAAGCTAGATTTATATGTTAAAGGCCCTCGGCTCAAGCTAGTTTTCTTTGGAGCTCTTTACACTTGCACCAAGAGTAGCAATTTGTTCAAGGGGTTGCAATTCACCTTTGGCAAATGAACTGGAGTGGATGTAATTCCCACACTTGCTTCCATTCATGAATAGAAGCTCAAACAAAACTTCAGCATGACCAACCTTGGCTTTTGGCTTTGCTTGAGAAGTTTTTTAGCTTAACCTAAGTTGTTGGAGATTCAATGAGATCTCAATATGGAAAGGAAATGTGAACATGATTTCAAATCTCGTTAAAACCACAAAAGTGTTGAGAAATCTAGGGGAGCTACATTAGGTGATTTCTCTTAAATTGATAATTGCTTGTGATATCTTTTTACTTATCTTAATTAGTTGCTTCTTCAACTTGATTATTATAGTGTTCTTATCATCAAACAACTACTAAACAATAAAGAACAATGAGACAAGAGGACACAAGATGTATGCAATCAGCCAGGGCCAAAGCCTCTCCACTTGAGAGGAAAACCTACAAGAACTCTTCTCTTCTTATAGAACTTCAAATGATGAATTCCAAGACCTATGACCTTTGACCAAGACCCCTACAAGACCAAGTCAAACATTTTCCTTGAAGCACTTTCTCAACCCAACTAAAACTTGCCTTCCAACAGCTTCCACTTCACCTTTGACCAAAATATCGGACTTGCAACTTTCACTGCAATTTCGACCTACAGTTTTTGGCCCCTGCTGTAGAAACCCTAGGTGGCATGTGTGAAAGAGTTATGGTTATTTTGTTCTCTTCTCTCCTTCGCTTGGATAGTAGCTTCTTCTCCACCAACTCGGCTTGCAAAATAGTTCCCTTTTGACTTGTTCTCAACCTTCTATTGTGTCTGCAATAACTCGGTCTCTACTGCAACATGTAGCATTCAGACTTCTTCGCACGTGTGAGGAATTTCAGCCCAAAATATTCTTCACAAATTCAGATTCTTCCTTTTGGAGTCTTCTCTTCCTTCACTAACCTTTTAGGTCACTTCTCCTTGCTTTAATCAAGCTTCTTGATGCTTTGATGGATGCCCTTTGAATGAGGCCAAATGCTCCTATATATAGGCTTCCTTGAGTGCCCTAATAGGTTGACTTGTCCTTCTAGATAGGTCAACTTGCTCCTTTTGAAGGCCGACTTGTTTGTAGCACTATGATAAGGTCTTGGAGGGTCTTTGACTCTATTTTGACTCAAATAATATTTTCTTTACAATATGTAACATGCCCAAAAGGGTCTTCCATACATGACAATGACTCAATTGACTTGTAGACTCAATGACAAGCCCTAGAAACACTCAATGGGTGCTTGACCTAAAAATAAATTTCCCTTGAACATGAAACCCATGCCTTAAGAATGACAATAATAAATTTATTTTTCTCTTTACATCAAATACATAGAATCATGATTACATATGTCATTATGAAGACCGAATCTAATTACATATTTCAGCACTCCATCTTAACTAGGGAGGTATTCATAATTCATAGAAGGTACTTGGACATTCTCAAACTAAATAATTCTCACAAGAAGAGTCCGATTTGTAAGCCATCTCATAAGCTACTTCCTTAGCTTATGTCGGAGCATATCATCATACCAACTGTTGGAATTTCTAAGTCGAAACCATTCATGTACTTTCTGATTTAATTCTTCTTACTTGTTCTAATTAATTAACAAGTTATTTACCATGTAAATATTGAAAATAAACACAAGTACATGCTCAACACATTACAGACCATCAACTGAAGGAAACAGAAACAAGCACACAAGTGACACCGTTGTTTTTGGACTAATGTCCGCAGAAAAACCTAATACGGGAAATCCAGTGCAGCTATCTAAGGGTTTGATTTATTAAGCAGTTTCAGAATACAATCTGGGTGCCAAAACTAGCTCACCCAACAGAGAAAAATCTCGGCAGTAGTACCTCTCTACTCGGAAGCAGATATTCCGGCTGAAACCCCAGATAAACACTCTGGTAGCTCCATAGCTCCAATCTGCCCCACGAAACCCCAACGTCAGCCTCTAGGGACTATGTCAGCTCTCTCTGGCCCAGCGTTAGCCCAACGTCACTCTGGCTTGGCCTGCGTCGGTCCTCTGGCCCTTTGCGTCACTCACGCTGGCCCTCTGAGGCACTACGCAGCTCCTGGGTGCCTCTGCGTGAACCCTGGGCTGGCTCTACATCCCTCTGTTCGGCTACTACGTTGATCCTCCTAGTGCTATCTCTGCCTCTCTACTTCTGTATTCACTACCCCTCATCTACAACTTTGATCACTCTTTTGATTTCCTCAGCAAGCCCTGCCCCAGAAAATCGAATTCTTGATCAACTTGATGTGTTCTCCAAGTGACCCTCAAGCCTCCTCTTATACTTTCCTTGTTGACAAATCAACGACCGAGATTAAGTCCTTAATCAACGGCTAAGATTAGATCTGGCTTAATCCATGACTTTTGGACCATTCTAACACAGTTTTATATTAATTCACATTAATATTTTATTTCCCCTAAGTTTAGACTTAGGGACTCCATTAAAAATATTAATTATTTTAATATCTCACAAACTATTTAGAATCTGCACAAACCCTTTCAAGGTATTGGAGATCTTATGCGCCTTAGCCTCTCCACCAATTTTCGTGGCTAGAGCACATCCGATGCTACCCCAAATCAACAATTCCTCTTAGCGAGGATTGTGCTCTAGCAATACTCTTCATTGAGTATCACCCTGATCATCCGACATCGGTCCCTGTGCTGATGCTAGGCCTGTTGCCCATCATCTGCACTGCTACATCCTGTACTACTACCCATGGCCCTGCCACTACCACTGCTACTACTACATCCGTACTGCAACTCCCTCTCATCCTGTTGCATCGTGCTGCCCATAGCACTGTCACTACTAACTGTTGCACTGCAACCCAGTTACTAAGAAGTAAGTAACTGATCTCCCAACTCTGACATCTTTGTCAGGCTAGAGACACCCTCGATGTTGAAACTCCCTCTGTCGTTGACAAGTGCTCCCTCTCTGACCTCTGCGCTACTGCAACAACTCCCTGCATCTCGCATCGTTGCACACCTCTCTGTGCCAGCTTGCACTGGTGCAACACTCCCGTGCTTCTCGCACTACTGCCTCACGCTGTCATGTGAATCCTGCATTGTAGCTCCCTTTGTCGCTCCATATGCATCAGTCTCTACTGACATCCGCCAATACTGCTACTCCTCTTTGAGGCTCCCGTAGCAAGGTCTAATCCAAGAGGCTAGGTACCTCGAGGATCCTACCCGTCATCGTCTGTAGTCTGTCTGACTACAGCTTGATGTCTCCCCACTTCCGCTCAAGTGGTGTGTGTGCACTCATGGCACAGTCATCGTCTGTCTCCACTTCCTTCTCTGCCCTTGCTAGCGCAGCCTTGGTCTCAGAGGCCTCTCCCTTGCTCTTCTTCCTTGGACACTGGGTCACATAATGACCCAGCGCCCCACAGTGGAAGCATTTGACCTTGGAGAGGTCCTTCTTCTTCTGTTTCTCCTGCTTTCCCTCAGATGCTAGAGCAGCATCCACCTCCTCCTCCTTCTTGATTCTGATCCCCTTGCCGCTACTTCCCGCCTTGCTCAGCCTTCGGATCTCTTCTTGGCGAAGAGCTGCCCACATTTCCTCCCAATCTGGAAGGGTTGCCCTGCCCAATATGCTCTGGACAAACACCTCCCAGTCTTCTGAGACTGCGTTCAGGGTTGTTCTCACCATCAATTCTTGATCCAACGTGGCTCCTATGGAAGTCAGTTGATCCCGGATCTCCTTCAATCGACCGAGGAAGGGGTCGATCTGTTCTCCCTTCTGCATCTGGTATGATCGCAACTGATTTTCTAGTAACATCCTTCTTTGCACAGAAGTATGTTGGTACAATTTCTTTAGGGCCTCACACATCTCATTTGTCGTGTCCTTTTCGGCAATATGTGGTATTACATGGTCTTTGACCTCATCAAGGATGATGCTTTTGGCCTTCGCCATTGCCTCCTCATACTTGTCATTATCAGCTGGGTCCACTAGGATTGCTATCGTCCTCAAGGCGAAGTGCTTGACACGATTCCCGTCTAGAACGGATAAGATTCTGGCCTTCCAGACTACGAAGTTTGAGGCTTCGTCCAGTCTGTCCTGGTCTCTTACCCTGTTCACTGCCATCTCGCTGCTCCTCTACTTCCCTCTTGGAAGTTCTTGGTGTGACTCCCTCTGAGCCTCGATTTCCCTCCTAGAAATCCTTCTGCCAATGTTGAGATGCCCCCACTCCGATCGTTAGTGCAGTTGCACCACTGATCTGAATTTCTCGACTAGAAATCCTCAGTAGCAACTCCCTACTCCTTGGCCTTGCCCTGTTAGGTATTGTTCTGACTACAGTATCGTACTAGCTCCACTCTGCAACTTACCCACAGCCACCTAAACCCCAACAAACTGAAGCTTAGAGCTCCTAGGCTCTGCGCAATCAAGCATTGGCTGAAATGCTCCCCTAGCCAACTATGTCAACCCTCCCGGTCTCTGCGTGGCTCTACATGAGCCTTTTCTGCCCTCTTCAGTCTCTACGTTGGCCTCTTCCTGGCTCAATCTTGATGACACAGGCAGTGCATCACCCCTTCCTTGCTACTACTCTGCGAGGAACAACTTCTGTCACTCGGGACAACTGTTTTCTATTGTTGTTGTTCTGCTCAGTTGATGTCCTCAATTCTCCTGTGATCTGTAACCACACTTTAATACCATGTTGGAATTTCTATGTCTAACCCGTTAGAAACCCTTCATGTACTTACTGATTTATTTTTGCCTACTTGTTATAATTAATTAACAAGTTATTTACCAAGTAAATACTGAAAATAAATACAAGTACATGCTCAACACATTACAAATCATAGAGTGAAGGAAACAGAAATAAGCACACAAGTGACACCGTTGTTTTTGGACTAATGTCCCCAGAAAAACCCAATGCGGGAAAACCGGTGCAACTATTTGAGGGTTTGATTTATTAAGCAGTTTCAGAATAAAATCTGGGTGCCAAATCCAACTCACCCAACAGAGAAAAATCTCGGCAGTAGTACCTCTCTACTCGGAAGAAGATATTCTGGCTGAAACCCTGGATAAACACTCCAGCAGCTCCACAGCTCTAATCTACCCCACGAAACCCCAACGTCAATCTCTAGGGACTGCGTCAGCTCTCTCTAACCCAGCATTAGCCCAGCGTCACTCTGGCTTGTCCTGCATCAGCCTCTCTAGGCACTGCGTCAGTCCTCTGGCCCTCTCCATCACTCACGTTGGCCCTCAGAGGCACTACGTAGCTCCTGGTTGCCTCTGCGTGAGCCCTAGCTGGCTCTGGGTGATCCCTGGGCTGGTTCTGTGTCCCTCTCTCTGGCTACTGCGTTGATCCTCCTAGTGCTATCTTTGCCTCTCTGCTTCTGTATTCACTGCCCCTTAGCTACAACTCTGATCACTCTTTTGATTTCCTCAGCAAGCCCTGCCCCAGAAAATTGAATTCTTGATCAACTCGGTGTGTTCTCCAAGTGACCCCCAAGCCTCCTCTTATACTTTTCTTGTTGACAAATCAACGGCCGAGATTAAGTCCCTAATCAACAGCTAAGATTAGATCTGGCTTGATCCATGACTTTTGGACCATTCTAACACAGTTTTATATTAATTCACATTAATATTTTATATTCCCTTAGTTTAGACTTAGGGACTCCATTAAAAATATTAATTATTTTAATATCTCCCAAACTGTTTAGAATCTGCCCAAACCCTTTCTAGGTATTGGAGATCTCATGTGCCTTAGCCTCTCCGCCAATTTTCGTGGCTAGAGCACATCCAATGCTACCCCAAATCAACACCAGCCAACATTGTCACATAGCAATGCCTTCACTAACAACTCTATCTCTCCACAAGATCAAAGCACAATGTTGGCGAGACCATTGCACAATGTTGGCGAGACCAATGGTTGATAGAGACCATCATCATTGTCTCTCAAGGCACATACCCCATCCAGGTGTTCACAGGGTATGTCCTTTTAGGAAAATCCCTATCTTAGAATAACATATCCTAAGGGAATTTCCTCTTCGACGACTCTTGCATATTGGATGCCCTACCACATCCTCAAAGAGTATCAGAATCAATCTCATATGCTTACCCAATCCTCCATTATTTCTTCACAATATGAAGACAAGAATGATGTGTCTATCTCTCCCTCTCAACTAGGGACTTGTTTCCAACAGTAGCCCTTTGCTCTTTGGTGGAGATCATGGTACCTTCAGTTGCTTGTAGAGCACCTTCTTTCGATGTCATGAATTTCGTCTTCATTATTATGGAGCCTTCGTCTTCTAGGTTTTCATCATAGGGCATCGTTCATCCATCACTTTTCTTCAATGAACCATAGGGTTGAACTACCAGTCGTGCCATCCTTCATCGAAAAGTGATCTTCTAATCCGCATCTGAATTTTCTTCATACAACTTCCTCTTTTAATTCATGTTACCTTTACAATCTTCCATCTGTTCTCATGAGTACTAGTTGTAGGTGACTTCTACAACTCTCTTTTCATAGCCCTGTATCAAGTTCAACC
The DNA here is from genome assembly GCA_031772625.1 of Pinus tabuliformis. Taxonomy (NCBI): domain Eukaryota; kingdom Viridiplantae; phylum Streptophyta; class Pinopsida; order Pinales; family Pinaceae; genus Pinus; species Pinus tabuliformis. Next base: position 891,394,649 of record CM062811.1, read on the forward strand.
CAACCAGATGTTGTTCAAAACATCAAAATGAACATCAAATCAAACTTACCTTTTATGATGGCCTTTCATCATGACATTTGCTTGCTTGCAACATCAACATTCATAAACACATCTCCAAGGCATCAAATGTCAAGGGTCTCCTTCCTTTACAGACTTTATCAAAGTCTTCATATCTTTTCCATGGAAATATCTTAGCCAATTCTCTTTAGTCATCAGATGTTGATCACTTTTTCTTATCTTATGTGACCATAGTTGCATTTCTCATGAACTCCTCTTCCTTTCTTCACATATTGTTCCTAGGAACGTATAGTTATTTCATCTTTTTCAACCACCTCATATTCCATATGAGGACATATTATGTTGATTTTATCTTGTAAATATGTGAACTCGCTCAAGACATATGCCTTCATGCATCTTATCAAAGGAAGAGATCCTTCTTCTTGCTATCTGCAACAATATGATGACATGACATAACCTATCAAATATATACATACCTCTTTTCTCCCTTTGGTCATCTAGACTTCCTTTAGCAGCTTCCTTTCCTTGCTTGAAAGTACTTCAATTATCTTGACAAGTTGCACTCCTTTGTCATCATACCAACATCTTTCTAAACCATAAATCCTAGACAAGGTGGAATGATCAGTGAGACACTTTCTTTTTCAAATAGAGGTGAAACTTCTAGTGAAGATTCCAACAGAGGATCTTGATTATCCTCATCCTGCAAATGCTCCTTCCTAATGATGATGATGTATGATGAATTATTTCTATCTTCTATCATGCTAGATGACTTTCTACCAAGCATATATACTACTTATGCTTTCAATGGAGTTGCCATGAGCTACTTCCTTTCTATGATGACTTCTACAACCATGTAGTCTTCTACTTTAGCTATCCTTTCAAGCTTCTATAAAGATCTTTTGCTTCAATCGTATGCTTCTAATATGATGCCATCTCCTAATGCATCCTATCATACTTACAAAGCTTTCTACCATGATAACTATCTTTCACAAAAACTAAAAAGAACTAAGTGAAGGATATTATCTCAGTCATCGCAAAGATCTTTCACTTCCTCCTTTGATTTCTTCTTTTCAGGGTCTTCCAATTCCTCGTGTTAAAAATTGGAAGACCCAAATTTATACTGCAGCAACTGATTAAGTTTCTTCTATTTGTCAAATAACTAAACAAATTATTTACTGTGTTCTACGATAAATATCAAAACTAATATGTTGCAGCCTCCACTAATTAAATTAATATGCGGAAACAAGAATCTGAGCAAGAGAGAAATAACTCATAAGTGACACCGTTATTTTTGGGCCAATGTCCCCGGAAAAACCCAATGTGGGAAAACCGGTGTAGCACCTAAGGGTTTGTATTATTATGCAGTAGTTTCTGAATACAATATTTGGATGCCTTACTAGCTATCCAATATAGAGAATCTGACTGACAGAGAATTGAGTGAGATATACCTCACACTATCACTAGCGATCCAACACTGATCTAGCCACTGAATATCTAGCCCCTAACAGTTTCTACGCAATCATTGCAATGCTTTGCATCACAGCTTCTGGGGCCTATGTCACTCTTTTTGGCTAATCGATTTGCTTCTGGAACTTCGACTTCTGCCCTCCCAATCTCACACCCTAGCTTCTGGCTCTAGAACTCGACTCTCCAGCAAATTTCGGATCTCCTATTAGGCTCTACCCTGCCTCTGCGTGGCTCCACGCTACCCAACGTGGCTTCTACGCTGCCTCTTTTGGATCTTTCTCTGCCTCCTGTGCAATGTATTCCTGAATCAAGAAACTCTCCAACCAAAAACTATAGTTGCCCCTGTTAAAATTAGCAACTAGGGCCAAACTCCATGTGGGTCATCTTATTTATGGAAGCTGATATTTTTATTGGATCCCTGTCATTGAGAGGTGTAGGATTGATCTAAAAATCATCCGATTCCGATAAGTATTCATGGAGTTATGAATTTATTTATGTTATAAGACAAATTGTCAAGTCGGCTAGCAACTTGAGTAGGCTCAGAAGCCCAATAAACATGTCTATTCATCATCTATGTTTTAGTATAAATAGAAGAGGACTTGAAGTCATTTGGACATCCTCTTAATGTGATCTCCTCTCCACGTCTTGGGTTTTTAGAGAAGGAGATACACTAAAGAATACCAATGTTCCACCAAGGTTCCGGGACGAGGGGGCGAGGGAGCAAGGATACGCAGGAGCGGCCTATGCAAAAGCTCCCCGCCAATTTTTAGGAAACGTGGGGGGACGTCAAGGTCTTAAAAGCTTATAAATATAAAATATAATTTATAAATTGAGTCCACTATGACAATTGGGTTTGAATTGAAAAGCTGCAAAGCATGATCATTGATATGAATATCATTATCTAATATCATATAAATTTAAAATTCTAATTTATAATCATACATCATACATTATGATTAAAGTTTAAACCATATTGATGTTCCACTTCCTACTATGAACATTGAATACTGAACAGTGAATATTGACATAAAATTATAAAAGTCAAGTCTGATACATCAAGAGTCAAAATTTTATAGAGTCAGAATAACATAAGAACATCAACATATTGAAAGATAAATGAGCATAATTTTGCTCAAGCCTCAAGGTAATGCCCCGCTAGTCTCTGCATCTAGCTACTACATGAATAAATAAGGATCAACCATATCGCCATATGAATCTGAATCACTAGCATTCTCAAACATGCTAAGTGGCACACCCACAACCCCATTTGTCTCTCATCAAGTCTCTCCTCCATATCTACCTGTGCATCATTCTTTGGATCAACATCCCATCGTGTTGCTGGTCCCTTCAAATACTCGGGTGTCTTCCTATGCTCAAGACATAGGGCACTGTGCACAGCAACTAACTTCTCCGCTCTTTTAGAGGTTCCTCTTGATAGAGTGGATGAAGCGATATGTGGACTAATTCCTCTCTGCTATAGAGGAACTAGGAGTGTCTTGCGAATGGAGTGAGGGGCCAGGGCGAATAATGAATTAAATTTATAAGAAAACGAATTGAAACCCTAAAGTATTAAAACTAATGTTAAATTTTAATTATAAACAAAAGTTTATTTAAAAAAATCGGGCCCCTCGACCCCCCACGTCCCCCCTTGTCCCCCCTCGACCCCCCACGTCCCCCCTCGACCCCCCACAACCCCTCACGACCCCCTTTTCAGAAACAACCGCTCAGCACAAGGAAACGTCCCCCTGCGTACCTTGTTTTTTGGGAGCGTGGGGAAACGACCCCTTCTCGTCCCCAAGTCCCTGGAGCGCGGGGGAGCTAGGAAACCAGACCCCTAGGGGTGGGGGCGAGTCCCTATGGAACACTAAAGAATATGCTGGCCTAGTATGATGCCCTAATCCAACGCAGTCATTTACACGTAGTCAATAAAGACTCTTACGCAGTTATGGAAACCTTATACATTGTTCATGGTGAAGCCACAGTTGGAAGGAGCCCTACCACAGTTATACGCAGGGCATAGAGACTCCTTACACGCTGTTCATGAAGACATCCATACGCAGTTCATGGAGTCACATATATGCAGGTCATGGAGACATCCATACGCAGTTAATGGAGGCACTGTCCAAACAGCCCTAAACGCAGTAAATAGAGACACCTAATACGCAGCAAGGAGACCTGTTCACGCAGCCATAGAAGCACAGAACTCACGTATGGAAACTCGTGCATGGAGGAGCAGGTTCGTATTAAGGTATGACTGCACCTCGGCTAGGGTATTAGGTGCAGTCATGTTCAGATTTCGGAAGCAGGCATGAAGACGCAGTCAAGGCATGAAGCCGCTGTCAAGTCATGAAGCCGCAGTCATGTATTGGACTAAGGCATGAAAACCGCAGTCAAGCATTGGAAGAAGCCGCAGTCATAATTGTTGTAGCCGCAGATCATACATGAAGCTCTGCATACCTGTGTATGCTAATTCAGTAAGTCTACATGATATGATAAACCCTAGGCATACTTGCAGCAGTCTTGATGTATGATCACAACAGCTCAGTTTCGGTTGGATGAAGAAGATCTCGGTATATAGATCTCGGTGACATACATCTTGTACAGCAGTGACGTGAAGTATTAAATATGCAGTCACAATGACAAGGATCATAAGCAGTAATGATGGTTACAGTCTCAACATAATGAGAATGATAAGGATGATCAGTCTCAGATCATGATGGGCATGGGCAGCAAAATGATGAATAAGACAGCATGATGATGAATGTAGGGCATGTCAGTAAAGGTCAGCATGATGATGAATAGGGTTGCATGATGATGGAAGATGCAGCATAATGGGCAGCATGATGATAAGAGCAGATGAGAGCAGCTCAGTCATAGGGCTGCATGATGATGGAAGATGCAGCATAATGGGCAGCATGATGATGAGAGCAGAGAGCAGCTCAGTCATCAAGGTCCAGCACTGTGATGGTACAGCTTGGTGCTACATGGTAAAGTGCCGCAAATGGACGAAATGCAACACTACGATAGGTGAAGCAGTCACCTTGGAGAATCAATTGAAGCAATATGTCTTCAACTAATCTCATGCTGATATCAAAAGTCAAAATGTTGACTTCTATTGTAAATGTACTATCTCTCTCTCTTTCTCTGCTGAACTTTGAAGAACATAAAAGAAGAATTGATCAAGGGTTTCCCCACATTGGGGTTTGTCCCTGGCTGGCGCCACATCTTGTGTCCTCTTGTCTTGGCTTGTCTTCTGCGATTTATATTTATGTTCTATCTGCAGTTTACTTTAATGCTGATGTGATTGCTAATCTGGAAAAGATATTGGAAAATTAAAATAAATTGCTCTAGCATAGAACATACCTAAAATTAACAGCCCCTCATTGCAAGAAATCATTTTGATCTCTCTCCGACAAATGCTAGCTGCTCTCTAGAGAAATTCGATATCTGATCTCTCACTCGATGTGTTTTCCAAATGTCCATCAAGCCCCTTCTTATAATCCTCTCATTGATCAATCAACGATCCATATTAGATTCTAATCAACGACTCAGATCATTTTGGCTTGATCCTTATCTTCTTCTAGAAGTTTCACCCCCAGTTTAATTAATACTCTTCAATTATTTTAATTTCCTAAGTTTAGACTTAGGCCTCCATTAAAAATAATTAATTATTTTAATAAAACCTTCTCCGGATGGAATTTCCCAAATCGATTTCTGGGTATTCTGGAATACATGCGTCCTAGCCTCCCTGCAAATTTTGAGGCTTAGAGCACATCCGATGCTAACGGAAATCAACACTCCCTCTTAGCGAGGAATGTGCTCTAGTAATGTAGCCTGTTGAAGCATCACCCTTCTTTGTAACATCTCCCTTTGCGCTACTGATGTCTGACATCACTGCCCACCAACTACTGCACAAATGTTGTATCTCTATTGTTGTTAACCCTGCCACTACCAACACTGCATATGTACTGCAACCCTTGTAAATGTTGCATCTGGGTTGTTGCTAGCTCTGCCACAACCAACACTGCATCTGCACTGCAACGTTCCCCAACTGTTGTTGCTATTGCTTCAGCAATAGAAAAGCATCCAAAATTACTAAATAGGTGTTTAGTATGATGCATCTATTGCGGGAAAACTGACTGTTCCTAGTCTCTGCGTTGTTACTGAAGCCATTTTGTTGTTGTTGACTCTACTCTGTGACAACTACGTTGTTGCCAACACTAGCTATGAGTTGTTCAGACTCTGGCGCTCCTAGCCACTGCCACTTTCACTCTGACACTCCTTTGTATCAACAGATCCTGGTTCATCCTACTACTTCTGATATGGGCTCCCGTAGCAAGGTAATGATCCAACAGGTGGACTCCTGAAGGATTTTTCCCATCTGCAGTTGTTTCGAACTACAGTACTAGATCACCCCACCTCTCCCATGGAGGTATCTGGGCAATCATGGAAAACTTCTCTTCCTTGATCTTTGCGGCTGTAGCGTGAGGATCATGTTTCGCATCCTTGTCCTTCTTCTTGAGAGGACACTACGTCACGTAGTGACCAAGTTCACCACACCGGAAACATTTAATTTTTGAGACATCCTTCTTCTTTCTCTGTTGCTCCTACTGCCCCTTAGATGCAAGGGTTGCATTCTCTTCCTCCTCCTTAGGCTTCGTCCCACTGTTGCTACTACTATCAAGTTTGCACTTGACTAAGTCTCGCCTCATGTTAGGATATTCCAACACATAGGAAATAATTAAGTATAACTTGGTCTAGTGTATAGTTAGGTAAAGTGTGTTTCTTTAGTATGTAATTTTTGTAACTTACAATCTGACGGTCATGATATATTCTAGACATAAAGTGATATGACGGTTCATTCTCTCCTCGGTATTACCGACACTTGATCCGTGGCTTAACACCCGATTGGTCCATGATCTCTATTTAAAGAGCATGGAGGATCATTTGTCTGGTGACCGTTCATGAGAGAAGTTTATGTAAATTTTCTTTCTTTTACATTAATAAATTGCCTGAAGTGGCTGCGTTGGCTCAGGTCGTGGATTGTTTCCCTCTTTGAGGGTTTTATTCACGTCAAGAATACTGGTGTACTAATCTGTGATCTGTTTGTGAGCGGTGTCCTTTGATGTTCTATCTAAGGAACTTACCCTGTAAATTCCTACATGGTATCAAAGATATTAGAGGGCCGCATCCGTTGGTGACCTAAATCCGAAGTCGGTACAACTGCATCCGACTGTCGTTTCCCAGATCTATTGTTTCTGACCACTTTCGGGCTAAGAGGACTGCTCTATTGTATTAGGAGCATCTGTTCCAGTGAGGAACCCCTTTCATTTCACACAAAAAGGTTCATGCTAGCCCTAGCTACGTCATTTTTAAGATCTTGAGGTATACAATCTTTTTTTGCAGTTATAGTTATTAATCTCTCTATTTATTTCGGTTTATAGTCCTATATATTTTTTTTTATTACCGGATCTATACCTTTCATTTCTGCGTATGCTCTTTGCCCCGCGACTCTGTTCGATCTAGGCAAACTAAAAAAAAAAAACAAAACAAAAAAAAACAAAAACAAAAACAAAAAAAAACAAAACAAAAACAAAAACAAAAAAACAAAACCAAAAACAAAAAACAATAACAAAAAAAAAGAGGATTTTTCTCATGCATATGCTCTTTTCCGCTGCATCTTAGTGTGATCTCGAAAAATAGAAACATTGAGGAAAATATCTAGTTTCCAGCCAAACCTAACTTTAAGCCGTAAGACTCAGACACTTTTGCTTGTTCAGTTGGTTTGTGTGGTTGGTTTCTTTTGTTTTGTAGGCAAAAATTGGTTTTTTAAGCAAACACGCACCCTAAAGCATCAGTGAGCAAAAAAAAAAACCCTTCCTTCTTTCCAACAATTACTAACCTTTTAAACTAGCTCACTTGGACTAAAGTTACTTTATGAGAATAGAGGTCTTGGATTCAAGTTTTTCTTTTTGTTGAGTTACTTTTTCAAAAAGCACATGTACCTAAGTAGCAGGAAACGCTGGGCAGGGGTCCGTTTCCGTACGGAAACGAAACGGAAACGGGTTTCCCCGTACCGTACGGCGTGGAAACGAGTTTCCGTCCGTACGGGCGCGTTTCCCGAGATGGAAACGCGCCCGTACGGACGGAAACTCGTTTCCACGCCGTACGGGCCCCGTTTCCTGTAAAAAAGCACTTGTTTTTTTAAAAAAAAAAATTCCTAATTAGTTTAGGGTTTAGCTTAGGGTTTCTAATCACTTCTAGAAAGCGTTTCTAAAGTTATAAAAGAGTTGTGCCTCTCATTCTCTCATCACACTATTCAGCAAGGAGTTTCTCTTGGAGATTGGCAGTTGTTTCAGTAGCTGGTGTTTTGAGCATTGAGCAAAGTAGATTTCAGCAGCGGGAGAAAGAGATTTCAGCAGCAAGAGAAGGAGATTTCAGCAAGAGATTTCTGTAGCAGCAGATTTGGCTCAGCTACAGCCATATTTATCTTCTCTTTTCTGGCATTTCCAGGTAGTTTCAACCACAGAAAATTAATTTGGGTAAGCCACATTCATTTTGTTAGTTTTTTCTTACTATTTCTTCAAATTTTCTAGGGTTTATGCAGCTAAATTGCTGAAAAACGTTTTTTATTTATAGATTTGTTTTTTAAATTTATTTTTGCAGCAGATTTGGCTCAGCTACAGCCATATTTCTCCTCTTTTCTGGCATTTTAGGGTAGATTCAGCCACAGATAATTCATTTGGGTAAGCCACATTTATTTCTTAGTTTTTTCCTTACTATTTCTTTAATTTTTCTAGGGTTTATACAGCCAAAAATATGAAAAACGTTTTTATAAATTTATTATTTACAGATTTGTTTTTTTAATTTATTTTTGCAGCAATGGCTTCCAGCCAAAGTGCAGCTGCAACTTCAAACCCTAGGGCCAACCCAAGGGCTGAATATTATCCTCTTTGGAGGCATGTGGTGAAGCTTCAAAAATGTGGAGGTGGTGGCTCATGGGAATGGCGATGCACTCTTTGCAATATTACGTACAAGGGCTCCTACCCAAGAGTGAAGGCGCATCTGTTGCATGGAGGAGGACAGGGGATTGTGGGTTGCACAAAAACAGCAGATCCGTTGGTAAGGAGGGCATATCAAAGAGAGCAAGATGAGGCGGATGGTACTAAGAGGAGGCATGATGAGCATACTCAGGCCACATCTAACGTTGAGCCAAGGATTGTAGTTGAAGCAAGAAAGAGGAGAGGTGGTCTGGGTCACAGTCAAGAACATGAACAAGCAGCACCCAAACATACCAGAGGCTCAGGGGCATCCCAATCAGTTCAGGATAGCAGAATTGCTAGATTGGTGAATGTGCAAGCAAGAGAAGAAGCTGATTCCAGAGTTGCCAGGTGCATTTATGCATGTGGTATCCCATTCAATGTTGTTCGCTCTCCTTACTGGCAAGATATGTTGAGGGCAGTTAACAAAGCTCCTCAAGGGTACAAGGGGCCCAACTATGAGAAAGTCAGAACCCAGCTTCTCAAAAATGAGAAGGAACTTGTGGAGGACGTTTTAGCTCCAATTCGTTCTTCCTGGAGTAGCTCTGGGGTTACCATAGTCTCAGATGGTTGGACAGATATGAGGCGCAGACCATTGATAAATATCATTGCCACTTCCCCCAAAGGAGCAATGTTTATCAAGGCAGAAGACTGCTCAGGAGAGGTGAAAGATGCACAGTTCATTGCTGATATTATTATAAAAGCTATTGAACAAATAGGGGCTAACAGGGTGGTGCAAGTTATCACGGATAATGCACCAGTTTGCAAAGCTGCAGGTTTGATTATTGAGGGGAGGTATGACAACATATTTTGGACACCATGCATTGTCCATAATCTGAATCTGATCTTAGAGGAGATCGACAACAAAGTTTCCTGGATAAAGGAAGTCACAGGGGATGCAAGGGAGATTATCAAATTCATCACCAACCACCACCAGTCTCAGGCCATATTTCGAGAGTACTCCAAATTGGAGTTGTTAAAAGTTGCTGAGACAAGATATGCCTCAAACTTCGTGATGTTGCGCCGCCTTGTTGAGGTTAAGCATGCATTAGTTTCTATGGTGGTGAGTCAACTGTGGATTGAGTGGAGACAAGCAGATTCAGAGTGGGGATCTATGGTGCGTAGATTGTGCCTTGATGAGGATTGGTGGAGCAAGGTAGATTTCTTGCTAAAGTTCACAACCCCTGCATTTGAGCTTCTCCGGAGTGCTGACACTGACCAACCTTTCTTGGGAGAGGTATATGATGGCATGGATTCCATGGTTGAGAAAACTATGGAAATCATTTCGCAGGAGTCTCCACAACTTCTGTTTGTTGATGATCATTTTGCTGGTTTGATCAAGAAAATCATTGTTGACCGGTGGAACAATTTCAATACACCATTGCACACTTTAGCACATGCTTTGAACCCCAAATTTTATGATGAGGAGCTTATTGCTAAAAGCAATGGGAAGAGGAAGGCACCCCATAAGGATAGAGAGGTGGCTACTGGGGTGAAAAAAGCACTAATGAGAATGTTTCCTTCTCACCTACATAGGGAGGTAAAGGAGGAATTTGCCAGTTTTGCTGCAGGAATAGATGATTATGCAGATATATCAGCTTTGGAGGAGAGAAGCACCATGAATCCAGTTAGGTGGTGGATTTGTCATGGAGCAAATGGTGTACATTTGCAAAGCCTTGCCATTCGTATTCTTTCACAAGTGGCAAGCTCTTCATCAGCAGAAAGGAATTGGAGCACTTATGGTTTTATTCATTCTGTGAAGCGCAATAGGTTGGGCTCACAGAAAGCAGAGGATCTTGTTTATGTGCACTCCAACCTTCGCCTTGCATCTCGTAGGGGTCCAGAATACAACAGTGGTCCTTCTAAAGAATGGGATGTGGATGCAGAAAATCCTGATTTGGATCTCTCTCTTGCTGCCCTGAATATTGAGGAGGATTCTGGAAGTGGAATTGGTGCATCATCTTCTTCAGCACCACCATCCACTGTTGAGCATTCTGCTGCTTCTATTTTTGATGAGGATTGTTATGATGAGGATTAGTCTTTTGTGACTTGTCTCTATAGTTCTTGCAGCCTTATAGTCTTTATTGTACTTGCAGCCTCATATACTAATATAAATAAAGGCTGATTTTGGATTTTCCAGTTCCTATATTTTTATTTTCATTATGTGATGACTCATGAGTAAATGTGATCATTGTGATGTAAATTTAATCTTAATGTTAAAATGTTTAAGTAAATGTATCATTAATGCTTTATGATTGCAGTCTTGCACATATATATATTAATAATTTTTAAATGTTTTTAATATATATATATATATATATATATATATATATATATATATATATATATATTCGCGTTTCCCCGTTTCCAAAATTCGGGGAGGTCGCGTTTCGTTTCGCTTCCGCGTTTCGTGTCGCTTCCCCGTTTCCCCGTTTCGTGCAACTTAGACATGTACCTTATGTTTTAAAGTTACTTTATGTAAAAGTGTTCACCCATTATAAAAAATCAGTCACTTATAATTCTAAAGTCACTTTATCTTTTATTTAAGTTATAATTTAGTGAATAGCTCATAAAGTACCATTGTAAAAGTGACTTTCACTTATTTATAAAAGTGGGTCACATAAAGTAATCTTTTTAAAAGTGAGCTAATTAGATTAAGTTTGGAAAGAGGGGGATTTTTTTTAAATATAACATTATCATCAACTTCCAAACATTCACGTGGTTCGTTGGCATCTTCAAAAACTTTTCTTCAAAAAGCCATAACTTCTTCATCCGGAAGCCATTTTTTTTTAATCGGCCTAATTTTTCGAGATCTTTCCATTGGAACACTTAGCTTCAGAATATACAGCGTCAGTGTCTTTTAAAATGGAAAGTCCATGCCTAGTTTTTCTTGACAGCACCAACTACTTCCAATGGCTATCCTACATGGTGGATTTACTTAGAAGTAAAGGTCTTTATACAATAGCCTTAGGCCAAGAGTCTAAACCTCAAGATGAAGATAAGCAAACCAAATGAGAAAATAAGCAAGATCAAGCACGTGGGTTCATAATGATCTCTATTTCTCCAGACCTTAGATTCCATATTGCAGAAATTGATACCTCTGATGAAGCAATGAAAAAGCTCAGTATTGTCTTTGGAATTAAAAATGAAATTAGAGCCCATCAACTCGAAAATGAGTTGCTTACCTTGGACCCCAATAATTTTTCTTCCATTGAAGATATTTTGTCCAAGTTCAAGACCCTTAGACTTCTCTTGGAAGGTGTTAAGGTTAAGAAGCAAGACGGTAGCCTTATCTATTCCATTCTTATTAAGTTAGGACCAACCTACTATGTGTTTGTTTCCACCTTCCATTCCACTAGAGAAGCCTTTATTTCTCAAGGACAAGACTACAAGTCCCTCTCTTTTGATGCCTTTTGTGATTATTTAATAAGAGAACAATAAAAACTCTTACATCTTGGTCTTCTTAATACTGGAAACTCTTCTAAGAAAGCCTTAGTAGCCCAGCAACAACCAAGTTCAAAGAATCCTAAGAAGCAGCATCCTAAAAAGAATGGTCCTAAGCCATTTTAGTCTCAAAATGAAAAATCAACTCAACAAAATGATAAGGCAACTAAAAACAAAGGGAAAAAGACTGATATACATTGAAACTTTTGTAATCGTGATGGCCTCTTAGAATCCAAATGCTTGAAGAAGATGGAAGCCTTGGAAGCAGCAATGAAGAAGCATAACATCCATTTGGAGCACTCTTCAACTTCAACTTCATCTTCAGGAATAACACAATCTGCATGTGGTTGTCAAGCATCTCAGTCTGGTTATGCATTAAATGTATCTTCTTCTTCTCATTCTCATGAGTGGCTCATTGACTCTGGAGCTTCTTATCACATGGCCAAAAACAAAGCCATGTTTTCTTCTTTAAATGATTGTAACACCAAAAATATATATGTTGGTGATGATAGATCTTTTAGTGTTGTAGGGACTAGAACTATTCATCTAGACAATGGTCAATTTAATGATGTATTATGTGTTCCTACCATATCCTGCAACCTTCTATCTGTATATCAAATAACTCATTCAGGTGAAGGTAAAACCATTGAATTTTCACCTCATGATAAGGACCTAAGAGAAACTAGAAAAACTTTAGCTACTGGCATTGCTGATGATCCTACAAGGTTGTATAAGTTTAACAACTTTGGGTCATCAACTCTTCCCTCGGTATTTGTTGCTCATAATGATGAGGTGAATAAACTTTGGCATGAACGATTTGGTCATTTAAACTATTGCTCTCTTCAAAATCTATGTAAAGAAAATATGATGACAGGTCTTCCTATGGTATCTTGCAAAGATAGTGTTTGTTCTCGATGTGTACTCAGAAAACATCATTGGGATAGTTTTGAAAAACGTGCCTCTTGGCACGCCTCAGCCCCCTTATAGCTTGTGCATAGTGATTTATGTGGTCCACTTCCAATTAGGTAAAGTGTGTTTCTTTAGTATGTACTTTTTGTAACTTACAGTCCGACGATCACGATATGTTCTAGACATGAAGTGATATGAGGGTTCATTCTCTCCTCGGTATTACCGACACTTGATCCGTGGCTTAATACCTGATTGTTCCATGATCTCTATTTAAAGAGCATGGAGGGTCATTTGTTTGGTGACCATTCATGAAAGAAGCTTTTGTAAATTTTCTTTCTTTTACATAAATAAATTGCTTGAAGTGGTCGCGTTGGCGCAAGTCGTGAACTTTTTCCTTCTTTGAGGGTTTTAACCACGTCAAGAATATTGGTGTACTTATCTATGATCTATTTGTGAGCGGTGTCCTTTGGTGTTCTATCTAAAGAACTTACCCTATAAATTCCTACACCTCATCTCTTCCTGTTGAAGAGCGACCCACATTCCTTCCCAATCTGGGAATTTCTCTCTGCCCAGGATACTATGGACAAACACTTGCCATTCTTCTGAAACTGAATTCAGGGCCAACCTTACCATCTCTGTAGGTTGAGGTGTTGATCCTACAGTTGCCAACTGATCTCGAACTTCCTGAAGCTTTGACAGGAACAAATCAATGCATTCCCCTTTCTCCATCCTAACTGATCTCAACTTCTCCAAGTAAATCTTCCGCTGCTCCGAAGATCCTTGATGTAGCGTAGCCAAGGCATCTCACATCTCTTTGGATGTCCCTTTGCCAACAATGTGACATAAAATGTGATCCCTCACTCCATCGAGGATCAACCATTTGGCCTTCGCCATCTCGGCCTTGTACTTTTTGAGTGGATCTGCATCATTGGGTATAGCTACCACTGTCGACGTACATCTTGAGATCATGCTCATCCAAAAGGCATGAGATCCTAGCCTTCCAGATCACATAGTTGGATGCTCCATCCAACAGATCTTGATCTCTCGGCCTGTTAGCTGCCATCTCTGCCAACAAAAATGTCAAACTGCTTCCTCTCTCCTCTACGTTGTCGTTGGGTTGGCCTACGCACTCCCTGTTGGAGTTAGTATATCTTCTCCTCTCTACTGCTGCTCAACAAATGAGAATTCAGACTTCTTGACTAGAAGTCCTCTGAGGAAGAATTCCCTCAAAATAATGTCTCCTTCTCTCTTCTGACGTTTTTATGTGCTGAATTCCCTCACCATAAACTGTTCTGCGCTGAAGCTTTTGTTGCACTGCTCCCTCTACCGCTAACAAATCTTGATCTGGAAATCTTACCTCTCTGTCGACTCACTCAGAGAGAGATCTTCCACGAAAATCTTTCCCTCTTGGCTTGGATTGCGCAATCCCTCTGAGGATTCGATCTGCTACCTATGCAGTGTTGAAGAATCTAGGGCAATTAGAATTAATGTGATTCTTCTTAGCTTGATAACTATTTTTGAGGTGTTTTAACTTTTCTTCTTAGCATAGTCTTCACTTGATATTATTATAGTGTGTCTTCTTAGTTCATCAAATAGCTACCAAAACAAGGCGACAAGAACACGTGATGTTGACTATCTTCTAGGGCCAAAACCTCTCCCTCTTGGAGAGGAAAACCCGCACAAAATCCTTCTTATAGAGATTCCAATTGACAAATACCAAGACCATGACCCTTGCCCTTCTAAGCCACTCCAAGACCAAGACACCAATCCTCTTCTTTGTCACCACTGAGATCATCACTGCATCACTGAGATCTTCATTACTACTGCAACATCATAACTGCATCTTCACCAAGGTCTTCATCAACAAGATCTTCATATTGATATATGTATACATCCATGAGTGTTGTAGTGAGATCATGATCTTGCAGCTCTGCCTTCATTAGGATTGTCATTGTGTTTTCATGATTGCTTGAATGTCAAGCCAGGGAGCATTACTATAGGGTCAACGAGATCCTTATCATCATAATTATGCTAAGAGTATATGCTCCTCTACCTATGCCGAGATCATGTGTGCTTCTGCGTGATCCTCCTCAAACATTGCGAGACAATGAGACAGTGACTACAGTTATGCCGAGACAGTGATTACAATGATCATATTTATGCATTCAGAGATAATGCCGAGACAGGGTATGTCTCTATTTCATCCCCAAGATTTCTTCCTTACAGTTCTCTTGAGACTTTGACTGAACTGTCATGTAACTCTTAGGTATGTCGAGATTGTATCTCTCGATTCACATGTGTGCCAAGATTGTATCTTGCACTGAAATCATTATTACACCAAGATTGTACTTACTTCAGAGATACCCAAGATTGTGACCCCTGTCATGCATATTTCAGACCCTTGTATTCATGTGTATTACCCTGTGATAGAGTCCTGAAAATCTCAAACAAGTCTGAGTTTCTTCCTTGTATTTTGTGGATACCCCAGCTAGGTATATATAGTGGTTTTCCCTCCATATTTAGCCGACCTGAGCCAGTGAAGAGTTGTGTCTTCAATGCAAGCCGACATGACATCCTTTAATTCGATAACTGCTTTCTTCATTGTTTTGCTTGTTGCCTTCATCAAGAGGATTGTGCTTGTCTTGGAGGGTTGATCTAGACACTAGGTTGACTCATATACATTACATATATGCTCAAGAAGAGCTTTTTGCACGTCTTTGACTCTTTGACTTTCCTAGACCTATGGAATGAGCAAGAAACTCATTCTTATAATTTACAAAAATAATATTTCTTTTTCTTGACAAGTGCAAAGATCAAAATTACATTTGTAAATACCGAACCTAGTTATAGTTTCTTCAACACCCAGCACTTCGATCTCCCTCCTTCTCTTTAGCGCTGGCTCTTCTAGTCTGCTCTCTTGCTTCACCTACACTCTAATACCATGTGAAAATTTGGAAGGCCCAAATTTCTACTGCAACAACTAATTACGTTTCTTCTATTTGTCAAATAATTGAACAAATTATTTATTGTGTTCTACGGTAAATATCAAAACTAATACACTGCAGCCTCCACTAATTAAATTAATATGCGGAAACAAGAATATGAGCAAGACAGAAATAACACACAAGTGACACTGTTATTTTTGGACCAATATCCCCAGAAAAACCAAATGTGGGAAAACCGGTGCAATAGCTCAGGGTTTTATTATGCAGTAGTTTATGAATACAATCTTTGGATGCCTTACTAGCTATCCAATACAGAGAATCTGACTAGCAAAGAGATTAGTGAGATAGACCCCACACTATCACTGGCGATCCAACACTAATCTAGCCACTGAATTGCTAGCCCCTAGCTGCCTTTGCGCAGTTTTTGCGCACTCACTGCACTGCTCTGCTTCATAGCTTTTGGGGCATGCGTTACTCTTTCTGGTTGATCGATTTAATTCTAAAACTTTGACTTCTGCCCTCCCAGTCTCACACCCCAGCTTCTGGCTCTTGAACTCGACTCTCCAGCAAATTTCGGATCTCCTCTTAGGCTTTGCGTGGCTCCACGCTACCCAACGTGGCTTCTGCGCTGCCTCTTCTGGATCTCTCTCTGCCTTCTCTGCAATGTATTCCCAGATCAGGAAACTCTCCAACCGAAAACTTTCTTTGCCAAAAATCACTTCGATCTCTCTCCAGCAACTGTGCTTCTCTCTTGAGAAATTTGATCTATGATCTCTCACTCGATGTATTTTCCAAATGCCCATCAAGCCTCTTCTTATAATCCCATTTTTGATCAATCAACAACCCATATTAGATTCTAATCAATGGCTCAGATCATTTTGGCTTGATCCTCATCTTTTTCTAGAAGTTTCACCCCCAATTTAATTAATACCCTTTAACTAATTTAATTTCCTAAGTTTAGACTTAGGCCTCCATTAAAAATAATTAATTATTTTAATAAAACCTTCTCCGGGTGGAATTTCCCAAAACGATTTTTAGGTATTCTGGAATACATGTGTCCTAGCCTCCCTGCAAATTTTGAGGCTTAGAGCACATCTGATGCTACCATAAATCAACACCTCGGTGACATGGGCTTCATTCCTTTCTTTCCTTTTCTTGTTGTCCTTCTTGAGTTTCGGACAATTTCTCTTGAAATGCCCATATTCCTGACAGCCATAGCATTGGATCTTTGACATATCGATCTTCTTCTTTTTTTGAGGACCAAACTTCCCAAACTTTTCTTTTCTCCTAGCCATGGCAACAAATGCTTGAACTTGTTCGCTTGGTCCTACATCACTTTTTGCCTTCAACCTGGTTTCTTCAATCTTACACAATGACTAGAGTTCACTGAATGGGGTGGCTTCCTTCTTTCCATAGATGCTTGATACAAAGTTTCCCCATTCATCAGGTAGTGCATTGAGCACCACGATGGCCATCACTTTGTTAGATATTATTTCACCCCATCTCCCTCCTGGAGACGCGTGGGAACTCATGGCATATTCTTCCTCATCTATCTTCGCGGTTGTAACCTTTGGATCATGCTTCTCGTCCTTATCCTTTTGCTTCAAAGGACACTGAGATGCAAAGTGACCCATCTCGCCACATCTAAAACATTTCACCTTCGAAATTTCCTTCTTCCACTTCGACTTCTATTGTCCCTTCGATGCTAGAGCTGCGTTTTCCTCCTCCTCCTTCGTCTTTTTGCCACTTTCACTGCTGCCATTAAGGTTGACCTTCACTAGGTCCCTCCTTAACTCCTCCTGTTGAAGAGCCCTCCCATGATGGTAGTTTTTCCCTCCCCAATATGCTTTGGACGAAAACTTGCCATTCATCTAAGACTCCATTCAGGGCTACCCTCACCATCGTTGTTGGCTGAGGAGTGGACCATACTGCAGCAAGTTGGTCTCTAGTGTCCTGAAGACATTGAAGATAGATGTTCACCCGTTCTCCTTTCTACATCAAAGTCCGCTGCAACTTCTGCTCTAAATACATCTTTCTTTGTTCGGAAGAGCCTTCATATAGAGAAGACAAGGCTTCCCACATCTCTTGAGCTATATCCTTGCCCTACAAGTGTGAGACCACATGATCTCGAATTCCATCGAGAATGAGCCTCTTTGCCTTCCCCTGCTCAACCTTGTACTTCTTCTTTTGATCGTTGTCATCAGGAATAGCTACAACACTTTTGACGTAGGCCTCGAGATCATATTCCTCCAGAATAGCTAAGATTTTGGTCTTCCATATGACATAGTTGGAAGCTCCTTCCAACCTGTCCTAATCTCTGAGCCCATGTAATGCCATCTCACCCAGACTGTCGAACTAACTCCTCTAGTCACTACTCAGCACCGCTTCCCATATTTTGATTAATACCCATTAATATTTTAATTTCCCTAAGTTTAGACTTAGGAACTCCATTAAAAATATTAATTATTTTAATTAAATACTATGTTGCACAAGTTTCCGGTACGCGGGTACGCGAGAACGAGTATCCGGCACGGCTAGAAGTATTGTCCAAATTTACAAGAAATGTCAAGTTGGGAGCGGCAATAATATAATATATTAAAATTTAATATATATTAAAAAAAAATATTTCCATCCAAAACTTGCCAATAAAATTCCATCTTGCAAAGAAACATGTAAAAAATTGAACTTTGAAACATTGCCAAAAAAAATCAAAATATTAATCCATCAACAATTTCTCAATCAAATTCCTTCCGAGCAAAGAAACATGTAGAACTCCCAAACCAGAAAAAAAAGTTGTTATTACTCGATTATTAGGTGATTTCAACATTATATGTAAGTCATTGGAACAATTCTTCGCCCTTGATGTGACCTCACCAATATTATATATATTACATCTAATTATAATAGAGATAAGAAAAAATAAAATATATATTAATAGTAATTAAAAAAAATTAAAACAATAGAGTTTAAATCCAATGTTAACAAAATTATAAATTTCCAAGTTAATATCTATTTTATACTTAAATAAATATGAAAATTAAATTAAAATTTGTTTTTTTAATAATATTTATATTTCATGATTTCAACTATTTTTTTTCTTTAGTATTCCATCTTTTGTCCATTCACCTTGAGCGATAATGATGGTTTTGCCAGTGGCCAACAATCTTCCTAAATTCTTTTATATCTATCCGCCATCCCCGTATATGAGGAGAATGAATAGCTTTCCAATGACAAAGATCAAGATTGGCCAAATGACTCATCTTCATTTGGATAGAAGGACTTTCCACGGCTTTCCATAAACAGTTGTTTCTCTTAGTTCCAGAACCACTGGTGACCTCCCGGGAAGTCTTGGTTACCGGGTGCAAGCCTCAGAAGTGATGATTGATGCTATGTGATTCATTTCACTAGTTTCAATCCCACTTCTTCACCCCTGTGAGCATCACCCGATGCAATGAGTGCTAAGTGAACTATTCAAAAATCATGAGAAATTAGTCAGTTACAACTACCTCCCATGGAAATGGTCATACGTGAATGATTTACTTAACGCAGTTGAATCCCAAAAATGATATCTAATATAATGCACTGCGTAAACCCCCTAATACTTGAATTCAAAAAACAGTGAAGGGATCTCTACTTGAATGCTTCATGAGGCACAATACTTGCTAAGGTTTTGCAAATGGGGTAGCAAGCTAAGTGGGCTTGATTGTGGGAAAATTCCATAGTTAAGCGCGCTTGAGCCAGAGACGATCTGGGATGGGTGACCTCCCGGGAAGTCCTGGTTACCGGGTGCAAGCCTCGAAAGTGGTGATTGACGCTCTGTGATTCATTTCACTAGTTTCTATCCCACTTCTTCACCCTTGTGAGCACCACCCGATGCAATGAGTGCTAAGTGAACTATTCAAAAATCATGAGAAATTAGTCAGTTACGACTACCTCTCATGGAAATGGTCATACTTGAATGACTTACTTAACGCAGTTGAATCCCAAAAATGATATCTAATATAATGCACTGCGTAAACCCCCTAATACTTGAATTCAAAAAAGAGTGAAGGGATCTTTACTTGAATGGTTCATGAGGCACAATACTTGCTAAGGTTTTGCAAATGGGGTAGCAAGCTAAGTGGGCTTGATTGTGGGGAAAACTCCATAGTTAAGCGCGCTTGAGCAAGAGGTGATCTGGGATGGGTGACCTCCCGGGAAGTCCTGGTTACCGGGGGCAAGCCCCGGAAGTGATGATTGACGCTATGTGATTCATTTCACTAGTTTCAATCCCACTTCTTCACCCCTGTGAGCATCACCTGATGCAATAAGTGCCAAGTGAATTATTCAAAAATCATGAGAAATTAGTCAATTGCGACTACCTCTCATGGAAATGGTCATACATGAATGACCTACTTAACGCAGTTGAATCCCAAAAATGATATCTAAAACAATTTTTTATTTACAAGATACAATGTGCCCATAGGGTCTTCAATATATGACAATGAATCTTTAACCTAGGACAAACCCTAGAAGCACTAAATGGGTGCTTGACCTATAAAATAAAAGAACTTGAGCATGAAACCCATGCTCCAATAATAATAATGACTCAATATAAATCCTAGGAGTCCACAATGGGGACTTTGACTAATAAAGTATGACCCAAGCATGAAACTCATGCTTTAATAAGTCATTGTAATAATAATAAAAAAAAATCTTTTTCATTCTTTTGACAAGTACATTACATAATGACTCAAATACATTTATGAAGGCCGAACCTAGTTACATTCTTCAACAACTTCAAGATAGTTTAATGTGTAGACCTTATTTCTTTGAGTAGATGTGTGGTCCTTGAGGTCTTCTTCTCCTTGTAATGTCTAAGCTTCCCAGGAATGCTTCAAGTGTGTAACCCTTATTTAGATGAGCTGGATATAACTCCTCCAAATAACTCCTTACTCTGCCTCAAGGGCTACCACAAGCAGTGATGAGTGAGACATGAAATCTTTACCCCAGTGATGAGTGAGCTAAGTAACCGGATTCGTTCATATAGCCCGGCGAACCCGAATCCCGCGTGTCCGATACGATTCTCTTGAAAATCGTATCCTAAAATCGGATTCTACGTGTCCTATTAGGATTCGTACAAATCCTGTACGAATCCCGTGCATGGCCAGCGAATCCCGATTTTAGGATTCATATCCCAGAAAATAACTAGAAACAATTGTCTCAGTGACCAATTTTTCAGTATTTCTGGAGAAGAATGTATGTTTTAAGTTCGGTGGACAAAAGTTTGCCTATGTAGTTTCTAGAACAGAATTTCTAGGGTTAGATTTCTTTTGTTGGAGGCTTATTCTCATCCTCAGCAGCCAATCTCCAAGCAAATTTTGTACTGTAGATGTGTGTTCCTCTAATACTAGAGAATCATCAATATCATGTTTTCTCTGTAAAACAACAAACTTGACAAGATTCAAGAAGTGATCTGAGATTTGAAAAGACTTAAACTTCACTGCTCATACATTTGATTTGTTTGACTGTTATTTATCCATGATATGTTTGTCCTTTAGTTGGCAAAATACTTTTAAGACTTTTAGAGAAGCGGATGTTTAATAAGTCACTGGCATTGTTGGAAGAGACATGACCCCAGATTTCAGATAATTTATCAGCAAAAATTAGCCCTGAGATGCAGATATTTGAATTTTGAAATAAAAGTCCATATTGTCCAAAATTTTGTTCATCCTCTAGTAATAGGCATTTATGTTGCTAATATGCCTTAGATTATATTTCCCTGTAACCATTTGCCATTTCATATAAGTATCTTTGTCTTTTGTATGTACTATGCATGCTATAGATGAAGATCTATGTTTGAAATCAATAAATTTGTATCATTAATTAAAATTTGTGTAAGAAATATCTAATTTTTAATATATATATATATAATAAAATAATATATAACGAATCCTACGTGTCCTATTCTGGGGGGTCAACGTGTCCGAATCCGACACTACGAATCCCAAATCCTACGAATCCCGAATCCCCGTGTCAAGTGACTTAGTGAGTGAGACATGAAATCTTTACCCCAAGGTAGGGGCGTCAAGGGTTCAACTCTCTTGATTCCCTCAGTGTGAGATGCATGAAGCTTGGGCACCAATGGTTCACCCTAGTTACCCGCCATTGAAGGCGATGAAGTCTCTAGGGTTTCCCACGCGTGGCTTTAAATAGAGGTCCTTACTAAATAGTGGCAAGAACCGACTTTCATGAGATAATCACATAATTCCTCAAAATACAAATTCAGGTGTATCATTCAGCAGATTCCAATCCAAATATAAGTAAACACATTTTAATGTCTTTTCTACATAGCGTATGATGCTTCCATGATTATCTTCTTAGTTGAACTGTATTAATTATAAATGGAAAACAATGAGGAAATATAGTGTTCAAGCCCTAATACTGTCATAAGTAGTTATAAATATGAAACTGACCTGCGGCAACATGGAGCGGGGAACGGTGTATATTTGATGATGAGGGATTGGATCCAGCTTCATTGACCAACACAGCAATAACATTTGCATGACCACTGCTTGCTGCCCAGTATAGAGCCGTTGAACCATTGTTATCCTTTGCCTCAGCATCTGCACCCCTCTGTGACAAAACATTGCAGATCAGATCAGCGACCTGTATATCATCCTCAATGAGGAAAAGCCAAGCGATTCATGTCTGTTGATTGATCTATTGCACTGAACCAAATACATCAGACGAGTTATCCATAAGGGGGTTTCAGACATAAAGTGTTTACCATACTTCCACAAGTTAATGGACCTTATAATTGCACTTTGTATTCACTGAAAAGTGTCCTATGAGATTTTTGAAACAGGCACTGCCCATTTCAGGAATTATGTTCGATGCAAAGTAGTCATGGAAACCTTTTTCAGCAGGTAATTGCTGGAAATTTATCAGAACTACTGAAGTTGTAAATGAAGAAAACATTGAAAAGGAAAAATCCTGAAGGTCACCCGACAGCTGCAAATTGGAAAATAAGATTCTTCAAAAAGTATTGAGAGCGCCAAAAGGATCATTAGATAAACAACAAGGAATCAGAAAGCAAAAACAATATGATGCTTCCCACTGCAAGGAATGCACCTCACTAATCCTTTTATCGACAGTCCACGAGAAAAGGAAAGTTCATATCTGCTATTTCAGAATTCAACAAGGACTCCATCCAAATTTCTCCAAGTTGAAGCACAAAATGGATTATTGTAAACAAAATATAATAATTTGATGCTTGTGGAATAAATACAAAGGTACATTCAATATGATATGCTAGTTTGATGCTTTCTCTTGCCGATAATTACTTGTGAATAGTCCATTTTCTCAATAATGCAGAAGAAATCAGGAGTTCATTTCTTGGTGGTAATATAACACTAGAAAAAATGCTAGAGGTTACCTTTAATGTTAGTGAATTGACATATGACCAATATACAATGTTGAGAGGATGACTAGTTAATAGAATCCGTCTAATAAATACCAAATACATGTATAATTAACTGCTTAAAGATATGTTCGTTTGAACCATCTTAATATGATTATTTATTACTCCCATCTCTCTTGTGTCCTTGTGTACATATATCAGAGCATTGATACATGAAGCCTGCGATTGATGTCGCAGTGTCAACGATCTAGGAGTCTGCACCAAAGATTGGGAGTCCCCGCACATAAAAAGTTCTGGATATGGGAGTCCCACACAAAAGAAGTTCTGGACATGGGAATCCCCACATGCAAAACGTTCAGGACATGAAAACGAGTTTATGTAAGTTTTTAAAGAGGGAAAGGCATTTAAAAGATTGAAAGGTTATAATTTAGAAATTTATTAAGAAAAAATCATCAAAAAGTATCAAAAATTAAATTCAAAATTAAGAAAGAACTACATGAAGATATTTGAAGAGGTCATCCAACCAGTGCTGTAGTCGAGGACTTAACAAACACCAACATTGTTGAGTGCCATACAGATACTCAAAGAATTTGCAGACGCTATTGCAGGATAAGGTAGCCATTGCTTAGGGCATCCAACGGTGATGTTGCAACACAGGACGTGATAATTTGTCCAAAACAAATCCTATAACAGATCTCAGACCAATATTTGTACACAAATGGCACACTAGAACTTGTATAAAACAGATATCGATGTCTTCGAAGAGCAGATGCCCAAAACCTATGGTTCCCTAAAGAGCTTATGAAAAAACGAGGATTAAGAACTATAACTGAGGATCCAAAACACCCTGTGCAACATACATCATATATCGATATACATAGAGAGTTAAGACTTGTACACCTAGAAAACGTCTATACGATAGTTCCAGGAACTGAAGTGACGACGTGCCCATAAGGGTTTTGCCATGGACGTACAGTGTGAAGATGCTAGGAATGATATATGTGCATACTGCCTAGTTTAGAAGACTTGCATAGACATTTGTGAGAAATCCATATGGCACAAGAGACCATTGATATATTGTGAGACCGAGAACATTACGAGATAACTATGTATTTTTCTATTTTGAGAATTTAATTTTGTAAATTGCAATGTTCACTTTATAGGTAAGAATGCGCGTTGTCTAACTATTAGAATTTTTGTCCAAAATCTAGCCAAACAAATTGGTCAAATTTTCATTTTTGTTGTTTAGATTGGATTTTTGATTGCATAAATGACTTTGGCATGCTGATAAACCCCCGAGGCACTTGAAATGTGGAGAGTGTGCAACTCAAACTTGTGATTCCAGCAAATTCGTGCTGGATTCTGAGCAATTTTGATCAAAAAAAGTGTCGAAAAACCCTCCAAAAAGTCTAACAGATAGACTACAGTGTAAGAATGTATGTAGTGTCCTTGGAATTATTATTGATAGCAATGGCCAGTTTATACCCAAAGTATGTCAACATAGCATTTGTAATTGAGGGAAGTCAAACAAAGAAGAAGGGTGAAAGAAGTGATGTTGCCATTCACGATACCAAGGATTTTTGATTGCATAAAGGACTTCAGAATGCTGACAAACCCCTGAGGTACTCGAAATGTGGAGATTTTGCAACTCAAACTTGTGATTCCAGTAAATTCCTGCCAGATTCTGAGCAATTTTGATCAGAAAAGGTGTCGAAAAACCCTCCAAAAAGTCTAACAGATAGACTACACTGTAAGAATGTATGTAGTGTCCTTGGAAATATTATTGATAGCAATGGCCAGTTTATCCCCAAAATGTGTCAACATAGCATTTGTAATTGAGGGAAGTCAAACAAAGAAGAAGGGTGAAAGAAGTGATGTCGTCATTCACGATACCAATGAAGTTGAAGAGAATGGTATCACTAATGACAAACATGGTGCCCACTTATTTTGACTGGCTTCAATAAAGCTCTCTTACGTGGACCTTAGCAGAAATTGTAGAGGGGTTGTTAAATGATGGATCGTTGCCTAGGGTAATTTGATAGAAATCTGCTTTCAACATGAGAGTGATGGCAACCAAGAGGGCGAAAGTATTTCTTGTTACCATTAGGCAACCACATATTCTACGGGATGCTTGTATCATTTCCCTTGCATAGATACTTTGTTTAAGAATACTAAGGGAGTAGCAATGTTTTTTAAGTAATTTATGATTGAGAAACGTACTCTCAAACTACACACAGGTAAGTGATACATGAAAAGAAGCTTTATTCTATTTTTTACTTGAAAGAATCAATTAAGTTCCTGTGATGATCCCCTTAAGTATCCATGTCTTTGTTATTTCACGAGGATCAATGCATGCAAAATTTCAATTTTTTTGTTGTGTTTCTGGATGACAATATAATTTATAGATGACAAAGATATAAAGAACACTTGTAACAGACTTTCAATATCCTTCAATGGGTTGGTTGGGCATACATTGAGTATTCATAGGTTTCATGAAATTTCCACATAATTAGTATCATTGAGTGAGAAGATTTCCTTCAATTGGATTCCTTTTCAAAAGAATCATTGTCAATTAAGTATCACGCAGTCCCATATTGTGTCAATTACAAAGCAACAAGCTAGTTCTAATAACACTCTCTGTCGTAAATTCTAATAGATCTCACGAATACTATTGAAGCTAGCAGATTGACTCTCTGGTATAGTGCAAGGCATTAGGAAGGTAAATCCAACACTATTATAGCCTAACCTAGGCCCCAGCTTGACCTAGTAGTAAACATGATATAATGAACACCACTATTATTTAGTGTTATGAAAATCCATTGTACATGTTGATGGCATAGTAGATGTTTTAATATGCAGTTAGTGCCAATAAGATCCATTGCATAAGTATCAAGTATATTCAATATTGTGGTCATCATTAATTTTAAGACCCGTTATAAGATGATTACATAGGCCTTTTTATAGGCGGTTTCATGTTTTGTCGAAGGAATGTTTGTTTGACATTTGAATTTCTCTGAAAATGGGATAAGTTTTGCCAACATATTTTGAAACTTTTGCAGTCATGTATTCCCCTTATCATCTTGAGTTAAAAATGGTATTGAACATTTAAAAACAACATTATTTTTTCATGACTAGCTGCAAACAGAATTGCATGAGCTTCATTTGGTTGTTGTCTTAGCTGCAAACAGAAGAAGGCACACAGACTTGCATGGAGAAATGTTTGATAGAACACCATAACTCATTAGCTCAACATGTACAAGTTATAAAGGTAGATAAGGTATGTTAGAATCCACAAAAGGTATGTTGATGTCTTCACTCACCCTTTCAAACTAATGAAGAAATATTTTTGTGGATGTGTTACACCCACCCAGAACCAAATTTACATGGCTTGGAGTCAAGAATGACTTGACAAAGCCAAGAAGCATCAGCATGACTCGGACGTGAGAAATACTTGAGAAAAGCTCGACATAAAACTCGACGAATTCAAAACTCACAAAACACTTGAATTTTCAAAAAAAAAAATTGAAACTTTTCATTACATGATAAATCCTCTTCATAGACATCAAGATAAAACCCTACCCATGACTCTCACCATACAAAATCACCCTCTACAAAAAATTAAAAAAAAAATTGAAGGATGACTTCTTGAGATTCACTTTTTGAAGCATCAAACTTGGCAAGTCCAATCAAACTTGTTGAGCCTCCCTGTTTTTATTCGAGTTTAAGCAAGAGCAAACTCGACCTGTTTTGAGACCAAGTCCTGTAGACTATCCAAATATTTATTAAAATGAGTCCTGGAATGAACCTTAGTGTAGTAAAATAGTGTGACCCATTTTTGGTAAGATGGATGAATTAACTATATTTGCGAAACTTATCTCGTATTGTATGGTTCGCAAGGGGAATTTATATAGTTGATAAATTGGTTGTTGGAGTATACCTATAATTATACTTGTGTTAATTTTATTTGGCACTTCAGAAAATTCTTACAATGTATATGACTAGATTTTGACAAGTTCAGACTATCTTAGGAAGAAATTGTTGAAATATAGTTGTCATTGATGTCAACCCAAGCAGCACCAAAAGATACCCTGCCTTTGTTGACCAAAATGACATGGCAAATCATGGTTTCTAGAGTCAAGATCACCTTTATTGGATTCTCCTTGTCATGCAGATTTCGATGGTATGTGACATGTCACAATAGTCCTCATGGTTTGAGAGATATGTTTGTTCAAAGACGAAGCCCCATCCTATTGTCAAAAGCCCCAAAAAGATGATGATGTGGCAGTCTATTATCGGCTGGGATCCTATGGGTAAAAAGGTCTTATCATTAAAAATTTAAATCAAATAATATTAGGGCAAATGCTACTTATGGTAAGGATCAAAATTTAATTTTTTAGTCTAAGTGCGTGTGGGCCTAATTAGAGAAGAGGTTTTTGGCTCCAATTTGAATTTTGAATTTCAAATCTCCCTCCAAAAGGCAAGTCAACCTCCTTCCCAAAAAGGCCTCCACGCTTGTATAAATAGAGATCATCATTTAGCCTTCAAGGGTGTGCATTTTGATTGATTATCTTGTGAAGCTCCTCTTTGAAATCATCTGCGGCCCATGTGTAGTCTTGAAGATCAGAGAAGGAGGTCAACTTGAAGTATGTCTGTCTTGTTTTCATCAATGTTTTGTTGAGACTCAACTGTGGCTTATCTACAAGCCTACTTGGCCTCTTTTGAAGAACGTCTACACCTTTTCTGAGGTTGGTTTGTCCAAAAGATTCGGTCCTCAAGAGCACAATTCTGTAGTTGGTGAAGCTTTGATTTTTCAACCCCTTTCTGGAAGGCATACCTAGAAGTTATTTGCACTGTGGTTTTTCTTTGGGCATGGTTTCACTGGGGTTTTGAATCTATTTGCAAGTGGAAATCGCATCAAGGAATCGCGCTTGAAGTCCATCTAGAAGGCCCTACTCAACTCTGTGACAGTATAACTCTATGCCTAAAAATTCACTCTATTTGACTCCACAACACTCTTTCTAAACGGATCCTGAAGCAGTCACTAAAAGCCTTATTCGACCTCTTTGTCCGTGGCAAAACCCTTGACGAATTTCTAATCTGAGGCCGCATTCGAAATTTTGAAGCAAGTGTGAGGGTGCTTCCCTTGGTGTTTAAGGGCTTCTTGTTGAATTTGTAACTATGGCATGTCTTCATAATGTACTTTTGGTCACTTAACGTAATGATATATATCATTGTAAAGCATATTTACCATACTAGATCCATCTTAACTCTGGATCTATCAAGCGCCAAAAGGGATCAAATCTCTCGAGGTGCATGTAGGTTTTAACCCCGTACAGAAATTACCTGCATACGAATTCTAAAACACAGAAAATAAACAATGCGAGAGCATAACACATAAAACACATATACACAGAGATTTTCCCCTAGATCCCAAAATCGGGACTAACAGCTTGATTTTTTCATTATATTCCTTTCAATGTTACAATACATATTTATACATGTCGAAGCATCCAATACCATGGACCGAAAACCATCGCGTCCAAAACCATGTGCGAAAAATCATGCACAAAACCCCCTTTGAATCCCCCCGCTACAAAATCGGCGCAACGAAGGGGGGGCTCCGCCCCCCTTCTAACCCCCCAGTTAACTACGTGGGCTAGTCGTGGAAAGAATATAACACAACCCAACAATGCAAACCTCTTTAATAAATGCAAAACTTGAAGAAAGGTTTGCACCTCGAGAGATTTGATCCCTCTTGGAGGTTGATAGATCCGGAGTTAAAATGGATCTAGGCTGGTTTAATTATTAATTTTATTTTTTTCATTTAATTTTTATTTTTATCTAGATTTCACTAAGTCAAAATGTTTTAATTAATAACTCGGCCTGGCTGTAGTATAGAACAACCCTTCTTCAAACTCGGCCTGGTTGTAGTATAGAACAACCCTCCACGCAGTCACCAAGAGGCTCCAACAGCCCTAAAACACCCACGTTGTCTCTACCGTCTTTGTTGGTTAGGGCATCCTTTAGACAGCAAGTTAGGGAGTCTCTTTACTGCGGTCAGGGTATCTCTTTTCCAGCGTCTAAGGGTTGTCTCAAACAGCGTATAGATTAGGGCATCTAGGGTATGATAAGACTATGTTTAGGGACAATTGTTAGGCCTCCTTCACCGTGCTAGATCTCCCTTTGAACTGCGGCCAAACCTTCACAAGACCTGCGTCTAGGGCATCCTTCTTTTACTACGAATAAGATCTCCTTCTAGACCTGCATTTAGGGCTTTCTCCTCTTAGACTTCTCCTCCACTAAAACCCAAAACAAGTGGAGAGAAATCAAGAGTGAAGTGTGTGATCAAATGACTATCAAGTCACCTCCTTTTATACTAAAACATTGAGCACACGTGGGGTTATTTGGTTGCCGGCCAACCTTGACGAATTGTCCCATAATACAAATAAATTCATATCTCCATGAATACTTATCGGAATTGGATGATCTTTAGATCGATCCTACACCTCTCGATGAGAGGGATCCAAGAAAAATATCAGCTGCCATAAATAAGATGACCCACATGGAGTTTGGCCCTAGTTGCCAATTTTAACACTCCCTCTCAACTAGGGAGAACTCCATCTACTGATCCATCTGCCAGACTGTACTATCTCTGCCATCAGTGCCCTGCACTGCTCTACTCTGCTCTGTTGAACCATGAAGAAGAAGAATTGATCGAGAATGTCTCATACCATTCTCTACTGACCCGAAGTCAGTCCCATATGAAGAGAGTGTGTCATACCACTCTTACTGATCCCATATCAATACCAAGAGAGAGTGAGTTATATCACTCTTACTGACCCGAAGTCAGTTCCATTGATCCCAGATCAATATCACAAGAGAGTGTCTCAAATCACTCATATTGATCCCAGATCAGTTCCAAGAGAGAGTGAGCTATATCACTCTTATTGACCCGAAGTCAGTTCCAATTGATCCTAGATCAATATCAAAAGAGAGTGTCTCAAACCACTCATATTGATCCCAGATCAGTTCCAAGAGAGAATGGGCTATATCACTCTTACTGACCCGAAGTCAATTCCAATTGATCCCAGAACAATGTCGGTCATCCTAGCATAGGGAGTACGGTAGATACACGATGCATCCATTGGTACTACTACGGTCCCTAACCCCATTACCCTACTCATTGGCCAAATGAGAGGTACTTCTCATGAGTCCCAGACTGCATGGGTAGGATGCCTCGACAGGAGAACCACCCATCCTGTCCATTAGTCGCCACGGGTTATCACAGGGGAAGGTTGAACCATTCACCCTGTACACAGTGCACCACTAGGGGAGGGTGAGTCGCCCTATGGTCGCTTGTTGCTCCAAGAAGTACCCCAAGCCCCCCGAAGGTCCCAGAGCTCAATGCATGCATCATACATGATCCTCATAAGAGGGTCTCTCAACGACTCCAAGTCGTTCTCAGAAAGTCACAAACTTGACCTTTCCCCGGGGCTTCGACAGAATGTCTGCGACCTGCACATCAATCCCAATGCGATGGAGCCTTCTTGCTCATCGATGAACCATATCCCAAATAAAGTGGTACCTGATGTCTAGATGCTTGGAGCAATCATAACCAGTGTTGATAATATCGCCGATATTTCGGCGAAAATCGTAAATATCGCGCGATTTTCATGGAAACGAAATTTCGGCTGGAATATAGCGCGATATTTTCTCATTTCGTATTTATCGCGATATGTACGAAATTTCGGCGATATTTTAACAAATATCGCGAGACGACCATAAAAATCGCCGGCAGCCTTTATAAAATGGGTTTAGGCCCTAAATGAGCCATTTCTGTTTCGCCGTTTCGTGAGAGCTGGAGCCTGGAGACGCTGCGGAGGGTTTTGGCTGCGGAGGGTTCCGGTTTACAACTTTACAGCCTACAGGTATGCGTATGCCCCAGCGTTAATACTTTGGCTGCGGAGGGTTTAATTGCAGTGGATCTGTAGTTCTGGCAGTCGCACTATTCCGTAGCAAATTGCATACATATCGAACCTCGTTCCAAACTTCCAAGTGACCAAAGTTTTGACGAATGGGATGATATAATTGTTTTGTAATATTGTATTGAAATGTTAGTTCGAAGTCACAGTCTTCATTTGTGACAGAATTTTGATCTATGTGATTTCCAATTGAGGGCATCGTTTGTGGTGACTAAATTAAATGTGGTTCAACGCTTGCACAAAAGGGTTGCTTAGTCACATTTTGTTGTTTGTTACCATACGCAAAAACGCTACTACCACTCTCAAGTTAATACTATTATACTACCATAATCCTCACAGCCATAGGGTTTATCTATATACCACACAACCATAAGGTTTCTCTGCACATGTAAAAGGG
This sequence comes from Pinus tabuliformis, assembly GCA_031772625.1. Taxonomy (NCBI): domain Eukaryota; kingdom Viridiplantae; phylum Streptophyta; class Pinopsida; order Pinales; family Pinaceae; genus Pinus; species Pinus tabuliformis. The sequence continues at coordinate 891,426,253 of CM062811.1, forward strand.
TCCTTTGCATTCAGATATATCTGCTATACTGTCCAGACTCCAAACATATCAAGGTTACTGTTAGCAAGATCACTGTCTGTATGGTAATAACAAGGTCACTGTCATGTCACAACAACTATCATGATTCAGATTCATTACAGTCATCAGGTCACTATGTCAAGATTACTGCTGTCATGCTGCCATTAATTACTTTCATCAAGATCTTGTTATAGAAGGTTGCTACCCAGTTCACAGGTCACTGACATAATCCTTCATCAAGGACTCTTGCCATGAACACAATCATGCCTTCAAGTCACCAACACAACGCCAAAGTCACCGTCAAAGGTAACTGCCTTATGAGGTTACTGTCACACTGTCATGAGTCTCAACATGCATGTAACCAACAGAATTTGGTCAAACCCTGTAGCATCCAACCCAACATCAACAAATCTGTTCTCAGTTCTTGAAAACACTAATCCTTTTTTGGGGGCTTAAAAGTTAACACGTCATGTTTTGCCAGTACTCTTTCCTGATGCCTTCTTGTATTGGACCATGTAAAGCAGCCTCCAATATCATGATGTTTATGGCTGCAATTCACATTAAAAACTTGATGTGTTGATTTTATTTTACATCAACTCTTATTTCACCTCCTACAATTACTTGTCTACCTTATTAAAATCCCCTCTCAACACTCATTTAGCCTCAGAAAGATTGTTAGTGAACCAATATTAGAAGAATAGATGGAGCATAATCCCATGTTTTGGCCTGAGATTAGGAAAGTTGCCTTCCCACTCTACCATATTGAAATCTTTCACAACAGTTGCCCTCCCACTCTACCATATTGAAATCTTTCCCAACAGTTGCTTATCCTCAGAAGATAGCATATAAGCCAACATTAGAAGCATAAATATAAATGATTTTATTATCCTCAATGTATACACTGCCTGTAGCAGCCAAATCGCAGTCCTCTAACGTTGTTATTGAATACATTTATATTTTATGATTTTAATGTCTTTTGACTCTTTTCTACATAGCTTGACTAGGGTCCTTTGTGTGAAGATTGCAGATTGTAGAACTTTGTTAAAGTTTAATCCATTTGTCTTTGAAGAATGAGGATTTGATATTGAGACCTGCACCCATGGAATTTCGTAAATTCGTATTACTTATTAAGTTATTAAGTTACTAATTCCAAATTTTTTTTGGTGCTGTAGGTTTCCTTTTGAGTTAGCCCACTACAAAATACAAATATGCCAAAAAACTTGGACCCATTTTGGGAGTATGGGATCCCTGATGGTGGGACAAATCGTGCATATCTTTCATGCAAATTGTGTGGGGACAAGATGACAGGTGGGGTTACACGACTGAAATACCATCTTACTAGACTCCCTGGACACGATGTTGGCATTTGTAAAGTTTCTAGTCCGGAGCTTATACGAAAAGCTCTTGAGGCAATTGAAGAAAAGGACAGAAAGAAGGAAGAGGCGGAAAGAAACAAAGCTGAACGTGCAGGTAGATCTTTTGGGATATCTTCTCCTGATTTTGATGTTCAGGGTAGTGGCCCTACTGGCCCTAGTGGGAGGGGCTCCACAACTGGCACACCATCACATGCTAGCGCTACTGCTAGTGTGAATGCGAGGTCATCATTTTTTGTTCCACGAACAGGAGCTGGAGCACAACCTGGCATAAAATCGCTTTATAAAAAAAAGGAGAAGAAGCAGATAGAGTCATGGGGAGGTGTATTTTTTGGAGCGACTTACCTCTCAGCATCACAAAAACCAATCCATTTTGGCAACCAATGTGTGATGCTATTGCTGTTGTGGGCCCAGGGTACAAAAGTGCCACATATGAGGAGTTGCGGGGGCCAATTCTTCAAGCAGAAAAACAGGACATCAACTCTAGATTGGCGGAGTTGAAACAGACATGGGAAGTCACTGGATGCACAGTGATGTCTGATGGTTGGACAGATAGGAAGGGTAGGACCCTTCTAAATTTCTTGGTACATTGTCCTAAAGGTACCATGTTTATTAAATCGTTGGATGCATCAGAACATATCAAAGATGCAGCAACGATATGTGAGTTGTTAGATGGGTTCATTCAGGAGATTGGTGTGCAGAATGTGGTGCAAGTCGTAACAGACAATGCAGCTAATTATGTGTCTGCCGGCAGAATGCTTATGGAGAGGCATCCCACATTGTTCTGGACTCCATGTGCAGCGCATTGTCTTGATTTGTTGCTTGAGGATATGGGGAAACTCTCCTTCATCAAGGAGGCAGTTGATATGGCTAGGAGCATCCCCAAGTTTATTTATAACCATGCTTTTGTTCTTAGCCTTATGAGGAGGTACACTAAAAACAAGGAGTTGCGGCGTCCTGCCATCACACGTTTTGCCACAACCTTTATTACTCTCCAGTCTTTGCTTCGATGTCAGTTCGAGTTGAAGCAAATGTTTGTGTCTGATGATTGGCGTGGTTGTAGATACAGCAGGAGACCTGATGGGAGAGCCATTGAAAAAATGGTGTACTCTGAGACATTTTGGCGTGGAGTACAAGAAGCATGTGCAGTTAGCGAACCTATAGTAAAGGTTCTTAGATTGGTGGATGGAGAGAAGCCTGCAATGCCTTATTTGTATGAGGGCATGGATAGGGCCAAGGAGGCCATTCGTTCCTATTATGCAGACAAGGGTTCTGCTGGCCTTAATAGGCAGATGATGTTATGGGATGTGATCGATAGTCGGTGGACAGGGATGCTTCATCGACCCATTCATGCAGCAGCACTCTTCCTCAACCCTGCATTTGCATACAAATGCAAATTTCGTTTTGATGGCGAGGTGATGGAAGGGCTCCATTCCTGTATTGAGAGGATGGTACCTGATTCTGAGTTTCGTCGCAAAATCATCCGCGAGATACATAGTTATCAGGATTGTGTTGGCCTATTTGGCTTTGATGATGCCATTAAGGGAAGGGACCTCTTCATGCCACGTAAGTGACAAGTCATCACTCATTAGAAATTAGAAATTTGAATTTAATTATGTTTTAACTTTTAACTTTTAAGTTTTTGAATTTTTTATTTCATTATTTTGTTGTAGATCTTTGGTGGCGAAGCTATGGTGCAAGGGTACCAAATTTGCAAAATTTGGCTATACGAATCTTGAGTCAAACATGTAGCTCTTCAGGGTGTGAGCGCAATTGGAGTGTATTTGAGAAAATACACGCCAAAAAGCGCAACAGGTATAACTTTGAACTCAAGCCTTCAGTTGAGCAATTACACTTATTGTAATTTTTAATTTTTAATTTATGACCTTCAAGTGTCAAGAGTCAAGACTCATTACTTTTTTTGACACTCTTAGAGGTTGGAGTTCGCACGCCTCAACGATTTGGTGTATGTGCATTACAACATCCGACTTCGAGTGAGGCAAATAGAATCACCAGTGGATCCAGATGCCATTTCCTTAGACAATATTGATGTATTGTCTCCGTGGAGGGTGGAGTCTCAGGAGCCCATATTGGAGGAGTCACCTTCATGGTTGGAGGAGCCAGTGGCAGATGATCCATTAGAGCAGGGGCAGCAAGAGGAGGACTCGGAGTCAGAGGAGCAGCAGCACTTAGAGGAGGAGCAGGAGGAGCTGGAGGAGGACACTGCGGGAGCATCAGCATCAACACCATCTGCTATAGATATAGGAGAGCATAGCTCCATGCCTATCACTCATTATTTGACATTAGGTGCAGAGGCAATGTCAGGGCCTTCTACTACTAGGGGCAGGCCTGACAAACAGCCCATCATGTTTTCCCGTAAAAGGGGGAGAGGGCAGTAGATAGATAGCTACTAGTTTTATTTGTTATGCTACATGTAACTCATGATGATGAGATACTTTTATTATTATATGTGATGTTATTTTGTATTGGTTCTCCACTTTTGAGTCCTTGAATGGACAATTATCAGGGATTAGCACGATTTGGTATCGCCTTTGATATATCATTTCTATTTGACATCATATATATCAGTGTTTTCTTCATATTTATGTGCCAATGTGTTTATTTCATGTTGTTATTGCTTTATATGTTTAAAAATCTGAAAAAAATGAATATATTATGCATTTTTTATGCTTGCTTTTGTTGTTTAAATTCTGAACATGAAGATGTTGCTTTAAAAATTAAAATAGTTTCTTGAGTGTTTGCTGGGCACTGTATAGTTATACTCATTTAATGCCAATTTTTTGTTTTTTTTGTGCCCTAGGTTTGAATTAGTTCACTACAAATGTCAAATATGCCAAAAGCTTTGGACCCATTTTGGGAGTATGGGGAGGCTGTTGGTGGGGCAAATCAGGCATATATATCATGCAACTTGTGTGGGACCAAGATGTCAGGAGGGATTACACGATTGAAATACCATCTGGCTAAACTCTCTGCATATGATGCAGATGTCATGCCTTGTATGGTTTCTAGTGCAGAGGTTATACAAAAAGCTCGTGAAGCAATTGCTGAACAAGACAGAAAGAAAGCTGCTAGGGAGAGGCCAATGGTCTCAGATAGATAGCTGCTAGTTTTATTTGTTTTGCAACTTTTGCTACATATAAGTTTATAACTCATGATGATGAAATACTTTTAAAGTTTTATATATGTGATGTTGTTTTGTTTGAGTCCTTGATTGGACAATTATCACTATCAGGGATCAGCAGGATGTGTGATGTTATTTTAATTTTTGTTTGAGTCCTTGATTGGACAATTATCAATTTATCACTATCAGGGATCAGCAGGATTTGGTATCGCCTTTGAAGTTTGATGTATCATTTCTATTTGACATCATATATATCAGTGTTTTCTTCATATTTATGTGCCAATGTGTTTAGTTCATGTTGTTATTGCTTTATATGTTTAGAAATCTGAAAAAAAATGAATATATTATGCATTTTTTATGCTTGCCGATATTTGCCGATATTTTGCCGATATTTTCGCCGATATTTCCGATAAGATATTTTCCGGACCCTCGCCGATATTTTCCCGATACCGATATTATCAACATTGATCATAAAACGCAAGATTCCTCAACAGTCGAATCCCCCTCTGGTTGTCACAGAATATCACGGTGGTATCCATCATGTGTCAAACAACTCACTGAGGAGCTTCCGTAATCAGGCAGCTTCACACGAGGTCATACTCGTAGCTATGTATTCGGTCTCAACGGTGCTCAAAGCAACTGTCTTCTTCTTCCTGCTCATCCAGGATATCAAAGCAGAACCCAAAGAGAACCAGCACTCAGAAGTGCTCTTGCGATCCTCCACACTACTTGCCTAGTTCGCATTCGAATGATCATGCAACTTCATATTTCCGGCAGTGTATCTCAATTCATTGTGCCCCGAAGATATCTCAGTGGATTCTTGGCACCAATCCAATGAGGCTCAACCATATATGAGCTCAACATGCTAACTACAAAACATATATCCGGACGGGAGTTCACCAAGAACATCAATGCTAGAATGAGTTTATGAAACTCGGAGGCATTTCCCAAATCAGATCTGGCATCCCTACCACATAACTTCTTAAAGTTAAGCTCCATCGACGTAGTCACGGGCTTGCAGTTCACCATTCCACATCCGGAATCCAACTCCCTCTTACTTTTGCAAATGAGAGGGTATGCACCTATCATAAAGAGGTCGCTCTCAGAAGGTGCCAGTATGAGAGGACTGTCGTCCACAACCTTCAAGCAAAGATTTGGATCGGCTTCACTCCTAGTGAATCTCAGCTTCATCAAACAGCTATCAATCCTCTCATATTAAGCCCGAGGTGTTTTGCTTCAAGCCATAGAGGGTTTTCTTCCACCTGCATACATGAGATTCCCGATCATGAATCTCAAACCCCTCGGGTTGTTCCAAACCTGTGGACCTGCTACATGAGGGGAATGGTCCCCTTGTAAGATTTTCCTTCGGTACATCTCGGACATGTACCTTCATGCTCTTCTTGAATTCAGGCATCCCTGTCACCATCTGACTCACATCAGGTGGGGCCCCATAATAAGCAGACCTTCGGTGCTATAGATGAGATGTGTCAACTGACATGGTCCCCAATGGACTTCCTGCAACTTGATACAAATTGCCAACCCTGAACCCATAAGTAAAGCATCTTTGAAAATTCTATTTTCCAACACGTACCTTTACATCGATGAATGCCACCTTGAAACCTTTGACTTCCATTGCCGAAATGGACACTAGGTTCTTCTTGCGATCAAGTACATAAAAGAGATTCTTGTAAATGAATCAAGTTACCCTCTTTCAATTGATAGGTAACATTCCCTACACCCTTTCCAAGATAGGTGGCATTGACTTCAAGTCTAATCCCATGATTGTTTCCGTCTCTACCAATTTAGAGAGAGCACCCTTCTATCTGATGAAGCGCTTTGAAGCACTACAATCAATAAGCCAGATTCCCAAAGAGTCTGGAGGAGAGGGCCAATATAAGATAATGCTTCTTTATCTTATCAAAAACAACATTTGATTCTTCATACCTGGAGTTCCTTTCTTTCTTTGAAGAGTCTGTCGTTTCCTTGATGAACTGCATTACCTGTCATTCATCCGATCATTGAAGATGTCCTTGGAATGATTGTTATCATCGTCAAGTGATGTGTCCCCATCATTCGGAGACTCCTTCGCATAATGGTTGAACTTATTACAAACAAGGCATCTGCCTTTCCTTCCACCCTTAGATCCAGACTTCCCATTGAAGTGATCTTTAGGTAGGCCATCAGAAGCTTCTGTTGCACCATTCTGATAATATTCTCTGCTTCGACTTCACCCTTGGTGAATTTGAAGAGGGATGAAGAATCCATTGAGCCTTTTGTCCTTTCCCAACTATCTTCGGTGATTTCTCTTTCACTCTTGCTTGGGCTTTGTCTTCACCTTAGCTTTGATACCATGTTAATTTTATGTATGTTCTATGCTTAGAGCAATTTATTTCAATTTCACAATTAGCTCAATATCTTTCCTAGATTAGCAATCACATCAGCATAATAGTAAAATGCAGATACAATATAAACATAAATCGCAGAAGACAAGCCAAGACAAGAGGACACAAGATGTGGCGCTAGCCAAGAACAAACCCCAATGTGGGGAAACCCTTGATCAATTCTTCTTATATGTTCTTCAATAGTTCAGCAGAGAGAGAGAGATAGTACATATACAGCAGAAGTCAACACTTTGACTTATCTAAATAAGGGCATAGATCATCTCTAAGAAGATGATACATGAGGTAGCTGAACTCAGTTGAAGACATGCTGCTTCCACTGATTCTCCAAGGTGACTCCACCGTCATGCTGCACCTATAATTGTTTTGCACCTCATCATCATGTTGCACCTCACTGTGCTGCACCATGTTGCACCCATCATCGTATTGCTGCACTATGTTGAGCTCTTCATTGCACTATGTTGCACCCAAATGCATGTTGCAATACCTCATCATCCTGTTGTTGCAATACATTCTTGTTGCTGCTATATGTCCATCATTACCATGTTGTCCCATTGCTGCACCAATGTCCAGCAACACTGATTTACACCATGCATCACTATCACTACTACTGTGTGCACTATGCAACACGGTACATCATGCTATGCATTGTTGCCTATGTGCACTACACTCCATTGTACAACATGTGCTCACACTATACATCATGTACCCATTGATGCTCAACAAATTGATCCAAAATAGGTCAAATCTTTGACCCAACACACGACACAACTGTTGCTCCAAGTCTGTTGAACTGTTGTCCCTGGTTAGGGCATGTGCATGCTGCAACATCCCTTAAATACCCACACAAACAGTCTCCCTTTTTGCTGCGGCCTAGGCAAGGAAGGTTCCTCCTTATGTGAGCTGTTGTTCTGGGCTTTTGTAGCCCCTAACACCTCCACGCAGCCCTGTTTAGGCTAGGCTTGCGGCCTACCATAGACCTCCGCTGCCACCTATAGCCCACTCAAAACAATGTTTCCCTTACCTTGAAGCTGCCCACACAAACCTGTGTGCTCCCTTCTTCAAACTCGGTCTAGCTGTAGTATAGAACAACCCTCCATGCAGTCACCAAGAGGCTCCAACACCCACGCTATCTCTACCTTCTTTGCTGGTTAGGGCATCCTTTAGACAATGAGTTAGGGAGCCTCTTTACTGCAGTTAGGGTATCTCTTTTCCAGCGTCTAAGGGCTATCTCAAACAACGTATAGATTAGGGCATCTAGGGTATGATAAGACTGTGTTTAGGGACAGCTGTTAGGCCTCCTTCACCGTGCTAGACATCCCTTTGAACTGCGACCAAACCTTCACAAGACCTGCGGCTAGGGCATCCTTCTTTTACTACGAATAGGGTCTCCTTCTAGACCTACTTTTAGGGATTTCTCCTCTTAGACTTCTCTTCCACTAAAACCCAAAACAAGTGGAGAGAAATCAAGAGTGAAGTGTGTGATCAAATGACTATCAAGTCACCTCCTTTTATACTAAAACGTTGAGCACACGTGAGGGTTATTTGGTTGTTGGCCGACCTTGATGAATTGTCCCATAAAACAAATAAATTCATATCTCCATGAATACTTATCGGAATCAGATGATCTTTAGATCAATCCTACACCTCTTGATGAGAGGGATCCAAGAAAAATATCAGCTGCCATAAATAAGATGACCCACATGGAGTTTGGCCCTAGTTGCCAATTTTAACAGCAATGTACCAAGAAATTTAGAAGGGTACTACCCTTCATATCTATCCAACCATCAGACATCACTGTGCATCTAGACACTTCCCATGTCTGTTTCAACTCCGCCAATCTAGAGTTGATGTCCTGCTTTTCTGCTTGAAGGATTGGCACCCACAACTCCTCATATGTAGCACTTTTGTACCCTAGGCCCACAACAACAATAGCATCACATTGGCTGTCAAAATGGATTGCTTTTGGTGATGCTGAGAGGTAAGCCGATCTAGAAAAGACACCTCCCATAACTCTATTTGCTTCTTACTTCTCCCTTTTTTTAACAATTGATTTTATGGAAGGTTGTGCTCCATGTCCTGTTCGTGGAACAAAAAATGATGACCTCGCACTCCCAGTAACATTAGCACTAGCAGTAGTAGGTGACGCTGTGGAGCCCCTCCCACTACCCTTAGCCTCAAAATCAGAAGAAGATATCCTGAAAGATCTACCTGCATGTTCAACCTTCTTTCTTTCTGCCTCTTCCTTCTTTCTGTCTTTTTCATCAATTGCTTCAAGAGCTTTTTGTATAAGCTCCGCACTAGAAACTGTACAAAGCCCAACATCATGTCCAGGGAGTCTAGCCAAATGGTATTTCAATCGCGTAACCCCTCCTTTCATCCTAGTCCCACACAATTTGCATGATAGATATGCCCGATTTGTCCCACCATCAAGCTCCCCATACTCCCAAAATGGGTCTAAGGCTTTTGGCATATTTGTAGTGAGCTAAATCAAAACTAGGGCACCAAAAAAACAAAAAATTGGCATTAATGATTAAAGTTTAAACACCCATACACAAAAAATAATAATTAATAACCACTTCATTTTAAAAAATAATTTTTTTGCTACATTATTTGCAATGTGAATTCGATGAAAAATGGCAATAAGAGGGTGCATAAGAAAGTTAAAAAAAGAAATGGAGTTTGTTGTCCAAATATGGGGAAAACCCTTGCATTGGCTCATGGGCATGAAAATCATAGCAAAAGGAAAAAAGAAGAAGAAGCAAAACGTTGGTAGGCAAAGAGGCAAGCAAGCATAACCCTAAATCTATGAAAAAATCATTAACACGGGGGCTTTTAAGAACATACATGTTGGGTCCCTATAATACTAGTGATTACCCCATTACTATTGTAGTTATACCCTTATTTATATTGTTGTGCCCCTGTTGGATCCCTATAATACTAGTGATTACCCCATTACTATTGTAGTTATACCCTTATTTATATTGTTGTGCCCTATTACCCCCATATTGTTATTTCTGTGCCCCATAGAATCCCTCTATTGTTATTTTTGTGGCTTTATATTATTATTGTTAGGTCGGCTGGATTATATTGTGACTCCTTAGACTCCTATATATAGAAAGGACGTTTTGTCATTTGTATCATCCAAGAATTGTTCATTTATGTAATGTAAAGGAGGTTGCCCCCTCGAAGAGGCTGAATTATAAGGCGTGGATCTCTCTTTTCTATCTTTTTGTGAGCTGGTTTCATAACATTTGGTATCAGAGCTTTGGATTCTAGGGCTTCGCTGCTCCAAACAAGTCATCGTGGAATTTTCGCTATAATTTTTTTTCTGTGACGTTTCAGAAGTCGCAAAAAAAACCCATTTGAGAAGAATTGGCGTTGAACCTTGGGTCCAAATTTCAGAGCTTTTCGCACGATATTTTCGGAGATATGATCTGAGGAAGTTAGCCTTTTTGCAGATTCCTGAATTACATTCAAAACAGGTGACCTGGGGAAAATCATCATAACTCTCTCTCTGAGGATCGGATTGAAATTTCGTAAAAAGGTACAGAAAGAGGACGGACTGTAGTTTCATGTATGTGTGTTTCAGATTCAAAGGTTGAAACAGTGACTCGTGGTACGTCGTACAAGTTCGCTCTACTGAACCAGTCTAAAAGCAAGTCACTGTGGGAGATTTCACATAACTCTTCCTTGGAGAATCCAATTTGGCTCAGACTTGTGGCATTGGAAAGAGGACACAGAAGGCTACTGCAGGTAGCAATTTCAGAACTGGATGATCCGAAATTACAGAGATACATCAGATTCAATATCAGGCTTCTATAAAGTGAAAAAAGGTGTGTAGTTTTTTTTTAAATTTTTGTGTAAGCTTGGTTTAACGGAATTCAAAGGGCATAGTAAAGCATTATTATCGGTAACTGATGCCCCGAGGAAAGAAAATGCAAACACCTAGTAAGGAACCTGAAAGCTCTAGCATGACTCATGAAGAAGAAGAAGAAATGCTACATGATATATCAAAATTACAAGAACAAGTGCAACAAATGTCACGCTCACAAAAGCTAACAGAAGCTAAGATAAGTGGAGTGGAATCTAAGATAAAGGGCATGGAAGCTAAGATGGATGATTCGAAGACAGATTTGAAGACAGATATGGAAGAATTGAAGAAGTTGCTACAAGAAAGGGTCACTAATGGTGAAAAGGTAGTAAAGGAAACTCATGATGAGAACAAAAGAAATGTTAATCATGATACCATAGACGCTAATGTTGGATCGAAGACTCACCATGTTCCAAAAATCGATATGAGGAAGTTTGATGGCAAGGATCCCGCCACATGGATATTACAGATGGAGCAATTCTTCGATCTCAATAATGTGCAAAACACACAAAAGGTACGTATGGCAACTTTATATTTGGAACCAAATCAGTTTGTATGGTATCAATGGCTTTGTTCTCGTAAACAATTTATCACTTGGGCAATTTTTACGGAAGAATTGATAGCACATTATGAGGATACAAAAAGCAACACTTTTTTTAGCCAATTGATAAGTCTCAAACAAAAGGGTTCAATAATGGAGCACATTGAGGAGTTCCAAAAATTGAACATAAGGGTAAAAGATATTCCAGAGGAGCATAGGATTGATGTGTTCATAGGGTCTTTAAAGGATAATATCCAACATGATGTGCGCCTTTGGGAACCTGATTCATTAGAGAAGGCATTCAGGTTAGCAAGAAAAATGGAAAGCAAAATTATGGCAACTAGGAAGCATACCATTCACAACTATAAAGACGGAAGTGTTGTTGCCCATAGTCTTCCACAACCTACAAGGTTGACACCACAACAATTGGAAGAAAAAAGAGCAAAAGGGCTTTGTTACAATTGTGATAGCAAATACACAAAAGGTCATAAGTGTGCTGAGAAGAAATTATTCTACATAGATTGTGAAGAGGAAGAAGAAAAGGAGCAAGAAAGGTCAAAAGAAAAGGATATATTCCAGGAACAAAGCCTAGATGAAGAACAAATAAATCCGACCATATCTTGTAATGCATTGGCGGGAATTACCACTCCTCAAACCATCAAGATAGAAGGACAAATCAAGAAGAAAAAGGTAATAGTGTTGATTGATTCAGGAAGCACCCACAATTTTATTCATTGTAGGGTAGCAAAAGAATTGAATTGCTTCCTATATCCAGCACCAGAGTGTCAAGTGATGATTGCAAATGGAGGAACAATAAATTGTTCTGGAAAGTGCCATAATATCAAGCTATCCATGGGAGAATATGTATTGACTAGCCCAATGCTTTCCATTCCAATGGGAGGTGCTGATGTTGTACTAGGAGTCCAATGGCTACAATCCTTGGGTACAATAGCTTTTAATTTTCAAAAACTTTTCATGAAATTTTCTGTGGAAGGAAAGGAAGTTGAATTAAGGGGTATTGCAGGGAAACCAGGAAAGATAATCAGCTCTAATGGCATGACAAAGCTTCTAAAAAAGGAGCAAAGAGGTGTAATTGCACAATTATGTTCGCTAGATGTTTCCACATTGGAATCATCTATTTCTCCAGATCTCCAAAAAGTCCTGGACAATCATTCCAAGGTATTTGAGACTCCCAAAGGTCTCCCACCTATGCGTGATCATGATCATGCTATTCATCTGATTCCAGGAAGTGTTCCTCCAAACATCAGGCCGTACAGATATCCATATGTCCAAAAAAGTGAAATTGAACGTATGGTTGCAGAAATGCTAGAGGCTGGTATAATTCAACCGAGTCAAAGTTCTTTCTCAGCTCCAGTAGTATTGGTGCACAAGAAGGATGGATCATGGCGCATGTGTCCAGATTATAGGGAGCTCAACAAGCTCACTATTAAAGATAAGTTCCCCATTCCTGTCATTGATGAATTACTGGATGAATTGCATGGATCAATTTACTTCACCAAGTTGGATCTTCGTTCGGGATATCATCAAATCAGAATGAAGATTGAAGACATTCCGAAAACGGCATTTAGAACTCATGAGGGTCATTATGAATTTTTGGTCATGCCTTTTGGCCTTACCAATGCACCTTCAACATTTCAAGGTTTGATGAATTCAATTTTCAAACCATTCCTTAGAAAATTTGTGTTAGTATTTTTTGATGATATACTAATCTACAGCAAGTCTTGGAAGGATCATGTTGAACATGTTGACAAGGTGCTACAACTATTGGAGGAGAAACAATTATATGCAAAAAGATCCAAATGTTTCTTTGGAGTCCAGGAGGTGGAATATTTGGGTCATATTGTATCTCATGAAGGAGTTAAGGTAGACCCTAGCAAAATTAAAGCCATTAAGGAATGGAAAATCCCCACATCCATAAAGCATCTGCGAGGATTTCTTGGGTTGACAGGGTATTATCGCAAGTTTGTTAAGAATTATGGGAGAATAGCAGCACCTCTAACAACATTATTGAAGAAAGATTCATTTTCATGGACTCCGGAAGCAACAAAGGCCTTTAAACATCTTAAAGAGGCAATGTGCCAAGCACCGGTCTTAGCTACACCGGACTTCACAAAAACCTTTATTGTGGAATGTGATGCTTCAGGAAATGGAATTGGTGTTGTTCTAATGCAAGATGAAAGACCCATTGCTTTTGAAAGTCGTCCAATCAAGGGAAAGTTTTTAAGCAAAGCTATTTATGAGAAGGAAATGTTGGCAATACTCCATGCACTTAAGAAATGGCGACCCTACCTAATGGGAAGACACTTCAAGGTAAAAACGGATCATGATAGCCTTAAATACTTTTTAGAACAAAGATTATCCTCTGAAGAGCAACAAAAGTGGGTCACAAAGATGTTGGGTTATGACTTTGAAATCATCTACAAAAAAGGGAAGCAAAATGTGGTGGCAGATGCACTCTCAAGAAAGGATGAGGATATGGAAGCATTGTTGTGTGCCATTTCTATTATCCAACCAGATTGGATAAACGAAGCAAAGGAGGAATGGAAGAATGACGAAGAAGTGTGGGCACTTATTCGAAAGCTACAACAAGATTCCAGTACTTCTGATACATTTAGCTGGCAAAATGATTCGTTATGGTACAAAGATCGCTTATACCTCTGTAAGAATTCCCAGCTAAAACAAAAGATTCTTATGGAATTGCACACTTCTCCCTTAGGAGGGCACTCAGGATTTTTAAAAACTTACCACAGGGTTAAGAAGGAATTTTTTTGGGATGGCCTTAAATCAGATATTCAAAAGTTTGTGGCGGAATGTTTGGTTTGCCAACAAAATAAAGTTGAAACAATTAAGACACCGGGTCTATTACAACCTTTATCCATTCCAAGCCAACGTTGGGAGGAGGTTTCAATGGATTTTATCACAGGTTTACCCAAGTCTGAGGGAAAGAGTGTCATCATGGTGGTAGTTGACAGACTTACCAAGTATGCACACTTTTGTGCATTATCACATCCATTTAAAGCCAGTACAGTTTCTACTGCATTTATGGAAACAGTTCAAAAGCTACATGGAAACCCAAAGATTATTGTAAGTGACAGAGATCCCATTTTCACTGGAAATTTTTGGACAGAATTATTTTCTTGTCTTGGTACTCAGTTAGCTCATAGCTCATCTTATCATCCTCAATCTGATGGGCAAACTGAGATAGTAAACAAATGTTTGGAAGGATATCTTCGTTGCTTTGTATCTGATAAACAGACACAATGGGTCAAATGGTTGCCTCTGGCTGAATGGTGGTATAACACTTCCTTCCATACAGCAACAAAAATGACCCCATTTATGGCACTTTATGGGTATCAACCACCATCAATCACATCATATTTAAGAGAAAATTCTAAGGTTCAGGCAGTGGAACATCACATCGAACATCAACAACAAGTCCTCCAACTCTTAAAGGATAACCTCGTGTTGGCACAAAATAGAATGAAACAACAGGCAGATCAACATCGCAGTGAAAGAAGTTTTGATGTAGGTGATTGGGTATTCCTACGGCTACAACCATATAAGCAAATGTCCCTAAAGCAAGCTAAGAAGGATAATAAATTATCACCAAAGTATTATGGTCCGTACAAGGTGTTGGAAAAGATTGGTACTATGGCATACAAATTGGAGCTTCCTGCAGCTTCTCGATTGCACCCAGTTTTCCATGTTTCATGTTTAAAGAAGGTTATAGGCGACAAGCTCCCAGTTCAAACAATATTGCCAGAACTTGACGAGGAAGGAAAAATTATATTGGAACCGGAAGCAGTCACAGAAACAAGAACTCGACAGCTACGAAATCGATCAATTTCAGAGTATCTTATCAAGTGGAAGAACTTATCCGCTGAAGATTCCACATGGGAGGATGAGAATTTTATGCAGAAGTATCCAGAACTGCTCAAGCGTTGAGGACAACACTTTTTTGAAGGAGAGGGGCATGTTGGGTCCCTATAATACTAGTGATTACCCCATTACTATTGTAGTTATACCCTTATTTATATTGTTGTGCCCCTGTTGGATCCCTATAATACTAGTGATTACCCCATTACTATTGTAGTTATACCCTTATTTATATTGTTGTGCCCTATTACCCCCATATTGTTATTTCTGTGCCCCATAGAATCCCTCTATTGTTATTTTTGTGGCTTTATATTATTATTGTTAGGTCGGCTGGATTATATTGTGACTCCTTAGACTCCTATATATAGAAAGGAGGTTTTGTCATTTGTATCATCCAAGAATTGTTCATTTATGTAATGTAAAGGAGGTTGCCCCCTCGAAGAGGCTGAATTATAAGGCGTGGATCTCTCTTTTCTATCTTTTTGTGAGCTGGTTTCATAACAATACATGTTAATGGAAAAATGAAGTTTGTCTCATTGTCCTTCAATCTTTGGTCCACAAAAAATTCTTAGTTGGTGGTGATAATGGTTGTTTGATCCTCAATCCCTCCTTGACAACCACCACAAAGCTCTTCACCTTCCCTCTCCAACACTCAGAAACCAAAATGAGGAAACAAAAAGAGAAATTTCCCTTTTCTAACCACAACCTAGCCTGCCCGACAATATTTCCTATCGTCGTGTGATTTTTTTGCCGAGATATCGGCAATTTCTCGAAAATATCGCAATATTTTCAAGAGAGGAAATATCGCGATATTTTCTCGACGATATTTCGGCTCGCCGAAAATTTCGTGATATTTCCGAAAATCACTGATATCTTGGCGATATTATCATCACTGGCATAAACCATAAAGAGACAAGAGACACAAAATATACGCTATCAGCTAGGGCCAAAACCTCTCCCACTTGAGAGGAAAACCCGAACAAATGCTTCTTCTTATAGAGCTTCCAATTGATGAATACCAAGATCAAGACCCTTGACCTATTTGCCACTCCAAGACCAAGACACAAGTTCCCTTGATGAGATCCTTAGTCAACGTTAGTCAACCTTTTGCTCCTTCCTTTTTCTCAGCTTCTCTTCAACGTCGGCTACCTTCTGCTTTAGACCTTCACTAGTTTCGGCCTCCTTGAATTAGACCTTCACTTTTGCATAAGGACTTCTTCTAGCTTGCTTCCACTTCCTCTTAAACTTGCCTTACTTCCAATTGGGCTACCTAAGAGCACTGTAATTCCTATTGGTTCTTTTTGTAACGTCCTCTTCCTTCTTCGCACGTCTGTCCTAAAACAGACCCAAAACAGATCCAAAGGATACCCAAGAAAACTTCGCTCTTCTTCCTTTCTTCACACAGGCTAGGAGGCTTCCTTTCGCTGACATTCGCACCACTTACTAATTTCATAACTCAACTGAAAATCTCTGCTCTGAAATTAAGCCGGGTGACCTATTTATAGTTGTTTGCCATGATAATATGCCAACTTGACAAGAAGATGAGCTGACGTGTCCTTAGAAGTGATAGTATTATTCCTTTAGAAGACGACTTGAAGGGAGATACTTGTGCTTGTCTTGGAGGGCTATTTATACTTATCTAATGACTCATACAAAATGTAACATGCCAAAGAAGGGTCCTTCATACATGACATAGACTCAAATTGACTGTTATGACTAGATGACAAATCCTAAAGGCTCACAATGGGAGCCATCACTAAAAATAAATTTCCTTGCTCATGAAGCCCGTGAGACAAGCATTACAATAATAATTTTATTGTTCTTCTTTTCATCAATTACATAAAATCACAATTACACATGTCATTATGAAGACCTAACCTAGTTACACTTTACAACAATATGATCACACTAGACTGATATCTCCAATTCTATATTTTGCGTAATAGTGTGTACATCAATGTTCCACCAAGTTTCCGGGACAGGGAAACGCAGGAGCGGGGATATACACAAGTGGGGTGTATATAAGCAAATTTTGGGGAAACGGGGGGACCTCAAAGTCGTAAAATTTATAAAATATTTAAAAATTTAATATATAAAAATAAAAAATAAAATCCCAACAATATTGCAATAAAAGACAGCGCAAAGCCTTGGAAGACTGACGCAAAGGCAGCCAGGACTGACGCAGAGGCTAAGGAGGCCAACGCAAGTGACGCAGGGGGCCAAGAGGCTGACGCAAAAGCTAGCAGAGTTGACGCTCGGCTGAAGAGGCAGCGCTAAGGAATTTTCGTGGGGCAGACTGGGAGCTGAGAGGCAGACGCTGAGTCGTAGAAGGTGACGAAGCTCCTGGAGGGTGACGCAATTCCAGAGAGAAACTTGGAGCAACTTTCGTTGTCCAGCTAAGGAACTGTCTAAGTCTATGGGATCAATCATCCGATTGCTGATCAACTAAAATATCTGTCTCCGAGGAGAAGTACTTCTGCCAAGGAAATTCTCTGAAGGGTGAGCCATTTCTGGCACCCTAGTTGTATTTAGAAACTGCATAATAATAAAACCCTCATATCTGCTGCACCAATTTTCCCGCATTTGGTTTTTCCAGGGATGTTTGTCCAAAAATAGCGGTGTCCCTTGGGTGTTTGTCTCAATTATTTCATTTGTTGATTTGTATATGTGTGAAGGTTTCATTTGTGTTTATTTCGGTATTTATATTAATAAATAACTTTTTAATGGAATGAACAAGTAGGAGATAATAAACCAAATAATGCAGTAGGGATTTCTAATGTGTTAGGTTCAAAAATTGCCACATGGTATCAGAGGGTTGTAAATCAAAGGAGGACTGAAGGAACCAGCAAAAATCTGAAATTTGCAGCAGTAGCAGTTGTTCCGAGAGACAACATTGTTCCAAAGAAGAAGCAACAAGAGAGGAAACGATGCAGAGTCTGCGTCATCATTTCGAGCCAGGGGGAGGGTCAACGCAGAGGCAGAGAGGGGCAGATCAGACCTACGCAATGCCCGATCATCTTTCTCAGCCAGGAAGGATCGACGTTGTGGCCAAGAGGAGCAGATTCAGCCTTTGTCGGGATTGCGCAGAGCCTGAAAGGCTCAGTATCTTTGGTTGCTGGAGCTTGGGGAGCTGTGGGCAGATCGTGATTTGAGGAGCTGTGGGCAAATCGTGATTTGAGGAGCTGGTGGGACGTTGTTTTTGTCAAAGCAGAACAGTGTCTAAGGAGGCGAGACCAAGGTAGACGGAGTCACTACCTCAACGGATTTCTAGCCAAGGAATCCAGATCCGAGTTGCAGTTGCAAGGAGGATTGGAGAGGAGTGGTTCGACAGCTGGCCAGAGGATTTCCAAGAGGGAAATCAAGATTTAGAGGTAGATTTCCAGGAGGGGAGTCGAGACTTAGAGGGAGTCCAGAAGAGTAGCTAAAATGGCAGTGAACAGACAGAGGGATCAGGACGGGTTGGACAAGGCTTCCAACTTTGTCATCTGGAAGGCCAGGATCCTGGCAGTCCTGGATCGACATCGCATCAAGGACTTTGCCTTGAAAATTGTGGCTATCCCAGTTGACCCAGCTGAGAACGAGAAGTATGAGGATGCAATGGCAAGGGCGAAGTCCATGATCCTAGATAGGGTCAAAGATCATGTCATACCACATATTGTTGAGAAGAACACAGCAAAGGAGATGTGGGACACCCTGACCACCTTATACTAGGGCTCTTTCGTGCAGCAGAAGATGCTATTGGAGAATCAGCTGCGGTCATATCAAATGCAGAAGGGAGAGCAGATAGATCCATTCCTTCTCAGGTTGCAGGAGATTCGCAACCAGCTTACTTCCATAGGGTCTACACCGGATCTAGAGTTTATGGTTAGGACTGCCCTGAATGCAGTCTCTGAGGAGTGGGAGACATTTGTCCAAAGTATTTTGGGCAGGGCTACTCTTCCTTGTTGGGAGGAGATGTGGGCAACTCTTCGACAGGAAGAGATCAATAGGATGACCAAGGCGGGGAGTAGTGGGAAGGAAGCTCAAATCAAGAAAGCGGAGGAGGAGGATGCGACTCTAGCATCTGCGGGATAGCAAGGGAAGAGGAAGAAGAAGGACATCTCCAAGGGTAAGTGCTTCCATTGTGGGAAGCTGGGACATTATGCATCCCAGTGTCCCAGGAATAAAAACAAGGGAGAGGCTTTTGATTCAAAAGCAGCTCCAACTAAGGCGGAGAAAGAGGTCGAAACTGATGACGATTGTGCCATGAGTGCTCATGCACCTCTAGAGAAGAGGTGGGGTGACATCGAGTTGTAGTCAGGAGGACTACATGCTACAGGCAGGATCCTTGAGGTGCTCAAACTCTTGGATCACATCCGGCTACGAGAACCCTTAATGACAGTAGCATGATAACAGATTTTGGGTGGACCAAAGTGTGATGGATCAGCAAGGCAAGGCTAGAGTGCAGAAGTTTGTAGCAGCGCAGTGGAGATTGCAGCAGTGTGAGAAGCACAGAGGTGTATGCAGCAGTGCATTGGCAGTAGAGGGAGCACAGGATGGCAGCAGAGGCAACTTTAGCATCACGAAGCTTCTAGACTGACTGGGATGTCAGTATTTGGGAGAAGTCAGTTACCTACTTCTCGATAACTGAGTTGCAGTACAGCAATTAGCAGTGGCAGTGCTAGGGGCGGCATGGGTAGCATTTTGGGAGGGAGCTGCACTATAGATGTAGCAGTGGCAGTGGCAGTGTCATGGGCAGCAGTACAGGAAGCAACAGTGCAATGGATGTGGGGCAGCAGGCCAAACATCAGCATAGCGGACCGATGAGGAAGATCAGTGTGATGCTTCTATGGTGAGGCATTACTAGAGCATATTCCTCGCTAAGAGGGAGTGTTGATTTTTGGTAGCATCAGATGTGCTCTAGCCATGAAAAATGGTGGAGAGGCTAAGGCACATGAGATCTCCAAGACCCAGAAATCGTTTGGAGAAATTCCACCCAAATGAAGAGATATTAAAATAATTAATATTTTTAATGAGACCCTAAGTCTAAACTAAGGAAAATTAAAATGTTAATGTGCATTAATATAGAATGGGTGAGAAAGTTCTAAGAGACAAGGATCAATCCAGATCTAATCTTAGCCGTTGATTAGGCACTTAATCTCAGTCGTTGAACCGTCAACAGGAAAAGTATAAGAGGAGGCTTGAGGGTTAGTTGGAGACACACCAAGTTGATCAAGAATTCGATTTTCTAGGGCAGGGTTTGCTGAGAAATCGAGTTAGTGATCTGTTGCAGCGAGGGACAGTTCGGCAGAAGGCCGAGAATACATCTCAAAGAGGCAGAGAGAGTGTCAGAGAGACAGTGCAGAGCCTTGGAAGGCTGACGCAAAGGCTGAGGAGGCCAGCGCAGGTGACGCAAAGGCTGAGGAGGCCAGCGCAGGTGACGCAAAGGGCCAAGAGGCTGAGGCAAAAGCAGCAGAGGTTGCGCAGAGACTAGCAGAGCTGACGCTGGGCTGAAGAGGCAACGCTGAGGAATTTTCGTGGTGGAGACTGGGAGCTGAGGGGCAGACGCAGAGCCGTAGAGGGTGATGCAGTCCCCGGAGGGTGACGCAGTTTCAGAGAGAAGCTTGGAGCAACTTTCACTGTCCAGCAAAGGAACTGTCTAAGTTGTTGTGGGATCAATCATCCGGATGTTGATCAACCGGAATATCTATCTCCGAGGAGAGGTACTTCTGCCAAGGAGATTCTCTGAAGGGTGAGTCATTTCTGGCACTCTAGTTGTATTCAAAAACTACATAATAATAAAACCCTCATATCTGCTACACTGGTTTTCCCGCATTGGGTTTTTCCAAGGACGATTATCCAAAAATAACGGTGTCCCTTGGGTGTTTGTCTCAGTTATTTCAGTTGTTGCTCTGTATATATGTGAAGGTTGCATTTGTGTTTATTTCGATATTTATATTAATAAATAACTTGTTAATGGAATGAACAAGTAGGAGATAATAAACCAAATAATGCAGTAGGGATTTCTAATGTGTTAGATTCAGAAATTTCCACCCAATCATCAATGTAAAATTGTAAATCTAAAAGTAAATTACTAAATTGAATCCATCATTTGACATATGAAATGTTCCATCTAAATTCATCATTTGGCAATGGGCATTAATATTATGCAAGGTATATCTAAATTAAATTAATCATTTGACAGTTGAAATTACACAATGCACATCGAAAGTAAATTCATCATATGACAATGACATTATGTTGAAGTCTAAAATTGCCATAGAATACTAAACTAAAAGTAAACATAGAAAGAAGTGAAATACTATTAAATTTCTCAAAAAGTACTAAATAATAAATCATAACTCCAATCCAATGGCTCCAAATCACAAAAAGAAAATCATAGCTCCAATAAGGTAGCTCCAAGTCACAAAATGAAAATCGCAGCGCCAATCCGGCAGCTCCAAGTCAAAAAATGAAAATTGCAGTTCCAAAGTCCCAGGCCCCTGGTCGATGGTAAATTTGAATCACAACAAATTTCAAATGGAAAATGTCAAGCGACGACAACAAGAAAATCTCTGGCGGCAAAGTAAAACGTTGAGTGACAATAGAAGGAAAATGTCGGGCAACAAGGTAAAATCATAGGGTTAATAAGAAATGTGAATGATTATGTTTTAAAGTTTTAATTTGTCGTTTAGTTTTTATTTTATTAAAATTTGTAATGTTTTATGTTTTTAATTGTTACTAGAAAAAAAAATTGAGGGGACGTTTTAATTTTTTATGTTTTTAATTGTTATTAGCAAAAAAAATTGCGGGGATGCAAGGGGATGTTTTTCGTCACCAAAAAGTAGTCCCCCCAGAGTTTCCCCAAAAAGGGGACATGGGTAAACATTTCCCCAGGAGTTTCCCCATCCCAGGAGCGTGGGGGAGCGAGGAAGCGCGTCCCCCAACCTGGGGGACGCATCCCCATGGAACACTGCTGTACATATTCACAATTCAAAAATCACATAATATCTTCCTTTGCATGATGATATGCATGTAAGCCAAATATGTAATTGCATAAATGATATGAACCTTCCTAATTAATCTTTCTCCAACACATTTACACCCTGCAATTACTTGAAAATGTAATTAATATCTTTTGAATAGAAACTGTAAGAGCAGATAAAACATTGTGTAGCACCACAATTTCCAAACTTGATGCATGAATGAACCTGTATTAACCATGAAACTGAATCAATGTGTCCTCTTTTAGCTGCATGATGTAAGGGTGTGCAACCACAACCATCTCTAGCATTGATATCTGCCCCAGATCTCTGAAGGAGTTCCATACACAAAATGTGTCCACCAATTGCTGCTTCGTGAATTGGTTGGCTACCCCCATTGTCCGCTATTATTGGGCTAATCCCAAAATTAAGCAACACTTCTAAGACTTCTATATTCCCATTTAGCGCTGCTGTATGAACGCTGCATCCACAACAGCCAGCTCAATCTGAGAAGTCACATTACCAAAACCAAAAGGAAAAAGGAAAAAAATAGGAGAAAAGATTAATTTATTTGAAAGCTTAAAAATTATCAGTAGAACCACAAAACCAATTCATGTACCATACAAAAATCCTCAATTTAAGCATTTGAAAAGAACAATAACACAGAAATTCATAGTTAAAAGCATAGAAAAAAACAGTAGAACCAAAAACATGGAACCAATAGTTATATCATACAATTTTCACATGCAACATTTACCATAACTCAGAGACATTTTCCATAATGCTTAATATGACGTGTTAGTATCAACGGTATAGTGGATTTTCAACTTCCCTCTCTTACTCAGAGTTGACTTAAGTAACAAACAACGAAAGTCAAGGACATAAATGATCTTAAATCTAAGTTCCTATGATCGTACCTTGTCTCCTATTACAGTGGATTTGTTCAGTGATGAAGTGTCTGCAGGATATGTCCCATCAAAGGATTTGATAAACATGGACACCTTATAAATTATCGATGCCACCAAAGTTTGTGATGACCAAATCATTATGAAAGGCCACACCCTATAGCCCAATGTTGCCCTAACATTTAATACAATTAATCATGATTTTCATGTTTAACTGTACAATTTAGAATACTACCCCAAACACTTGATGTTTGAGATACTTCAGTCACTTAGAATCTCTCAAGATGTTGTACTGGTATTGATGCAATTTAGCAAAAAAATTCTAACTCAAATTCAGAAAATTCACAAGGATTGTCTAGAGTTGTGCATAACACTCTGAATAATCATCCACATTGGATATGTGGAGATCAATATTATCGTTCTTTCTTTCTATGGATGAAACAGGGTGACCTTTTCCAGTAGATCTTGTGCAGAATCAAAACTGATGATTAGAAGCAGCATGTTGGAGAGACAAATCATGCAGAGGATAGGTGCATTCTAGAGGAAATTTGTACATAATATCGATATAGTTTTTCCTTCACCTAAAAGGAGATGTCTACCTCATTGTTGCAAATTATGTGCATAAGATCATGGGGTCACAACCAAAGATTTCCTCGCAAGACAACATATATTCTATGTCAAAAAAAAACTAACATAAACATTTTTTGAACAAATAGCATAACATATCATAAGTTTAAATAATGGAGATAATAGAATCCTCAAACAAAAACAATCAGCATTTCCTCTCATTTAAAATAGAGAAAAACATCAAATCAAATCCAAAATAAGCAAAAATAAGATGAAGAACATTCCAAGGCTGTAACTGTTGGACACCTAATCCTAAAGGGTTAGTGTGGAAGCCGAAAAGACTAAGCAGTCCAAGAGACCTTGGGATCTGAAACCCAAGAGTCACAACATTGTATTATAAATGTACATCTCTTGTTAATAAAAAATGTACTCAATGATTTATCTTTCATATTTCTTGTGCTGACCATGTGTGTTTAACATGGTATCAGAGCCGCTTGTTTTTCTGTGGCCTGTTATGTGCATGTCAGTCCTGCACCTCTGCCCATAATCCTGTGTCTGAGCTGCCTTGAATAGCGCTGATGTGGTCTTCAATATCTCTGTCACTGTGTACGTTTCTGTTGCTAACGCGCTACTCCTGACTGACATCTCTATATCTCTGCGCTTGTCAGCTATGCGTTTTATATATTCTGCCATTCTCAGTCTAACGCTCAGCCTGTCGCTCTCCCATCGGTTCCGCTGGTCGCTCTGCGCTAACTGTTCTAACGCCTCTCTTGATTATTTGACTTCTCAACGCTCACTGTGGTGACTGTGCGCTCAAATCAGTTATATCCTTGCTCCTGAAATTACAGTGGTTTGATGCTCTGCATTATTCTATGTAACACACTATCCTGCGTGCTACTCCGTGACCTGCACTCCTGGAATTTTGACAGTCTTTATTGACGTAACGCTCCTTCGTTTTTATTCTTGTTGACTAGATTATGATGAATGTAGATATTATTCATGGGATGATATTATTCTGCTAGAAAATCTTGTGCCTCGAATTAACTGTGGAACTAGAAATCAGAGGACGAGTGTCTTTGTAAACCTTTTCATTCTCTCTCCTGTGTACATGTCTTCTCGCAGCACTCAAAAAAAACTTTACCATCAAGTGATACGCATTGTGCGTGATTGAATCTATTTTGTTGAGTGATTCAATGTTTTATCTGGCCTTCATATCGAAATTTTAGGAAGTTGTGCATACAATTTATGATTTTTTAGACAATATTTTGGACGATGAGCAGGTGATATGGAGTATACCTATGCCATACTGTATTGGCTATGAAGAACAACTAGTCTAGCGGCAGCGGAGCGATATTACACCTGTGAACGAGTCTCTCGTGGAAATGCTGGTCGTGTTGCCTCAATTGGATAAGTTTCCTGGTGAAAGGGGAAACAAATATGCTCGTCTTAGCTGCTAAGCAAACCACCTTATAACTGGAACGAGTTTCGGATACCGAGGGGCGAGTTTCTGCTGTGCGTTGGGACCATTAAAAGCTCTGAGCATTGAACTGTCTGTACTTCACAAGGAACTGTTCCTGGAACGTTCTGTTGGCAGAGAGGAGCACGACTCATGTCTTGTAGAGGACATTGGTCACTGTGAAGGTCGTGGCTTCTATGGTTGTTGGGTGCAGTCATTGTACCCCCATAACTGTGTACGCAGGTTCCAGAGGGAAATCATTAAACAAAAACCAGCGCTGGACTGATAACTTATGAGTGAGCCCATTCTGGAGAGGTATTGCTGATATACTCTTGTTGTGTGTGCTATCCGTTCGCTGGGTAATTGTCCTTGAGCTGCATAGCTGACTTGAATTTTGACACACTGCCTAGTTGACTACCCAGCCACCATTCAAAGCGGACCTATCCGAGCATTCTAAGATGACTTCAAGAAACCAGTCTCTTGCAAAGAGGCGGCCAAAGATGATCAAATCTATCAGATTTCAGTAATTGTGATAACGTGATAGATTAGCATAAAACTGTGCACATTCATATAAAGAGACGAAATCATGTTAGATCAAAAGCAAGATAGCTTTTTCAAGGGAATTTAACAAATATCCCTGTGCAGTTGTTTCAACTTTTTGTTGCAGAGTCCAGGTCCACGCTTTTGCGTTTTGATACCCTGTTGTGCTGTGTTTCATTCTGTTGTGATTTCCTAATGATGATCTCTGGTTTGTGCAAGTTCTAGCTTCATATCGAAGTATAAGTTCAGATTCAGGTGGTTCAGCATGAAGCTCAGGCTTGCACTTGGAGACTTTACAGGTGGAAATGTGTATGACGATTTCACGGCCAAGTTCACTGTATGTACTAAACTTAAATTGTAATAAGTTGAGCATCAGCCCTGGTATTTGATGGCGAACACAAGTTCAGCATTATGCATGCTGCGTTGCCTTTAAACGAGTTGAAGCGGATCCCTGTTCCTGAATTGAAGTTTACCAGTTGTGCAATGTTAATAACTATCCATGTATTGGAGTGATGAGCAGAGAACAATGGAGTTAAATCATTGGAATATCCAGCAGTATTGTAAAAGGGTCTGCCCATATATTGTTGCATGCGTACTGTGAAGGGTTAGTGACAGAAAGTACTTTTTGGTGATAATTATTAGTAGACCATCTTTCTTGAAGCATTTGGCTGCCAATTCCATTCCTGTACACTATTTGAAGGGGTTTGAAATTCAAGTCTAGCTGCATAGACCTCTGCTAATGGTTGGGTTGTCATATACTTATTTGGATTTTTGAAGAGATATGTTGTATCCATCTCATCGTGTAACCAAGTTCTCTGCTTCCCAACTACTTCTTCATTACAGTCTGTTGGCTAAGATGTTTTTTTCTGTGTAATTTTGCGCACAATATGTTCATGGAAAAAATATGTCATATGGTATGAAATTGCATGGTATATGGAAGTATATTGAAAAGCTACATACTTGAAGATTTTTTGAAGACAAAGTGGTACACCAATCAATTTTTTGCAGTGATATTATTGTCAAAATGGATAGAATGGGTGTTGTATTAGAATTACTGAATACTCTAATACATTCTACCATGGACAATACAATTATGATTGATAAAGCCATTGTCGCAAACATTCAAATCTGTTTAAAAAATGTACAAGAAAATATTGAGTTTTTGCAGCTGGAAACAAAGCTACAGCAGGAAGAATTACAGCAGTGGAGTCATCATTCTGAACCTGTTTCTGTTCAGAAGATTGAAACAGACTCCCATAAACAGCGAATCAATAATGTTACAGTTCATTCAGATAAAGTAGCAAAGTTACATGCAGATGCAGAGGTTCAGTCTGCACTTCCCAAGCCCATCATCAGACCTTGGGAACAACTTGTCCACAACAAGCACAGAACTGGTCTTGGATATGACAAGGACTTGTCCTTTCATATTCCAGACTACTCCAAGCCCATTCAGTTTCAGAGTGCTGGATTTATTCATGACAGTTCACCTCCATTTGTTCCAGATTCTGCCCCTCTTCCACAACAACAACAACAACAACAGATCGTGAAATGCCAACACTGTGACCGAGTTGGCCATTTGAAAGATCACTGTTTTGATCTTCATCCATGTAAGCACTGTCATAAAACCAGCCATTCTTCACACAGATGCTTCAAAAACAAACATCCTGCAAGAACAAAGATTCATCTTGGATGGATCGCTTCTTGGCAATGGGCATCAACAGCCAAGAAGATATTCCAAACACATATCAGAACTTGTTCCAGAATATTGAACAGTCTTGCAGTTGAGTTTCCTCCATCTTCTCACCTTGTATCTGACAGGGGGGGAAATGATGGTCATCTACAAGCTTCAAAGTCACATCAAGCGAGCCTGAGCCACAACCTGCCACATCAGTTTCAGAGTTGTAGCCAGAGACAAAGATGCCCCTGAACATGCCTTCAGTTGGCAGCCTGGGACACTTCCTCTAGCGGAAGACTCCAGCTTCTTGCCAGTTTTGGAAGAGTTCCAGGAATTACAGAGTTGTTGGTCATCCTTAAACCATCACAGATTAAGAACACTTCCTCTAGCAGAAGACTCCAACTTCTTGCCAGTTTTGGAAGAGTTCCAGGAATTGCATTAAGCATTCCAAAGTTGTTGGTTATCCTTAAACCATCACAGGTTGAGACTTCCCTTTTCAGGTTGAAGTTTTACCTTTTATGCGGGGTGAGACCTCCCTCTTATGGTTGAAGGTTTCCCTCTTTAAAACAATAGGATCACTTCCTCTAGCAGAAAACTTCAGTTTCTTGCCAGTTCTAGAAGAGTTCCGGGAACTGCACTAAGCGTTCCAGTGTTGGTGGTTATCCTTAAACCACCGCCCTTTATGCCAACATTTCATAGAGCACATTCAGCCTAGTGCTGCCATGCATTTTTTGCACATTTTGTATTACAGCTCTCTTCTTGGACTCATACATAACCCTTCGGATTAAGGGGGGAAATGTTGGACACCTAATCGGCTAATCCTAAAGGGTTAGTGTGGAAGCCGAAAAGACTAAGCAGTCCAAGAGACCTTGGGATTTGAAACCCAAGAGTCACAACATTGTATTATAAATGTACATCTCTTGTTAATAAAAAATGTACTCAATGATTTATCTTTCATATTTCTTGTGCTGACCATGTGTGTTTAACAGTAACTAGGATGGATAAAGAGTCTTCTTTGCTCAACCTCCTCTAAGCAACTTGTTACCGCTCAAACTAGCATGGGTCCTAGAAGGGGATCCTATAGGGCAACTACTAGGTCAAGGGCAAACATGGAGCGATAGCCCACTATCACCTCAACTAAGCCTCCCTGCTCTTTACGAATTTCACCGATGGGATAAGACCCGGTATAATGAGGATCACGAAGATGAATGGATCAATGATAGGGTGAAAGGTGATCCTAGAAACCTATTCACAAGAGAGGCTCAAATATATGGCTAGCTTGCTTGGAAAGAAAGATGAAAGGCTCTCTAGGAAGGGCTTGGGAGAATCCCAAGGGCTAGGGTTTGAGTATATGACTTATCAAGGAGATTCCTAGACCCTAAGATCCTTGTGGAAACTTGGATACCAAGTGGTATTTGTGGAACTATCTTCAAAAGGTTGTGGGACCACCCGGGACCAAGTGGACCCAGAATTAGGTCAAGGGGATGGAATTTATCAACCAAGGGTGTGCTGACCTAATTGAAGGGGGAAGAAAGGGATGAAAGGAGAAATATCCTTTGAATGCGATAACCCCAATGAGGTCACTAGCCAAGGGAAACCTAGGGCAAGAAACGGTCCTCAAGCTAGGGCTTGCAATATCTCGAGATCCCACCATTAGATTTGCTTCAAATTTGGAGGGCCTCTAGAGCAAACTCCAGCGTAGTTGTGGACAGAAAATCGAAGTATTTGGATGGCTAGATTGCGAGATAAGTGATGCCCTAGGTGACCTATGTAGGCTAGGCCTAGAAAGAAAGAGAGAAGGTGCAAAAAATATGCTTTAAGGTGATCACCTATGGAGGACCAGTGCCTAATCCTTTGGGAGAGATGGAGTCATGGAAGATCAAGAGTTTGGATTTATTTCCACTTGTCAAGGAGGCCTAAAAAGCAACTTCGTTGGGCATTAGGGCTTAATGGAAGGAGCTTCAAGGTCTTTATACTTCGTTCAACAATATTTGGTGACTTATCAAGACAAAATGTCTCTAGGAACATTCATTCATTCAAACATGGCCCATACATGATATATCACTATTTAGAGATTCAATTTCCACAATTTCGTTCTAAGAAAAGCAACAAATTAACCCTAGAATAGCAAAAATCCCAATATCATGAATGCAACAACATAAAGAATCAAAATAGCATTAACATAGTACTTACATGTAAGAAGAATATATCCAATCACCAAGATATGCCAATCATAGAGCTTCATGACAAAAAAGATTAACCAAACATCAAAATTCATCCATTCATCTCAGAAATCTCATACTCAAAAGATAGTGAAAATCTCACAGGTAGATATGATCCAATCCAAGTGATGATGCTAAAATGAATTCACATCACTTATATTTGTACACTTCTAATGTATTCGATTTAGCTAATTAGGCCTACATTAGCCCCTAAAATAAAATAATGTGCAAAATAACTAAATTTTGGTGACAAGCCCACTAAACTAGCTCATAAACAAAAGAAATAAGCCTCTCAAGAGGTTGAATAATCAATAGTACATGTTGTTTGGCCTTCTAAGAACCCTGATGAAGTCCATAGGTGCCATAATGAGATATAGGACTCCCAAAAGTAGTGTACAAAGGGTTGGCCCCTTGTTCTCCAAATAATAAACCCGTGGTGCTCCCATTGGATGTAGGGGCACAAAAGTAACCTCATGGGTCTCCAAGTAGATCGAAGATGCCTATAAATCCTCTGCAAGGGCTCGAATTATGATGTAAGTGATGCCACATCATCATATAGATCATGGGTCATCTTCCAAGCGCATGGTACAACCAATGTTGCAGGAAACGTCCCCCCCCCCCCAGATCTAACCCCCGAAACGCGATCCGTACGGATGCGTCCAGGAAGCGCCTCCCGAAACGCGGTTCCGAAATTCCGAAATGTGTTTTGGACTGACAATGACGCTTCTTGGAAATTCTGGAAGTGTCCTTTCGAAACGCGTTTCGAACGGCACTTCGGTTGTACGAAGCGCAGCGCTTCAGAGGCCGAATCGTACAGTTTCCGTACGATTCCATACACGCTTCGAAAAAGTGCACCACACGGCCTAAAAAAATCATTTATTTTTTTTGTGAGTTTGCTTGTTGGGGGTGGGTCCACCTTGGGTTAGGGTTGAGGAATGAAGGGAATAAAGCCCCCATTCATCCCTCATGGTAATGTTAAATTCTTAAAGTAAAAGTGACATTCTCTTTTATTTTTCATTTTCATCCTTTTACTTAAATTTTTAACATTACCATGAAATGACTCAGGATGTTTGAGAGTGGTTCCAGCCTCATTGGACTTCATATGGAGAAAATAGAATTTCATATCCTATTCAAAATTCAGCAGACTTAACAGTTTTCAGGAATTCAGGATCAATGGGATTGTGGCATTTCATTAGATTATATCAAGTATGAAGGTATGCGATTAGCATTTAATCAAGAGCACCAAGCCCTATATGTACCTTAGTGTTGGTGGTGTTAATTGTTGAACTCCTTTGTCACGCCCTTAGCAAAAAATTACCTTTCAATCAAGTCAAAATCATCGATCAAAGATGTTAAGCTTTTTCTACCATATTTTAAGTCTTGGATTAGGTAGTTTGATCAAAATTGGGCAATGCTGACTAATATCCCTAGACAATTGAGGTAGAGGCAAAGTCTAGACAAGAGGAGAAGAATCTAGATTCTAGATGGTTGATGCATCTAAATGGTTGATGCTCGAATAGATAATCATTAATGTACAATGGATGCTATATCTATCTTGATTTATGCAAAAATATGCATGTTTTCATGTCTTCTTTTTGTTTTGAGTATAAATGCAAAAAAATATAAATATATATAGCAAATGCTTCCGCAGACACTTTGCTTCCTAGATTTTTGGAAAATGACACTTCCGCGTCCCCGCTTCCAAAAACGTCCACGTTTCATCCCCGCTTCATGCAACATTGAGTACAACTATGGGGCTGGTTGCGCATGGTGAACTATGTGAAAATTTTGGAAGCCCCAAATTTCTACTGCAACAACTGATTAAGTATCTTCTATTTGTTAAATTACTGAACAAATTATTTACTACAACCTATAGCAAATACCGAAACTAATACATTGCAGCCTTCACCAATTAAATTAAATGCGGAAACAAGAAAGTGAGCAAGAAATAAATATACAACACATGACACCGTTATTTTTGGACAAATGTCCCCCAAAAAACACGATGTAGGAAAATCGGTGCAGCAGTTGAGCATTTGTATTATTAAGCAGTAGTTTTTTTAAAACAATTCATTGGATGCCCAACTGGATATCCGATACAGAGAAAAATTGGGCAAAAAAAATAGTTAGATGATCTCACCCTGTCACTGGAAGAACCGACATTGATCTGCGTTGGAGATGAGCCTCTGCACAATTCTGTGTCACTCCCAAGCAGTCACTGTAGTTGGGACTGCGTTGCACCTCCTTCTAATCCTCTACTGGCTGGAAACTTCAGCTCTCTGGCCTCCCAGTCTCACACCTCGGCTTTGGCACTAGATCCTGATTGTTCCTCAACAGAATTTCGATCTCCCTTTGAAGCTCTGCGTTGCCACAACGTAGTTCTGTGTGACCCTGCGTCAGCCTCTTTGGACGTCTTTCTGCCCTCTCTGCCTTGTACTCTCTAGACCAAGAAAACTTCCCTCTAGAAACTATTCCTGCCCCTCACTACAAGAAATCCCCTCGATCGATTCTCTAGCCACTGTTGCGATGCCCTCTTCGAGAAATTCAATATCTTGATCTCTCTCTGATGTATTTTCCAAATGCCCATCGAAGTCCTTATAATCCTCTAGTTGAGTAATCAACGACCCAGATTAGATTCTAATCAATGGTTCAGATCATTTGGGCTCGATCTTCGTCTTCTTCTAGAAATTTCAACCTCAATTTGATTAATACCCTTTAATTATTTTAATTTCCTAAGTTTAGACTTAGGCATCCATTAAAAATAATTAATTATTTTAATAAAACTGTCTCTGGGTGGAATTTCCCTAAACGATTTCTGGGTATTCTGGAATACATATGTCCAAGCCTCCCTGCAAATTTTGAGGCTTAGAGCACATCCAATGGTACCAAAAATCAACACTCCCTCTTAGAGAGGAATGTGCTCTAGTAATGCAACCTGCTGAAGCATCACCCTTCTCTGTAACATCTCCCTTTGTGTTGTTGATGTCTGACATTGCTACCCACCAACTACTGCACAAATGTTGCATTTGCACTGTTGCTGACCCTGCCACTACCAACACTGCATCTATACTACAACCCTCATAAGTTTTGCATATGTGCTGCCACTGGCACTACCATTGCCAACACTGCAACCTTACCCACCTGTTGTTGCTATTGCATCAGCAACAGAAAAGCATCCAAAGTCACTAAACAGGTGTTCAACATGATGCATCTATTGCTGGAGTTTTGATTGCTGCTACTCTCTATGTTGACCCTTTGAAACCTCTGCGTTGCTGCTGACTCTGCACTGTGCCCACTGAACTGCTGCCAACTCTGCTTTGCGTAGCTCAATCTCTAGCACTCCTACCACTACCACTGTCACTCCGACACTCCTCTACATCAATTGATCCTGGTTCATCCTGCTACCTCTGATATGGGCTCCCATAGCAAGGTATTGATCCAAGAGGTGGACTCCTCAAGGATCTTGCCCATTTGTAGTTCTTTCGAACTACAATACTAGATCACCCCACCTCTCCCCTGTGTTGATTTGGGATAGCATTGGATGTGCTCTAGCCATGAAAATTGGTGGAGAGGCTAAAGCACATGAGATCTCCAAGACCCAGAAATGGTTTGGGCAGATTCTACCCAATTAAGGAGATATTAAAATAATTATTATTTTTAATGGAGTTCCTAAGTCTAAACTTAGGAAAAATAAAATATTAATGGGTATTAATATAAAATTGGGTTAGAAGGTTCCAAATGACATGGATCAAGCCAAATCTAATCTTAGCCGTTGATTAGAGACATAATCTCGACTGTTGAAGGACCAACGGGAAAAGTATAAGAGAAGGCTTGAGGGTCAGTTGGAGAATACAACAGAGTGATCAGTCATTCGATTTTCTAGAGCGGGGTTTGCTAAGATAAGTCGAATCAATGATTAGTTGCAGCGAGGGGCAATGAGTACGAGACAGAGAGGCAGAGATAGTGTCGAGAGACCAGCGCAGAAACAGAGAGAGGCAGACGCTGAGCCAGAGGGCACACACAGAGCCCAGCAGAGACAACGTAGAGGCCAGAAGGGCCTGCATCATCCATGCAGAGGCTGCAGGAGTAACGCAGAGGGTCGTAGAGGCTATGCAGTGCCTCAGAGCGCTGACGCTGAGAGTTCCGGGCTGACGCTGAGCTTAAGAGGTTGCTGGAGAGGGTTTCGTGGGGCAGATTTTTTGAATATCTGCTTCCAAATAGAGAGGTATTATTGCCGGATTATTTTCTCTGTCGGGTGAGCCAATTTGGCACCCAATTGTACTCAAGGATAGACTGCATAATAAAATAGCCCTCAGAATTGATGCACCAGTTTTCCCAAGTTGGGTTTTCCGGGGACAAGTTGTCCAAAAATAACGGTGTCACTTGTGTGTTTTCTATTTCTTTCAGCTGTTGATCTATAGATGGTTGAGACTGTATTGTGTTTATTTCGATGTTTATATGTTTAAATAACTTGTTCGTAAGTAACAAGTAGAAGAAATAAACCAGAGAATACAGATAAAATTTCCAACGGGTAATACTTAGAAATTTCAACATGGTATCAGAGGGTGGTTGCAGATCATAGGAGAGCTGAAGGCACCAGCGGAAGCAAAGCATTTGCAGCAGAAACAGCTGTCTCGAGTGACAGAAGTTGTTCCTAGCAGAAAGCGGCCGAGAAGGGTTGACGCATAGGGACTGCGTCATCAGTTTGGGCCAGAGAGAGGTCAATGCGGAGGCTAAGGAGGGCAGAAAAAGGCTCACGAACGACCACGCAGAGACCAAGAGGGTTGAGACAGTTGGCTTGGGAAGCATTTCAGCCAGTGTCGGGATTGCGCAGAGCCTAGAGGATTAGTCCTTCGGTTGCTGGGGCTTAGGAAGTTGTGGGCAGTTTGCGAGGAGTGAAGCTAGTGGGGTGTTGTTGTTGTCGAGACAAAACAGTACCTAACGAGACAAAACCAAAGTATAGGAAGTCACTACCGAGGCGGATTTCTAGCCAAGGAATCCGGGTTAGTGTTGCAGGTGCATAGGAGATCGGAGAGGTGCGACTCAACGATTGGCAGGCGGATTTCCAGGAAGGAAATCGAGACTCAGAGCGAGTCTAGCAGAGAACTTCCAGACAGGTAGTAGCGACTCAGAAGGAGTCGAAGAGAGAACTTCCAGAGGGAAGTAGAGACTCGAAGGAGTCAAAAGGAAGAGCAGAGAGATGGCCATGAATGGACTGAGGGATCAGGACAGGCTGGACAAGATGTCCAACTTTGTGGTCTAGAAGGCCAGGATCCTGTCCATTCTAGATAGACATCGCATCAAGGCCTTCTCCTTGAGAATAGTGGCTATTCCAGTTGACCCGGTTGATAATGAGAAATACGAGGAGGCAATGGCCAAAGCAAAATACATCATCCTTGATAGGGTCAAGGATCATGTGGTTCAGCATATTTCCGAGAATGATATGGCAAAGGAAATGTGGGACACCTTGAAGACATTGTACCAGCATATTTCCGTGCAGAGGAATATGTTACTTGAGAATCAGCTACGGTCATACCAGATGCAGAAAGGGGAGCAGATAGATCACTTCCTCGGTAGATTGAAGGAGATCCGGGACCAACTGACTTCCATAGGGACCACACCGAATTAGGAGTTGATGGTGAGGACCACCCTAAACGCAATCTCCAAGGAGTGGGAGACATTTGTCCAGAGCATTCTAGGCAGGGCGAATCTTCTAGATTGAGAAGAATTGTGGACGGATCTTCGCAAAGAAGAGATCAGACCGGCTGAGCAAGACGGGAAGTAGCAGCAAAGGAGTCTGAATCAAGAAGGAAGAGGAAGAGGATGCAACTCTAGCATCTGCAGGGAAGCAGGAGAAGAGGAAGAAAAAGGACCTCTCCAAGGTTAAGTGCTTCAACTGTGGGGAACTGGGTCATTATGTGAACCAGTGTCCGAGGAAGAAGAACAAAGGAGAGGTGTCTGACTCCAAGGCAGTGCCAGCAAAGGCGGAAAAGGAGGTAGAGGAGGATGACGATTGTGCCATGAGTGCTCATGTACCTCTAGAGAAGAGGTGGGGAGACATCGAGCTGTAGTTAGGAAGACTACATCCGATGAGGGGCAGGATCCTTGAGGCACCCAATCTCTTGAATTATACCTTGCTACAAGAGCCCCGAAGAGAGAGTAGCAGGACTGGCAGATGTGGGTAGAAACGGATGCGGATGAAGCGACAGAGTGCTACAGTGCAGTAGTCCTGAGCAGCACAAAGCTAGCAGGGTGTAGCAGTGCGAGAGTCACAGAGAAGGTTGCAACAGTGCAAGATGGCACAGAGAGGTTTGCAGCGGTGGAAGAGGCAGGGAGTTGTTGCAGCAGCGCAGAGGTAGTAGAGAGAGCACTTGTTAGCAGCAGAGAGAGCTTCAACATCTGGAGCGTTTATAGCCTGACAGGAATGTTAGTAGTTGGGTGGATCAATTACTTACTTCTCAGTAACTGAGTTGCAGTGCAGTAGCAGTTAGCAGTAGCACGATGCAGCATCATGAGAGGGGGTTCCAGTGTTGGGAGAAAGGACTAGCAGTAGCACGGATGTAGAGGGAGCTACCTTACGGATGCAGTAGTGGTAGTGGTAGAGCCAGGGGCAGCAGTACAAGATGCAGCAGTGCATAGGATGTTGGGAGGGGAGGCCTAGCATCAACACAGGTACCGGTTCCATATAATCAAAGTGATGCTCAGTGTGGAGTATTACTAGAGCACATTCCTCGCTAAGAGAGAGTGTTGATTTGGGATAGCATCGGATGTGCTCTAGCCATGAAAATTGGTGGAGAGTCTAAAGCACGTGAGATCTCCAAGACCCAGAAATGGTTTGGGCAGATTCTACCAGGTTAAGGAGATATTAAAATAATTAATATTTTTAATGGAGTTCCTAAGTCTAAACTTAGGAAAAATCAAATATTAATGGGTATTAATATAAAATTGGTTTAGAAGGTTCCAAATGACATGGATCAAGCCAAATCTAGTCTTAGATGTTGATTAGAGATGTAATCTCGGTCGTTGAAGGACCAACAGGAAAAGTATAAGAGGAGGCTTGAGGGTCAATTGGAGAATACACCAAAGTGATCAGTCATTCGATTTTCTAGAGGGGGTTTGCTAAGAAAAGTCGAATCAGTGATCAGTTGCAGCGAGGGGCACTGAGTAAGAGATAGAGAAGCAAAGATAGTGCCGAGAGACCAACGCAGAAGCAGAGAGGTAGACGCTGAGCTAGAGGGAACACGCAGAGCCGAGCAGAGAAGCGCAGAGGCCAGAAGGGCCTGCGTCATCCACGCAAAGGCTGCAGGAGTGACGTAGAGAGTCGTAGAGGTCACGCAATGCCTCAAAGGGCTGACGTTGAGGCCAAGTGAGCTAATGCTGAGCTTCAGAGGTTGCTGGAGAGGGTTTCGTGGGGCAGATTTTCTGAATATCTGCTTCCGAGTAGAGAGGTATTACTGCCGGATTATTTTCTTTGTCGGGTGAGCCAGTTTGGAGCCCAGTTGTACTCAAGGATAGACTACATAATAAAATAACCCTCAAAATTGTTGCACCGATTTTCCCAAGTTGGGTTTTTCCGGGGACAAGTTGTCCAAAAATAACAGTGTCACTTGTGTGTTTGCTATTTCTTTCAGTTGTTGATCTGTAGATGGTTGAGACTATATTGTATTTATTTCAATGTTTATATGTTTAAATAACTTGTTCGTAATTAACAAGTAGGAGAAATAAACTAGAGAATACATATAAAATTTCTAACGATTAATACTTAGAAATTTCAACACCCTGGAGCTATCTGGGCAATCATGGCAAACTCCTCCTCCTCGATCTTTGTGGATGCAGCCTTCGAATCATGCTTCTCGTCTGTCCTTCTTCTTGAGAGGACACTATGTAGCGTAGTGACCAAATTAACCACATTGGAAACACTTGATCTTTGAGACGTCCTTCTTCCGCCTCCGTTGCTCCTGCTGCCCCTTAGATGAAAGGGCTACATTCTCTTCCTCCTCCTTGGG
This sequence comes from Pinus tabuliformis, assembly GCA_031772625.1. NCBI lineage: Eukaryota > Viridiplantae > Streptophyta > Pinopsida > Pinales > Pinaceae > Pinus > Pinus tabuliformis. Next base: position 891,463,830 of record CM062811.1, read on the forward strand.
CTTCATCCCACTATTGTTGTTGCTATCAAGTTTGCACTTGACTAAGTCTCTCCTCATCTCTTCTTGTTGAAGAGCGACCCACATCCCTTCCCAATCTGCCTATCTCTCTTTGCCCAGGATGCTCTGTACAAATACTTGTCATTCTTCTGAAACAGAATTCAAGGCCAGCCTCACCATCCCGGTAGGCTGAGGTGTTGACTCCACAGCTGCCAACGAGTCTCGGATTTCCTGAAGCTTCGTTAAGAACAAATCACTATGTTCCCCCTTTTGCATCTCTGTGGATCTCATCTTCTGCTCCAAGTACATCTTTCGTTCCTCTGGAGATCCTTCGTATAACATAGCCAATGTTTCCCACATCTTTCGGGCAGTATCCTTGCGACAATGTGACACACTACGTGATCTCTCACTCCGTCAAGGATCAATCGCTTGGCCTTTTCCATCTCACCCTTGTACTTCTTGAGCGGATTTGGATCCATGGGTACAACTACCACACTATCGACATAGGTTTGGGATTTTGCTCATCAAGAAGACATGAGATCCTTGCCTTCCGGATCACATAATTGGATGCACCATCCAACTGATCTTGATCTCGCAACCCATTAGCTTCCATCTCTGCCAACGAAATGTTGAAGTGCCTCCTCTCTCCTTTGCGCAGCACTAGGCTAGCCTACGCACTCCCTATTGGAGTTAGTAGATATGCTCCTCTCTGTTGTCTCTTAGCAATAGAGAAATTGAATTCCCTGGCTAGGAATTCTCTAAGGAAGAAATTCCCTCAACAGTGTCTCCTTCTTCGTTATGACGCTTTTCTTCCCCAGCAACTGCTGCAGAAAACTGCGTCTCACCAGAAAACTGCTCTGCATCGATGATTCTACGGTTCTCCCTCTGACACTGGAAAACTTCGATCTTGAAATCTTTCTCTCTGTCAACTCACTCAGAGAAAGATTTTCCCACGAAAATTTTGCCCTCTTGGCCTGGACTGCGCAGTCCCTCTAGGGATTCGATTTGTTGCATGCGCAGCACTTCGACTTCCCTCCTTCTCTTCAGCGTTGGGCTCTTCCGGTTCTGCTCTCTTGCTTCATCTGCGCTCTGATACCATGTGAAAATTTGGAAGCCCCAAATTTCTAATGCAGCAACTGATTAAGTATCTTCTATTTGTTAGATTATTCAACAAATTATTCACTGCATCCTACAGCGAATACCGAAACTAATACACTACAGAGTTCACCAATTCAATTAAATGTGGAAACAAGAAACTGAGCAAGAAAGAAACACACAACACATGACACTGTTATTTTTGGACAAAGCCCCCGGAAAAACCCAATGCAGGAAAACCGGTGTAGCAACTGAAGGTTTGTATTATTAAGCAGTGGTTTTCTGAATACAATTCGTTGGATACCCAACTTGTTATCTGATACAGAGAGAAACTAGGCAAAAAAATTAGTGAGATGATCTCAGCCTGTCACTGGAAGAACCGGCACTAATCTGCGCTGGAGATGAACCTCTGCGCAGTTCTGCATCACTCCCACGCAATCATTGCAGCTGACACTGCGCTGCACCTCCTTTTGATCCTCTACTGGCTAGAAACTTCAGCTCTCTGGTCTCAGTTGAAGTCGAGCAAGATTATGATTAAATTAGATTTTCTATTATGAGACCAATGCCTTAATGGAGTCGCAAATTCTTGCTTCTTATGAATTGAAACCAAATGACCGCATGGACATCCGTTGCAGAATGATTGACTAACCTATGTGAGATGCTTATGCAAGAGATTATGAGTGACTACTATCTTAGTTTAAGATTGGTTAGATTACTTAAATACTTATGTGTGATTTATCTTAAGAGTACATAACAATGTTATGATGCAATCTTAAACAAGATAAGCTTCATGAGGTACACGTGTAAACTTCAAGTAACCAATTCACCAATTAACACAAGATGTTAAACCAAGTTATGAGATCAATGAGATTAGCCAATTTCAAATGTATCTCAACAATAAATATTCAGAAAAATTCAGTCCTAATCAGTGTTATAATAGCAGTAAGAAAATGTTAAATAAACAATGCTTATGCTTGCCCAAGATCACAAAAATATGCCAACTTAGAAAATATGTATGTTACCCTTCTTAAGATGTATCTTTCAGCAAAATTTCAAATCTAAAGTATAAATTGCAGCAGTAAGTTAACCCACAGATTAGCAAATAGTGATGTCAGCACCAAGCCCAAAAATGCCTAAAAATAGTAAAAATCTGCCAAACTTGAGAAAATCAATTTTTAGGATTTTTTAGAGCTTGACTAAGAAAATTTCAGATCTGATATACTTAATTTTGCAGTGAAACAGTGATAGATCAGCAAGACAAAATTGCCAGAAATAGATAACCAATATTTTCAGAAATGGTAAAATACACTAAAACTTGAAAATTTCCAATTTGAGGGCTTTAGGAGAGTTTGATTCAACAATTTTTAGAACTGATAAGTTTATGACAGCAATATATTAATGACAAATCAGTGAAATGAAAATACTACAGATAATCCCCACAATGTCTAATAATGGTAAGTTTGCTGAAAAAAAATTGAAAATTCAGATTTTTCAGAGTTTAGTTAGGATGTGATTCAAAAATGTTCAGATTTGATTTTTACCGTTATGCAGAAATTTTCAACTAGCTAAAATGTCAGATCTAGGTCAAATTAGAGAAGCCCAAATGGCAAAAATTCGTGAAAACGAAAATTTTGCAATTCTAAACAATTTTGACCATATAGAATTTGATTTTAGGGCCTAATTATTTGTGTTTTGCTTGTTGTAATAAAATTGCAAAAAAATAAGGGTTTAGAGATCAAACCCTAGGCCCAAGGCCTTGAAGATCCCATTGTTGAAAATCGTTGAAACTTTGGGATTACCTTGTTGTGGATAGATATGAATTTTAAGAAGTTAATCATGCAAAATCGCCAAGTATTTAGCCTTAAATCTTCAAATTAGGGATTCATGCAAATTTTGGGGCAACAGAGGCCAAAATTTTGAGAAATAGGACAAGGGAAGCGAATTTGCGGGGATAAATGGGCTAAGATGATGGATCGGACCACAAGGAGGCTGGAAATGGCCAAGAAGGGATAATTCTTTGCGCAGAAAGGCTAGCGTTTAGGAAAATAGGGTTATGGGGCTAGGGCTAAGGCCTAAGAGGGTCGAAAAGGTGATGCAGAGGGAGGAAGCGATGACACAGAGGCCAAGAGAGGGAAGCATTGGGCCCGAAGGAGGTAGATCTGACCCTCGGAAAGCCAAAAACTGAAAACCCTTGCTCTGAAAAAATTTTATGATTCAGCTATTTGATTTTCTAAAAATTCTGTCGTGGGAAACCTGCAAAAAATTCCAAGAGACTAGATCTTACCCTCAAGGGCCTAGATCTAGCTATTCTCCAACTTAACTCCTTGATCTAACCTACAAAAATAAAAATAGAAACACCCAAACCCCAAATATATACAAAATAAATCTAAAACCCCAACCTAAGTTAGAAAAAATAAATTACAATTTAAATTTACAATTTGATTTACAAAATATACATGGGTTTGAAATAGATTTTGAGAAAATTAAAAAATATATATATTTTTTACTTGAAAGAATGACTAAAATGTTTCAGAAAAATTAATGATTCACTATGTAGAGTCTCCAAAATGTATTCAAAATATCATCCACTTTCACCTTTATCACCACCATTTCACTCACATGTCGCAACTCCATGATCATATAACCGTTCATTTCCCTTCATTTTCATAATTATATGGGTTCCATTTGTATTTTCTAAGAGTTAATGATTTCTAGTATTATAAGTGAATTAAATGGTTAAAACTTAGAAAAATGACATATACTTGTTAATACTGAAAAGTGGCTTGAGTTTCATGACGTGTGTAGGTCATTTGGAAGCTTCCAAGGCACCCTTATGTGGCCTCCAATGCTCAAATTCGAATTCCCTTCAAGATATGGAAGAAGATTTGGATAAAGGTCAAAGAGGATGTGTATCTCATCATTACCTATTTGAGTTTTAACTCTATGAGATTTTCTAGGGATCTAGGAAGGATAATAATAGACCTCCATTAATGAGGTAGTTTCTTATGTTTTTGTATAAATAGGAGAGCCTCCTCCTTTCAAAGGCATGTGTAAAGTTGGGGAAATGCTCATGTTTTGAATATAGAATTTGGATTTGACACCATGGTCATGAGTGATGTTCACTTTGATTTGGTTATGCTTGTATTTGGAGCCTCTCAACTTTCCATCCCTCATGCTTTTGGATTGGCCACCTATAATGTGAGATATATTGCTTTTCATAGATTAGGATTTATTGCTTTCATATCTAGAGGTTAAGAATGATTGTTTTTGCTTTCAATTCATATCATGTGGTTTTGATTATTCATTTCATAGGATCCTGATTTGATAATGCACACATGATCCCTTAGAGTAGATTTCATTTCATGCAATTTCATTTCTGAAAGAGTGGTGTGCTTTTCAATTCCTGCAAGTGTGGTAAATTAAGATTTCAATTTCATGCATTGTACTATAATTTCTTTTGAATTGATTATTGAATTAGAATAGGTGAATTTGGTTTGTCATTATTTGGTTTCGTAGTTAGGTTGATCTAAATTGGAAGTTAACTTCTAGCATATACAGTACACGCATGCTTCGCAAGTTTTATGAAACCCCCAAGTTGACAATTAGATGATAGGTAATTAATTTGCCTCAACATTTTGGTGCTATTACCGGGGAAGTGTGCATAGGAACTAGCTTTCAGTCTAGAGTTCATTTTTTTCAGTTTTTTTCTAGATACATGATTAAAGCATGTAAATGCATAAATCATTTAGCTGCATATCATTTTTATGAAATATATATATATATATATATCTTCAATCACCTACCACCCCCACTATATCACATGGTGCAGTAAGAGCCACACATCCACATCATGAATTCTTATTTTTGCAAGTAGAAGAGATGACAAAGGAGGATGAAGAAATGGATGCAAATCCTTTTGGATTTCCCATTCAAGAAACTGATGTCAATGTTCAAATGAAGAACATCCCTCCATCCATACTTCCTAACTTCAAAGGTATGAGATCAGAAGATCCGGAAACTTTCCTTTTTGAATTTGAAATCATTTGTAGATCTTATGAATACTCTTCTTCTTTGCTAATGCAAGAGCAGAACCTTCTATTAAATCGTAAACAAAGATAATGTACAAAAAGGCTTAAACACATAAATTATCCATTAGATCCTGAGGCAAGGATCCAACGGCGGAGAGACAATTCGGGTGGCTAGTAAGCCCACCTAAAACCACGCGGATCGGACCCGAAAAACTGAGGTAAACTAAATTGAGTAAACTATCGGGTCCGAATTAAACCTTAACCTTCGTTCACATACACCCCCCGAAATCCGCCAGATGTACGTGATACTCGATAGAATGTGCAAGCAACTCGGAAAATAATCTACGAAAAGGACCCACCAACATGCCTGTGCAATCCTGGCCGTCGATTGCCCACAGTAGATCCAACGGTCCCTATACATATCGCGAGGCCCAACCTTGCCGAAGATTACCGCACGATGAGAGTGGTATTGCCTGTCCATCCTGGGCCACGTGTTGAAAGGTGAGTGGAATCGCTCCCGCAGAAGGAAAACTGTTCTCTGTCTAAAAGTGGTGCGATACGTCGGAAACCATTTCGAGGGCAGTAAAACTGCCGTCGGCCAAGAAAGTCGGGAAGAGCAGCTACCGAGAAAGACTAAGTACTATTTCTTTGACCATGGGAAAAAGAGGATCCCTGAATTCCGCCAAGCCACTGAAACTTCTGTACACTGATACCAAACATAACCCTGCATACCTAGAACGACCTTGCTTGTGTAAGAACTCTGCATAACGGTCAACCCAATCCTATTTCTATGACCCTTTGATAATAAACCTTGGAATCCTCTTCCGCTTGCCTAAGGCATTGATCCCTTAATCTGTTCTTAGGCATTTCCGGCCAGATAATCTTGACTCTATTTTTAGTACAAGCCACTCCTTGATTGGCCAGAACGTCCGCCAGTTTATTGGTCGTTCAACGCACATGAGTAAAACTCACAGTGCGTAAGTCTAGGAGGTGAACTTGAATCCTTTGAAAGACTTGTATCAACCTCCAGTGTTTTGAGACTTTTTCCGGCTCTGTGCCACAGCAAATTCTTTTAGCCGAGTTAATAATCATCTCAGAATCGGCCTCAATAATAATGTTCTGTAGATTGTCTTGCTTCAGGAAATCTAGACACTACTCAAGTGCCATTAATTCAGCCATATTATTAGTAGCTTTTCCCAAATGGCAATGGAAAATGAGTAGAATACAGCCACTATTATCTCGTAACACTCCACCATAACCAGCAAGACCTGGGTTGCCTTTAGAGGCCCCATCGATGTTAAATTTCAGGAAACCCTGAGGGGGAGGATGCCAATAATCTGGCTTGTCGGGCAGATTCATGACCTTCCTATCCATTCCCTGTGTGTAAAGACCGTCCTACGTTAAAGAAGTTAAAGAGTCCTTACCGAAACTGTAAAGATTGCTGAAACTGTGAAGCTGTATTTAATTGACTTGATGGAGTACTTACCTGATCTGCTACGGTCGGCTGTTGCGATGAGGATGCTGCAGAACTTCTCTCGTTACCGAATGACCAAACCACCCAGCCGAACCGAGTATACCTGGATACTCAATCCAGTATGCCTCTCATCCGAAGCATACCGTTCCCCCGTGCCCAGAGACTTCAAAACAAGTAAGGCTCAATAGTTCCGAATTATAAACAGTATGGATAAATCTCCTCCCATTCTTCCTTCAACAGCACTCTCCTTCTCCCCCCCCAGACATAGAACACCCCCCCTCCTTTATAGCAGAGGTTCCTCCCCCTCTACGCATCAGATCACCGCCTTTATGAGAGGATAAGATTATGTAAGGCGGTGACCGCTTGTCCAGATATTTGCCTTTAATAGAATCAAATCTTCATATATCGAATGGTGTCACAACACTTTAATTATGACAGATGGTACTTTAATTTAAATAATATAAAAAACATGATGATTTTAAATATTACATATTACTTTATGTCTTATAAAATATCAAGTTTAATCATAAGGTTTATGGGTTTAGTTTTATTAGTACACAATTTGGGTTATATATGTAGACAACTCAACTATATCTCTTACTGAGTGTATATTTCTTCTATTTACGAGAATTAGGTATTTAATTTACCCCTTGATAATTAATTCATTTATCTTATATTTAGACATTCTCTATGAATAGTCGATATATAGTCGATGTATATATATATATATATATATATATACTAGTGCATTGTATATGATGCATGCATATGTAGCTATCATATGCATGCCTCACATGCATGCTAATATTGCTATGTGGTTCGGGATTTGAGATGGGTTGTTACATACACCCCTCCTTCAAAAGAACTTCGTCCCGAAGTTAAGGATTTATAAAGTATATTGATAATTCCTTTAAGGTGTGTAAGGATTGTATTATGTGATTGAATTTTCATTTATGATCGTGAGGACACTTTAAACTTTGTGATTTTGAACGCTGATAGATTTCCAATTTTAATAGTCGTGCCCTGCCCAAACCAGGTTCCCAAGCTATTCTAAAATCATCCTATCCTTCCTAATCTCTTCCACTCCCATCCTATCCGCCCTCTACTGGAGTATGCCATGGCGTCAGCTATACTGACCTAACCATGCATAAACTCTAAGGATGGCAGCGTCGACTATATCGACCTGATTTCCCAGTAGGCATCCGGCAATCATCATCATACGTCTAGGGGAGCGTGACTCGCACAATCCTCCCATGATCCCAGGTTTTTAGAGGATAAACGGTGGGCAACACCTCCACCCCTCCCAGTAGAATCAGGGTTAATACCCTATCATGGAATCTCTTTGAGCCTTAATTGTTCTGAAGTCTCTGTCATCACGTGGTCATTTGGTAACGGATTTTATCTGCGATCATAAACACTTGTCCATGCATTTATAACATATGCATTAATATTTTCAAAAAACACATAGCTTATGTATATTTCATACATGTCATCTAAAGTATAACATACCTTGCCATAATCTATTCATGTCATTAGCTTTCATATTTACAATATAATCATTCTTTCGTGTATTGTTTGTGCATAAACTCTTGACTTTAAACTGCTAACTGACACTTGATATTGATCTTACGAGCACATATCGTTATGTTCCAAACTTTCATTGATCTATATGTGTTTGCTTAGTAACAACTAACTGGGTTATTGTCTTACTTGGTAACAAAATGCATCATATGGACAGTCATTAGCAAGGACAATTCTCAATTCCTTCTTTTTAACAATACTGTTATTTGTTGTGTTCTTTTATATATAAATTGATTGAAATACCTAGCTCAAGGTATGGTATGCAACATATTTGGGGAACATATTTTGAACTCAACATTTCCTTTAACAATAATACACCGAACATTGCTCTATGTTTAAATGGTAGTACTCTTTCAATACCTTGGCCCTTTAGGTTGAATTTATGCTCGTGGAACCTTTGCTCAGGTTGTATTCATCACTTATCTTATTGCTAAATTAGGTCTGAGTGTTGCGTAGTATCCGATCCTATTGACTGTTTCACTACCAAGGACTTGATATTCATGCCAAGTGAACTACTGTTTCCAAATCTTTTGCCAGCGCACATTCCAGGGTCCGAACTTAAGTTCTATGCATTATACCAGTTATTTTTATGCCTCTATATAAATGAGTTAATGACTGATGCAATTCGTAGTTAGTTCCTCATCACACGGTGTTTAATAGCAATGTATTCCTTGTTGAATAATTGTGAATGGTATATATATATTTTCTGAAGTAAAACTATTAAGAAAACAGCTTACAGAAGTTTTCATACGAACTCGAAGAAAGGTCTCATAGAGGAACTTTATACAAACTCAATTATCAAGGAGGAATATCTACGAGGTTGTAGTAGAGTAGAATTATCATCACATCTCAGCAAAATATCTTAGAGATTGAAATGTCCCGAACAATAACTACAGGAGCAAATAACAAAAGACTGTATTAACTGTAATCAAATGCACCAGCAGTAGAATGTGTGAGGTTTAAGGTTTATGCCATGGTTCTGTTCATGTGTGAGGTAGGCATGTAACAACAGAACTAGCCTTCAAACAATTGTTAAAGATGATCCTAAATTGCATCAATCCAACAGTGAAGAATATATCATTACAGAGCACCATTGATTATAAAAGGCAAGAGCAGATTCTAACCATTCAACAACTTGTGGTTTCTATGCAAGATAGAAGAAGACAGTTTGAGGAGTGAGTCCCCTAGTAATTATAAAGGAGGATGACTAAACAAAATGAATATCTAGAAGTTTGTAAGAATATAAACATCATTACCACTTGTGTGTTACTGGAGCATAAATAATAATAAAACGAATTCATCCAAGCAAAATTTACAATTACAAGAGACTAATAATAATTAAAAGCATAATATCAAAATATTCAAGAAAGTACTTATCTCTAGAGAATACGTCAACTCCTTTTCGTTCAACTCTTCAAGGAGTTAATCTCGTCCATACTATCCTCATCAGGAAGTCCATATCATCATCGGTAGGAAAGGCCAGTTTGTATCATCAGGTGGAATATCCGGGCGGAAGACATTGTCAGGTGGAATATCCTTCAACCACTCTAGGTCAATGCTGCCAATGTCTGTGTGAAGCATCTCAAGAAACCGTTTTATCCTCCCTGCAAGAACATTGTTCATCCCTCGGTCCTTGATGGCATCTGCAGTATCTTCAAGATCAGCATATCTGATTGCATCCCAATTCACAGCATCCTCGGTATTTGAGTCCCTTTCTCTTTTAATCTACCGTCTTCTACATTTGTATTCTTCGTGATAGTTTCCCAATCAAATTTGTTCTTTCTACAGTTCCCGTCAATGTGATAATGGTTTATGTGATTGCTATTGCAAATGAAATGGAACTGTTAATTGGGATAATATGGAACATCGAAGTAATTGTCCTAACAAAGAACATAACTAAAATTAACAGAATGCCTATCATAGAGATATGTTATAACTTGGATCATCACTAATATAGTTGAAATTGAGGTATATAAGAAGGAAAGGTCGAACTGTCATAAAAACTTCAGAATGATAGAAGTTTCATGGTAGCATGATCTTGATTGCAAACCTACAGAGATGCCCTTGCCAACCAATAGATCTTTCAAGAAAAATGCCTCAGATTTAAAATGCCACAAAGATTATGATTTGGCTACAGAGGTAGATACGAGCTCATCAGAGAGACTTTGGTTATTGGATCCAAGGGACTTGATTTTGATTGCAGAGATTCAAGAGAACCAATACCACGACTTCTTGATATCGATTCTTCTTACTCCTATATATTTGGACTATACCCTAGAGAGGTTAAATCACTGAAGTAAAAACCCATTCGGATTTCCATAAGATGCCAAGAAGTACAATAACAAGGATGATATATGATGTTAATACTTTGTTCAATTTGATCTCTGGTTTTTAAAGGATCAATAATATCAGTACAAATTCAGGAGCCACAGATACATTACTTAGGGATCACCGAGTATAGAAAGGTTAGAACAGATAGGTGATCATACCTTTAACCATTCTTTCACTGGTACCTTCCAAGATTGAAACTTCTGAGAAATACCACTGATGATTCCAAGTGCAAGGATTGATACTCCAACTTCCACTTTAGGAACCAAGTAATCTTCGACTTTCTTCCTTAACCTAGCTCGGGTTCCTTGTTAGAAAACCAAATATAGTGTAGTACAAGCAATATTTTCTGAACTTCAGATATTATTTGTGAGGTTAACAGTACTTTTCTTTTTTTTTGATTTATTCTTCTATCAACAAATAATTATACCTCAGAAATTAACCACAGTAGTAAGGAGAAAGCAGAGATCACAATACACAATAAGAGATACCAGGAATTAGGTCCAAGACCAGGGCAAAACCCAACCAAATCCTTCTTAGAGAGATCCTTCAAAATACATAAAGACAAGGACTATACTGACCCAAGAAGACTTCCACAAGTGCAAGGTTTCCACAATAGAATGTCCTATAAAGATCACAAAGGAAAGGTTGATTCTCTCACAAGACTGGAATGTACCCTTCCTATACAACATTAGATCCAGATCTAAAGCTCGAAGAAACTGTTGGAGTGTTGAATTCCCAAGCAAATCAGAAACCCCTGGGTAAAGCATTTAATTTGCTCTGCAACAGGTGTCACAAAATGACATTGAACCAGCAGTTTAACATATCGATGTCGATTCTTACTGTTTACAACCAAGTCCCTGCCCCCTGGACAAAGTTCCATGACTTATGAAGTCATTACAAAATGAGAATAGACTTTATCAAAGACGGAAGAAACATCGATAACTTGGTGAGCATTGAGATGAAAGACAAGAAAAGTTCTGTTCTGTAGAATGTAATTTTTTTTGTGCCACAGGAGATTTATACAAGTTGTTGTAGAGCTTGTTCTTTGCCAACAGATGAATCTTATAGGAAAACGAGTAGCTAGTTTTATATATAAAAAAAAAACACGTCAGTGAGATGCCACATAGACAATGAACTATACTGACACGAGGAGGAACATATTTTATTTATCATAGATATAAGTTGCAATCATCTGAATCTTGAGAACCCCTTGAATCTATTGTATACTTGCAATATATGCATTGAAATTCCTTTTTGAAAATCATACACTATAATTTCACTTCATAAACATTAAACATGAATGATATAAATTCTCCTAGGAATGAATAATGTCAATTCAGAGAAACACTGAGTTGCTTGATAGTTCATTCCTCGGGGATGTGAAAGAAGTGAAATTGGAATAATCAGGTACCTCCTACAATAATAATATAGTTTGAAAATTTCTGGTCTCCTTGTTATTGTAGAAACATTAGACTCGGTGAGAACACAAACAAGAACAGTTGTGTAATAATAATTGTGCAAAGTGTGAATTTTTTGTGATAAGAGTCATTGCATTCGACTAAAAATATACCAATAGTTATGCACTTGGAACTTGTCAAGGCCAGCTTCAAGTTAAAAGGTCCACAACTAATAATTCCGATTGTGAATGCAAGTGCATGCTTGTGATATGACCCAACGCTTATGAGCAGCTACTGTGTTCATTGTTAATCATTTGCATGCATGTAATATAATTCTCAAGCCCCAATAGCAGAATACATTAATTATGTGATAATGTACATTGTACACAATCAATGAGTCTCTGGCACCAACAACTAAAATTGTTTGTTTAGACCCAACAACAATAGCAGTCTAGATCAGAAACCACTAGAACAATAGTAAATACATATATTTATGTTTTTCTATAGTACCTCTTCTTAGAATCAAAACTGAAACTGAATAGTTAATTAAGAAGAAATTCTAAGGCCAATACTTTGACAGAATGCTTATGTGCATCCAGAAATCCTAACTATAAACACAAATTAAAGGTGACATACCCACCAACAATAGCAGTCTGTTTGAGAAACCATAACAATCATTCATATCATATAATTGAAAATTCTAATGAACACTTTGACAAACTGATTATGCTCATACAGAGCCCCTAAGTCCTAATTATAACAACATACATGAGCCAGTAACTTGGCTCAGATTCAAGCCACAGGTTTTAAAAACATAATTGAAACAAATCAGTCACCAAAACTATATGTAGAGATGCATCTCATGCATTTTCCCTACTTGAAGGAAAGGCTATTTTGATGTAATGATGGCTAGAAGTGTACTCTTTGAAGGGTTGCCAATTGCATCTCTTTTAGAAATTTAAGTATCAGCATTTTCAAAATAGAAAACTAGAAATTAAAAAAAAAATATACATAAAAATATAATGAATTGGGCCAGAGTTCAAACCTTGTCTAAGGCCATCTTAGCTGCTGCTTTCTCTGCATCCTTCTTCTTGGTGAAAACCGCAGAAGTTACTGAAAACTCAGGAAGTTCCAAGCGACAACAAAATTTCGTCTGTCTAGGTTGAGGTACAAGCAATTTTGGGGCATCAGCTGCAGGTTCGTCTTGAACAGACTCTATTGTAAATACTGCTCTAGCACCATATTTGTTGTTAATTATGGTCTTGGGAGTAGGGGTTGACATCTGGATTCTGGGTATTGTTAGTGTCAGTCTTTCCAGCCTTCCTCCAGTGATCAAATATGCTCTTACAAAGTGATTTTGGAGTGTCAAGGTCAAATTTTGTCATTTCAGTGAGTCTTCAAGCAAAATTTGGTCACTAGGCATTAGGTCTAGGGTTTGCCCAAATGTCAGTCCATGTCATCATTCAGCTGAGCCTATCATCATTCAGAGGGTTTTCATTGTCATGTCAGTGTCTAATGAGTCATTTTACATCTTGTTCATGCTTCAGTTGTGCCTAGGCAAGCTCATTTCCCTCTCCTAGGGTTTTGAAGCCAATTTCTCTTGGGCGGCTAAATAATCGGCAAAACTCATATCCTGATGTTCATACACCTTCCCCTATCCTTAAAGTACCTTATCAAACACTTCCCATCCCTTAGATCCGCCAAATTCCTCATTTTTGCACAAACCCTAGTTTCTAGCTACAATCTGGCAATTTTCTAGGTTTGGCCTGTGTTTTGCCCTTTTGGACCCCTTCCCCTCACTCAATCTCTGCGATTCCACTTTCTCCTGCTTCCTAACATCCCTCCCCACTCCCAAAAATTTCCCCAAGAATTTAGAAGCCCTCTATCCCCTTCATTTCGCTCATTTTCGACAAAATCCCTTGTTTCACACATCGGGACAAGTTTCACTCAAAAGCTGTTTCTGAGCAATCAAAGATGAATTTTGCAAAACTGAGAGAGGTTTTTGTCCACAACATGCCAAGGAAGAAAAACCTCTTTCACTTTTTACACAGGTGTCATGGTTTGAGAGAAATGTCAAAAATACCGGCGAGAACGAAGGTGCTCCAAGGACGGTTGGCCAAAGCACAAAAACGAAGGAAAACGCCCGATCCACTCCAAATTTTGGCCAAAGCCTCTTTGACTGAGCATGGTACTTGATTGGTGACTCCCAGCCCAAATTTCAAGAAATTTGGAGAAAATTTTGTCATTTGTGAATTTTTTGTGCAATTTTACAGGTTTTGGTCATTTGAGTGGTCTCACCCCCCGCGCGACCACTCATGGGGACAGCTCAGATTGAGGAAAACTCTACATATTTGGATTTGTCATGACAAAATACACTTGGATATGGATGGGTTTCAAATTTTATGGAGATTTGGGCCTCCAAAAGCTCAAAATACATGCAAATTTTGACTTTCTGCCCCTTTTTTGAGTTGCAGAAAGCTGCCTTGGGAGAAATGATTTTTGAGGGGTCAAATCTACTCCAAATTCAGAAATTCCACTTGGGTTGGAAAGTAGACTCCCAGACCTTTCCAACGAGCTATCTTGCACCTGATTTGGACACCGGTAAGGCCTTCAAACAGAGCTGCAAAGGGGCGCGACCACTCAGGATCAGGGGCGCGACCACTCAGGGAAAATTGCCAGATTTGACCATTTCGGCCAGCAAAACACTGTTTTTACTCTTGGATGACTTTTGGGCATGTAAATAAGAAACTTTGGTGTAATTTTCATGGCACATGGATGCATTTACTCTCCTTTGACACTTCTAGAACTTTCTTTGATGTAAATAGTGAAAATTTAATGCATGGATTAGTTTCCTAAGTTTTAGAGGCAAGTTGTTTTAACTGCCTATTATCTAGTTCTTAGTTTAGAATTAGTTCAAACTGCTCCTAGGAAGCTGAGCTCGACCCCTAGAGGTGGGGAAAGGAGTTAAATCAGCTATATGATGCCTTCTCATCTTCATTTTCATGGTTGGACTCTTGAGGGAGAAGCTCTATTGTATATTTTACTTGTATTTCTGCAATTTGAGGAAAAGGAAGGCCAGGGTTTTGCAGACATCATTGTGGATTCTTGTGGATTATTGTATTGATGGTGTGTTTCCTACTTGTCATTGTAAGTGTGTTTATGTGTTCCATCTCTTATTCTATTGCTGCTAATTAAACAAAAGAAGTGATAAAGTTTGAATTCATGCATGCCATGCTCAGCTTTCAATTTTGTTTAATATTTATGTTTTCCACCGTCTAAAGAGGATTCAAAGTCATTGTTTGCCCTCTTTAGCTCCCTCTCTTTCTTCCTTGATCATCCATCTCAGCTTAAGGCATCAGCACAAACTCCTTCCTTGCCCCAAAGACCCACCTGCAAAAACTGAGCTCAATCCCCACACCCTGAATTGCACTCCCTCCAATTGCCACCAAAAACCCCAAAAACTTTAAATCAACCCTCCTTATCAGTTTACTAGCCTAATATCAGTGTTCCAAATTGGGTCAGCTCATCCTATTGAAAGATCTACCGAGTTTGACCGGAGAGAGCCTTCTCATACCCCGTAGGGCTAGCTACGAGGTGAAATGGTTTGATGTTGCCTTGAAGGTTTACCTTCCTCAGCCTAGGGTGAAATCTCAAGCGCTAACATAGTGGCGACCATACTGGGGAGAACAAACTTGTTTGTGGGTTGATGTGTTTGTTTCATAAGTCTTAGACGGAGCCTGAAGTTACGCCAGGAGCCTTCGAAAACGCTCTTGTTTTACATCAGCGTTAGTAGATAAACGTTGCTTCAGTCAATCTCCGTGAGCTTGTGAATACGACCACTTCGATTGCATTTTACCCCAGTACATGTATCAAATTCAGATCTGATGCTGATGGTGGACAGCAGTCAGACACTTATGCAGGCTGAACCATTCACCTGGCGACTCCAACTCGATCCAGACATTCCAGTGCTTGCTGATCCATTCATGCAATGGAAGGGTATGTGGCAGACCCTGCCCTGTGTGAAGCTGTAGAAGGAATAAGAAAGGCGTTAGCAGCTACTAAATTGGATGAAGATGTTTACAGTGCCTGGCTTCATTTGTTGAAATCTTCAAAGTCTTTCAAAATTGAATTGTGTGAGTTAATTGTTGAAAGAATTGAAGATGAGATTCAATGGTTAGATGAGCAGATTCAGTGTTATGATTTCCAAGACCCTAAAAAGTTCTTGGAAATCCTCCTTCCTTCACAACAAGCAATAACAGACTTGCCTATAGAGGTATACATTGACAATGTGCAGCTGGAAGTATGTGTTGCAGAGTTGGGGCAGCCAACAGAGTCCGGTGTCCGTGATCCTATTGCGGCATACATGGACACATTTTTCAGTTTTATTGACAGATCAGGTTGTCTTTTCCATGACCAGGGTCAGTACGTGCATGAAGGGCTGCCAGCATTTACATCTGTGACCTCGTGGCAGCATTCTCGAGCTACATCATTCTCAGGTTTACTTGAATGGTTAATTTGGCATTTTAGTATTACCTGATCTATTGTTTGTACAGCAGATTAGAGTAGATTTTGTAAATAAATAAGCAGCCATAAGGGCAGCATCTTGTTTTAGTTTGCTTGAAGATTGTTTGAGTTCAGTTTCAGTTTGAAAATAAGTCAAGAGTTGTGTTGATGATGACTCCATTGCCCAATGGGTGGAGGCACTGTCTGCTCTCCCAAAGTTCTGCGGTTCTTGGCACCTCCACGGAGCGGCAGCTGCCATCCCAAGTGGAGCCGATGTTAGACTCCGTCTCATGTCAGAGATTGATTCTTCTTCAAAACCCTGTTTTGAAGAAGAAATCATTAATGTGTTGTTTAAATAATTTATCTCCAGCTCTTCAAAAGGGAGCAGTTTCCTCAGCTCTTATCTCTGCAAAAGCACAAACACAATTCAAAACATCATCAGCAATCAGAGGCATTACAGTAGTATCTCATTCTGCACTGAAATAAGATTTGGGAAAAGGTCCAAGATGAAAACTGCAGAGGATTCAAGACTTTGCCTTGCATTACATCTTTCAAACAGTTTAGATGCTGGAACCCTTTTATTTCTCACACAAGAAGGCAGTCCCACAAGCAACAAATCGAACTATTCTCTTCAGTTCCCAGACAAAAGTTACAAGACAGCAGGATCAAAGTTTAACAACTTTAAAATTCAGGGTTCTGCAAGCCTTCTGCAAGTAAGCAATGGTTGGCACTTGCATGAATATATCCTTAAAGTTGACAGTTACAAATTTACTACAATTTATGCTGTATCCTATAAAGGAGAGCTTGATGGAGATAAGGTTTTAAAAATCTTGAAGGAAAACAAGTTTGCACCTTCTAGTTCAACAGAGGCAAATGAGCATTTAGAAAAGCAGAATGCTGTATCTACTGGGTTTGAATCTTCTTTTCCAATAGAAAGCAGTGAGAAGTTATCATATCATGGATCCCTTGGACACGTTACTCTAACTTCTTCAAATCACAACCAGAATGTTTCTCAGTCAGGTTCATGGGACTTTAGCGGTAATGACATCTCCTGGGATATGACATCCACAGGACAAATAATGCTGAGTACAAACTTAGTCTGGCGACTGAAAATGGGACCTGATTGTTCAAATGTTGAAATTGGTCCTACCTTCCTGAGATATGATCTATATGTGGAAAAAATAGAACAGTTACAAGCTCGCAGCCTATTACAGTGATCTGAATACATTTCTCTGTGGATTACATATCGCTTTGTCTAAATAATTCAGTGGTTAGATTCATAACTTGTGGCTCGTATATACTCTCATAGGCTCGCTCTTTGTTACACTCTATGTGGCCCATATGTATTCCCTTGCACTATTTATGTGGATCGTATTTCCGAAAGAAATGGATTCACCACGAAACCTTGGCCCAAAATCCTGAAATGTGCTGGCCCGAATTCCTATAGTTTTCCTAGCAAAATTGTGGGCTGTTTAGACTTACGCGTGAAGGTAATGGCTAGTTTGTAAGATCGTCTCGGTGAAACCAAAATATTCATTCCGACAAAGGCTTCAATTTGCCGTTGATGGAATTGTGAGCTCTGCACACCACAAATGGAGCAGAACATGGAGAAGCCAAAGAAAATGGGACGCCAGTGCGACATATGTGCACAAAAGAGAGCTGCTCTGAGAAGACCCAAGACTCAACAACAGGTATGCAGGGAATGCTTTTATTTTGCCTTTGAAGAAGAGATTCACAAGGTTATTATCGAGAACCACCTTTTCGGACCAGGAGAACGTGTTGCTATTGGAGCTTCTGGTGGTAAAGACTCCACTGTTCTAGCACATGTCTTGACAGAGTTGAATAAACGACACAATTATGGTCTAGATCTGTTCTTGCTATCAATAGATGAAGGCATCACTAAACGACATAATTATGTACATTTTGTGGAGTTTTTCGTCGCCAGGCTTTAGATAGAAGGGCTGCAACGGTAAGAGCAGATAAAATTGCAACTGGTCACAACGCAGATGATATAGCAGAGACTGTACTATTAAATATTCTTCGTGGAGATATTGCCAGGCTAAGTAGATGCACATTGATAACAACAGGGGAA
Organism: Pinus tabuliformis; assembly: GCA_031772625.1. NCBI lineage: Eukaryota > Viridiplantae > Streptophyta > Pinopsida > Pinales > Pinaceae > Pinus > Pinus tabuliformis. Next base: position 891,482,328 of record CM062811.1, read on the forward strand.
GATGGATCTATTCCAAAATGCAAGCCTTTTAAATACACATATGAAAAGGAGATCGTCATGTATGCATATCTCAAGAAGCTTGATTACTTCTCTACCGAATGCATTTATTCACCAAATGCATATCGAGGCTTTGCTCGTGATTTTATTAAAGAACAAATCAGACCAAGAGCAATCCTTGACATAATTAGATCAGGTGAGAATTTTCGCGTTTCTTCTTCAGCAAAAATGCCAGAACAAGGTGTATGTGAGCGCTGTGGTTATATTTCCAGCCAGAAATGGTGCAAAGCATGTGTTTTAATAGATGATTTGAACCGAGGCCTTCCAAAACGTGGAATTAATCGAACTAGGGGACGCCATGCTTTAAAAATTGATATGCCTGCTACAGATGGAGTAGCGCCCCTCCTCTGCACAGCTCTATAACAAGAAAGTCACTTTCAATGTAAACAGATGATGAGTTTCAGATCATGGGGAACCTGAGACAGACAGGATTCCGTTCCATGATTTCCGCCAGCGATTGATCCTTTGGAGATTTTGTGGGCGATGTGGCTCTTAGAAGACGGACTGTGAACTGTTGCCGATGCTACCATATAGCATGTGCTTGGATGTGTTAAACGCTGGGTGCAACCACGCAAACCTCTTTCAGTACAGTTGTCATCATAAGGATAGGTTTTTAGCTTAAAGGTCGTTGTATTGGCAAATGCAACGTGGCAAATCGAACTTAAGTCCAGATTATCTATTATAGCCAAAAATGCGATTTGGTTTTATCTCTTAATTGGCAGATCTGCGCTCCAGTTTTGGTCAATCATCAGCAGATTTAGAGGAAAGCTGCCTTACTTTAGGATAGAATATAACGCTCTTTTCTAATTTATGAAGTGTTAGTTAAAACAGCGCCCCTGTTTTGGGCAGCAATTTAGTTTTAATGTATTTAAAAAAAAAATTCATTTGTTTAGAGAGTAGTAGAGAGGGAAGTTTTTTCTGAGTGCTGAGTGCTGAGTGCTGGAACAGAGCTTTCAATGTACAGTTTTCTGCAGGGATTTTTAATGAAAATTTCACAGCTCTAACTTCTGAGATTCATGTGGTATGTTAATTTAGCATAAGTTTTCCCTTTGTCTCATATGTAAACTGTTATGTTTCATTCACCTCATGATCATATCTAATTGAGCAAATGAAGTGTTTAGGTAGGAATTCATAGTATTGTATGCTCCTCCTATAAATTTGCTCATATTCAATGTTTTCTTCTGTTTAAGGAGGATTCAAAGTATTATTTGCCCTCCTTAGCTCCTCACCAGTCTTGCCATCCCATTTAAAAATCTAGATTTGATGCTAAATTCCTTGCCTACCTTGCCTCAGTCGTCAACCTGTGTTGTTCATTATATTTCTCTGTTTGAAGCTGTGATTTTGCCCATGCAGCCCAGAAAAACCCCGTCATTAAAAACCCCAAATCAACACTTCCTAATCAGTTTACTAGCCTAATATCAGTGTTACTTTTGTGGGTCATCTCGCCATTGAAGATTTTACTGAGATTGACCGGAGAGAGCCTTCTCATACCCCGTAGGGCTAGCTACGAGGTGAAATGGTTTGATGTTGCCTTGAAGGTTTACCTTCCTCAGCCTAGGGTGAAATCTCAAGCGCTAACAGGTATAATCTGCTTGAGGTTTCTGAGACACCTCAAGGCAAGCCTGTTTTACTTTCTTCTCTGCAAACTTCAACTGCTCTTCTGATAGAGTGATACCTGTATATTTGCATCCGGTTTTCTTGACAGCCTCTAGGGCTAAGCTTCCCCAGCCGCAACCGATTTCTAGCACCTCATGGCTAGTATCTATTTGAGCTTTGCCTATCAATAAGTGCAATTTTCTTAGCTGCGCATCCTTCAACGGTTCCTCTGGTCCATGCTCACTTTTCCGGGCTCTCAGGGCTTAAATAACTCTTTCGTCTTACCCATAGTATTGAATATATACAAATCCGTTCCGCGATTTTTTTATTGTTTTCTCCAGAAACCCCACTGCCGGCACTAGAAGACTCTAACCTCGAATCCACACAACAATTTTGCACCGTGTTGTATCTGGGACGACGACGTCCATAAAATGGGCTACAACATAGTCACTTTAAAACACTGCAATGCTTCTTGATACTTTCAATTCCCTCAAGCGAGACCGAGCGACACCAATTCCACTGACACCTGTCTCTTGATGGACGCTCCCACCGTCATACCGCATGTCCCTTTATCTTACGGTAGTGGCACACGTCAAAGATTCAGATCCTTAATTTCATCGTTTAACACTAATCGCCATCTAAGAATGAATTTCAACGCGTCAGGTGTTTTAAATCGATGAGTGAGCACCGAGTGATTTATGCATGCAGGGTCGTTACAGGTGTTAGAGAATTTATAAGCGCATATCGTTAGTGAGGTATAGTTATATATTAATCATCCAATTCTTCCTGTTTGGTTTTAATTTCGGTGTCGAATTTCATAGTTTTCTGTGTTTGATCGGATCTAAATGTGATTATTTAATTTTGTCGATTAACGTTTTTCGCATTTGATATCAGTTGTGGTATCGATTTTCATCAATTTCTGTGCTTCTTGGAGATAATTTAGCGGACGAAGTGCCACTTGATTGTTTGAAGCTGCAAAATGAGTCCCATGTACGCGTATGGCGAACCCAGCCCACACGCCTATCCTCCATATTACTGGACTCCGCCAAATGTACCACGTCCCCAGCCAATTTCAGCGCCGTGGACAGAGCCTTATTATCGTTACAGAGAATCGCCGGAAAATTATTATGGTCATCCGCACGATTGTGGCTTTCAGATTTGGTGGCTGCTACCTCTGCATAAGCATTTTCTGTTGCTCTCCTACATATTCCTCTCTATTCATAAAAGAATTTATGTTTGTTTTAGATGTGTACTCCCCAAATTTTCCCAAATTGGATTTTTTTCTAATACAATTTTAATTCTTTACTGTATTGAATTTGAATTGACCTTGTTTCATAATGTAGTAGCTCAAGCTAGTGATGAACTTGCTTGAATGAAAGGTATTTCTGTTTGATTTCATTCATGCATTTTTGTGAACAAGCAAGATTTGTGAGATCGCTGAAAATATTATGAATATCTTGATGTTAAGCAAAATGCAACATCTTTCTTAATATTTCTCGAGATGGATGGTCAATGTTTCATCATCAGTCTGCCTGCCTTTTTCTTACAAAATCAAATGAATATAATTATAAGAGTCATGATGGGGATACTGGTAGTATATCAGGAAGGTTACAGTAACATTTTATCTTATCTACCATGCATTCCAGAAACTTTGTATATTTAGAAGCATTCATGCCTATATCTCAGTTGACTGTATTCCTTGTGATGAGCAGGGGTAGGCAGATTCACTGCCTAGAGATCAAAATAAGTAAAATTGAAATGAAAATAATAGAATGCAGTTTACTTGATGATAAGAGATGCTCCTATAGCATATAGTAGAGACTTGAATCTAATATCACTGTCTTCCATCAATGGAAGGAACCTGCATAAAATAAGTAATAAATGCATTTCTGTTCTAATTATTGTATTGTTTAATAGGTATCTTGGTCCAGCTTCCACTACCACGACACATCAATGAAGAGAAGATACTGAGTGCAATAAGCATAGAAAAGGATGTAGATGGGTTTCATCCTCTCAACATTGGCAAACTTGCAATGAAGGGAAGGGAACCTCTATCTGTTCCATGTACACCAAAGGGGTGCCTAGAACTCTTACAAAGGAGTGGGGTCTCCATATCAAATAAAAGAGCAGTTGTGGTTGGAAGGAGTAACATAGAAGGATTGCCAGTTGCATTGCTGCTAATCAAATTAGATGCAACTGTGACAATGGTGCATTCTAAAACTTCAGATCCAAAGAGTATAATAAGTGAGGCGGATATCATCATAGCTGCTGCAGGACAAGCAAACATGATCAAAGGAGATGAATTTTGCACCCCTTTGAATTTGTCATAGCAGCTTCGAATCTCAGTCCAGAAGGCTCAGATCGTAATAATTTAGATCACAGCCCATGACAACTTGTGTAGGAAAATATTTTGGAGAAGCATAACAGTATTGCTTAGATGATTGCAAAGCAGCAGTTTCTGGATTACTTTTGTAATTAATAGCTTACAGTTCTGGTTACCTAACGTTGCAGAGTGCTAACAGACAGTTTCAGCATGATTTGAATGGCTTTACCACCACCTTATTTTGATAATTTTAAATCTTTTAACAAACTTAACAGGTCCGAAAGTTGAACCAGCGCTCTGATACCATATGTAAAGACCGTCCTACGTTAAAGAAGTTAAAGAGTCCTTACCGAAACTGTAAAGATTGCTGAAACTGTGAAGCTGTATTTAATTGACTTGATGGAGTACTTACCTGATCTGCTACGCCCGGCTGTTGCGATGAGGATGCTGCAGAACTTCTCTCGTTACCGAATGACCAAACCACCCAGCCGAACCGAGTATACCTGGATACTCAATCCAGTATGCCTCTCATCCGAAGCATACCGTTCCCCCGTGCCCAGAGACTTCAAAACAAGTAAGGCTCAATAGTTCCGAATTATAAGCAGTATGGATAAATCTCCTCCCATTCTTCCTTCAACAGCACTCTCCTTCTCCCCCCCCAGACATAGAACACCCCCCCTCCTTTATAGCAGAGGTTCCTCCCCCTCTACGCATCAGATCACCGCCTTTATGAGAGGATAAGATTATGTAAGGCGGTGACCGCTTGTCCAGATATTTGCCTTTAATAGAATCAGATCTTCATATATCGAATGGTGTCACAACACTTTAATTATGACAGATGGTACTTTAATTTAAATAATATAAAAAACATGATGATTTTAAATATTACATATTACTTTATGTCTTATAAAATATCAAGTTTAATCATAAGGTTTATGGGTTTAGTTTTATTAGTACACAATTTGGGTTATATATGTAGACAACTCAACTATATCTCTTACTGAGTGTATATTTCTTCTATTTACGAGAATTAGGTATTTAATTTACCCCTTGATAATTAATTCATTTATCTTATATTTAGACATTCTCCATGAATAGTCGATATATAGTCGATGTATATATATATATATATATATATATATATATAGATACTAGTGCATTGTATATGATGCATGCATATGTAGCTATCATATGCATGCCTCACATGCATGCTAATATTGCTATGTGGTTCGGGATTTGAGATGGGTTGTTACACTGTGGTATAAGTCCCTGCATTCTCAACTGACAAAGAATCTGTCTTTCTCTTTCTGAAGGTGGCTTTATGGGGGAGTTGCGAACAATGGTGCCCACTGTCTCCTTGAGCTATCTGAGGATCTGCTCAAATATGTGTTGGGTGGTGCTGTGAACATTTTTGAAGAGTCTATTGTTCCTTTCTTTCCAAACATTCCAAATTAAGAAACCTGGACTCAAAACCCAAGCCATGCAGAGAAACTCATACTCAGAAAAGTTTTGTCTCCAGTTATTTAGGGTGTTGATAATGCTATCTTTGTCCCTGTCCGTCTGTTGGAAGATTGTAGCAAAAGAATCCCACAACTCAGAGGTAAAGGTGCAGTCATTGAGAAGGTGCTCGATTGTCTCCTCTTGGGCTTTACAGAGCTGGCATCTAGAAGGTCCTATAACACCCCTTTTTCTAATGTTTTCCCAAGTCAGAATTTTCTTGTGGTGAACCAACCACATGAAGATTTTAATTTTCATCCATCCTTGATGCTTCTAGAGGTTCTGCCATACCTTGTCCGGAACTTGGGAGTCCAGCTCTAGAGACATCTTCTTGGCTTCCTTAATATTGAAGTTGCCTTCTTTATTGTTGCCCCATCTGAGTTGATCATGTCCTTCAGAAACTAGAATCTTCCTTTGATCCAACATTCGCATTAGTACTTCTGTTTTTTCTTTCAAAGGGTTGTCATCCCTAGGTTCTATGTTTTTCCAGTTTCTCCATTTATCTTCTGGACTGGGTGGATCCCAAAAATCTTTAACTCTGAATAGCCCTTTGTTGTCTGTTTCTTTCTTTAGGTCCACAAAGTCCTCTCTTAGCAGAGTTTGTTCTTGTTGCCATCTATCCTCCCAAAACAGCGCAAGGTCCCCTTCTCTGATTTCCCAGAAACTGTTTTTCTGCACTAAGTCTCTATTCTCCCAGGCCTTATTCCAGATGTGTGATCCTTTTATGGTTCCTGTCATCCTTATATGATCATTCTCTTGCCAAGAGCTGGCATATTTTTCTTTCCAGACACGAGCCCACTGAGCCTTTGGCTCTTTTACCCACCGCCATCATAACTTTGCACCTAAAACTTTGTTGAGAACCTCTGGATCATCCAGACCAAGGCCCCCATAAAATTTTGGTTTGCAAAGTTTATCCCAGCAACACTAAGGCCCATTTCCTTTTCCCTTCCCCTTTACCCCAAAGAAAGTCTCTTTGAATTGTTCTAATTTGTTGAAAAACTCCCTTTGGAGCTAGAAGTGTTGAAAGCATGAAAATGGGGATAGATTGCAAAACAGCTTTTGTCAGCACCAACCTGCCTGCCAAGTTTAAAGATCTTATTGTCCATTTTCTGATTTTATCCTACATCTTATTGATGATCGGCTCCCAGATGCTTTTGTGCAAAGGTTTAACAGTAAGAGGAACTCCCAGATATTTGGAAGGAAGGACCTCCCTTTGAAAGCCTAGAATTCTGGAGATGTTTCTCTGAATAGCAATATTAGTATTAAAGAAAAAAAATCTTAGATTTGGACAGATTTACATCCATACCTGTGGCCATAGCGAAGTCATGCAGGATTTGTTTATAAGCAAGAGCTTCTTTTACTGTGGGGATTCCCTGCAGCATAGTGTCATCCACAAATTGTTGATGGGACAAAGCATTCCCATTGTCAGAAAGTTGGATACCCTTGATATGACCCCCATTTTTCTCATGCTTGATAGACTGCCCAAGTCCTTCCATCATGAGGATGAAGAGGAAGGGAGATAGCGGGTCTCCTTGTCTGAGACCTCTAGATGGAGAAAAGGTCTTGGAAGGAGAACCATTGACCAATATTGAAAAACTAGAAGAAGTGACCAGTGCCATTACCCATCTTACCCAGTTATGATCAAAGCCAAAGGCAAGAAGGACCTTCCTAATATAGGTCCAATTCAACTTGTCATAAGCTTTGGCAAGGTCCAGTTGCATAATCATGCCAGCCTTCTTATTGCTCGTCAATGAGTGCACCACTTCATGTGCTTGAATGATATTATTGAGAATTTGTCTACCCTCCACATAACCTGATTGCTCCATAGACACTAGAGTAGGGAGGAAGGGTTTGAGTCTATTGGCTACAACTTTGGATATAATTTTATACACCACGTCGCATAAAGCTATGGGTCGAAACCTATCTGGAGTCTGAGCATTGTCCTGCTTGGGGATCAGGGATAAGAATGAAGTATTGAGCGCCTTTAGAATGGTTTTATTCAACCTTGAATCTTCCACCACATTCATAATATCTTGTTTAACAATGTTCCAACAAGCTTTGAAGAAATCCACATTAAAACCGTCAGGGCCTGGCGCTTTGCCATTCTGCATTTCCTTAACTGCATCGCTGACCTCCTCTTCAGTAACTGGCTTGTTGAGATTGAAATTGTCCTCTCTAGACACTAGCCTGGGTATATGCCTTGTTAAGTTTCTGATAAAGAGTTCTCTGTCTGCATTGGACTCCTTTGCTATGCCTTGAAAGTGTTGTACTAGCACAGATTCTATATCTTCATGGGAGTTGCACAGATGACCTCTCTCGTCCTTGATTGAAAAGATCCTATTATGAGATCTGTTCACCATGGTGGATCTGTGGAAAAATTTGGTATTCCGTTCCCCTTCTTTTAGCCACTGAACTCTGGATTTTTGTCTCTTGTTTGCATAATTTCTCCCATTCTTGCTAAAGTTTGGTAACTTGGTCATCTCTGACTCTATCAAAGCCCTCTACAATAAGAGTTTGATTGAGTTTCTGCATCTTGTCTTCAACCTCTTTTTTTGCTGCAAAAATATTTCCAAATACTTTTTTGTTCCAGTCTTTGAGTCTGAGCTTGATGTATTTAAGTCTTTTGTGAAGCAAAAACATTCTAGTTCCCTGAATGTGCAGATCCTCTTTCCACCATCTTTCTATGTTACTAATGAAATCGGGGTGGTTAAGCCAAATATTTTCAAATCTGAAAGGCCTATTCTTGGGGGAGCCGATGCCCTGCACCTCCATATGAACAGGCCAGTGGTCCGAGCCACCAAAAGGGAGAATTCTCACTGTCATTTCCTTGTCTGTGAGCATAAGGTCCTCTGAAATTATGAATCTATCTAGTTTTGAGGCCACTTGAGCTTCCCCTCCTCTCTTGTTGTTCCAGGTAAAGAGGCCATTATTCATATCAGTGTCAACTAGCTTCATATTATCTATAAAATTTAGAAATGTTGTAGAATCTTTATTTAAAGTTCTTGTTCCCCTTTTTTTTCCGAGAGTGATTTGATCATGTTGAAGTCCCCGCCCAATATCCAGGGAACTGCTGCATGTCTATCTCTGAGTTCTACCAGAGAATCCAAAAATTTGATTTTATCATCCAGTCTTTGCGGCCCATAGACATTCGTGACCAAGTAAGTCACGCTGTCTCCCACAGGTTGTATAACCACTAATAAATAGTTCCTAGATGCCTCAGCATCTATTATGCCAATCTTGTGGGGGTTCCAAAGAGTGAGTAAGCCTCCAACTATATTATTTGCTTTAACTTCAAGAAACTCATATTTATTGAGCCACTTACTATTAAGTTCTCTGATTTTTTGAATGGAACATTTAGTTTCCTGGATAAAGATCATATCCGGAGCATCTTGTTTCATTCTATTGCTAAGTAATCTTTGCTTCCTTTTATTACCTAAACCTCTGATATTCCAAGATGTGAACTTCATCATTAAAGATTTGTAAAGGAGTAACTAGATAGGTCTTTCATCTTACCTGAATCAATCATTAGCTTTCCACATTCCATCAGTAGCTCGTTCTGCTTTTTTCTTCCTCTTTTCTTTCCTGGGTTTCTGGGAGCTAGTCCTGGTGTAGATTTCATAGATTTCACTCCTTCGTTATCCGATCTTTCTTTGTTGCTTTGTTTTTCCGTTCCTTTGTCCTGAGTTTTCCATAGGAACAGTTGTTGTACTCTGTTGAACTCTTCTTGAGGTAATGAGTCTACCCCTCCCATGGTTCCCTGTTTCAAGAATCCTTCCAGATCTAGGTTTTCTCTATCCAGAATCTCCTGCAATTCCTGATCCTCAGTTTCCATCTCACTTTGAATCATTTCTTGATCCATCTCCAGTTCTTCATTATATGGCATTATTTCTTTCTGTTTAGTAGCATCCCGTGCTTGTTCCCTATTATCTTCTTTCTCCTTTTCCTCTGAGTTTCCTTCCATTACCTGATCTTCCTTTGATATTCCCTCCTCTTCTTCGAGAACCTGGAACCTGTTCAAATTGGCCTGTTGTCTTTCTGTTTGTTGTTGTTTTGGCCCCCTTTTGCCTCCTTTCCCTCTGTGTCCCACTTTGTGAAAGCTTTCATTATCCTTCATAGTGGTTGCTTTGTCTTTGTTCTCTGTTTTGCTAAGGGGACAGTCTCTAAATAGGTGCCCATGCTCATGGCATCTGCGACATCTAAAAGGAATATGTTCGTAATCTATTGTTTGTACCCATTCTTCATCAAAAACTTCCAAGATGACCTCGTCTGGTAGGGCTCCTGAAAGATCCATCTCAACACATATTCTTGCGAAGGAGGTGTATTTTCCCCATCTGGTGGCTTCAGAGGCTTTAACAAAACGTCCTAGTTTGTTTCCTATGGCAGATAACGATTCCTCTTGCCAGTAATCAAGAGGAAGGGAGTAGAGTCTTACCCAGACCGGCACCGAGGTAAAAGTCTCTCTCTCTGGAACAAAATTCATCATCCACGGCCGCATATAGAGGCCCGCTGCTGCATAGAAGTAGGGTCCTCCTTCAAACACTCTGTCTTTATCCTCAATATTTGTGAAGACCACAGTGAAGAAACCTTTTGACCCAAGGTGTAGGTCAATGCTTCCTTTCGGTTTCCAATGATATTTGATCCATGTTTGTAGTGCCTTTTCAGTGGGCCATAATCCCATGAATTTACAAATGATAGCATAGGTCCGCATGTGATCTCTGTGCGCCTGCAGGGCAGGATCATTTAAAACAACTCTGGGAGTGACCTCAGCTTTGGGTTTGCAGGGCCCCTTTTGTGCCTTGTTTTCTAATCCCTGTTTTTTGTCTTCTTCCTCCTTATCTTTCGTGCTGTTGTCATCTCTTGGTCTGGTGACCTCCTGATCCCCTTCCATATTCTTATCCTTGTTTCCTGTAGGTTCTCTGACAGGTTCTAGAGGTTTCTTGCCCCTGCTGGCCACTGCCTGCCTGTAGGAGGGAGTGGAGCTCCCCCCTTTGCGCGCCTCCATGGTGCTCAGAAACCTGCAACCTAGTTGTTTGTTGTTTCCTCACACATTTCCGAGACACAACTCTAAATTGGGAGAATCTCAATAAGGACATGTAGATCTTATGAATACTCATTACACATTCAAAAATTGAATTTGTTTCCAACAACATTGAAGGATAAAGCTCTTAGATGGTTCATGAATTTAGGAAAAAATTCTATAAGGACATGGGATGATATGAAAAGAGTATTTTTGGAAAAATATAAAAATCATTACAAACACCATGACCTTAGAAATGAAGTCTTTAAGATGAATCAAAAAGAGGATGAAAATCTAGAAGACCTAGTGGAGAGATTTACTTATAATATCAAAAGATCTAAAATGCATAATTTAGGATCAGACATATTAAAACTCTCCTACTAAATTCTATAAAGGATGAATGGATTGATCTTCTTAACCTGGTGGGAAAAGGAGATGTTTATCAATTGTCATTTCAAGAGATTTGTGAACTATGCAAGAACATATCAAGAGGAAAAGCAAAGTATGGAAGATCTCCTCAAGATCTAGTTACGCAAGGGAAAGTAAGTTGACAATGGGATTGGTAAGTCAAACTGAACTTAACAATTTGCTAAACATTCTTGGTAATTTAAATGAACAAATTGAGATGCTAAGAATGCAAAACAAGCAAAAAGTTGAAAATGTTGCTTTGCATGAATGTCCACTTGATAACATTAAAATTTGTAAAATTTGTGCAGGATCACATACTACTAAAGATTGCCCATCATTACCAGGGTTAAAGGCAGTTTACCAAAAGGATAATGGAGTGAATCAAGCTCCAAGAGGACCATGGCAGCCTCATCAACCCAATATGATGCAATATCCTTGTGCACAATTTCAAGGTTATGCACAACAATCTCAAAGTAATTGGCAAACACCTTTGCCTTGGCAACCTTGGCCATCTCAATCCCAATCTCAAAACCAATCTTGGAAACAGGGTTGGGAAGAGCCTTACAGAGGAAATCCACCATATACTCAATCTTTCCCTCACTATCCTCAATACCAATATCAATGTTATCCATACCATTCACCTCCACCACAACATCAATTTCACCCTCAGTTAATCTCAATTCAACCTTTCCCATTACCACACACACAAACACCCCAAAGATCCATTCCCACTCCACTACCTGCACAACCATTTCGAATCCCCAACAATAAAACACCTCAATCCACTTACAATGTTGAGGTATTGCAAAATGATTCACCAACTGTCATTGAAGAACAACAACCAGAAGAAGAAGATTCAGATAAGATCCAAGAATCATGGATGCCCGTCAATAAAGAACAGTTGTTGGAACCTAAGATTGAAAATTTTCATGCATGCCTATCACCAGATTCAATGAATGGAGATCACATATGTGAGGACTTGCATGGCATGATAGAAGGAAGACAAGATTATATTGAATCTTGGTTCAAGATAGTCATTGGATCCCAGTATTCCATTCTTCAGTATCTTCTAACATCATCTCAATTAAGACAATTGGTCTCTCATACACGGGTACGTATCAAGGAATATATTTCAAACCTACATATGAGTATATCTTTCATTTTGTTACACACATGGCTCCATTGGAAACATTCATATACTTAAAAATAAAATAAAAATCAAATAGATAAATTAGGAAAAATAAAATCAAGCTTGATTGCATTTTTTTCTTAATTGCATTTTTTTTTTTGAACTTTAAATTTTTAGATTATATTTATTTTCTTGCATTTTTTTTTTAACCTCACAAAAATATTATCAATAAAAAATCATGTTTTAATTTTAGATAATAAAAAAATCATATTAGATTTTCATTAAAAACAAAAAAAATCAAAATTTTTTTATTGTCAATATATATAGCGAAAAAAAAAAAGGATCAATAAAATGTTTTTTTTTAATTTATATAGAAATATATATATTTTTTAAAAGAACATATATAAAAAAATTTAACAAAAACACATCAATATATATATATAAACAAAAAACAAAAAAAAACAAAATCATTTAAATTAACAAATAAAAAATAAATAAAAATACAAAACAAAACATTTAAAAAACAATAAAATACAAACATATAATATAAAATAATAAAAAATGCATAAAACCAATGCAACAAACTTACCACAAAACATTTAAAATGAAATACAAAATCAATGCATAGTCATTGAGTACAAAACGAATGCATAGTCATAAATTGTGGTTTGCATACTTATTAAAAACCTGCCATAAATAAATTGTAAAAGGATTCCGTCAGGGCTCTGAGCTTAGGCGCAACTACTGATTTGTATAAAAATGATAGCGACCTGTTGAAAGCGAGGGCGACGATGGTGAAAGTGCATCCTTGAAATCCATTGTTCGAAGCAAGCTCCTGCGAAAAAATAAAAATAAAAACAATCTAACTGCGCAATCGCTTAATAACTAAAATCATAATTGTAAGTCTGGTGGTTAGATCCATTTTTGCAGGGTAAGAGAATGCATTTGAATTAAATATAATAATCCCAGTGTTGTTTTAGAAATTTTACAGGTGGTCGTAATGGTTGGGCAGTTGGAAAATTAGCGGAATGCCTGGTGATGTTGATATGAGCAAAATCCTCCAAAACCCATGTGTCTGGAGGAAAATCGGGATTTCTATTCGCAGAATAAGGAGGAAGAAATCACGCCAAGGTATTCTCCAGCATGATCAAAGAATTACGATTTTGCAGATTTTTCGCTGCAGAAAGTGCTGCTCCATAACGATGGCCACATAAGCTCATTTTTCTGTGCGCAGATTTTATTCAGCATTGGTTAACAATTGAATTTGTTTGATTGTAGGTATGTTGCAGTTGGGAAAAGGACGCATCAAGCCCACTCACCTCAGTTGATTGGAAAAGATTATTTGGCTGCTAGTTCAAGATGGAAAACATTTTTCATCATAGCAGTTTGCCAGAAATGTGTAGCAGTTTTTGACATGTCATTTTAAAATACGTTTTATGGCCAAATGAAAACGAATTTAAAAAAAACTAAAACATGGGTTTTTCGCAGAACGAGGTTAATTATATATTTCCCAAAAACAATTTTCTCAAATTCGTAACCGTTTCAAATATTTTTAGGGTTCTTTGCAGCCTTATTTTCTAGGTTACTTGAAAAAAAACGGTTTCTAAAAGAAATCGAGTTTGATTGAGTCCATAAGAAAGACGTCTTGGTGTTGAAGGAGAGCAGCTTCAAGCAAAAACTGTTATGAATTTTATGCGCCATGGTGCGGGCATTGCCAGCGCTTGGCTCCGGAATATGTTGTTGCTGGAGTTTTCATTTTCAAAGCCGTTCACTTTCAACGCTTTGACTTTTCATTTTCAACCATGGCAAATTTCAATATTACGTAGTTTTTTTTCTTGTTACATTGTGAATGTTATACTTTATGTTTCATGTTGTTATGATTTGTTTTATATGTGTTTTTGTTTGTAACATTTATGGATAATGATTTGTTACTTTTTGTTATGTTGTTAGTTTTAACATTATATGTGTTTTTTTTATGATTTAATGTTTTATGTATATAATGTTATGTCATTGTTTATAGGTTTGTACATATGTTTTTTTATATGTTATGTTTTGTTTTTAAAGTGTATATATATATGTTGTGTATAATGTTTGTTTTTATTTTTATTTTATTATTTTTAATTTTTTTGTTTGTACTTTTGTTTTATATATGTTATGTTTTGTGATTAGTATGTTTAATTTTTTTTGTTTTTATATTTTACTTTTTAGTTTTGTAAATATTTCATTAACTTTTAGATTGTGTTTTATTAATTTTTTAAGAAAATTGCCATGGAAAATTGTCATAAAAAAAAAAAAAAAAAAAAAAAAAAAAAAAAAAAAATTGATGTGAAATTCATTTAGTGACTGGAGCAAATTGAGAAAAAGTTGTTGTGATGGTCCACTCAAACACACCTGTCGAAGCAAGATAACAAAAAAAAAAAATTGTTCTATTTGCTAATTTTTCTGGAAGAGGTATTGATCAATTTGAAGATTGGACTGGTTATTTGTTCATAACAAAAATGCATAGTTGTGTGTACTTAACTGTCTGTTCAGGATTTTAGCTACAGAAACTGCGCAATTCTGCAGCTGAACAACAATTCTGCAGCTGAAAAACAATTCTGCAGCTATGTATTTAACTCAATGATCTACTTGTCAACAATGCATTCTAATCAGAAAATCATGATCAAAATTTATTGGATTTGTCTAATGATGATGTTTTCAAGCATGATGCAGGAAAGAATAACTATGAAAGCGCTTTATCTGCAAGATCAATTGATGAATTTTCAATCGAAGATTGTTTTACAGGAATCATCTAGTATTCGCAAATAATATTTCTTTATCTTTAAGAAATGCTATGACTCAAACATAAATTGAGGAAATTGTTTTCTTTTAGAAATTGGATTTATTATCACAATTGTGAAATTGGACTAACTATTTGAAATAACACCACGTCATGAACCTGTTAATTATGCAAATTTTTCGTATGTATCAAAAAGAAATTGATCACTTCTCTTTGAACACACTTACGTTTTATTGCAATGTTAGTGCCATGTTTATTTTCAGGTTCCAGGACAATCGGAGAATTGAAGGAAGCCAATTATGCATGATTGGTTTTCTATGACCAATTTCAAGAGATATGAACCAATTGAATCCATTTCTATCATCCATAAATGCCATCATTTTTCCTCTCCAAACTCACAAGCTATCCAAACATTTTTCGCTAAACATTGTCATCACCATTTTCGTTGCAAAGAGTTGCATGTTTCCTTCACATTTTCCATAATTTCCATTCATAGAGACATTCAGCTCACTTACATGTTGATTTGTCCTTTTTCTTTCCGTTCACTTGTTTACCCTCTTGTCATTTTCCTTTCCATTAAATAAATCCTGCTTGATGCAAATTTTCCATCCATAGTCCTTCCAAAATCATTATTCCATACTCGCGTTAGATGATGGGGGATTCATTAATGCCTCCCTTCTAACAAGTCTTGGCCTATTGACATCAACACACTATCTAGGTTCAGGGCTAGAGTCCTTATTAGTACCTTGAGGCTTGTATGCATCAATGACAAGTTCTCTCACCGACAATCATGGGAATACATCAATGTCCCTTGATCGTTGGATCTTGCAAGTGGCTCGACATCAGCGCATCTATTCACAATTTGCAAGATGTACGTAGGCACCTTGGCACTCATTTACATTAATGGCAAGTTTGCCTCGCATTGGTTAACAACATTCATCAATGGTCAGTAATCCAATGACTTCTCTTCATGCTCGACAACAACACATTTATTCACATGACTAGAATTGTACCATCGGGGTTTGAAGCAGGTGAAAACTATACCATTTCAGCATTTTGCAGCAGATACAGTAGATTTAGCAGCAGAAATAAAGAATCCACTTTCACCACCTCATCCACCATATATGCAACCAAGAAGCAGATGAAATGCTACATTCCATTACATGATCCAGCAGCAGCTACAACTTCTCTACATATGCACAATTTGTCCACTTCCTAGGTAAGTAAAGGTATGTTCTTTTTTAGCTTTTAATCATAGAATTCCTTGAATACTGAAATTATAATATTTGGAAAATACTTCACCATATTTCCTTTTCTCATTTGAAAAAAAACCGTAAACACCTTTAGTTTGGGGCGGGGGGGGACGGAGGGAGGAACATCCATTTATTATCACATCCATATCACTTCATTTCATTCTGACATACTTGTCCAAATCGTTATAATTGCATTATGGTTCAAAAGTTACGTGATTTGCAAATAAATGCCTAAATGATGAGCATATTATATGGCTGATTTAAAGATGCATCTAAGTCACATGACACGAGGACACGAGACACGGAGGACACGTAAATACGAGTATTCAATACGAAACGCAGCGAGCTGGAAACAGGACATGGGGGACACGTTTTATATATATATATATATATACCGAAATATAGTTTTTTATCCATATTAAATTGCAAGTTGTAGCTTATCTAATCAAATTAAAATATAATTACTTCTCAAAGTTCATAGTTCACTTTAAAAAAATAAATAGATTCAAAATTTGCTATTTAGAAATTAGAATGTGATATGCTTGGTCTTGATTCTTGAATACCTCTACCCTCACACAAACGAATGATGGATCTGCTGCTCCAAGGGCAGACTTGTGCATACAAATTGAGCAAAACAACTCAAATTTCCCCAGAGATGAAGCTGTTGATGTCAAACATGCAGATGAGGGCATTTTAGAAGTGAGAAAACAGCGCCCTATCCTTGCTAAAAATTGCCTACAAGGAGCAGTCAATATTTTGAGAGACCGTTTGGAAACCCTTGGTGATGAAAGCACATAAGGAAGTGCAGGCTGATAACAATGTAGATATTAATGAAGGAGCAGGTCAGTTTAATGACAAACATAATAAAAACATCCTTAACCTACAGAATGGATCAAACAAGGGGATATTTACGACACATGGACATGGCTGCAAAGCTAGTAGACATACTAGCATTAGAAAACGATCCCACAAACATTTAATTTTGAAAACAGTTTTGAGTTTGCAGATTTCAGAAATGGGGCAAGCGGAAGCTGCAACACAAATAAGTTATAAGTTTATAACTTAGAAACGGTAAACGGAAACCCCATCAATCATATATAAATTATATAATGATTAATCAAATAATTTACAAAACCGTAAACGTGAAGTTTGAACACGGGTTTACGGGTTTACGGGCCGGTTTTCTTGAATGCTGAAGCCTGAACGCTGCACAACACAATCGGCACCACACTCTGCTCCAAACTCAGTTCAAACAACAACTCGCTGCTCCACACGACAGCTCCACACACACAACAGCTCCACACGACAGCACACGACGAAAAGAACCGGGAAAAATCCATTGCGTGGGCTTTAAACTACACTTTTTAGTGGGGTACATATTCAACCGGAGGAAAAACGTTAGGGCAACGTTTTCGATCAACGGAATACGCGTTTTCCAGATGCAGGACACGACGAAAACCGGCGAATACGTTTTACGTTTTACAAGACACGATGAAAAACGTTTTCGACATGTTTTAGGGTTGTTTTCGTGTCCGGCACGTAAAATACGGGACACGGGACCTTCGAGGACGTGTCCCGTGACTTAGAGATGCATTCTTAAATATGTTCAATGAATCTTGTTGCAACAAAAAGAAACAAGGTATTGGTACACAAGAACCAATACTAATTAAAATTTGGTTGTCACACACGAACCAACCAAACATGTTGCAATTTCATGTATGACAAGGAATACTTTGCAAAAAAAAAATGAAATTGTCAAATGCAAACTTTAAGGACAATTAATATAAGCCAAGCTCATTCAAAAGCAAATCATGATTAAGCAATGCAGTAGATTGCATGAGGACATGCAATAACGTCAGTTGGGGGGTATGTAGAGTCTCCAAAATGTATTCAAAATATCATCCACTTTCACCTTTATCGCCACCATTTCACTCACATGTCGCAACTCCATGACCATATAACCATTCATTACCCTCCATTTTCATATTATATGGGTTCCATTTGTATTTTCCAAGAGTTAATGATTTCTAGTATTATAAGTGAATTAAATGGTTTAAACTTAGAAAAATGACATATACTTGTTAATACTTAAAAGTGGCTTGAGTTTCATGACATGCGTAGGTCATTTGGAAGCTTCCAAGGCACCCTTATGTGGCTTTCAATGCTCAAATTCGAATTCCCTTCAAGATATGGAAGAAGATTTGGATAAAGGTCAAAGAAGATACGTTCTCATCATTACCTATTTGAGTTTTAACTCTATGAAATTTTCTAGGGATCTAGGGAGATAATAATGGACCTCCATTAATGAGGTAGTTTCTTATGTTTTTGTATAAATAGGAGAGCCTCCTCCTTTCAAAGGCATGTGTAAAGTTGGGGAAATGCTCATGTTTTGAATATAAAATTTGGATTTGGCACCATGTTCATGAGTGATGTTCACTTTGATTTGGTTATGCTTGTATTTGGAGCCTCTCAACTTTCCATCCCTCATGCTTTTGGATTGGCCACCTATAATGTGTGAGATTTATTGTTTTTCATAGATTAAGATTTATTGCTTTCATATCTAGAGGTTAAGAATGATTGTTTTTGCTTTCATTTCATATCATGTGGTTTTGATTATTCATTTCATAGGATCCTGATTTGATAATGCACACATGATTCCTTAGAGTAGATTTCATTTCATGCAATTTCATTTCTGAAAGAGTGGTGTGCTTTTCAATTCCTGCAAGTCTGGTAGATTAAGATTTCAATTCCACGCACTGTACTATAATTTCTTTTGAATTGATTATTGAATTAAAATAGGTGAATTTGGTTTGTCGTTATTTGGTTTCGTAGTTAGGTTGATCTAAATTGGAAATTAATTTCTAGCATATACAGTGCACACATGCTTCGCAAGTTTTACGAAACCCCCGGGTTGACAATTAGATGATAGGTAATTAATTTGCCTCAACAAACTATAGCCCAAGCGAAGATTAAGTCGACCATATAAAAAACAAGAGATCCAAGAAACAGTGATTCTTTCCCAAGCCTGTGAACTTGGAGGCCAAGGACTGAAGTACCTACAAACACTATGTATTTATCTATAAAAAAAAATTGTATCACATGAGGAATCAAACCACCTAAGATTAGCCCAAAACTATCAAAAGCATGATTTTCTCTCCATCTAATAAAAAAACATATCTTACCAATATTCAGCACAACGTAGAGATGCTCGTAGTCAGCACATACCACAAATCAATAAGCAAGAACACCTTGAATTGCACCCCAAAATCTTTTATTATGATAGAAAAAATAGTTCCCAACAAGACAATAGTTTACACAATGCTTCAGCAACAATTCTAGCGAGATCAAGATGACTAGAGACTCAAATGACTCTAATTTATAGATAAATCCTCCAAATGGAAAAATCACGGCTAGTTTCTTTGATCCTTATCAAAATAATTTTGGTCGTTGATAAGCACTTCAAGATCTTTTAATCTTCGCCCTTGATTTTTTATTTTTGAGGAATTTTCGAATTTATCATTTAATTCTATTTTAATTAGCTCAAAATTAATTATTTAGAACTAATTTCCTCAAAAAATTGACTTTGACTTAACCACCAAGGTCCAAGGGTCCAACTTTTCTTGAAAAAAGACAATATTCCCTTGGTGTAGGACATTTAAAAATTGATTCCTTCAAGAACCATGAATTTTTGCATTTGGAGAATTTATTTTCCTACACAATTTAATTTTGACTTTAATTAATTAATTTTCTAGCTTAGGATTTAATTTTATTTTGCTATAAAAAATAATTACTTTACACATGAAGGGATTAATTATTTTTCCAACCCTCTAATACATATGATTTTTCTTTTACAAGACTCAAAGAGAGAATACACATTCGTATAGACCCTCAAGACAAATAACCCATCCGCGACTCAATATGATCTAGTAAATCAAGTGATTTGTAATAAAATAATTTAGCCAATTAGCTTAAATTATTCCCAAACCACTTTTACGTCAGACTTGACTAAAATACTAAGACTCACCTAATAATTCGACAAAAAATTTCACCCTAGCTTTGGGGCTTTAAGCTCGAGGGAAAAAACTCTTATGATTAGCTGTGTCAGAAAACACATGTAATCAGTGAGGTTAAGAAACCTCCTAAGATGGAATTCGTCATCAAATTATAGGCTTACCTAAGTTGTTACATAGACTCATGGTTTTACTAAGATCATTTAAAATATATAACTTGCAGAATGGGATAACTATGACACACAGACTGCCGATATGTGATCCGATCCTTGTTGATAAAATTGGCACTTTCGCTTCCCTAGAACTTTGACAATTTGACTGCAACATCTAGCTCAATATGGGGACACGTTTCCATGAAGTAATGTGAGAACCCCAAAATCTTGCATCCAAGGAAACAAAAGTCCATCAAATAGATATCCATTCAACATCGAAATCATCATTCATATATAGAAAATACCGCTGGAATAGAAAAACTATCCTAACAAACTGAAATATAAAAAACATAATATAAATGTGTGAAACAAACTAGCTAATGCCATAAATGAAAGGGAGTAGGGTTAGAGATACTATACGAGATGCCCTATGGCATCAGATGTCTTCAACATGGTGCATACTGAGCATTTGCCGACTCTCTGGCAAGTCTGTGGGCTGCTTTTCGGATGTGCCATGTTGAATTCTGAAAATGCTAGGACTGTGACTCATCTGAATATCCAGTTGTTCTCAGCCATCAGATTCATGAAACTTCTTCCTTTTCCTTTTCTTTTTGGTGGGCTGTGATTTCAATAATGAGACCACTATAGATTTCTATTCTGATTCTGAGAATGCCTGGATGAAGGATCTGAACAATCTGAAATATGCCCAATCTTATTCTGAATGTACTTTGTCAAAGGTGATACATACATCTGATCTTCCTCAATTTCTTTTCCAACCTTGGCACTTCCAGTTGACCTGTATTGAGTGGGGCAAGTAACCTCCTGGCAATGAGATGAGAACTGCTCTGGCAGCCTGGGAGACCTGTGAGTCGTGAAAAACCCTTTGTGCTTCCCCTTTGAATCCTTCAACTTGAGCTGAAGTCCCAGAATCTGTATCTTTTCCATCATTTGCAGCTTATTCTGAAGAATGGTCTTTTCAATTCTGACGACATCCATCTGGTTAGAGTGTTCAACCTTTAGAGCATTGATTTCTTTGGCATGGCTTTCCTCCATGATCAACAACTTATTCTGAAGGCATATATGACTGGCTTCCATATCCTTAATTACTTTGTCATTATCTGCTTTTATGGTAATCAAATGATCCTGCATATTGGACATCATAGCTTCCATCTCTTGAGCACACTTTTCTTCTATAGCTGACAACCTGCTCTGAAAACTGATTTCCATGTCCTTTATCACTTTATCATGATTTACTTGAATATAATCAATTTCTTCCTTATGATTTATTTCCATGGTGACTAGGCAACTTTGCATGGTGGCCATCTGATTAGAATGAGTAATTTCCATGGTTTTCAGATCCTCAGCATGTTGCCTTTCTATGGCTAATAATCGATTCTGAAGGCTAGCATCAGTGTCCTGAATAGAGCTTATTTCATTCTTATGATTTTCCTTTATGGAGTTAAGCTCTTCAACATGCTTTTTCTCCATAGCCATCCACCTAATGTGTAAGGATTTCATTTCCTTGGAGTGATCTGCCACTAATCTCTCTTGATTAAGTTCCATAGTTTTCATCAATTGAGCTTGACTGAATTGCATGTCTCTAAGCCTTTGAGTTAATTCCCTGATAAGATCCCCTTGATCACTTGTTCCTGCCTTTCCACTATCTCAGATTTTGATCGCAAAGGCACATGTGGATTCATCATGAAAGTGGTCACAAGGTCTACAATATGGGACTTCTTGATCATTATTATGTTGCAACTCATTCTCTTGATACCTTTCTACGATATTTGGATCCTTCACATGACCACTTTCATCTTTTTGCTCAGCACTAGAGGCACAAGGTGAGCCCCTTTGACTTTCATATTTATCTTTAAAAGCATCGATGATGTCTTGTAAAGAATCAAAGGAGTCATCAGGAAACTTGCAAAACCAATCTCTAGCATCATCTTCCAAAGATAGGACAAAAAGTCGCATCTTGATGTCTTCATGATCATAACATGAAGATCTACAACACATGATCATACAACGAGTAAACCTTAAGATATGTTTTGCAGCAGTGATTTCATCATTACCTGTGAACAAAGGCAATTTATTAATGGCATTTTCTGGAATATCATGAAGAATGTTAGTAAAATGACACGGGGCAAACAAGTCATCCATGATGATCTGCTTTAGGGGAAAGGGGGCTAATGGATGTCAGAGAGAAATCCTTGTTCAAGAAAAACAAGAGATCCACAAGAAGCGAGCTTCTAGCAGAAATTCTTGTAAGAAATGAAAGAAATGGAGTCGCCACTTGAACATGAATCTAGCTCCAAGATCCAAAAGGCAAAAAACCGAAAAATTAGTCAAGGATCAAGCAGATGGATATCAAGGAGAGCTTCCTGCTTGAGAAAAATGGATGAATAAGTGGAGTCGCCACCCAAACCTAAACGTCTAGGTGATAAAAGTGTGAATGAACAAGATGAGAAGATTAGTGAAAGAAAAAAGTGATAAAGTGATGAGAAGATGAAAAATGATGAGAGATAGGTGCCAAAAATGTGGTGTTGGCGGGATAAATGAAAAGATGGAATATGATTTCGAAGATTATGAGAAATTGTCGAAAAGCCAAGGTCCAATAAATTGGTCCCCGGCAACGGCGCCAAAAAATGTTGTTGCTCGAATTGTACAGGCACCGCGACAACGCTTAGGACGGGGGTTGTTACTCTGATCCCCACCCACTCTGTTCTAGTTGTCTCCCAACAGTAGGCTATGGAGGGTAGTCCCTATGGAATGAAGTGAAGGAAAGAAAGTTGATGATCAACTTACTTGGAAGACACGCATGAGTGGCCTAGCCACTTGGTTGAAATCAAGCAAGATTATGATTAAATTAGATTTTCTATTATGAGACCAGTTCCTTAATGGAATCACAAAGTCTTGTTTATTATGAATTGAAACCAAATGACTGAATAGACACCCGTCGTTCGAATGATTGATTAACCTATGTGAGATGCTTATTCAAGAGATTATGAGTAACTGCTATCTTGGATTAAGATTGGTTAGATTACTTAAGTACTTATGTGAGACTTATCTTAAGAGTACTTAACAATGTTATGAAGCAATCCTAAACAAGATAAGCTTCAAGACATACACATGTAAACTTCAAGTAACCAATTCATCAATTAACACAAGATGTTATGCCAAGCTATGAGATCAATGAGATTAGCCAATTTTAGATGTATCTCAACAATAAATATCCAGAAAATTCAGTCCTGATCAATGTTATAACAGTAGTAAGAAAATGCTAAACAAACAATGCTTAGGCCTGCCCCAAATCACAAAAATATGCCAACTTAGAAAATATGTATGTTAGCATTATCAAGATGTATCTTTCAGCAAAATTTCAGATTTGAAGTATAAATTGCAGCAGTAAGTTAACCAATAGATTAGCAAATAGTGATGTCAACACCAATGCCCAGAAATGCCTTAAAATAGTAAAAATTTGTCAAACTTGAGAAAAATCAATTTTTAGGATTTTTTAGGGCTTGCTTAAGAAAATTTCAGATCTCATATACTTATTTCAACAGTGATAGATCAACAAAATAAAATTGCCAGAAATAGATAACCAATATTTCCAGAAATGGCAATATACACTAAAACTTGAAAATCTCAAATTTGAGGGCTTGAGAGTTTGATTCAATGATTTCCAGAACTGATAAATTTATGACAACAATATATTAATGACAGATTAGCAAACCAAAAATACTATAGATAATCCCCACAATGTCTAAAACTAGTAGTTTGCCGAAAAAAATTGAAAATTCAGATTTTTCAGACTTTAATTAGGATGTGATTCAAAAATGTTCAAATTTGATTTTTATAGTTATGCAGAAATTTCCAAAAAGCTAAAATGTCAAATCTAGGTCAAATTAGAGATGCCCAAATGGCAATGTTGACCTCTACTGGTCAACTACCTATGCAGTACCCCCCCCCCTTTCCTTTGCAAAAAGGGGCAGCACCTGATCAGCGTGTCCGTGCCATCCTGCAGTCATCAGTAGCTTAATCATTTTGATTGTAAACCCAGTCTGCATGTATGAATTGTAAATAATCTTAGCAGATATGAGTCGTGTATGTGTATTGCCTAGGTGGACCTAACTTTCTAGTGGTAATCTACGTCCCGGAAGGTTTTTCGTCTCACCGATCCATGGATCGGCAGAGTTTTCCTTCAAACCTAACCCCAAAGCCGGGATGGATTTTGTCATTAGAACTTTAGGAGAATCCTAGTGTGTTGATCTGCTAGATTATAGTTGTGTCGCAGAACTGGGTGTTTTGTGAGGGTCTGTATTAAGTGGGTTTGTCCCCTTGAGATGTAAATTGTAAAAAGTCATCATGAAATGTGTCTTGAGGGTTGAAAATGTTTTAAATCCCCTCGTGAGTCCTAGGTCCTAGGTGATGTTTCCAAAGGCTTAGTTCGATGATCCATTTAAGAAATGAAATAAAATAAATAAAAATTAAGAAATTTTAAAATTTTAAAAAATAATAAAAAATTTAAAATTTTAAAAAATTTAAAAAATGAAATAAATAAAAAATAATAAAAAAATTTTAAATTTTAAAAATAAAATAAAATAATATTTTAAGTGAATAAATCGACGGATGAGATCAAGAGATGTCTTGATCCTCATCAACGGTCAAGATCATTTCTACATGGATCATTCGAACTAGCCGTTGGGATCATTTCCTTTATATAGGGTCTTAAGTGGTCATTTCAGATGGATTGGATCTGTGAGTCTGATACTGAAGAAGCTCTCTTGTAAATCTGTTTCTGGTTAATAAAAGAAGACTTTGGGGTCCATATCTTGCTGGTGTTACTCTCTTAAAATGCTGTGAGATTGTTTCATTTTTCTACATATGTTATTTTCAGCCGTTAATAATAGCTTTTTTGTAGAGTATTGTGAGCACAGGTATCTTGTTCACTTGCTGGGGTTTGGGTGCTGTTAGGGTTTCTGAAAGTAATGGCAGGTATCTCCATTACTTCCTGAGATCTAGCAGTATTTTTGCCCACTTTATTGACAGTTGTTTTGAGCTGTGCAGAAAACATCATTGAAGGAAATTTTGTGGGCGTTCGGGGAAGTTCTCGGCTGAACCAGCCAACTCCCGCAAGCATTTTGTGTTGAGCCCAGTTGGATTTGATCCTGGGTCTATCATTCGGTTTATTTTTTTTTATTTTTGCATGAGAGATTTTCTGAAGTTCTTCACAGTGAAAATCTGAGAATCTTTATTTCTTTAAAATATTTCTGTGCCTATTGCTGAAATCTGGCTGTTAAGGGGCCAAATCTGTACATTAAATTAGCTGATCTAGGTTTTTCAAATTTTTGTTTTACACAGTCTTCATTAGGGTTTAGGGTTTTTAGTTTAGTTTCTGGCATACTCCATTTAGGTTCTCTTTCTCTTGCAGGTTACAGGCTTGATCCAAAGCCTCAAAATACATGTTGGGGTTTTTCTGGCAGTTTTGTTCATGTATCTGAGCGTTGCAGATCGCCATCGAAATTCTGCCCATAACCAAGCAGCGGCTCCAAGCAAAGACTGAGCTCTGCCTTCCGCATTGACCCTTATCAAATCATCTCAAGCCTGGCGGGAAGGTGATATACTGACGATGGAGCTTTAATCAATTGCGATCAGAGGTACATCAGTTCTAAAAAAGGGCCGCCGTCGAATCCCGTTGTGTGTGGAGGTATCAAAGCAGCGGGAGATCCAGGTCTCGAAGCCAGGCAGCCTGCGTATCAACCACTGTTTTACGAAACGGCCGAACCGAAACGGAAACGGCCGTTTCGTTCCGTTTCAATAGCCCCCAGCTTGACCCGGCTCGGTTGACCGGGTCAGCTATGACTCGGCCGAGTCAGCCAATGACTCGGCCGAGTCATAGCTGACCCGGTCAACCCGGCCGGGTCCCATCATGACTCGGCCGTTTCACTCATAACCGGCTGGGGCAGCGTATTACCAAAAAAAAATCAATTTTCACTTAACATTTGGCAGTTTAGAGAGATTTATGCTTATGCTAAACATGACTTTAATGATTTAATCTCAATGATGAAAGCAACATCTTCTTAGGATTCCATTATACCAGTCATGAGTCGCATGCATGGCATATGTCATGCATATCAGATCCTGTCAATGCCATTCTACAGGCTGGTTAGATGAACAATTTTTTACTGCATTTGTATTCATCTATGTCCTTTACTGTTCATATTCACGGCAAAGAAATTTTCTTTTTTGAGATCTGGGGTGATCAATTTCAGAGTACAGTATTAATTTAAATAAGATACACAAAAACAAGCATTCTTTCATTCTTCACAGCAAAACAGACAAAAGGGACCCCTCATATTACTCAGGGAACTGTGCATGCATTCAATCCTTGGCCTGCTATTAAGCACACTCCACGTCCAAGGCAGAAGAAACAGTTTAACGTCTCTAAAAAGAAAAATATAAGGCACAAAACAAAGATATGAGAAGTATTGTCAAAGGCTGATCTGTAGCAGCTTCTGATCATGATTTTCAATAAGGAATATTGAGGTCCAAAATTAGCCTTCTAGCAGGTTCCTCAATGTCTACTACAACAGAAGAAGAGTCTGAATCACTTTGAGTGTTTTGCATCTCAGCTCCTTCCTCTCTTTTATCATTATTCTTGCAGAGAGTCCACCTGTGGCCCTGATATTCTTGCCTTCTGATACTATTGTAAATGTTTAAGACATCCTTCCTTGTCATCAAGGCATCTCGGGTTACCCCTGTAAACAGCTCACCGGATCCATGTTTCACATCAGATATGAATTTCTCCCAGACCATAGTCACATTGAAACCATCTTCAATCATTTTTGCAACACTGTCTCGTATATTCTTTGATAGATGTGGTGCATAATTGAATGACTGAGGCCTGCCGACTACATCCTTCCCATGACACACAATGCCAGACCCATCAATGTGCTTAGAAGCGTTGTAATATGACTCATGACTAACTATGCAGTAAGCATCAAGCTGCCTTGACACATGGGCTAGAGAATGGTAGACCTCAAGAAAAGAGGATTATTGAGATGGGAAACTTCAGCTTTGAGGTTGAACTAGTGCTTGTGTTTGAATTTATACAACCACTTGTTAATCATGGATTAGTGATATGCAAGAAAGGACGTGACTTCTTGGTTTCTATTGTAGAATCTTAAGGAATTGGAGAAATTAAACTCCGTCAATGTCAAATTGGCATTTCTAATCGTGCAAGCATAATTTCTACCCTAAAAAATTATTGGATGCACATTAAGTCTCCTCATTTAGTCGCTGTTACGTCTTCCAGCAAAATTAAGATCAAAGTGTATTTGATGATTGAGGTAGGATGGTAGCAAATATGCTTAGAAGTTACCTGTTCTTTGTATTAAAGATGACATGGGCAATGTAAAAATAACTATGACAGACTACAGTTGACTATGTATGTATTTACTATTGCAGACTACAGTTGACTATGTATTTACTATTGCCATTGGGTACACCGTCCCATTTTGATATAATGGATTGGTTCATGAGCCTACTTTGATCATATGTTGTCTTCCATGTATATTATAATGTTGTGTGTTTGGAAACTTGAATGAAAATCTTTAAAATTATGTTTAAAATATTTAAAATTATGTTTTTTTGTAAAAAAAATAAATATTTAATGTATTTTTTACAACGACCGAGTCATTGAAATCGAGCCGGCCAAGTCATTGCCGTTTCCGAGTCCGAGTCCGAGTCGATCCTCGGCCGAGTCCGAATCCGAGTCCGTTTTGTAAAACACTGGTATCAACGGCTCAGGGTATTGGCAGCAGGTGAACTCTTCTCGATTTGCGTATCAGGTGAAAATCGATTGCCAAATCTTAACTGTCGAACGCCGGGGTTTCCAGTATCTTGCACGTGAAGCTATCACTGCATCCACGCAAGGAGCAAGCTTCTAAATCAACCGCCGTCAGCTTCTTGGAATTGTTTTTTACGTAGCCAGTTACGGAGCCCTGCAGTGCTGCGATTCATTTTAGCCGCCGACGGTGTCAAGAGCTGTTACAGTTAGAAGATTTGATATCGACTGCATTCGAATTCGTTTGGCATTCTTCAGGTTTTATCTCTCATAGCCCTGCGTTTTTCCGACTTTCAGCTGCATTCTCCCGTTGCGATCTTATTGTCCGCAGGTCGTTTCTCATCAGCTCAATCCGTTTGCGTGATTTCAATTGTTAGGGTAGCGTAGTTGCTTTTGGGTTTTCATTTTAGAATTAAAATTTCATTTCTTTAGATTTTTGTTTTAGTTTAGACGTAGGTTTTTTTTTTTTTTTTTTTTTAGTTTAAAGTTTTATTTTTTTTAATTTTCATAAAAATCAACAAAAAAAAAATATATATGCATATAAAAGAATCCGTAGTCATAGTCTTAGGCTTGGTTAGAATTTTAATTAGTGTTTAGATTTAAGATTTTGTTAGATTTTAATTTTTAGGTTTTAATAATAAATCGTTTTCCCTTTTTTAGGATTTTTCTAATATAAAAAAAATCAATAATAAAAATATTTATTTTTTAGGCTTAGTTTTATTTTTATGTTTTAGATTAATTTTTTAAATTTTTGTTTTAGTATAAAAAAAATAAAAAATATAAAATATAAAAATTTCGTGAAAATTTATTTTTGCCAGTTTCAGTGGTTTCCATGTTATATCCTTCATGCTGGGATCTAAATTTTCAAGCCGAGATACGAAATTGATATCTGGTTAATGATTTGCGATTCTCGGGGTGTTTTAAGGCATTTATCTCTTCAAAATTTTCAGTGGCCGGATATCGTTTTGGTCATGTGATTTAGCTGATACCTTTCGATGACAAATTATTGTTGTTCACGGTTTATGTTTTTTTATATCATTTAACAAGTAATCGTTTTAACTACAATCTTTTAAGGCACTGGTCTGCTCAATTAATTAAATCATTTTAGTGCTTATCTTGATCGTGTCTCGTGTCTCCCAACCAACTGGTCGACAGTTGGTCTCATCATCTCACAGGGACTACCCCCCTTAGCCGCGGGAGACAGGCTTAAACGGAGGGATCGGGGATAAGAGTGACAGCCCCCGATCTGAGCGTTGTCGTGTCAATTCGCGCGACAACAGGCAAAATTTGTGAAAACGAAGATTTTGCAATTCTAGACAATTTTGACCATATAGAATTTGAATTTAGGGCCTAA
Source organism: Pinus tabuliformis (assembly GCA_031772625.1). Classification (NCBI taxonomy): domain Eukaryota; kingdom Viridiplantae; phylum Streptophyta; class Pinopsida; order Pinales; family Pinaceae; genus Pinus; species Pinus tabuliformis. Next base: position 891,511,749 of record CM062811.1, read on the forward strand.
TTATTTGTGTTTTTCTTGCTTTAATAAAATTGCAAAAAAATAAGGGTTTAGAGATCAAACCCTAGGCCCAAGGCCTTGAAGATCCCACCGTTGAAAATCGTTGAAACTTTGGGATTACCTTGCCGCTTGCTAGATATGAATTTTGACCTTAATCATGCAAAACCGCCAAGTATTTAGCCTTAAATCTTCAGATTAGGGTTTCAGGTCAATTTTGGGGCAAAAGAGGCCAAAATTTGGAGAAATAGGACAAGGGAAGCGAATTTGCGGGGATAAATGGGCTAGGATGATAGATCGGGCCACAAGGAGGTTGGAAATGGCCAAGAAGGGCCAACGCTTTGCCCAGAAAGGCTAGCGTTTAGGAAAATAGGGTTATGGGGCTAGGGCTAAGGCCTAAGAGGGCCGAAAAGGTGACGCAGAGGGAGGAAGGGATGACGCAGAGGCCAAGAGAGGGAGATGTTGGGCCCGGAGGAGGTAGATCTAGCCCCAAGAAAGCCAAAAACTGAAAACCCTTCCTCTGAAAAAATTTCATGCTTCAGCTCTTTGATTTTCTGAAAATTTTTCCGTGGGAAACCTGCAAAAAATTCCAAGAGACTAGATCTTACCCTCAAGGGCCTAGATCTAGCTCTTCTTCCACTTAACTCCTTGATCTAACTCACAAAAATAAAAATAGAAACACCCAACCCCCAAATACATACAAAATAAATCTAAAACCCCAACCCAAGTTAGAAAAATAAATTATAATTTACAATTTACAATTTGATTTACAAAATATACATGGGTTTTGAAATAGATTTTGAGAAAATTATTTTTTTTATATTTTTTACTAGAAAGAACGACTAAAATGCTTCAAAAAAATGGATGATTCACTATAACCCAAGCGATAATTAAATCCACCATATAAAAAACTATAGATCTAAGCAACAATTATTGTTGCCCAAGTCTGTGAACTTGGAGGCCAAGGACTGAAGTACCTGCAAACACTATGTATCTATCTCAAAAAATAATCTGCTAATCCACATGGGAATCAAACCACCTAAGATTAGCCCAAAACTATCAATAGCATGATGTTATCTCCATCTAATGAAAAAAACAGATTTTACCAATATTCAGCACAACATAGAGATGTCCGTAGTCAACACATACCACAAATAAATAAGCAAGAACACCTTGAATTGCACCCCAAAGTCTTTTATTATGATAGAAAAAATAGTTCCCAGCGGGACATTAGTTTACACAATGCTTCAGCAACAATTCTAGTGAGAGATCAAGATGACTAGAGACTCAAATGACTCTAATTTATAGATAAATCCTCCAAACAGAAAAATAATGGCTAGTTTCCTTGATCCTTGTCAAAATGTTCTTAGTCATTGATAAACACTTCAAGATCTTTTAATCTTGGCCCTTTATTTTTTATTTTTGAGGAACTTTCGAATTTATCATTTAATTCCATTTTATTAGCTCAAAATTAATTATTTAGAACTAATTTCCTCAAAAAATTGACTTTGACTTAACCACCAAGGTCCAAGGGTCCAAATTTTCTTGAAAAAGACAATATTCCTTTGGTGTAGGACATTTAAAAATTGATTCCTTCAAGAACCACGAATTTTTCCATTTGGAGAATTTATTTTCCTATACAATTTAATTTTGACTCTAATTAATTAATTTTCTGGCTTAGGATTTAATTTTATTTTGCCAAGAAAATTAATTAATTTACACATGAAGGGATTAATTATTTTTCCAACCCTTTAATACATATGATTTTTCTTTTACAAGACTCAAAGAGAGAATACACATTCGTCTAGACCCTCAAGACAAATAACCCATCCGCGTCTCAATATGATCTAGTAAACCAAGTGATTTGTAATAAAATAATTTAGCCAATTAGCTTAAATTATTCCCAAACCACTTTTACATCAGACTCGACTAAAACACTAGGACTCACCTAATAATTCATTCGAGATTAACTCAACAGAATAAAATAGAGGTATTATAGGAATTTATTGAAACATGCATTTCATAAAATTCCAAAGCTTGCCGGCTACATGCCATGCAAATGGAATAATTCCTACACCACTCACAATTATTAAGGTATTCTTGAATTATGATCAACAGCATTACAAAGGTCCAGAACTTTGACAGTGAAATTCAATTAAGTTTCCTTGACTACAAGTTCCCCAAGTTAAAAAAGAAACAGGTGTGAAGCATACCTGCTCCGGCCATTATTTGTTTTATGAAACACATCTGCATTATTTAACAACAATGTTTTGACAGTTGAAACTGATCCGATACGTGCAGCAAGGTCAAGTGGTCTTTCTCCCTTGTTATTGTCATCATTTACGTTTGCTCCCCTTTAACACAAGCACCAAAAGTAAATACCTTATTCTGCACCTTACTAAGAAAACAACTGAACCTGAGAATCTTTGCAATTGTCTGAATCTCAACACTTTATTGCCATTTTATCATGCAGTACAATAACCCAGACCATTTTTTCACTTTATCCATGATGTTTAATGTTTGCGGGCTAAATTGCAACCCAATTCAGATTGAAAGTAATACCTTGAGATAAGCAAGCTAACAATGGATGCATGCCCTGCAGCAGCAGCATAATGGAGAGGAATGAATCCATTAGTCTTGTGTGGACTTATTATTGACCCCTTGTCCAAGAGCTCCTTTGCACAATCCTGATGCCCATGAGAGCAAGCCTATATCCAACACGGAGATTGGTTGAGGAAAAAAATTCAAAATATGAAGAATCCAAGCAAGCATAAAAAAGAATGTGCAAATTGTATATTTCTATACACAGTTTAGACTAAATACTATTAACTATAGGAGAGGGAAAAGAAAAAAAGACTAGTAATAAAGAAGTAAATACTAAAAAGTCATCAGAAATAACTAATATGTGTGTAAAGGTACATGTGTGGATCACTAACGTTAAAATGACATCAAACACCGAAAAGGAGCACTGGTGATGTGCATGCTTGCCTTTTAGTATATGTTATGATTGATAAACGCCGAAAATCAGAGCTGTCAAGAAACTGATGCACACCATATCATGGTTGTTTGGAGATATACATCAAGTTAGTGCAGGCAGATCACGGGAATCTCAAATTGTCTTCTTTGTTTCTTTTGAGCAATGATTCTGGCATTACAATACTCGCTGCATTATTTATTTTGAACTGAAATAAAGAATATGGCACCTCAGAGCCGATACGCATGCTTTGAAATAATGAGCATTTCTTGAAAGCTAAGCACATGAGTATTCTTGAAAAGTGTTCTCTGGATGGTGGTCACCTTTAAGTGGAGAATGATTATATATGTCACATCCAGAACAGTTTTTTCTTGGTTGTGATATTGAATAGTATATAATTATCCTACAGCAAGAAATGACAATGTGCTTCACCCTGCTAGCACAACCAAGCATTGTCTAGCAGTTGCGCTGTGGTGTAATTGCGATATGGAGTGGTTGTTGTGATAATTACTTAGGTTCAAATGCTGGCAGGCATGCTCGTCCCCTGTGGGATTTTCGGGCTGTGGCTATCGATTATCTTGAATTTTGTTGATGTAACCATTGGGCAGAGTACTGTAATGGCATTGGCAAGGTACCAGCAAACCTTATTCTTCGCTCAAATGTGAGGGTGAGACAAGCTTAATTTTGTGTCTACCATCCTTGAAAAGACAAGTTACCATTATTTTTTTAAATAAGCACTGCCTATATGTAATTTACAGTTACAGTTGGTTATGGCAAAACTGTTCGATGATTTTAAACTGTTTGACACTTTTATGGCCTGAATCCATTATTCATGTCTTTAAAATCATTTTAGCATTTGTAGGATGGTTGTTTCTTGTTTGTTAAGTTGTATTATTGTTATGATTGTCCCTCCCTGGCATGGTCAGTAATAAGTTAATAACACAATATATATTGTAATTTGGATAGCAGCGACTTATTAATCTTATTGTTTATTGTGGGGTGAGTTCTTTTTCCCGGAACTCATTTGTACTTTATATGGTTTGGAGATTGTTATATAATTAATTAGTTAGTTTATAAGTTATTAGGCAAAGGGTATGATCAAAGATCATGCCCGTTCACCAAGAGGCACCCAAGGCAGTATATAGCCAGGGCCTCCCACAAAATGTAAACATCATCTATTCAATTATTAATAAAATATATATTATGGCTGTCAATTGTTAAGTTCGTATGTTCCAGAGATTCACTTGTATATAGTACCAAGCAAACTGGAACCCAGTCCACTGAATCATCAAAGAACACCAAATGTCCCTATGCTCCTCTGCCGCATGTTGATTTCACTTTCTAAAATAGCAGTGAACTCCAAACATATGGGAATTGAAGAAAACCAAAGCTTCACCCCACTACCACTGACACCTCAAGTGCATGTCCACCCAGAACAAAACCTACTTTTCCAACTAAGCCCATAATATCAAAATATCGCTTGTGAGAACCCATACTATAAGTAGCATGTCTAAAAATAGCATCACCTCACATGTCATCAAAAATAGGCATATTGACTCGTGTTCTTCCAAACAAGAACATGCTTCCTGTTTCCCATCTAAACCCCCCATCTCAACCTGCTAAAAATAGCAGTTACACAAAATATATCGAATGTCAGTGAAAATTGTGCCAATATATTCCATGATCATAAGGAACAAGAATATGACGTTGATTCTGCCATGCAAGCTCCCTAAAACCACCTGCTAAAAAGAGCAGTTTCCCGAAACATCTTACATGTCACTGAAAATGGTCTAGACTCTAAACTAAGTAATATGGCAATGAGGAAGATGGGTATATCATCCAATACTGCATGCAAACACTGAAAACCTAAACTAATAACCTGCCAAGAATAGCTCTATCATGTACTCTACCATGGAAACACTGATCTCTGCAACTCTCTCTGTAATGTAACTGAAACCCTAGAAACTAAAATCCAACTCTGGTGTAAAAGGTCATGGACATAGAATCCACTGAGAATGTGTCCACAAACCGTCAGTGCTGAACAATCAAGATGGACTAAGGAAAAGTCCAACCTGATCTTGAATGTGCTCATGAACAACAATAAAGGTAACATCACCAAGAGTAAATTCAGTGTAACAGATCCTTCAAATAACCTGGTGGCCTACCTCTTTCCAACCTTCTCCACTCATCCCAGTTTTCCTTGTTTTCCTCGAAAATAGGGTGGTCACTCCAACTCCATTCCAAGCACCATACCTTGGGCTTTCCCCTTGGCAGTTGTGTGGTACACCACTCTAACTATCATGCTACAGCCATCGGCCCATGTTTGGTCATATACTATTTGTGTGTGTGTGTGTGAGAGAGAGAGAGAGAGAGTACCTCATGAAGAGGAGTCTTGCCTCGTTTGTCTCTTGCATTTGGATTTACACCAGCCTGCTCACATTAAAGAATGTCAGAAATTCAATTTCAGTTGAGGATTCCCATAAAGAGCAAATGATCGTGAAAACAGAAGAATTGGACTATTTGGTGCATCATGGCATTCTATACATCAGTGTTCAGCAAATCAAAACAAGCAATACATCAAGAACTATATGAAATGTTTTATTAGAGATAAAGTGTACACGAGGCATACATCAGGAACTATATAAAATGCTTTATTAGGGATGCGGTGTACACACTAGGCATACATCAGGAACTATATGAAATGTTTTATTAGAGATGCAGTGTACACATCTTGACATGGTCGAAGTGCATGATGAACAATCAACAACAATCCAAAGATAAAATATCTCATGTGCAATAGGCTAATGGAAAAAGTGAGATTCTCTATCCAGTGGTCAACAATATTCAAAGAACAGCAGACAAAAATCTGTCCTGGAAACAATAATATGTTACTGCAGCAATCAATTACAGACTCGCCAACATTTCAAACAGAAATCTTGAACATCAAACACACGGAAGATGAGATGAGATCACAGCAGGCCCTTCTTAAACAAGAGATGGAAATCCAGCGCCAGAAACTTAATTCTTGGGTTGAAGTGATCTGGAAAAGTAAACAGTGCCCCCCTCCCCCTAGCTACCGCAGTTGAAGGGGTGATACAAGCAAACTTGAATGAGGAACGCCTTTGCCGAGCTCAGAAACTTAATCTTAGAGTACTAGGCTCTTCCCTCTAGTAGTACTTTTTGACCCGATAGGCACCTCTTTCCTTCATGACACTTCTGATTTAAAGGACATCACTCTTGACCGGGCATGGGTGGGCCTGTTACCCACCATTTCGTGGGTGATATCCCCAGGAGAAATTTTTTTTTTCTCCAAGATGGCCCTCAGCCAGCAGCCACCAGCCACCAGCTATCTCATTGTGCCATTTCTCCGCCACCTGAGCCAGCCATGTGGTCCCTCGCCCATCTGCCATGATCGTGTGTTTGAAGATGGGCCTCCCGAACCTAAAGGTATGACTTGTCATTTGGTAATTGAGTATTGTAGTTTGCTTATCATGGACACTTCTGGGCATGGATTAATGGGGGGATTCGGCGTAACAAATGGGTTAGGTTTGTGCCCTTGTCCCATAGACCCCTTTTGAATATTAACCTTGCATTCCAATCCCGTGGGATCTCTTTTACTGACCATTTGGTTTTAGAAATGGTATTTCATGGGAAACCCCGATTTTGGTTGTGTGGTCCCGCTCCCTTATCCGCTTATATTACCCCCTTTCCACTCATTATTACCCGATTCATCATCTCTCCCACCTAGGTCCACATTCCTCCACTAGGTCCACATAGGATTAGCTCGCCCCTTCCCCTCATCCACACCTTAGGTCATGGCCTGGAATAATGCCCGGGAGTTGATGCAACTAAAAAGAAAGATAAAAGCATATTTAGCCACGTTCAGAAGGAAAATGTACCACAAAATGCAAAATATGGTCTGGACAAACACATTTAGCACATGGTAAAAAGCCAATACATGAGCTATACCCCATCATCATGGCCATCACCCTAGTTCCTACAGGTTCTATGAACCTCCTTCATCATATAGGAACCCATGATTGTCCCAACCCTTGGTGGGCAATGAACCGCCCTACCTTAAAAGGGGGATTCACTACTATATCTTATGCATCATGCTCTTACCCCTTGAGCCTCGAGCAATTAATCAAAAAAAATCATAAAAAGGCAAAAGGCATATAAAGAAGGGTGGAAAAATCAAGACCAGGGCACCTCATGTACCACGATTGCTCCCTCCTATACATTATAAACCCAAGTGTGGGCTTCCCTTTTATTAGCTACCCTTGTACCCCAACATGTGGCCCAGGGTTGCCCCTTCTCATCCCCTACTTCATTCACATATCTGTCACATGCCACCACCTTTTGAAGGATGTACCTTGAATATATTATCCCCTTTAGAAGTAGAAACCACCTAATAAGATACTTGGTTAACTCCATTTGGAGTTTAAAAGACATTGGCAAATCCCGAAGCCCATTATGGAAGGGCAGGCCATTATGAAGTCCCCACCTGTGGTCCATGATTGGTAAGCTCATTTACTCGATTTCTCTAATGACTTGTTGTACTGGAAGGCTAGGGGACACATTGGATCTTATGCAAGATTGCAGATGGTCTCCATCTTGGGTTTGGTCTTCCTATACAGGGTCCTAATCCTCCAGAGGGCTACATTGGCACATATAGGGTGTGTGTTGAAGAGCCATGGGCCTCCATAGCGGTAGACAGCACTCCATGGATCCCCGAGCATGGTCAGAAATGCTCGAGATGCTCCCTGTTGACCACTCCATGTCAACTACCCCATAGCTGTACATTTTTTCGCGCATGGATTTCCATCATGTCCGAGCACTCAGATAATCCACAGAGTCATCATTATCAGCTGTATGTACACTGGAGTTTTGTAAACCCATTCTACATTTTGTAATGTAAATGATCCTAGTAAGACAAATGTATGTAACAACCTAGGTAAATTTATTTTTTCTGATGATGATTTCTATCCTAGAAGCTTTTTAGTCTCACATATTCATGTGTGTTTCTAAACACGGATGATCGACAAAGTTTTTCCTTACAGCCTCACCCCAAAGCTAGGGTGGATTTTGTCTTTAGGAATTTAAATGAATCCTAGTGTTTTTTATCGAGTATTTGTAAAAGTGATTTGGGAATAATTCTAACTATTTGGTTAGATTATTTTACTACAAGTCACTTAGTCTACTATATCATATTTTGTGTCGCAAAAATGGGTAATTATTGAGGGTCTATAGCAAACAGGTGTTCCCCCTTCATTGGTTAGAAATGTAATATTTCATGTAAATAATATTTTAGCTTTAATGCTAAAGTATTAAAGGGTATGCAACTAAAAAGAAAGATAAAAGCATATTTAGCCACGTTCAAAAGGAAAATGTACCACAAAATGCAAAATATGGTCTGGACAAACACATTTAGCATGTGGTAAAAGCCAATACATGAGCTATACCCCATCATCATGGCCATCACCCTAGTTCCTACAAGTTCTATGAACCTCCTTCATCATATAGGAACCCATGATTGTCCCAACCCTTGGTGGGCAATGAACCGCCCTACCTTACAAGGGGGTATTCACTACTATATCTTATGCATCAAGCTCTTACCCCTTGAGCCTCGAGCAAATAATCAAAGAAAATCATAAAAAGGCAAAAGGCATATAAAGAAGGGTGGAAAAATCAAGGCCAGGGCACCTCATGTACCACGATTGCTCCCCCCTATACATTATAAACCCCAAGTGTGAGCTTCCCTTTTATTAGCTATCCTTGTACCTCAGCGTGTGGCCCAGGGTTGCCCTTTTTCATCCCCTACTTCATTCACATATTTGTCACATGCCACCACCTTTTAAAGGATGTACCTTGAATATATTATCCTTTTAGAAGTAGAAACCACCTAATAGGATACTTGGTTAACCCCATTTGGAGTTTAGGAAACATTGGCACATCCCGAAGCCCATTATGGAAGGGCAGGCCATAATGAAGTCCCCACCTGTGGTCCATTATTGGTAAGCTCATTTACTTGATTTCTCTAATTACTTGTTGTACTGGAAGGCTAGGGGACACATTGGGTTGTGTTATATTCTTTCCACAACTACCCTACATAGTGAACCAAGGGGTTAGAGAGGGGGCAGAGCCCCCCTTCGTTGCGTCGATTGCGCAGCACCCCCTATCCGGGGGGTTTGAGGGGGATGGGTAGCCCCCCTCTAAAGGGTCCGAGGCAGCGCCCTGCGAGAATTTTTTTTGGACCCTATATTAGGTTGGGTGAACCTACCTATGGTTTTCGATCCATGGTTTTGGACGCGATGTTTTTCGGTCCATAGTATTGGATGCTTCGGCATGTATAAATATGTATTGTAACATTGAAAGGAATATAATAAAAAATCAAGCTGGTAGTCCCGGTTTTGGGATCCAGGGGAAAATCTCTGTGTATGTGTGTTTTATGTGTTATGCTCTCGCATTACTTATTTTATGTGTTTTAGAATTCGTAAGCATGTAATTTTTGTACGGGGTTAAAACCTATATTTGGTCCATGATTGGGAAGCTCATTTACTCGATTTCTCTAATGACTTGTTGTACTGGAAGGCTAGGGGACACATTGGATCTTATGCAAGATTGCAGATGGTCTCCATCTTGAGTTTGGTCTCCCTATACGGGGTCCTAATCCTCTAGAGGGCTACACTGGCACATATAGGGTGTGTGTTGAAGAGCCATGGGCCTCCACAGCAGTAGACAACACTCCATGGAACCCCGAATATGGTCAGAAATGCTTGAGATGCTCCCTGTTGACCACTCCATGTCAACTACCCCATAGCTGTACATTTTTTCGCGCATGGATTTCCATCATGTCCGAGCACTCAGATGATCCACAAATTCATCATTATCAACTATATGTACACTGGAGTTTTGTAAACCCATTCTACATTTTGTAATGTAAATGATCCTAGTAAGACAAATGTATGTAACAACCTAGGTAAATTTATTTTTCTGATGATGATTTCTGTCCTAGGAGGTTTTTAGTCTCACCGATTCATGTGTATTTTTAAACACGGATGATCGACAGAGTTTTTCCCTACAGCCTCACCCCAAAGCTAGGGTTGATTTTGTCTTTAGGAATTTAAATGAGTCCTAGTGTTTTTTATCGAGTATTTGTAAAAGTGATTTGGGAATAATTCTAACTATTTGGTTAGATTATTTTACTACAAGTCACTTAGTCTACTAGATCATATTTTGTGTCGCAAAAATGGGTAATTATTGAGGGTCTATAGCAAATGGGCGTTCCCCCTTCATGGGTTAGAAATGTAATATTTCATGTAAATAATATTTTAGCTCTAATGCGAAAGTATTAGAGGGTTGGAAAAATTAATAATCCCCTCATGAGTCAACTAATTAAATTTTATGGCTAAAATAAATTAAAATATTAAAGCCGGAAATTTAATTAATTTCAGTCCTAGGAAAAATTAAATTCTCCAACATTTAAAATTCGTGGACTTTAAAGTTTTTAATTTTTGGAGGTCCCCAAGGGAATATTGAAAATGTCAAGATATTTTGGACCCTTGGGCCATAGTAGTTAAGTCAAAGTCAACTTTTTGAGACATTAACTCAAAATAATCATTATTGCATTAATTAAAAGGAAATTCAAATAGAAAATTGAATTTTCTCAAAAAGTAACTTTATTTCAACGATGATGATTAAAAGATCATTTGATCTTCATCAACGGTTGAAATTGCTTTGACGGGGATTAAGCAAACTAGTCGTTGGAGAAGTTTTTCTATAAATGAAAGGCCTCTCTCCATTATTTGGATCCGAATTTTCAATCGTGCACTTTCTCTAAGAAAACTCTTGTAACTTTTTTATGGTTAATAAAACGCGAAGACTTTGGGGTTTCAGACCGTGGTGTTCCTCTTTCAAATTTATGTGGTAATATTGTTCTTAATACTCTGCCATTTTTATTTGTATTTGCTCGATAATAGCCTTTGAGGATTGATCTGTGTACAGGTAGCCTGCACAGATATCTGGGTTTTTTATAATATTATTTTGATTTGATAGAAGTAGCAGGTATCTCTATTTCTTGATGATTTTAAGATCATTTTTTGAATCTCTATTATTCTAACAATCAGATCTAAGTGTCAAGAAGTTATCATTCAGGATTTAGGTGTGAAAAATTTTGAATCTAACACATCAGAAACCCCTACTGCATTTTCAGGTTTACTATCTCCTACTTGTTCTTTGCATTAACAAGTTATTTGAATGCATAAATATCGAAGTAAACACAAATGCAGCCTTCACAAATATACAGATCAACAACTGAAATAAACTGAGACAACACAAGGGACACCGTTATTTTTGGACAATCGTCCTTAGAAAAGCCCAATGCGGGAAAGCGGTGCAGCATATAAAGGGTTCGTTCTTAAGCAGATTCTGAATACAACTAGGGTGCCAGAAATGGCTCAACCTTCAGAGAATTTCTTTGGCAGTAGAACCTCTCTCCGGAGACAGATATTCCGGCAAATTAGCAGTCAGATGAACAACCCCACAGTGACTCTGTTCCTTGTGCTGGACAGCGAAAGTCGTTCCAAGCACTCCTCTAGGACTGCATCACCCTCTCTGGAACTGCGTCACCCTCTCTCGGCTAATATGCTCTTAGTCTGCCCCACAGATTTCCTCAGCGCAGCCTCTTTAGCCCAGCGTTAGCCTCTACATGTTGAAATTTCTAAGTCTACACGTTAGAAATTCTTCTTGCATTATCTGGTTTATTTCACCTACTTGTTTATTACTCAACAAGTTATTTAACCATATAAATACTGAAAATAAACACAAATGCAGTCTCAACCATCTACAGATCATCAACAACTGACCCTCAAGCCTCCTCTTATACTTTTTTTGTTGAGTCTTCAACGACCGAAATTAAATCTCTAATCAACGGCTAAGATTAGATTTGGCTTGATCCATGTCATTTAGAACAGTCTCACCCAGTTTTATATTAATACCCATTAATATTTTAATTTTCCTCAGTGTAGATTTAGGAACTCCATTAAAAATATTAATTATTTAATATCTCTCTAACCGGGTGGAATTTCCCCAAACCATTTCTAGGCCTTGGAGATCTCATGTACTTTAGCCTCTCCACCAATTTTCATGGCTAGAGCACATTTGATGCTACCCCAAATCAACACTCCCTCTTAGCGAGGAATGTGCTCTAGTAATGCTCCACCACTAAACATCACCCTAATCATCTGGCATTGGTACCTGTGTTGGTGTTTGGCCTGCTGCCCAACATCCACTGCACTGCTGCCTCATGTATTGTTGCCCATGGCTCTACCACTACCACTGCTACATCTGTACTGCATCTCTCTCTCAACATGCTGCATCATGTTGCCCATAGCACTACCACTGCCACAGTTGCTCCGCAACTCAATTACGAGAAGTAACTGATCTACCCAAGTACTGGCATCATTTTCAGGCTAGAAGCCCCCTGATGCTGAAGCTACCTCTGCTGCTATCTTGTGCTCCCTTTGTTGCCTCTGCGCTGCTGCAACACCTTTGCGCCTCTCGCATTGTTGCAACCACCTCTGTGCCTCTCTGCACTGCTGCAACTACCACTGCACTGCCAGAGACCACTGCACTCTAGCACTGCCTTGTCGCTCTATCCGCATCTTGCTTCTACCAACATCTGTAATCCTGCTACTGTCTCTCGAGGCTCCTTTAGCTGGATATGATCCAAGAGTTTGGGTACCTCAAAGATCCTGCCCCTCATCTTCTATAGTCCTCCTAAATACAGCTCGATGTCTCCCCACCTCTTCTCTAGAGGTGCATAAGCACTCATGGCACAATCATCATCCGTCTCGACTTCTTTCTCAACCTTAGCCAAAGTTGCCTTCGAGTCAGAAGCCTCTCTCTTATTCTTCTCCCTGGGACACTGGGTTGCATAATGACCCAGCTCTCCACAATGGAAGCACTTTACCTTGGACATATCTGTTGAATTTTCTATGTCTATCTGTTAGAAAATTAATTTGTATTTTGTTGTTTTATTTCTTCTACTTGTAAATTCTGAACAAGTTATTTAAAACATTTAAATACCGAAATAAACACAATACAGTCACAACATCTACAAATCATCAGTTGAAAGAAAACAAACACACAAGAGACACCATTATTTTTGGACAAATGTCCCCGGAAAAACCCAATGCGGGAAAACTGATGCAGCTATTCTGATTGTTTATTATTATGCAGTATTTCCTTGAGTACAATTGGGTGCCTAACCGGCTCACCCGACAGAGAAAAATACACAGCCGCAATACCTCTCTATTTGGAAACAGGTATTCAGAAAACCTGCCCCACGAATCCCTTTCCAGTGACTCGGAAACTTAGCACTGGCCCTTCTAGCCTCTGCGTCAACCCCAAGACCCTCTGTGTCTGCCCTCTGAGGCAATGCGCAGCCTTTGGGACCCTTTGCATCACTGCTACAGCCTCTGTGTGGATGACATAGTCCCTCTGAGCTCTGCACTGTCTCTATTGGGCTCTGCATGGGCTGCTCTGGCTGCTGCTCTCGCTCTCTGCATTTGCGCTAGTCTCTTGGCATTGTCTCTACGTCTCTGCCCAGTACTCACTACCCCTCGCTGCTATTCATTGATTCACTTTTGCTTAGCAACCCTGCTCTAGCAAAATGAATGACCGATCACTCTGGTGTGTCTTCCAACTGACCCTCAAGCCTCCTCTTATACTTTTCTTGTTGGTCCTTCAACAGCCGAGATTAAATCTCTAATCAACGGCTAAGATTAGATTTGACTTGATCCATGACTTTTGGAACCTTCTAACCCAGTTTTATATTAATACCCGTTAAAATTTTATTTTTCCTAAGTTTAGACTTAGGAACTCCATTACAAATATTAATTATTTTAATATCTCCCAAACCGGGTACAATCTGCCCAAACCATTTCTGGGTCTTGGAGATCTCATGTGCTTTAGCCTCTCCACCAATTTTCATTGCTAGAGCACATCGAATGCTACCCCAAATCAACAATATCCTTCTTCCTCTTCCCTTGTTTTCCCGCAGATGCCAAAGCTGCATCCTCCTCCTCTTTCTTGATTCGACCTCCTTTGTTGCTACTTCCCGCCTTGGTCAACCGTCTGATCTCTTCTTAGCAAAGAGCCGCCCACATCTCTTCCCATCCTGGAAGATCAGCTCTACCCAAAATGTTTTGGAAAAATGTCTCCCAATCCTCGAAGACTGCATTCAGGGCAGTCCTCACCAGTGATCTCCTGATCCGGTGTGGCCCCTATGGAAGTAAGTTGATCCCGAATCTCTTGCAACCTGCTGAGGTACATATCTATCTGCTCCCCCTTCTGCATCTGATACATCCGCAGCTGATTCTCCAACAGCATCTTCCTCTGCACGGAAGTGCCCTGATACAATGTCGTCAAGGTATCCCACATCTCCTTTGTCGTGTTTTTCTCGGCAATATGCCGTATCACATGATCCTTGACCCCATCAATGATTATGCACTTTGCCTTCGCCATTGCATCCTCATATCTTTCATTATAAGTTGGGTCGACTGGGATAGCCACGGTTCTCAAGGCAAAACCCTTGATGCGATGTCTATCCAGAACAGACAGGATCCTGGCCTTCCAGATGACAAAGTTGGAGGTCCCATCCAACCTGTCCTGATCCCTCAGTCCATTCATTGCCATCTCCACTCTTCGACTGGACTCCCTCTAAGTCTCGACTTCCCTCCTAGAATGTTGAAGTTTCTACGTCTAACAGTTAGAAAACCTCCATGTACTTTTTGATTTATTCCTTCCTACTTGTTCTGATTAATTAACAAGTTACTTACCATGTAAATACTGAAAATAAACACAAGTACATGCTCAACACATTACAGATCATCAACTGAAGGAAACAGAAACAAGCACACAAATGACACCGTTATTTTTGGACTAATGTCCCCGGAAAAACCCAATGCGAGAAAACTAGTGCAGCTATCTGAGGGTTTGATTTATTAAGCAGTTTCAGAATACAATCTGAGTGTCAAATCCGGCTCACCCAACAGAGAAAAATCTCGGCAGTAGTACCTCTCCTTCGAAGACAAATGCTCCAACTGAAACCCCGGATAAACACTCCAGCAACTCAGCTCCAATCTGCCCCACGAAAAACCCTAGCGTCAACCTCTTTTGCCCTTTGCGTCAGCTTTCCCTGCAATTTCGACAGTTCTCGGCAGTTTCGGTTGTTCCTGGCAGTTTCGAAGTCTACCCTCTGCATCAGCTTTCCCATCTGTTCGGGCAGTTCCGGCTTCTGCCCTCTGCGTCAGCTTTCCCGGCAGTTCTGGATTCTACCCTCTACATCAGCTTTCCCATCTATTCCCGCAGTTCCGACTATTCCCGGTAGTTTCAGCTTCTGCCCTTTGCGTCAGCTTTCCCGGCAGTTCCGGCTTCTGCCCTCTACGTCATCTTTCCCAGCTGCTGCGCTGATCCTCCCGGCACTATCTCTGCCTCTCTGCTTCTGTATTCACTGCCCCTCAGCTGCAACTCCAGATCACTCTCTAAACTTTCTCAGCAAACCCAGCCCCAAAAAGTCGAAATCTTGATCTCTTGGCATGTTCTCCAAGTGACCCTCAAGCCTCCTCTTATAATTTTTCGTTGACAAATCAACGGTCGAAATTAAGTCCCTAATCAACGGCTAAGATTAGATCTGGCTTGATCCATGACTTTTGGACCATTCTAACACAGTTTTATATTAATTCACAATAATATTTTAATTTCCCTAAGTTTAGACTTAAGGACTCCATTAAAAATATTAATTATTTTAATATCTCCCAAACTGTTTAGAATCTGCCCAAACCCTTTTTGGGTATTGGAGATCTCATGTGCCTTAGCCTCTCCACCAAATTTCGTGGCTAGAGCACATCCGATGCTACCCCAAATCAACACTCCCGCTTAGTGAAGATTGTGCTCTAGCAATACTCCTTACTGAGTATTACTCTGATCATCTAGCATTTATCCCTGATGCGAGGCCTGCTGCCCATCCTCTGTACTGCTGCATCTCGTACTGCCACCCATGGCTCTGCCACTGCCACTGCTGCATCTGTACGACAGCTCCCTTTGCATCCGTGCTTGTTGCCCATGGCCTTGCCACTGCCACTGCTGCATCTACACTACATCCCCTCTCATCATGTTGCCCATAGCACCGCCACTGCTAATTGTTGCACTGCGACTCAGTTACTGAGAAGTAACTGATCTACCAACTCTGACATCTCTGTCAGGCTAGAGACACTCCCGATGCTGAAGCTCCCTCTGTCGCTGACAAGTGCTCCCTCTCTGACCTCTGCATTGCTGCAACAACTCCCTGCATCTATCACCATTGCACACCTCTCTGTGCCATCCTGCACTAGTGCAACACTCTCGTGCCTCTCGCACTGTTGCAGCCTGCTAGCCTCGTGTTGTCCTGGGAATCCTGCACTGTAGCTCTCTCTGCCGCTCCATCCTCATCCGTCTCTACCGACATCCGCTAATCCTGCTACTCCTCTTCGGGGCTCTCATAGCCAGGTATAATCCAAGAGGTTGGTTACCTCGAGGATCCTAGCCCTCATCTTCTGTAGTCCTCTTGACTACAGCTCGATGTCTCCTCACTTTCGCTCAAGTGGTGTGTGTGCACTCATGGCACAGCCGTCTGTCTCCACTTCCTTCTCTGCCCTTGTTGGCACTGCCTTGGTCTCGGAAGCCTCTTCCTTGCTCTTCTTCCTCGGACACTAGGTCGCATAATGACCTAGCTCCCCACAATGGAAGCATTTGACCTTGGGGAGGTCCTTCTTCCACTTTTCTTACTTACCCTCAGATGCTAGGGCAGCATCCACCTCCTCCTTCTTGATTCTAATCCCCTTGTTGCTGCTTCCCGTCTTGGTCACCCTCCTGATCTCTTCTTGGCGAAGAGCTGCCCACATTTCCTCCCAATCTGGAAGGGTCGCCCTGCCCAGTATGCTCTGGACAAACACCTCCCAGTCTTCTGAGACTACATTTAGGGTTGTTCTCACCATCAACTCTGGATCTGGTGTGGCCCCTATGGAAGTCAACTGATCTCGGATCTCCTTCAATCAACCGAGGAAGGTGTCGATCTATTCTCCCTTCTGCATCTAGTATGACCGCAGCTGATTTTCTAGGAGCATCTTCCTCTGCATGGAAGTATGTTGATACAACTTGGTCAGGGCCTCCCACATCTCCCGTGTCGTATTCTTCTCGACAATATGTGGTACTATATGATCCTTGACCCCATCAAGAATGATACTCTTGGCCCTCGCCATTGCTTCCTCATACCTGTAATTGTCAACTGGGTCAACTAGGACGGCTACCGTCTTCAAGGTGAAGTGCTTGACACGATTTCTATCAAGTACGGATAAGACTTTGGCCTTTTAGACTACGAAGTTTGAGGCTCCGTCCAGTCTGTCCTGGTCTCTTACTCTGTGTAGTGCCATTCCGCTACTCTTCTTCTTCCCTCATGGAAGTTCTCGATGTGACTCCCTCTGAGCCTCGATTTCCATCTTGGAAATCCTTCTGCCGATGTCGAGAAGCCCCCTACTCTGATCGTTTGTTCAACCGCACCACTGATCTAGATTTCTCGTCTAGAAACCCTCAGTAGCAACTCCCTCCTCCTTGGCCTTGCCCTGTTAGGTACTGTTTTGACAACAGTACCCCACCAGCTCCACTCTACAACTTATCCACAGCCTCCTAAACCCCAGCAACCTGAAGGTGAGAGCTCTTAGGCTCTGCATAGTCCCAGCACCGGCAAACTAGCTCCCTAAGCCAACTGCGTCAGCCCTCCTGGCCTCTGTGTGGCTCTACATGAGTGTAATGACCCGCCTATAAATAAAATAATAATATAAATTAATTAAAATTATAAATTTAATAAATTTATAATTAATTTATAAAATAATAAAATAAATAAACCTTATTAAATCAAACTACGTATTCAAATAAAAATCAACGAAATCAAATCAGATTCGATTTCATAAAAGTTACACGTAACCATAAAATTGACACAAAGAAGGAAAAGAAGGCGGTGGATGAGGAAATAAAAGGAGAAGGGAAAAATCATTTTAGGAGGAGGGGAGCAAATTGGATACTGTAGTACGGTTATGAAGGAAACTTGAGTCTTGATTATACTGATGTTTTTGGGCACGGGGGAAATCAGATTGCTTCAACTGAAAGCTTTCTGAGACTGAGTACCTAGGTTGTACTCAGTTCGGCAAGGTGGTTTTGGCCGTTTTGGTGACACAGTCGGTCAAGAATTGTAGTAGAGAAGATAGATTTTCAACAGAATTTTAGCAGAGCAGACAGCTGGACAAGAACTGCAGCAGAGTAGACAGATTTTTCAACAAAGCAGAAAAACTTTTTAGCAAAGCAGAAAGGTTAGTATTCATTAAATTTCTTTAAAATTATGTATTCATTATTTCAGGTTCTGCTATTTAAAAATTAGCTTATAGTTCAGGTTCTTACAGTGAGCCTATCTTTGCCTCCCTCAGCGTCTGCGTAGCCTCTTCTTGGCCCGAACTTGATGACACAGGAACTGCATCACCCCTTCCTTGCTGTTTTGCTGCTAGGAACAGCTTCTGTCACTCGGGACAATTGTTTTCTGTTGTTGCTGCTCTGCTCGACTGATGTCCTCAATTCTCCTGTGATCTGCAACCACGCTCTGATACCATGTTGAATTTTCTAAGTCTAACAGTTAGAAACCCTCCATGTACTCTCTGATTTATTCCTTCCTACTTGTTCTGATTAATTAACAAGTTATTTACCATGTAAACACTGAAAATAAACACAAGTACATGCTCAACACATTACAGATCATCAACTAAAAGAAACAGAAACAAGCACACAAATGACACCGTTATTTTTGGACTAATGTCCCCGAAAAAACCCAATGCAGGAAAACCATGCAGCTATCTGAGGTTTGATTTATTAAGCAGTTTCAGAATACAATCTGGGTGCCAAATCCGGCTCACCCAACAGAGAAAAATCTCGATAGTAGTACCTCTCCTTTGGAGACAGAGGCTCCGACTGAAACCCTAGATAAACACTCCGGCAACTCCTCAGCTCCAATTTGCCCCACGAAAAACCCCAGCGTCAGCCTCTAGGGGTTGCGTCAGTCTCTTCTGCCCTCTGTGTTAGTTTTCCCGGCAGTTCCGACAATTCCGACTTCTGCCCTCTGCGTCAGCTTTCCCGACAGTTCCGGCTTCTGCCCTCTGCGTCAACTTTCCGGACAATTCCGGCTTCTGCCCTCTGCGTCAACTTTCCCGGCAGTTCCCGATGTTCCCAGCAGTTCCGACTTCTCCCCTCTACGTCAGCTTTCCCAGCAGTTTCGGCTTCTGCCCTCTGCATCAGCTTTCCCGGTTGTTGCGCTGATCCTCCCGGCACTATCTTTGCCTCTTTGCTTCTGTGTTCACTGCCCCTCAGCTACAACTCTAGATCACTCTCTCAATTTTCTCGGCAAACCCAGCCCTAGAAAGTCCAAACCTTGATCTCTTGGTGTGTTCTCCAAGTGACCCTCAAGCCTCCTCTTATACTTTTCTCGTAGACAAATCAACGGCCAAGATTAAGTCCCTAATCAACGGCTAAGATTAGATATGGCTTGATCCATGACTTTTGGACCATTCAAACACAGCTTTATATTAATTCACATTAATATTTTAATTTCCCTAAGTTTAGACTTAGGGCTTCATTAAAAATATTAATTATTTTAATATCTCCCAAACTATTTAGAATCTGCCCAAACGATTTCTGGGTATTGGAGATCTCATGTGCCTTAGCCTCTCCACCAAATTTCGTGGCTAGAGCACATCCGATGCTACCCCATATCAACATGGAAGTGCTCTCCTAGACTCCCTCTGAGTCTCGATTTCCCTGCTGGAAATCTTCCCGCCAACTGTTGAACTGCTCCTCTCAGATCCCCTCTGCAACTGCAAAACTCTGATCTGGATTTCTTGCCTAGAAATCCTTCAAGGCAGCGGCTCCCTCTACCTTGGCTCTGCCCCATTAGGTATTCTTCTGTTTCGACAGCAACAGCTCCCCACCAGCGTCCCAATCCACAATTTTCCCACAGCTCCCTAGGCCCCAGCCGCTGAAGGAAATGAGCCTCTTAGCTCTATGCAACCCCAGCAAGTCTGAATCGCTCCTCTGGCCAACTACGTCAAGCCTATCTGACTGAGTAGGATGACGTGGCTCTTCGTGAGCCTCTTTTGCCTTCCTCTGCCTCTGCGCTGGCCCTCTCTCGGGCTCGAAATGATGACGCAGGCCCTCTGCGTCACTCCTCCTCTGCTACTTTCTGCTTAGGAACAACTTCTGTCTCTCGAGATAGCTATTTCTGCTGCAAATTTTATGATTTAGCTAGTGCCTTCAGCTCTCCTGTGATCCGCAATGCTCCGATGCCATGTTGAAATTTCTAAGTCTAACACATTAGAAATTCCTCCTGCATTATCTGGTTTATTTCATGTACTTGTTTATTACTCAACAAGTTATTTAACCATATAAACACTGAAAATAAACACAAATGCAGTCTCAACCATCTACAGATCAACAACTAAAATAACAGACAAACACACAAGGGACACCGTTATTTTTGGACAATCGTCCCCGGAAAAACCCAACTTGGGAAAACTGGTGCAGCAGTTCTGAGGGTTTTATTATTAAGCAGCTTTCTTGAGTACAACTAGGGTGCCAAACTGGCTCACCCAACAGAGATATCTATCTGGCAGTAATACCTCTCTTCGGAAGCAGATATTCAGCAAGTCTGCTCCACGAAATTCCTTCCAACGCTTCTCTGAGGCTCTGTGTCAGCCCTCCTGGCCTCTGCGTAGCTCTGAAACCCTCTGTGTCAACCCTCTGCTGCTCTGCGCTGGCTCTCTGGCCTTCTGCGTCACCCATGCAGGCCTTGCTAGCCTCTGCGCAGTCTCTCTGGGCCTCTGCGTGGCTTCTGCGTAGCCTCCTCTGTCACTGCGCTGGCTCTCCAGCACTATCTCTGCCTCTCTTCTATGCACTCATTACCCCTCGTTGCAACTCAGATCACTTGTTCGAATTTTCTCAGCAACCCCGCTCCAGAAAATCGAACTGATTGATCAATCTTGGTGTATCTCCAACTAACCCTCAAGCCTCCTCTTATACTTTTTTTGTTGAGTCTTCAACGACCAAGATTAAATCTCGAATCAGCAACTAAGATTAGATTTGGCTTGATCCATGTCATTTAGAACATTCTCACCCAATTTTATATTAATACCCATTAATATTTTAATTTTCCTAAGTGTAGACTTAGGAACTCCATTAAAAATATTAATTATTTTAATATCTCTCTAACCAGGTGGAATTTCCCCAAACCATTTCTAGGTCTTGGAGATCTCATGTGCTTTAGTCTCTCCACCAATTTTCATGGCTAGAGCACATCTGATGCTACCCCAAATCAACACTACAGCCCTCTGCGCTCTCTGCGTCAGCTTCTGCATCCTTTGCAGCTTCTGTGTCCTCTGCGATGGCCTCCTTAGCCTCTACATCATCCCTCCTAGGCTCTGCGCTACCTCTTTGATATGTATTCTTCGGCCTCCTGTCGAACTGCCCCTCACTGCAACTGATCACTTGTTCGATTTCCTCAGCAAACCTCGCCCCAGAAAATCGAACTGACTGATCTCTCTTGGTGTGTCTCCAACTGACCCTCAAGCCTCCTCTTATACTTTTCCTGTTGACGATTCAATGGCCGAGATTAAGTCCCTAATCAACGACTAAGATTAGATCTGGCTTGATCCTCATTATTTAGAACTTTCTCACCCATATTATATTAATACACATTAATATTTTAATTTTCCTAAGTTTAGACTTAGGGTCTCATTAAAAATATTAATTATTTTAATATCTCTTCATCCGGGTGGAATTTCTCCAAACGATTTCTAGGTCTTGGAGATCTCATGTGCCTTAGCCTCTCCACCAATTTTCATGGCTAGAGCACATCCGATGCTACCAAAAATCAACACTCCCTCTTAGCGAGGAATGTGCTCTAGTAATGCTTCACCATAGAAACATCACACTGATCCTTCGCATCGGTACCTGTGTTGATGCTTGGCCTGCTACCTCATATCCACTGCACTACTGCTTCCTATACTGTTGCCCATAAAACTGCCACTGCCACTGCTACATCTGTACTGCAGCTCCCTCTCAACATGTTGCATCATGCTACCCATAGCACTGCCCCTGCTAACTGTTGCACTACAACTCACCGAGAAGTAAGTAACTGACTTCTCCCAAATACTGACATCCTGGATAGCCTGGAAGCCTCTTGATGTTGAAGCTACCTTTGCTGCTAACCTGTGCTCCCTCTGCTACTGCAACCTCTTATGTGCCTCTCGCACTACTGCAACATCCACTGTGCTGCTACAGACTTCTGCACTCTAGCACTGCCTTGCCGCTCCATCACACTTTGCTCCACCCGACACCTGTCATCATGCTACTGTTGTTAAGGGCTCCCGTAGCCGGATGTGATCCAAGAGTTTGGGCACCTCAAGGATCTTGCCCCTGCATGTAGTCCTCCCGACTACAACTCAATGTCACCCCACCTCTTCTCTAGAGGTGCATGAGCACTCATGGCACAATCGTCATCAGTCTCGACATCCTTCTCCACCTTTGCTAGAGTTGCCTTTGAATCAGAAGCTTCTCCCTTGCCTTTCTTCCTGGGGCACTGAGATGCATAATGTCCCAGCTCCCCACCGTTGAAGCACTTGACCCCGAAGATGTCCTTATTCTTCCTCTTCTCTTGTTGTCCCGCAGATGCTAGAGCGGCATCCTCCTCCTCCTCTTTCTTAGCTCGAACTCCCTTACCACTACAAACCGCCTTGGTCAACCTCTTGATCTCCTCCTGTCGTAGAGCTGCCCACATCTCTTACCAACTGGGGAGAGTCGCTCTGCCCAAAATGCTTTGGACAAACGTCTCCCAGTCCTCGAAGACTGCATTCAGAGCAGTCTTGACCATAAACTTTAGATCTGGTGTAGACCCCACGGAAGTAAGCTAGTTGTGAATTCCTTGCAACGAGAGGAGGAAGTGATCTATCTCCTTCCTTTCTGCATCTGATATGACCTTAGCTAATCCTCCAATAGTATCTTCCACTGCACGGAAGAGCCCTGGTATAAGGTGGTCAGCATCTGCCACATCTCACTTGTGTTGTTCTCAGCAATATGTGGTATGACATGATCCTTGACCCCGTCTAGGATCATGCATTTCGCCTTCGCCATGGCCCCCTCATACTTCTCATTTGCATCAGGGTCAACTGGGACAGCTACAGTTTTCAAGGCATAGACCTTGATGCGATGCTTATCCAGGATTGCCATGATCCTGGCCTTCCAGATGAAAAAATTGGAAGCCCCGTCCAATCTGTCTTGATCCCTCAATCCGTTCACTGCCATCTCTGTTCATCTTCTAGACTCCCTCTGAGTCTCGACTTCCCTCCTGGAAATCCTCTTGCCAACTATCGAATCACTCCTCTGCAATTCCCCTTTGCTGCTGCAACTCAGATCTGGATTTTTTAGCTAGAAATCCGTCGAGGTATTGCTTCCCTCTACCTTTGTTCTGTCTCCTTAGACACTGTTCTACACAGACAGAAACAACGTCCCACCAGCTCCTCAAATCACAATCTGCACAACTCCCTTAGCCCTGGCAACTGAAGAATCTGAGCCCTTCTGGCTCTACGCAATCGCGGTGAGAGTTGGATCTGCTCTTCCTAGCCTCAGCGTCAATCCGCCCTGGCTGAGAAAGATGATCGGGCACTGCGTAGGCCTAATCTGCCCCCTTATGTCTCTGCGTTGCCCTGGACTGCTGACGCAGCTACTGCATCTTCCCCTCCTGGCTCAGAATGCTGACGCAGGGTCTGCATGAGCCTCTGCGTCACCCTCTTTGCACTATGTCATTCCTCCTCTTGCCTCTTCAACCCTGGAACAACGTTGTCTCTCGGGACCAGTGTTGCACGAAGCGCCCCCCCCCCGGTTCCAAGCCCCGAAGTGCGTCCCGTACGGAAGCGCCTAGGAAGCTTCATCGGAAGCGCCGCTTCAGCTTTGTTAGCCGCTTCCTGGAATTTATGAAGCGCTGGATGGAAGCGCCGCTTCCATGCCTCCGAAGCACGCTTCGTACGGCGCTTCGGGCCTCAGAAGCGCGGCGCTTCGGAGGAGGAAGTGCACGCTTCCGTACGCTTCGGGCAAGCAGGCCGCGCGTAAGGGAAAAAGACACTTTTTTTTTAATTTTTTTTAAGTTATGTTAACTTAGCATTAAGGGGGTGGGTTAGGGTGAGGTTAGAGTTAGGTTAAGGTGAGAAATGAAAAGAATAAAGCCCCCATTCATTCCTCATTTTCTCACTTTGAGTTTATGAGAGTTGGAGAAGAGAAGAGAGGAGAGGAAAAGAGAAGAGAGGAGAGGAGAAGAGAAGAGAAGAAAGGAGAGGAGAAGAGAGGAGAGCTTGGAGGAGTGAAGAAGGAGGAGCTAGAAGAAGGAGGAGGAGCTTGGAGCAAGAGCTTGGAGGACTTCATCTACAAGAGCTAAAGAGGTAAGTTCAAACCCCAAACTCCCTTATTTTTTTGACAATTTTTTTGTATTTTTCTCCTCCCTCTCCTACTCTTTCCCATTGTTTCTACTTGCTCCTTTATTTACAGGTTGTCCACCACCTATATCCATATTCCAAGATGGTGTTCTTTTGGCTTCTATGTATCATTCCACTCTTGGTTTTAATGATGGCAAAGGTGAATAGGAATAGAAGGGAAGAAACAGAAGAGGACAGTGGTGATGGTCCCAATATGAGTGACCCAATGTATGATGAGGAGGAAGGGTTTGAAGAGGAAGGGGATGAACCTGAAGGGGACACTGAAACACAAGATGGGAAAGCTACATCAACACCCTTGTGGAACTATGTGACCAAACTTGATGGGGGAAAGGGTGGTGGATCTTACAAATTTGTGTGCCCTCATGGTTGTCATGGAGGAAAACCATATTGTGGTTCATATACCCGTCTGAGGAGGCATCTTTGTGGGGTGCTGGACAATGATGAAAAAAAGGGTCCTGTGGGGGTACAAATTTGCCCAAACATTTCAACTGAAGAAAGAAGAAAATACATCCAAATAGAGATGGTTGCACAACAAAAAAACAAGAAACAAAAAACTCATTCTGAATCAAGTGCAACCTCTAAATTTGGTAGTTGCTCATCTCCTCATGGTACTTCTGCAAGCTCTGGAGGTAGAAGAACAATAGGGGATTTCCTTAATGTTGTTGGGAGGGATGATGTGGATGGAAAGATAGTCCGTTTTCTTTGTGCTTGCGGTGTACCATTCAATGTGCTTCGCTCTCCCTATTGGCATGAAATGGTAAAGGCCATCAATGAAGCCCCAAAAGGATACAAGGCCCCCAACTATGAGAAAGCTAGAACAGTGTTATTAGAAAAAGAAAAAGCTAAGGTTCAAAGAGCTTTGACACGTTTTACAAATGAGTGGGTAGATTCTGGGGTATCCGTTGTATCAGATGGGTGGACAAATATTAGAAACCAACATTTGATAAATGTTCTTGGTGTTTCTTCTAGTGGTGCAGTATTTATTGCATGTCATGACTCCTCCTCCATCACTACATCGGCACAAAACATTGCAGATCTCCTATTGAAATCAATCAAAAGATGTTGGTCTAAATAATGTGGTTCAAGTGATCACAGATAATGCAGCAAATTGTAAGGCAGCAGGAAAAATTGTTGAGCGTACTCATCCACACATCTTTTGGTCTGGGTGCCTGGTTCGCACATTGAACCTTTTGATGCATGATATTGTGAAACACAAAGAATGTGGGTGGATTGCTAGGGTTTACAGGAGAGGGAAGCAGCTCATTAAATTCATCACAGGGCATAGAAGGGTAAACTACTTCTATGGCACTTACTCCAAGTTGCAGTTGCTTAAAATTGCAAAGACAAGATTTGCTAGTTATTACCTCACCTTTAGGCGGCTAGTGAAGGTGAGACAAGCTTTAACTAATCTGGTGTGTGCTGATTCATGGGATGAAATTAACACTGACATAGATGGTGCTAATGCAGTCAAGGACACTGTTCCTGACAGTTACTTTTGGGGACAGGTTAAATATGTTTTGCAATTCACCAAACCAATTTATGACATGATCAAGTTTGCAGATTCAGATCGACCAGTAATTGGGGAGGTGTATGAGCAAATGGATAGCATGTTGGGGCAGATTAAAGACATTGTTGAGCCTAGAGATACCACCTTGTACAATTATATTTGTGTAGAGGTGGAAAACCGATGGGAAATGCTAAATGTTCCATTGCATGCATTAGCATATGTTTTGACACCTAAATACTATCATCCATCATGGCTTTCAACACCAGCACCTGGGGGGGGAAGTAGGAGAAAACCACACCAAGATCAAGAGGTTCACAAAAAATATATGGCTGCATTGAGTAAATTAATCCCTGATGAGGAGGAGGCTGCATTAGTACGGAGTCTGGTGAGCAACTATATGCTCAACACTGGTCCATTTGGGAGCATGCATGCAATTAAAGATCGAGAGACTTTTTCTGCTCTTGAGTGGTGGAACATGCATGGAGGGGGTACTCCACTTCTACAGAGTTTGGCATTGCGGGTGCTATCACAGGTGGTAAACACTTCTTCTGCAAAGAGGTGTTGGAGCTCTTATTCTTTCGTCCACAGTGTTAAAAGGAACAAGTTGAATTTAGACCGGGCAGAGAGCTTGGTTTATGTTCATTACAACTTGCGATTGTTGTCCCATTACTGTGAAGATGCAAAGTCTAATAAAGACTTGTTGATTTGGGAAAAGAATCCAGAGGAGCCCAATTTGGAGGATGGAGTGTTGCGATTAGAGCAATTAGAGGATGCTCTTATCCAGGTATGTCCATTGTGGTATGAATTTTCCAATTTTCCCTTATAAAGCATTTCTCTAATTCATGTTTTTAATTTTTTTGTTAACTAGTGTTTTTTTTTTTGCATGAATTTTTTGAGCGATTCTAGGATGATGATGACCCTGTTGATATGCCACCCCCACCCCCATCTGGTCCCTTGGTTCCATGGTTCAACACCAACAACAGGGGGTTCTTCTTCATCAGTTTCAGTGCCACGACTTCCATAGGCACCATCTTCTTCATTGCCACCACGTGGAGGCCCGCCACCACGTTCTATTCGTGGTGGAAGGAGGAGAGATTAGTAGATATATTCACAATCTACTACTTTTTGTCATAGATTACTCATTAGACTTGTAGACTTGTGAATTTGAATTTTGAACCTTTTTCGCTTGGCGGTGACCAAGTGACATATTTTGTAAACATTATTATTTGAATTTTGGACATGACAAATGTTGACAGTTGCTCACTTGCTAGATAAATCATAATATGCTCTATGTTTTATGTTTTATAATATGCTTAAATGTTTTATGTTTTATAATATGCTTAAAAATTTGATGTATGTTTGTAATAGCTAGAATATAGATGATTGTTGTACATACTAGTAACTACAATGGAATCATGGATGCCATATCTATCTTGATTTATGCAAAAATATGCATGTTTTCATGTCTTCTACAATTAATTTGGTATTTGGGTTGTTTGTTTTGAGTATAAATGCAAAAAAATATAAAAATATATATATATAGCAGACGCTTCCGCGGACGCTTCGCTTCCTAGATTTTTGGAAAATGACGCTTCGGCGTCCCCGCTTCCAAAAAACGCTTCCGCTTCGCTCCCGCTTCGTGCAACATTGCTCGAGACAACTGCTTCACTGTTGCAAAGCCTCAAATTTCTTTTGCTGGTGTCTTCAGTCCTCCTTGATCTACAATCGCTCTAATACGATGTGAAAAATTATGAATCTAACACATCAGAAACCCCTACTGCATTTTCTGGTTTACTATCTCCTACTTGTTCTTTGCATTAACAAGTTATTTAAATGCATAAATATCAACGTAAACCCAAATGCAGCCTTCACAAATATACAGATCAACAACTGAAATAAAATGAGACAACACAAGGGACACCACTGATTTTGGACAATCGTCCCTGGAAAAACCCAATGCAGGAAAATCGGTGCAGCACATAGAGGGTTTTATTATTAAGCAGATTCTGAATACAACTAAGGTGCCAGAAATAGCTCACCCTCAGAGAATTTCCTTGGTAGTAGAACCTCTCTCCGAACAGATATTCCAACAAATAACCAACCAGATGAACAACCCCACAGTGACGCTGACTGTTCCTTGTGTTGGACAGTGAAAGCTGCTCCAAGCACTCCTTTGGCCTCTCTCAGCTAATCTGCTCTCAGACTGCCCCACAGACTTCCTCAACACAACCTCTTCAGCCCAGCGTCAGCCTCTACAACCCTTTGCACTATTTGCATCAGCTTCTGCGGCTTTTTGCGTCAGCTTCTGCGTCGTCTACGCTGGCCTCCTTAACCTCTGCGTCAGCGCTCCTAGGCTCTGTGTTGCCTCTTCTGGCTCTTTGTTGCCTCTCTAATATGTATTCTTCAGCCTCCTACCGAACTGCCCCTCACTGCAACTGATCACTTGCTCGATTTCCTCAGCAAACCTCGCCCCAGAAAATCGAACTAACTGACCTCTCTTGGTGTGTCTCCAACTGACCCTGAAGCCTCCTCTTATACTTTTCTTATTGACGATTCAACGGTTGAGATTAAGTCCCTAATCAATGGCTAAGATAAGATCTGGCTTGATCCTCGTTATTTAGAACTTTCTCACTCATATTATATTAATACACATTAATATTTTAATTTTCCTAAGTTTAGACTTAGGGTCTTATTAAAAATATTAATTATTTTAATATCTCTTCATCCAGATGGAATTTCTCCAAACGATTTCTGGGTCTTGAAGATCTCATGTGCCTTAGCCTCTCCACCAATTTTCATGGCTGGAGCACATTTAATGCTACCAAAAATCAACATTAGGCGTTTGGGGAAGTCCTCAGCTGGACCAACTAACTCTCAGTTTACAGAATCTAAAGAGCCCACTATTTTAATTTCCTAAGTCATTTTGTAAAACATTTTACTTGCAAGTTTTTTCTTGGGCTTGTGCCTCTTTAAAATTTCCAATTCATTTATAAATTTGTGCAAAATTGTTTAGATCTAGCTAATAGAGGGCTTTGATCTGCAGATTTGCTAGATCTGTAGAATATTATTGTAGATATCAATTTTTTAATTCATTGGGGTTTTGGGTATTTCTTATTTTTTGTATTGGGGTTTGCTATCTTTTGTTTGGGTAGGGGCAGATATGAAGATTGCATGCGATTTTTGTGGATTCTGGAGACAGATCTAGGCCCCAGAGGGCATCTCCATTTTGTTTGCAAGTTGAAGAGAAATCTCAAGAGGATTGCGGGCAAATTTTTTTAAGGGCCTAGAGGCCCTGTGCTGGCCCTCTCCAGCTCCTTCTCGGCCTCCTTTCTTCTCTATCTCAAGCTTGCTTCTCTTCTTGGCCCTCCTCTCCTCCTCTCGGCCCTCCTCTCCTACTGTCGGCCTGCTCTCGGCCTCCCTTATCCCTCCAACCTCTCGGCCTCCCTCCTTATCTCCCCTGCTCTCCCTCACCTCTCGACCTCCATTCCCTTTCCTTTCCTCCCTTCTCAACCTGCCTAGCTCCCTCACCTTCGACCCTCCTCCCTTTCACCCTGGGCCCTCGCCTTCGACCCTCCTCCCTTTCACCCTAGGCCCTCACCTCTCCCTCATCACAGCCCCTCCTCATCAGCCTGTCTTACGGCCCCCTCCTTCTCATCCTTCCCCTTCAACCTTACGTCCTCCCCTCTCCCCTCTTCTCGGCCTCCCTCTCTTCATTCTCGACCTCCCCTCAGTTCCATCTCTCAGCCTCAAGGCATTCCACCTTCAAGCCTTCCCTCCTTCACCAAAATTTTCTCAACATTTTTTCCCAAAATTTCCCAAAAAATTTTAACAAAATTTTCTCAAAAAAAAATTGAGTTGAAGATCTCAGTGACTTGGGCAGCTTGTCTGCAAGTGTCTTCAAGCCCCTAAGGGCTCACTGGTGCACATCTTCTAAACCTTTCCTCATTTCATTTATCAGAGTTAAAGCAACGCTAACACTGGCATAGTTCTTCAATTAAATAAAGTTTAGCGACAAATTTAATTCACATCTTTGATTGTTGTACATTTCAGAAATAGAAGTTATCTTCAGTAACCTTCGGCATACTGATTGATAAATTTTTTAATATTATCTCTCTACTTTTCAGTAATCTATTTTTGAGTTTTAAAGATCAAATGCATCACTAGATCAGAAATAGTAAAACTCGGAAATTTTCTGAATTATTAGTTAGCAATTTGTCATTTGAAGTTTTTGTTGTTATACTAGGAAAACTCTGAATATTGCATTGTAATAGGACCCCTGATTTAAAATATATTGCTAGCATTGACATTTGTTTTAAGAGCAAATTACTAGACTGATATTTCATTGATGTAATCTGAGTTTAAACACTTAGTTTAATTTCTGAAATACATTTGTTTTTTACATACTCATGCAAGTAGGACTAATCTAGTTTTACTTATGCATCCAATGATCTTTGATTGAGTACTTCATGCAAATGGATTTCTGAATTTAAAGTGTTTTATTTTCCAGCATTTTATATTGGTTTCCTATTTCAATAATTACTTGTGCAAATTTTACATTTTACATTGCTGGTATAAGTATTTACTTTCACATTAAGATAATTATTCTGACCCTTGGGTTTAAAAACACTCAAGACATTTCAGAATTAACTTTACGCCCTTTTCTTTCACGATTACATCATTTCACTTTGCATTTGCATACTAAGCTAGTTCATGCACATTAAAATTTTACTTCCAAGCATAAGCTTGGTCGATAGAAACATTAAGGGATCAAACTTTGAACAACCATTTAACTAAAATTAACCAAGTCCATACATTTCACATAGCTTTAAGTTTTGCATTTTCATATAAGATAGTTGAATCATTTCGCAGCAGTTTCCCATCCATTACTTGGACTTCATTTCCTTCACAAGATAGTTGACCTCATTTAGTAGCAGTTTCCCATCCATTACTTGGACTTCATTTCCTTCTAAACAAATATTGGTTGCTTAATTGTGTCTCCCAGATTGGTTGGTTCCCAACTAATCTTCTCTCATTCCATTTCCATAGGGTCTACCCCCCTTAGTCTGTTATCGAGAGACAACTCAAATGGAGAGATTGGGGATCAGTGTGACAACCCCCGATCTGAGTCGTTGTCGCGGTGCCTAGACATTCTGTGCGACAACACTCGTATTGGACGAGGAAGATGCACCTCATTCATTTTTGCCCATTCGGACCCACAGATGTATTATGCACTTGGCAGCTAACCCAGGACTTGTAGGACGATGTGGGATCCCTTACATCATCATCAAAGTCCTTGCAGATGATCTACAGGCATCTTCGACTCATTTTGGAGACCCATGAGGTTATTGATGTGCCCCCACACCCATTAGGAGCACCACAGGTTTATTGTTTAGAGAACAAGGGGCCAACCCCTTGTCCGTCACTTTTGGGAGTCCTACTCTTCATTATGGCACCCATAGCCCTCATTAGGCCTCTTAGAGGGCCCTACGACATGCATAGATTATTATTTGACCTCTTGAGAGGCTTATTCTTTCACTTGTGAGCTAGTATGGTGGACTTGTCATCAAAAGCTAGATTATTAGAACATTATTTTATTTTTGGGGCTTATGTAGGCCAAGGAGGCTAATTCGAACTCCTCATTAGTGTATAAATACAAGTGAGATGAGTTCATTTGCTCATCATCACTTTGGATTGGATCTCTTCTCTCTCTTGAGAATTTCGCACTTTTTCTTAGAGGATGAATTGGAGCTTTATGGATGAATTTTGATGTGTGGATTTGGTCTATCTTATCTTGGAGCTTCTCTCTTGTCAAATTGTGGATGGTTGGATATATTCTATTACATGTAAGTACATGCTTTTAATGTTATTCTTGTTTTACTTTGTCATATACATTGGACTGGGATTTTCGCTATTTTTAGGGCTAATTGTTGCATGCATTTACTGCTTAAATTGTGGAATTTTGTCTCTATTATAGCATCTCTCAATGTATGGTCCATGTAATGTGAATGAAGGGGTAATTCTATTAATAAATTTATCTTGATAAGCCATCACCTTTTGCACATCAAAGTATAAAAGCTGCAAGATGGTTGCTCTTTGACCTACAAGGCTAGCAAAGTAGTCTTGAGGCCTCCTTGACCAAAAATCAAAGGCCATCACTCATATTCATCATAGAGTCCATTCTCCCAAGATTAAGGCACTGATCTACCAAAAGGTGGTCACCTTAAACCAAATTCTTTTTACCTTTTCCTAAGTCTAGCCAAGTTGGGTCACCTAAGGCATCATTTTTCCGGCAATCTATCCCTCCAAAAAGTTCGATCTTCTAGCATCTCCTGCATTGGTGTCTCTTCAAGACCTCCTCCAAATTTGAGGCCATTCCGACGGTGGAGTTCTGAGAAAATCCAAGCCCTAGCTCCGAGATCAAACTTTGCCCTAGCATCCCCAGGGCTAGTGCCTCATAGGATCAAGACAAAACCTTTAAGTGAAAATTCGTTCTTTGATCCTTTCCCCTCCTTGTCTAGGTTAAGAACACTATCGGGTGCTAAATCCTTGCCTTTTGACCTACCCTAGGTCCACTTGGTCCCGTGTGGTCTTGTTCCTTTGAAAGACAATTCTTCAGGAACCATCCGGGATACCAATTTCAAGTTTCAACAAGGATTTCAGGGATTGGGAAACTCCTTCACAAGTCATATTTCATAAACCTAAACTCAAATCCTCCCTTCCTTTCCCTAGAAGACATTGTACCTTGCTTAGAAAGCAAGCAAGCTCCATCTTTCAAACTCTTCTAGGAAGGGGATTATTTGGGTCACTCCATATCCATTCATTGATTTATCCTTCATCGGTGACTCCATAATATATCAGGTATCCTCCCATCAGTGAAAGTTCGTAAATAGAAGGAGCCTTAGCTGAGGTAACAATGGGCTAAGTCTCCATTTGTTGCCCTTGGTCTAGCATTTCCCCTTTAGGTCCCCTACTAGTTTGAACGATAACAGGGCCCCGGCCCCCAACTCCACAGTCTTCCTTCACTTTCCCTCACAAGAGGATCAACTTAGAGCCCTTTGAGCCAAGAGAAGACTGACATCGCTCCCACCCACATAGAAGATCGTCCTCAATGCTGCCCTCGCCAAATCTCAGCATGGGAAACTCAAATTGTCTAGAGACTAGGTCATATCTGCACGGAAGGAAGGGAAGTGGGCAGTAATCTGAGATCTCAAAGTCGTCATCCATGATTTGGCTCCTCCAGGATACACTCGCCCTTGGACAAAATGATGGTCTCATTCAACTAGGGGACAGGTTAAGGGTAGTTGGCCCACCATATCTATTAGTTGTTGGAATTGTAATGGTGCATTTTGGTCTTCACCTGGTACACTTCATGACGCGCTCGGGTTTTGTGACCTCCTTTTCCTCACAGAGACGCATGTGAGCTCCATACGGACACCACACAAGATCCATAGGTATCACTAGGTATGGTCTTGTTGACAGGAGACAAGATACAATAGCATCAAAGGATCCCAAGGGGGTTGCTTATCTTATATGGGATTCTCTTCAAAACAAGGTCACTTCGTTGTCATCAAATGAACATGCCAAATTTCTATGGCTTCGGTTTCGTCGACATAGATCCCTTCTTCGAGACAGCTACATTGCAGTGTGCTACTCCCCCAGCCTCATCACACTTTGCAGTTCACATATAGTCTGAGGGTGATCCTTTCCTTGATCTTTATGCAGATATCTCCCACTACTCCACTCTTGGCAATGTGATTCTTCTAGGTGACTTCAATGCTCATACCTAAAGCCTCCAAGTTGCCCTACATGACATAGTAGAGGACACACTTTGCCTCCAAGAGTTGAAACCAAAATATGTGGGCCCTCATTGGAGTTTGCAGGACAATGATGGGCTCCTCACAAATTATGAGAGACATCTCTTGTAGCTAGGTGAATCCCATGGCTTATTGATCTTGAATGGGCTTCCTTTCTTTCTGGGTTCTACTGACTTTACTTGCTTCCCCCATAGTGGAGGGCCAACATTGTTGACCATCTCAACCAACCAAGATCTTCTCTTGCATATCCCTTCTCAATGCCTCGTCTCCCCCTAGAAAACCATGCCCTCCTCACTTTCTTCCTCTCTCCCCAACCCCCAGTCCACCCGCCACCCCCCTATTGCCTTCCTTTTTGATAGAGATACATCAACTCCTACACTACTCACCTCAAGGAGTTGCTCCCCTCCATTTCCCACTTCAGGCCGCTACGCACAACCATAGCCACATATAAGATGCCTTCCATTGTCCTTGTCGAGGCATCCCTTGATTCCTAACCCCACTCTACTCGTCGACACTCCCATAAACCACCCCCTTGCCCTGGCCCATGAACTGTTGGTTCAACAATGAACGTAAATCCCTTCACAAACAACTTTGTCTAACACTCACACATGACCCATCTTCCTCACCTCACCTCTGCAAAACCTACTATCAACTCCTTTGCCATAAAAAGCAAACCTTTCTCACCTCGCCTCCACAAAATCTAACATCAACTCCATCGTAAAAAGTCAACCTTTCTCTACCAAAAGAGACAGGAACTTTGTGAGGCCCTCCACCACTCCCTGAAAGCCTTCTAGTGTACTCGTTTTCCTAGACAAAATGACATCCCACCTAACCTTGACCCCTAGTCACCATTCCCCTACACGACCTCCCTTTATGACATTCCTAGACAACCTACTATCCACATCTCCTCCCCCCTCCTCATGCCACCTTTTCTTTGAGAGGGACATAAAGAGAGAAGTCAAAGCCATGAGTAGCAACAAAGCAGTAGATGAGGAAGTGCTTCAAGTCGAATTCTTTAAACATGGCATCCAATCTCTTGAGTCCTATATTGTCAATTTATTTAACCATGCAGTGTGTTCAAGATTCCCCTCCCCCTCATACACAAGAGGAAAAAATTATGAAATCAAGATTTTTTGGCCTAGTCGATGTTTGCCTATTTTTACCAATATTTTGGTGGTATCATAATTTTGGCAATGTTTGGTGATTTTTACCAATATTTTCTCATTTTTTACAATTTTTGGTTTTTTGGAACCTTGCAGATTTTATTCTGATGTCGAT
Organism: Pinus tabuliformis; assembly: GCA_031772625.1. Taxonomy (NCBI): domain Eukaryota; kingdom Viridiplantae; phylum Streptophyta; class Pinopsida; order Pinales; family Pinaceae; genus Pinus; species Pinus tabuliformis. Next base: position 891,546,933 of record CM062811.1, read on the forward strand.
GTATGCAACATTCGCTGAGACACATTATTTATCCAATCCACAAATCATGGAGTAGTTCTAATCCAAACAATTACCAAACTATCATGTTGGGTCATACATTCTCCAAGATATATGCCACAGTCTTACACTAATCGCTCTCTGAGGAGTTGGAGAGACGTCATCTTACGGCTCGATGACAAGCAAGTATCCAACCAAACTACCAAGCAAGTGATCACATTTTCACTATCCCGCCCATTGTTGGGGAGGCTCGTCATTACTCTTGGAAGGTTTATAGTTGCTTTACTTTCCAAAAGTATTTGACACAATTCCAAGGGAGGCATTGTTCCAAAGGCTCCCTGACATAGGCATATCCGAGACACTCCTAGCAACTATTATAAGACTATATGAGTCAATTTTGGGACAATTCAAGATGGCAAACTACCTTTCAAATTTCATCCATAGTACCATCGAGGTAAAACAAGTATGCCCCCTCTCACCGACCTCCTTTGGGATCTATATTGATAAGATGGAGTCATTCTTACATGAGCATGGCGAGGAGGGAGATGGTTGTCTTCTACACCAGGGGTTGATTTCACTCCTTTTTGTCGATGACTTGGTCTTGTTGCCTTCTAGCCCTGAGAGGTTGCAAAGACATATTGTTGCATTGTCCAACTTTGGTGACATTTGAAAGTTAACGGTCAACCTCGGTAAAACCAAGGATTTGGTCTTCAATGCATCAACAAGATCTCTTACAGACTTACATTTCTACTACCGAGGTGTCAATATTAAGATCACAGCAACTTACACCTACCTAGGAGTACAATTCATGGGACCTTGTTACGGTATGCAACAACCCCTCCAACCTTAGCTCGGTAAAGAACATGGTTCTCTGGCCCTCATTGAGAGATAGTGTTTCCAAAGTCAGTTTCAAGACATCTCATCCAAACATCACCTCATGGAGGTGATCATTAGACCCACGGCTCTCTGTGGTTCTGAAGTTTAGGGACCGAGCTTGTTGCAGATAAATTGAGAGAGCTTGGAGAGAATCCAAACCTTGCTTCTCAAATGCATCATTCGTTGTAAGAGAACAATTCCACAACCCATTATTCAGGCAGAGTTCAATGTCCACCCATTTCACCTCAAGGTCATATTCCACTTAGTCTCTTTCCTTCATAGAGTTAGGCCTTTTAGGGACTCTACTCTAGGAGAGAGAGGTAGTTGTATCTTGCTATTTGCTCATTAGAGGCTCTAACCTCAAATCCACACCCCACACCCCAAGGACGTGCTCAAGGTTGATTCTCAAAGACATCTTGGCTTCTCCAATCGTTGAATATCTCCCCTAAGTGTCTTCCACCATTCAGATTCTCCCTTGATGCACCGAGCCATCTCTTGCCAACTCAATAGGTATTGAATCAAGCCATCAGATAGGGCATCTACATATTGTACATTCAAGTCACTTGGACCTCACCTCCGACAAGCCTGGGCTCAAAGAAGTGCTTCTATCTAGAGCACTTTTTTGAGTTGTAGGATGGCATCATAGTCTGCCCCCCATACACATGCAAACAATGGATACATTCACTTAAAAGTTAAGATCCTTAAAATTTGGAATATTGAGAACTATGACAATGCCATGTCGAGAAACTAAAATATATTGTACCATGGTTGAAAAGATGCATACAAACTCTATGACACATGACCATGTGGAAAATACAGATGCACACATGGGTGAAGAAATTTCAACCCCTACTCCGATTATCAGTTTTCCTTATCACTCCATGCATTTAGTTTTAAATCCAAGCATGATAAAAATTCTAAAATCTGGAAATGATAATATTTTTCTGAAAACACAAATTTAGAGATTTCACAACTGCTGAAATTGCAGAAATAAAACACAGCAAAATTATGACAGCCACACAGAAAATAACACAATGATTTTTGGTCAATGTGACCCTGGAAAAACTCCCTACAACTCTTGGGGAAAACTAGTTTGAGAGCTCTTCTTTATTTCTGAAAATGCTTTTACAGAGAAACTGAAATACACAGTAAAAATTCCAGCAACCACAAATTACAACTTATCTCGATTTCCATGCTTGAACTCCACCTCAAAAATCGTGCCAATCAACAAACAGCCAAAACAGAAATTTTTACAGCAATAAAACAGCATTAAATGTTGTACGGCTAGCCTCGAAAAATGTGCCCAGAACTTGTCCCTCTTCCTCGATTTTTGTGCCTTTCTCCTGTTGTACGGTTTTTCTTTGGGATGCGTGCCAATAAACGCTGCTACCTAGATTTGCTGAAATGTCTTCTTGCTGCTTTCCTTCACTTCCTCACTACTCAGAAATTTTCGCCCTGCTCTCTCTTCTCTTTATCTCAAATGCTCATGAAAGAATGAATTGATTTTTTTCCTCTTCTCTTCTCCTTTTATTCTCTAAATGACCTTTTGGGTTACCCTAAGATCTAATGGCTGAGATTCATTTAGATCTAGGGATGAGAATAAATGTGCATTTAATTCTCACTTTCTATTTTTTAACTCACCCACTTAAATAAAGACCCACTTAGCCTTTTATTTCCATAGTCACTTTTTCACTTTCTAATTCTTCATTCACTTTAATAAAGTCACATTTAAATTAGAATGTAACTTTACCACTTATAAAGTCACTTTTAAATTAGAATGTAACTTTACCACTTATAAAGTCACTTTTAAATTAAATTGACTTTACCACTTATAAAGTCACTTTAGGAGAAAAGTAAAAAATAAATTTGGACACTTTTCCCTAGGCCAAAGATCAAAGCCTTAGGGAACCATTTGTCCTCTGGTACCCAAATTTTAACACTCCCTCTTACCGAGGAAAGTGTTCCTCACCACTCCCATCTTGTCTCTGAAGTATACATGCTTGCCCCATGGTAAAGCTTTGGTGAAAATTTCCGCTACCTGCTCATTTGTGGAAATGTACTCAAGCTTGACAGCTCCCTTTTGGACATAGTCTCTAATGAAGTGATACTTGATCTCAATACGCTTTGACCTGTCATGAAAAACTGGATTCCCTGTGAGTTTTATGCAACTCTGATTATCACAGTAAATTAGTGAAGGTCTCAATGCTTGACCAAATAGACCAAACAACATCTTGCGAAGCTTTATGGCCTCACAACTAGCCAAACTAGCAACCATATACTCTGCCTCAGTTGAACTCAATGCAATTGACTATTGTTTCCGGCTGATCCACGGCACAACTGCCAAACCCAACCCAAAACAACACCCGGAAGTACTCTTCCTATCTGAAGCACAACCTGCCCAATCTAAATCCGTGTACCCTGCCAGTCTCACTCCATCACCCTGTCTATAATCCAGACCAAAATCCATTGTCCCCTGCAAGTAACAAAGAATGTGTTTTGCATCCACCCAGTGCACTCTCCTGCGCTCACACATGAAACTGACTCATAGTGTTAAGTGCAAAACATATCTCTGGTCGAGTGTTGACCAAATACATCAAACAACCAATCAATTGTCTGTATAGAGTAGGATCCACCAACTCGAAATCAGAAGCGTGAAGCTTCTTCCAGTTAGTGATCATAAGTGTAGACATGGGTTTGCAATCCTCCATGTGAAATCTGCTAAGAATATCCACAATGTACTTCCCTTATCCCAGGAAGAAATGCCCCTCCTCCTGCCACACCTCCAATCCCAGAAAATAATGCATCAAGCCAATATCCTTCATCTCAAACTCTGAAGCAAGATCTCTCTTGCAGCCCTCAATGAGTCTCTTTGCACCAGTGATGATCAAGTCATCAACATACAACACCAGAATGAGAGGCTCCTCACCCACCACAATGAAGTATAGGTTCGGATCAACCTCACTCTTTGTGAAACCCAACTGCTGCAAGTATGTATCAATCCTCGAGTACCAAGCTCTAGGAGCTTGCTTCAGGCCATAGAGTGCCTTTTTCAATCTGCATACATGGGACTCCTTCCCATGCACCTCAAAGCCCTGCGGCTGCTCAATATAAACCTCCTCCTGAATGAAGCCATTGAGAAATGCGGTCTTCACATCCATCTAGTGGATCTTCCAACCCATCTCTGCTGCAATCGATATAATGGAGCGAATAGATGTATACCGAGCTACGAGAGCGAAGGTCTCCTCATAGTCAACTCCCTCTACCTATGAGAACCCTCTCGCCACAAATCGAGCCTTGAACTTCTCGATGCTACCATCTGCAACATGCTTTATCTTGTAGAGCCATCTGGAAGTAACAATTGATTTACCTTCAGGCCTCAGCACTACCTCCCAAACATCGTTCTTCATAATAGAAGAATACTCCTCCATCATGGCCTCTCTCCAGACCTACTGGCTGGCTGCCTCCTCATAACTAGAAGGCTCAGAGTCAACAATGCTTGTTACCAATGCCATGTAACTACAAAACCGCTCAGGTGGTTTACTCTCTCTAACCTGTCTCTTTGGCCCAGCAACTGATGTGGCCTCGCGCAAGGTATCTTGAAGCCACTTGGGCTTCCTCTTCCTTGAGCATATTTCTCCCACCGGAGTGAAAGAATCCTCATCATAATCAGAAGCCTGAACTCCTGAAGACCTGCCAACTGACCTCATGCCTGAATCTGTGCCTGTAGATGTTGAAGTACCGTGCGAACTGTCCATTAGTGGACTACCCTATGAACTGCTCTGTGGACTGCCCTGCATGTTGCTCGAAGAACCACCCACCTAACTCTGAGAGCCACTGCTCACTGATGGACCTGACACTGTAATCAATATACCTCCTGATCCCTGACCATTGGATCCCTATGACTGACTCAACTACTCCTTAGGGTCTGGTTACTCTGGATAATCTAACCCCCGTGACCTCCTGAAAGCTCTCTCCTCCTTGAACTTCACATCCCGCCTGACAACCACTTTCCTCTACGCAGGAATATAAATCCGATAAGCTTTCGAGGTCTCGCTATAACCCACAAATATGCCCTTGTCTGCAGTGGGCTCTAGCTTGGTCCTGTTCTCCTTGGGGACATAGGAATATGTAAGACACCCAAAGATACGAAAGTGCCCAACATCGGGCTTCTTCCCAGAAAAAGCCTCCTCCGGAGTCACATTCCCCAAGGCACGATGTGGACTCCTATTCTGCAAGTACACAGCAGTGTTGCAGGCCTCTGCCCACAAAAATAAAGGTAACCCCTAATCATGAAGCATGGCTTTGGCAGCCCCTGCAATGGATCTATTCTTCCTCTCTGCAACCCCATTCTGTTGGGGGTAATATGGAACTGTGAACTCCCTCCTAATGCCTGCCTCAGCACAAAAATCAACAAACTCACAAAGGGTATACTCCCCTCCATTGTTCGACCTGAGGACCTTGATCTTCCTACCTATCTGGATCTCCACAAGAGCTTTGAACTCTTGAAACCGCTTGAAGACCTCACTCTTGGTCTTCAAGAAATAAATCCAGGTCTTCCTGGAGTGGTCATCAATGAATAAAACATAGTACTCATAGCCACTCAAGGATACATGAGACATCCGACCACTCACATCAGTATGAATCAAGTCAAGGATCTCGATCGCTCTGCTATCACTGCTGGGAAAAGGGGATCTGGCAAACTTCCCCATAACACATCCTCTGCATACATCAAAGTGATCACAACTGAAATCTAGCACACTAGTGGTGATCTCCCGCAATGTACTCAAGCCCCATGATACATATGCCCCATCCTGCGCTACCAAATCTCACACAACTCTGAACTGTTAGATCTGATGTCGGTCCTGTCTCGGGTGCTGCTACTCAATGCCATCAGGGGTTGGAATGAGAACTTGTACACCTTGGCATGGCGCACACCAATCTCTCTAGTTGAAGAAGCTGGAGTTCCCCTAGGATATATAAGCACATGCCCTCTCCTGAACAACACATCATACCCTCTATCCTCAAGTGCTGAGACGGATATCAGGTTCTTCTTCATTCCAGGCACATATAGAACATCTAACACTTTCAAGGGAGGTTTGGGTCCCCTATCAAATGTCAATGTCCCCACACCGACTGCTCTAACAATGTTACCATCACCAAGTACTACCTCCGTATCAGTATCACCCTCTAAAAGCTCTGAGAAGTACTCTCTGACGCTTGTCATGTGGTGGGAAGCGCCACTGTCAACATACCAAATGCTAGAAGATGCTTTGCTAGTAACGAGGAAGGCACACTCCCTCTAAACCTGTATGGCAAGGGATCCTGCACCAGTGGCCTCACAAGCTATGAACCCAAACTCCCGATCAAATCTCTTTGAGAAGCTCTCTATCTCTGCAGAAGTTGCCATGGGTTTGTCTTTCCCTTCCTTGTTCTTCTTCTCCGAACACACAACAGCATAGTGTCCCAACTTTTGACAATTCCAACATTTGACTTTGGAATAGTCCTTCTCCTTATTTTGCTGCTTGTCTTTACTTTTGCTTTTGCCTCCACTATTGGAAGCTTGCTTCTTTGCTTTGCCCTTCTTGCCTCTTTCTAACAATGCCACATTGTCATCCTCCTCCACCTGTTTGGCTGCCCCAAGATGGTTCTTTCTGATCTCATTCTGAATGCAATCATCCCACAACCTCTCCCAATCGAGAAGGTTTTCCTGTGCAACAATGCCATCCACAAAATTCTCCCAAGTCTTGGAAATACCATCCAAAGCAATTCTCACCAACTCAGTGGGTGCAATGATCTCACCTACGACTGCCAACTCATCTCTCACTGAAGTGATCTTTGTGAGGTATGTTGTAGCACTGTTAGTCTTAGCCATTTTAATGGCCTTCAGTTTCTCCTTTAGGACCATTTTTCTATTTTCATTTGAGCTCTGGTAAAGATTGGTCAAGGCTGTCCACATCTCATGTGCATAAGTCTTTCCTCTCACATGAGTAATGACATGGTCTTTGATTCCTTCCAAAATCAATCTTTTTGCCTTAGCATTCTTTTTGTTAAACTCTGCCAACTGTACAGGGTCAGTAGGTACTGCTACTGCGTTCTGTGTGGTATTTACCATAATGCCCCAGACTTCTGCTTCCTCAAAGATGCTCTGGATTCTCTCCTTTCATGCACTGTAGTTGTTCTACCCATCCAACCTGTCTTCAACTCTCAAACCCAAAGACATGTTTCACTATCCTATCAAACTGAAATTTTCAAATCTGTGGTAAAAGTTTCTGTTTTCTGTGTAAAAATCAGCTCGCTGTAATTTTCACTTTGTTGTCCCAAACTACACTTTTCAGCCAACCAAGCTCCGATACCATGAAGAAATTTCAACCCCCACTCCGGTTATTAGTTTTCCTTATCACTCCATGCATTCAGTTTTAAATCCAAGCATGATAAAAATTCTAAAATCTGGAAATGATAATATTTTTCTGAAAACACAAATTTAGAGATTTCACCACTGCTGAAATTGCAAAAATAAAACACAGCAAAATTATGACAGCCACACAGAAAATAACACAGTGATTTTTGGTCAATATGACCTTGAAAAAACCCCCTACAACTCTTGGGGAAAACCAGTTTGAGAGCTCTTCTTTATTTCTGAAGATGCTTTTACAGAGAAACTGAAATACACAGTGAAAATTCCAACAACCACAAATTACAACTGATCTCGATTTCCGTGTTTAAACTCCACCTCGAAAATCGTGCCAATCGGCAAACAGCCAAAACAAAAAAATTTACAGCAATAAAACAACATTAAATGTTGTACGGCCAGCCTCGAAAAATGTGCCCAGAACTTCTTGTCCCTCTTCTTCGATTTTTGTGCCTTTCTCCTGTTGTACGGTTTTTCTTTGGGATGCGTGCCAATAAATGTTGCTGCCCAGATTTGTTGAAATGTCTTCTTGCTGCTCTCCTTCACTTCCTCACTGCTCAGAAATTTTCTCCTTGCTCTCTCTTCTCTTTTCTCTCAAATGCTCATGAAAGAATGAATTGATCTTTTCCTTTTCTCTTCTCCTTTTATTCTCTAAATGACCTTTTGGGTTACCCTAAGATCTAATCGCTAAGATTCATTTAGATCTATGGATGAGAATAAATGTGCATTTAATTCTCACTTTCTATTTTTTAACTCACCCACTTAAATAAAGACCCACTTAACCTTTTATTTCCATAGTCACTTTTTCACTTTCTAATTCTTCATCCACTTTAATAAAGTCACCTTTAAATTAGAATGTAACTTTACCACTTACAAAGTCACTTTTAAATTAGAATGTAACTTTACCACTTATAAAGTCACTTTTAAATTAAATTGACTTTACCACTTATAAAGTCACTTTAAGAGAAAAGTAAAAAATAAATTTGGACACTTTTCCCTAGGCCAAAGATCAAAGCCTTGGGAACCACTCGTCCTCTGGTACCCAAATTTTAACAATGGGCTAGACTGGCCCTACAACTACAATCAACCCTACAAAAAGAATGGCTCCTTTAAACCATGCATCCAAGTAGTTTCATCCTAAGCCCTCCACTCATCTCCAAGACAAAAGGACCTAAGAGTCAAGTCTAAGCAAACTAGGCACGGCCGACCATGATAAGTCTAGGATACCATAATACATAACCTTGTTTTCTTTTTCGGACTCACAATGGTTTTGCCAAAAATGAAAATGATTGTATGTACCCCTACTGAAATGAGAGGTAACAGGACCTTATGGCTAAATCTAGAGGGCTCAAATAGGTTCCCAACCACATGCTACCTTTAAATTACCAATTGTTGTTATAAATTAAGGTTTTATAGCAGCACAACTTACATCATGCAGAATTTACAACATAAATAAGAAAATAGCCTAAAATTGATAATAAGCAAGTAATTAACAAAGGCTATTTAATGGATAAACAAATAGATTACAAACAAATTTAATGGGTGAAAATGCATAAAATAGAAAATAAAACCCAAGACGTCAACCCTAATTAATGGCTGAAAATTGCATATAAAAATATTTTTATCCTTTTCCAATTTAATAAATGCAAAGCCTAACCCTAGGACTATAAGGTCCAAAGTATTTATTGCTATTAAATGCAGATTTCGCTATAACCTAACCTTAGTTTACCTTAGAAAACATAAATATAAAAAATTTAGGGTTTTAAATTTTATTTTTAAGATGACTGACAGACTAGTGGACTAGTGCCTGTCTCAATCAAGGGGGCAATGGAGTCAATGGCTATTGGAAAATCAAGAGGCTTCATGATTAAATTAGATTTTCCTTTCCTTGATAATTGCTTGTGAAATTTGTTTCCTTCTTATTTATTTAATTCTGTTCTTCTTCATCAAACAATTATCAAAACATTAACATGAAGATCACAATAAAATAGAGAACACAAGATATACGCTCCAAGCCAGGGCAAAACCCCTCTAAGGGGAAAACCCAAAAACTTCTTTTGTTATAGAACCAGATCAAATGAGATATCCAAGACCCATAACCACATAAAACCTCCACCTCTAGATGCCAAATCAAGCCTTCCTTCTTTCCAACAGATCCATCAACAAGAGACCAACAACAAGAGATGTACCAAGACAAAACTTCCACAAAGTCTAGCTCAAGAAAAAGTCCTCTATTACAACCTTCGGCCCTCCACTTCTTCTTTGTCATTTCTGCAATATTTAAGTCCACAATCCATCAAGTGTGTGTACAAATGAGTTCCATCTTTCCTCTATTTATATTGTTCAGAGGGGTGTGAATAGACATGTCCATTGGGGCATGGCCGACTTGACACATAGGTCAATCTCTCCATGAGCTCTCTCCATGGTCATAACTCACAGTTGCATAATCACGAACCTAGGAGCATCTCATCCATTGAGGAGTTCTTTGAAGGCTTTCTTAGACATTTTCAAGTGTGCCCCGCATTAAGGATTCAAGAAGAAGCCTTCATTGAGCATCATCATCACCATGGGAATCTAGATGATGGGCAGGAAAGAGGGTCCTCCCTGGGTCCACATGACGAAAATAGGCATGATGATAATCCCGAAAGATCATGCGATAGGGAGGGTGTGTTTGTAGAGAGTGAAGTTAAGGTTAACCCTACCTTTTCCAAGGATACTATCTTTGATGATCTACCCTTTGAAGACCTTGGAGAAGGTGATCCCATAGTCCCTTTAATCATCGATATCAATGATTACTTACTTATTCAAGAAGGGAAATGGGAGGTTCGTTTCGACAAGGACCCTATCTATGACACCAATGACAGAGACATCCATAGGACCCTTGTTTTTCCTCACAATCATAGGGTTGTAGTAGAGTCCCATGTGGACCCTTTCTGACATTATCACTAATAATGAGGAATCTTCCATATCTCCTAAGCGTGATCATCATGGACCACCTGCTTGTCTCTCTCTATCTCATCGGTCTCCCTTTCCTACTAACCATGACCCTATGATGGTTGTAAAGCATGACATAAATAACAAAGACCATGATGGAGGTGATATGCTTGAGGTTGTGATCCATAAAAAGTTTATGAACCTGATTGTTGACATCTTTATCCTTTGGTTAGAAGAAAGGATCTCGTGGAGTATATTATATCCTTTTGTTCCCTCTTCTCCCGTAATCCTCCATGCATGGGCATTCTATTTTTCCACCTCCCACCCTGGTGACCCTCCGTATGATTGTTCCTGTCCTTGCTCTTGGATTTGTTCATAAGTAATCATTGGGGAAAATATTTTTATATTGATCTGGTGATGTCCTAGTTGCATTGGCTCTATGATTACACTTATTACTTGTACGATGTAATATTCTTGTTAGGGTAGGTTGCATTACATGTTGATTTTCTCATTAGAACTAACATCATATGATATTTTCATGGTAAACTAGTTGCATTAGATTAAAATTGCATTTAGAATAAATTTTCTTTTCATGTTGGTTTTAAGACCTAATACTAAGCATGGGTGATCATAAGACACCACAAAAACGTGTTGCCCCGTCTGCTTGGTCTTTGATACGTGTAGGTAACAAGTTTGCAGTACCAAGAGATTGTTGGTGTTCTCATGACCTCCCATTCGAATCGCTTTATGCACCTTTTCGAGAGTTCATGCCCCAGTTGGAGCCAAATGTTACACACCACCTGTGGGTAGTATGCCTAGGAGAAAAAATTTCTCCTAGATGGTCCTCAGCCAACAGCCAGCAGCCCCTTGCAGCCACCAGATAGCTCGATGCGCCATTGTCTCCGCCACCTGAGCCAGCCATATGGTCCCTCGCCCATATGTTATGACTGTATGTTTGAAGGTGGATCTCCCGACCTCAAAGGTATGGCTTTTCATTGGTATAGTTGAGTAATTTTGTTTACTTTTCATGGACACTTTTGGGCATGGATTAGTGGGGGGATTCAACAGAAAGAGTGGGCTAGGTCTGTACTCTTGTCTCCTCTACCCAATTTGATGGTTAGCCTTGTATCCTAGTCCCGTGGGATCTCCTTTACTAGTTATTAGCTTTAGGGCTACATGGGAAATCCTGATTTTGGTTGCATGGTCCCGCTTCCCGATACCATATACATCACTCCCCTCCACTCATTATAACCCCATTCATCATATTTCCCATTCGGTTCCACATGTGTCCATTGGGTCCACAACGGGTTATTCTCCCCTTCCCCTTGTCCACACTTTGGGTCGCGCCTAGAATGATGCCCCGAAGGTTGATGCAACTAAAAAAAAGAAGCAGAATTTGGCCACTTCAGTAAAATGCAGAAGATGGTCAGGACATACAAATTTACCATGTGGGTAAAAGCCAAACATAAGCTCTACCCCTTATCTATGGCCATCACCCTGGTTCCTATGGGCCCTAGATGAGCCCCCTACACATTGAGGAACCCATGATTGTCCCAACTGCTAGTGGGCAATAAAGTGTCCCACCTTAAAAGGGTGTACCTATTGCTATATTTCACACATCATGCTCTTAATCCCTGGAGCCTCGAGCAGTGATGAAGAAAAATCAACAAAAGGCAAAAGGCATAAGAAGAAGGGTAAAAAAAAAAAAACAAAGGTCGGGGTAACTTATGTACCACGATTGCTCCCTCCTACACTCATATACCTAAGTGTGGACTTCCCCTATTACGGCTACCCTTGTTCCCTAACATGTGGCTTGGAGTTTTTCCCTTGGCCCCACTCCATCTCATCATTATATCACATGCCACCTATCATTTAATGGACTACCATGGACATGTCACCCCCTTTAAAGGTTGAACCACATAATAGGGTCTTTGGTTAACCCACTTATTAAGCTTGGAGACATTTGTAAATGCCAAAGCCCACTATGCAACGGCATGCCACCATAAGTGTCCCATTGATTCCATGATTGGTAAACTCTTTTGCTTAATTATTCTAATGATTTGTTATATTGGGGGGCAAGGGGACGCATTGGATCTTATGCAAGATTGCCGCTGGGTCTCCACTTGGGGTTTGGTCTCCCTATATGGGGTCCTAGCCGTCTAGAGGGCCACATTGGCACTTGTAAGGTGAGCGTTGAGAGTCATGGACCTCCACCATAGCAGAGAGCACTTCATGAATCCCCAATGCCCTTCAGAGATTACTCGTGTTCCACCTTTTGGATGAGGATGATGCACTTGGATCCCCATGCCCAGTCGGCTCCACACTTGCACCACACTTGGCAGAGGTTCCAAGGTCCAGATGAGGATGTGTCTCATTGCAGGAGACAAAGGGAGGGCTTATGTCATCATTTTAGCCCTTGCAGATGGTTTATAGGCATTTTCGATCCACTTGGAGACCCACAAGGATTTCCTTGTGCCCCCAAACCCACTTGGGAGCACCACAAGGATTTGCTTGGAAAACAAGGGGCCAACCCCTTGTCCACTATGTTTGGAGTCGATTCTCACATCATGGTACACTTTGGACTTCATTAGGCATTATCAATGGCCCAACGACTCATTATATTGATCATTTTTCCCTCTTGATAGGCTTATTCTTATGTTATTCAGCTATCTTGGTGGGCTTGTCACCAAAGGATGTTATTATTGCGCATTATTTTATTATTTGGGGCTTAATTAGGCCTAATTAGGCAAATCAAACTCTTTAGAGATGATATAAATAGATGAGAGGTGATTCATTTCTCTCATCATCACTTGGATTGAATTAGTATCTCTTGAGATATTTTCGCACTTTTTGTTGGGTATATCTTTTGATTTTATTGATGCACTATGATGTTTGGATTTTCGCTATTATCTTTGGAGCTTCTTTCTAATGCAAAATAGATGAATGGATATACTCTCTCTCTCATGTAAGTCGAATTTTGATGTTATTCTTGTTATTTCACTGGTTTACTACATGTTATGGTTATCATTATTGTTGTATGGGTTATAAAGTAGATGTGAAATTCTTTTGGGAACCTTGAATAAGTGATTTAACGCATGCGTTGTACTTGAAGAGAGTGGGTGAATGTTCCTAGAGGAACCTAATAGGTTTTGAGCCTCGAAACTTCATCTCTTTGGCAAATTTGAAGTATAAATCTCTAATTGACCTAGTTGCTGCCCTTGGAGAGGCTAGCAAAGATCAATTAGGGCTCCTTAGCTCACGAAATTCTCGATCTATGTGTATCTTGACTCCATTAATCCCAAGCAATAAGGCATTGATCCTCGTATCCCTTTGGTGGTCAAATTTCCCTCTCTTTTCTTCACTTTTCCCAATTCTAGGCCTAACCCTAAAAGGTCTCCTAGGGCATCACACGAAATCATTTGTAGCCATCCAAAACCCTTGAAAATTGGTCCACAACTACGTTGGGGTCTTCTCAAGGGGTCCTCCAAATTTCAGCTCAATCCAACGGTGGAATCTCGAGATATCGCAAGCCCTAGCTCAAGGATCATTCTTCTCCCTAGGTTCCCTTTGGTTAGTGTCTTCATTTGGATCATTGCATTTAAACTCCAAAAGAAAATTATTCCTTTGATCTTATTCTCCTCCCAAACCTGGTCAAGCCATCTATTGATGATCAACCCCACACCCTTGACCTAGTTTGGGTCCACTTGGGTTCTTTGTGGTCCCACAACTTTGTAACTCACATTCCACAAGGGTCACATAGAAGCCATTTCTCCTTCAAGATTCTTAGGTTTAGGATACATCTTGTTAAAATCTATTCACCAACCCTAGGTCTAAGTATCCCCATAGCCCTTCTTAGAGAGTCAATCACCTTGCTTTCAAAGCAAGCAAGCCAATTATTTGAGCCTCTCTTGTGAATAGGCCTTGGGAATCACTCTCTATCCATTCATTGATCCATCCTTCCTAGTGATTCCCTTTATACCGGGTCTCCTCCCATCAGTGAAAGTCCATAAAGAGCAAGGATCCTTAGCTGAGGTGATAGTGGGCTATCGCTCCATTGGTGCCCCTTGACCTAGTAGTTGTTCTATAGGACCCCTGCTAGTTTGAGCGGTAACAGTGCCCATGGAAGTACCATCCCAGGAATTGTTGTTTGGACTCTGCAAGAGAAAATATCTCCTCTAGTTACAACTTGCCCCTACATGTCAAGGGGTAATAACAACAATTCAACCATGTGGTTGCTCATACCCTTTTGTCTACACAACAACATCCCACCTATAGTTCATGCCTAAAACGAGCCTCCCTTCTTTCACACTCTACTGTTACATGCATACACTAGATTACACCCTAATTGGATTTAAACATCTAGATCATATACCTTGCAAGTGCCTTATTCAAAATCTTAGTGTTTGCTACAGGAAAATAAAACATTGTCTACTAAAGAATTCACATGTTTTCTCCTTCCAAGAATTAAATAATTGCATTTTATAAACACTAATTCTTTCAATATTTGAATAGGTAGAGGTGTTGAAATTTGAAAATCAAATATTTAAATACCACAATGTTGTCTGATAAATAAAAACTTATCAACAGGGAGGAGTTTGTTATTTAATTCCTGAATATCTTAATCATTAATAAATCAATATTAAGGCACTATTACATCATTTTATTAAAGAGACTTTTGCCTAAGTCGTTTATTATAACTTTATTACATAATAAAATCACATCTAAGCGTAATTATGACCATTATATCTAACATTCCATCCACCATAGAAATCAGATCAGTCAAAGATAATCCCATGTCTATCAAGTCATGCTATCGTCTATATGTTACATCTACTCCTGATACAGCATCTAAAACCACACTTACCATATTTGACCCATTGATCCATAATACTTATCGACTTGCTCCCTCACAATAAAGTCAATGAACAGAATTTTCTTTCTTTTTTTGCAATCTGTAATATTTGCAGTACAACTGTCTAACAATTACTAGCTCATTGCTCAATCTTCCATTGGCTTACATCTTCATAATAGCACTACGGAAGAGGAATATGTCTTTGAAATGAAGCACTATATATGTATTCATAAAAGCAAAATACAAACTAGAGTATTTGATTAATCTTATAATTTCAATAATCATCAGATGTAATGGATGTAACTTACAAACTAATCACACATACAAGAATCACAGAAAGATTCACTGCAACATTATGTGATACAAATTTAGGATTGCCCACTATAGCAGAAACGTGAAAGTTCAAAACATACGTTCAAGAGGGTCTTCAAGTTCTCCAACAAACCATCTCTAGCAGCACTGTTAAAGAAACACAAACCCAATGCATATTAGGATTCACCACTAGAAAAGTTCACACAACATATCAGTAAATTAAATATTATACATTTTTAAGCATCTCTACCGTTCTTGCCACAAAACTATCTTCAACATGTACCCAGAGAGATCTATCTTTACTCTTCTTCATCTGTAAGACCAAATACTACGTGGACCTTAGGAGATGTCTACAATCTAACCATAGTGAAATAGTAAAAACTACTGCATTGATATGGAAGCATGCCTCCAAATTATAGTTCTATAATTTTTGTGTTACACGGACTAGAGTATCTATAAAGACAATTTCAACTCGGACTACTCCACACAAGTATGAACAGAGAACATAACACGTTGATCTTCTTCTATAAAGATAACACTAATAAACGTCGGTGCACTAGCCTACTGCTCTTTTCTTTCTTTTTCCATGTGATGTATTCAGGATTCAGTCAGTTACATAAAAAAGTGAATAGCATCATCATCTGCATGGATCCCCCAATAAAAATCAAAGAATTTGCATAGTTAATTTGTTGCTTTTAGTTCCTTAATATAAAACAGCATTCTGGAATCTGAATAGTCATTAAATTAAAACACAACTTTTCCAGGGAGAAAAAGTGCCCTTATATCAGTTCTCAGACCCTCAAAATCATATACAAAGAAAAAGAGTTGTAGTGATTAGCATGTATGCATATCTACTTAATAAATTAAGGAAATGTAATTAGTTCTAGTATTCTTGACAAAGTGGAAAATCCTTGCACTTGTAGAGAAAGCTATATCACCAGCTCAGACCTCACAATGATGACCTCCAAAGGTTAGTTCTATGTGGTAATCAGTAATCACTATCCCATCAAAAAAGTAGTTCATCCATGGCCATCCTGTCACCATATAGCTACAAGCACAATACACCTGAAATTAGTGTTATATGATGCAATTCTCTATACCTAGTGCACAAACCGCTTAACCGTTAGGTTTAGTTTCTTATTAAGTGGTATTCCATTTGCCATCACATACGTTATGTGGCATATACATAGTGGAATGTGTTACTTCCCAGACTTTCACTTATATGTATAAAAGTCCCAAGAACAAAGTGAAAACACTAGGGCAACTTAGAGGGGCTACTCATTGTCACCTCAGTAACTCCCTCTCTCACTTCAAGTTCACTCTTCTCCAACAAAAGGGAGTATCCCTAAGTAGAATTGCTAAGGATATGACAAAGAGGCTCAAGGTGATGTGAAGAGATAGCTTAAAAAAACACTATTTTTGTAGAATAGAAAATAAATAGGGTGATGGAGGACAAGGGATGAATGCCTATCCAATATTGGGCAAATTAAGTCTAGGGGCTACATCAAGATAAGATAAAATAAGATAATTTTCTTAATGTCCAATGAATGACCACAAAAGTATATCAATGGGACTAAAGAATACAACCAATATGAATACAAAGTGGGAATGCAAGCACAACTCCTATGGAATGCCTAAAATAACATAAAGGAACCTACAATACTACAGCCTCAAAACACACATATATATAACTGTGACAAAGGTACAGTGATACAAAATACGAAGTGATTTTGTCCAAGACTAGAAAAGTGGGCAACTCCAAAACTGTCAAGAGAGAGAGTGTGTGAGAAAGAGAGATTTGACAATGAAGCCAATTATGTCAAGGTTTCATGGATCTCATGGCCAATGGAAATGTGGGTGAACTAGGCACTAGCTCGTTGTAGGAGTCCTCTAGAACCATCAAGGGGTCCAACTGTATGATTCTAGGGGGAATGTAAGAGTGGGGGATATACCTAACATATGAGGTTGAAAGAAAGAAACTCTAGAGTCTAAATAGATCTATTGCTGCAACTCTGGGACTAGGAGGTAATCTAATGGGCGGGAGGCGCCCTACTCTAGATCTGTCTAGAATTGATCCCTCTAACGCTCCAAGGATGTTTGGATAGATGTGTGATCTAGCACCTCCAAACCGGTTTCGATGATATTGGTCAATCTCCCAGAGGGGTAGGCTAACAAAAGACCCGAGGTCTCACCATTCTACTATTTGGTGCACTCTAGAACTATGCCCATCGTTTGTTGGTCCAACTTGATGGATCAACATGAAAGCATGAGGTGATCATCCTAGTCATCCCAATGCAGGGCATGGCATGCAAGAATTGAGATCTATGGCAGAGGATCTCCCTAATGAAGAGGGCTAAGCATCTTTGGACCTAATATCAGAAGAAAGTAGAGATGAAGCCCCCCAAGTCCCTATAGAGGCAATAATAGTATCCTTTGATCTCATAGTATAGGGGGCACCTGAAAATAAGGTGCATCTCTCTTCCTCTAGCTCATGTAGGTTGTATAGTTGGCAAATATTATCAGAAAGTGGTATATGGTGGTCCATCTCCATTTGGAGCCTATCAAAAATGACTCAAAGTTGTATCGAAGGGATCCTAAGCGAGTGCATTCAATGTTGGCACATATAAGGGGGAGAGATGATGATGCCATCTGGCTGTGAAAATTCGGTGATCCCGAATCCTACTGCAACAATTGATAATGTTTCTTCTATTTGTTAAATTAATCAAACAAATTACTTGCAATTTCCTACAGAAAATATCAAAACATATACATTGCAGCCTTCACAAATGCAATACTGTGGAAGAAATAAAAACACTGGAAGAATAGATGCACACACACAATAAACACATTTATTTTTGGACAAATGTCCCTGAAAAAACCCAACTTGGTAAAACAAGTGCAGCAGCTGAGGGTTTGATTATTATGTAGTAGCAAATCTGAGTACAAATCTATGGAAGCTCAAATCTAGCTTTCCATACAGAGAAAATAACTGACAAACGTCTAGTGAGAAAAATATCACTTCCACCGATGATCCGACACTGACCTTACCTCAAGATGAGTTGCCCTCTTCTGCTTCTACATCATCCTACGCAGATCTGCGTCACCCTGCTAGGACCAATGTCTCTCTCACTCTGCTGATCAGCTGTTGCTCTAGAAACTTGATATTTTGGCTCTCTGGGCTCCCACTCCGACTCCTGCCTCTAAAACTCTAATTCTCCTCAGCAAATACGGATCTCCCTCTGAAGCTTTGCGCTACCTCTCTGCACTACGTCAGCGTCTCTGTGGAGTACATTGTCTCTCTGTTATGCACTCACCGGACTAGAAAATCTTCCTTCCGGCCTTACTATCCCTGCCCCTCTCTCACTACTTCGAAACTACTGAATCACCTCTGGCAACTCACAGCTACTACTCTAGAGTTTGATTTCCCAGCAATATTGAATTCCTTGCTCCTCAAGTGTGTTCTCCAACCCCCATCGAATTTCTTCTTATAATCTCTCGTTGAGGCTTCAACAACCAAGATTAAAACATAATAGATGGCTAAGATTAACTAGAAATCAATCCATGTCCTCTTCTAGAAGATTCTCACCATGACTTAATTAATACCTTTTAATTAACCAGATTTCCTAAGTTTAGACTTAGGAATCATTAAAAAAAAGGTAA
The DNA here is from genome assembly GCA_031772625.1 of Pinus tabuliformis. Classification (NCBI taxonomy): domain Eukaryota; kingdom Viridiplantae; phylum Streptophyta; class Pinopsida; order Pinales; family Pinaceae; genus Pinus; species Pinus tabuliformis. Next base: position 891,565,973 of record CM062811.1, read on the forward strand.
TTGTTTTAATTAAGTCATCTCTAGGTGGAATTTCCAGAAACGATTTCTAGGTTTTGGAAAATACATGTATTCTAGCCTCTCCACAAAATTTTGTGGCTAGAACATATCCGATGCTACAAAAATCAACACTGGCAACTCCAAAAAGTGTTCTAAGAGAAATACATCTTCGAGCCCAGAACTGACCTGAATGTACAATCGATAGTTATCCTCTTCGATATCCTAATTTAGTACATGTTGAGTTGGCAATAAATAGCTTCGTGGATCAAGGGAGAATCTAAATGAGCAAAGGGGCTCTGAGGAGATATTCATCAAGTGGAGAAGCCAAGATGCCTAAATGATTAAGGAAAATGGAGATATACCACAATAAGCCTTAATGTGTTGTTAAATAATGAAGAAATAAACTTGGACGGAACCTAAAGATGCCACACTCAAACTTCATCATGGATTGTGTACAACGTAGGATTGTCCAGTTACAGTATATACTTACAGATGAGCAGGTAGTAGACATTCTGAAGAATGCATTGGGGAAGGCGAGATTCATCTTCTTCAGAGGCAAGATGGGTGTTATGTAGAACACATTCCTCACTAAGAGGGAGTGTTAGTTTATGTAGCTCGAACAAGTGTTCTAGTCTCAGATGGTGTCTATGAGGCTAAGGAACACAGTGGATTAATTTTCTCCAATACCCAGAAAAAGTTTCTAAGGAAAATTACCTTAATTAGAATTAATTAGCCAATTTATTAATTTTCCTAAGTCTAACTTAGGGAAATGGCTTAATTAATCGGGATTAATTGAGGTAAATCGATTTTCCTCTAGTGACTTCTAGAAAAGTCATGTGATGGGGTCAAGATGATCTTAGCCATTGATTGAGATTAGATCGTGGTCATTGATTGCTCAATGAAAGATTATAAGAGGAGGTCGATGGGTATTTGGAAAACACATTCGAGACACAGATTTGCAATGAGAGCAAAGGACACAGTGATAATGTGAGAGCATTGTTCCACCAAAAGTGGGTGACCCCATAGGACAATTTTTCTCCTAGTTATCTTCAACCGATAGCCAGTAGCCCCTGACAGCCACCGATGTAGCCGAAATATTGTGCCATTTGATCTCCACCACCCGCACCAATTGTATGTCTCCTCGCCCATCTATCGAGAGCATATGTTAGAAGGTGGGTAATTCAACCCAAAAGGTATGTTTTTCATTGTGCAATCAGGTGCTTATGCTTGTTTTTCTTGAGCATCTTAGGCATGGATTATTGGGTGACTTGGAAGAAGGAAGGGCTTTGACCGTAGTTTTGTTCCCTCACCTTAAATGGGGGGTTAATCCTCAATCCTAGTCCCATGGGATCTCCCCTATTGGCCTATGGCTTTAGGAAGGGCACTACTTGGGAAACCCCGATTTTGGTAGCGTGGTCCTGTTTTCTTGTTCCACATTTTTCACTCCCCTCCACAAATATAAGCCTTATTTCATCAATTTCCTTCTCTGGGTCCAAATGACCATTGGTCCACAAGGCACTGGCACAACCCCTCCCCTTGTCCACATATCTGGGTCAGGCCAGGAAACATTGCCTGAGAGGTTGATGCAGCTAAAAGAAAGTTAAAAGCATATCATGACCACAAGCAAGAAATTTAAGAAAAAAAGAATACTATAAAATGCAAAAGATGGGTCGAGACATTTAATATAGCACGTGGGAAAAAGCCAAACATGAGCTCTACCCCTTATCATTATGGCCATCACCCTGGTTCTTGTTACTGCTCAAACTAACAGGGGTCCTAAGAGGGGGTCTTAAAGGGACAACTACTAGATCAAGGGCAACAATGGAGCAATAGCCCACTGTCACCTCAGCTAAAGCTCCCTGCTCTTTACAGACTTTCACCAATGAGAGGAGACACAATAAGAAGGGAATCACTAGATGAATGAGCCAATGAAGAGGTAAGGAGTGATTCCTTAGGCCTATTCACAATAGAGGCTCAAATGTATGGCTTACCTGCTTGGAAAGCAAGATGAAAGGCTCTCTAAGAGGGCTTAGCATAATTCCAAGGGCTAGGGTTTGAGTATATGACTTGTCAAGGAGATTCCTAGCCCTAAAATCCTTGTGGAAACTTGGATTCCAAGTGATCTTTGTGGATTGATCTTTAAAATGTTATGGAACCACATAGGGCCAAGTGGACCCAGAATTAGGTCAAGGGGATGGAATTGATCAACCAAGGGTGTGCTTGACCTAATTGAGGGGGAGAAAGGGATTAAAGGAGAAATTTTCTTTGAATTTAATGCAATAATCCCAATGAGGTCACCAACCAAGGGAAACCTAGAGTAAGAAACGGTCCTCGAGCTAGGGCTTGCAATATCTCGGAATCCCACCATCAGATTTGCTTCAAATTTGGAGGGCCTCTAGAGCAAACTCCAGCGCAGTTGTGGACCCAAAATCGAAGTATTTAGATGGCTAGATTGTGAGATAAGTGATGCCCTAGGTGACCTATGTAGGCTAGGCCTAGAAAGAAAGGGAGAATGCCAGAAAAATATGCTTTAAGGTGATCACCTATGGAAGACCATTGCCTATTCCTTCGGGAGAAATGGAGTCAAGAAGATTCCAATGATTAGGATGGTTTCATTCAGTGAAGGAAGCCTCTAAAACAATTTTGCATGACAATTAGGGTATGAGGAAAAGTGCTTCAAGGTCTTTATACGTCAATGTGCAATATGTGATGACTTATCAAGATAAGTCATCAATGAAATATCTCTAGGAGCATTCACTTATTCAAACATGGTCCATAACATGACCCTTTCACCAATGAAAAGCAGCAAAATTTCGGCTTAGTATAGCGAAAATCCCAGCATCATTTATGTGACAGAAAAGAATGACAAAATAGCATTAAAAGAGCACTTACATGTGAGAACAAGTATATCCAATCATCATCATATACCAATATAGAAGCTCAAAGACAAAAATGGAGATATCCAAACATCAAAATTCATCCATCCATCCAATTTTGTCTTCCAAAAACAATAGCGAAAATCTCTTAAGAGAGAATGATCAATCCAAGTGATGATGATCAAATGATTCCATCACACTTCTATTTATACACTTCCTAATGAATTCGATTTAGCTAATTAGGCCTAATTTAGCCCCTAGAATAAAATAATGTGCACAATAACACTAACTTTTGGTGACAAGCCCACCAAATAGCTCAATAATACATGAATAAGCCTCTCAAGAGGGTCGAATGATCAACTGAGTAAGTCATTGGGCCTTCAAGGAGGCCTATTGAAGTCCAAAAGGTGTCATGATGTAGAAATGGACTCCCAACATAGTGGACAAGGGGTTGGCCCCTTGTTTTCCAAGCAAAAACTTGTGGTGCTCCAAGTGGGTGTGGGGGCACAAGGTCATCCTCATGGGTCTCCAAATGGATCGGAAGTGCCTATAGACCATCTATAAGGGATGAAATGATGACATAAGCCCTGCCTTTGCAACGGGGAACAATCCTCTGGACCCTGGAACATCTGCCAAGTGTATGGTGCATCTGTGGAGCCGGTTGGGCATGGTGAAACAAGTGCACCATCCTTGTCCAAAAGGTGAAATAGGAGCAGTCAACGAACGTTGCTAGGGATCTATGAAGTAATCTCGGCTATGGTGGAGGCCCATGGCTCTCAACACTCTCCCTACAAGTGCCAATGTGGCCATCATATAGGACCTCGTATAGGACGACCAAGCCCCAAATGGCAATACACCTGCAATCCTGCATAAGATCCAATGCGTCCCCTTGCCCTCCAACACAACAAATCATTAGAATAATCAAGTAAAAGAGCTTACAAGTCATGGAATCAGTGGGGCACTTCATAGTGGCATGCCCTTCCATAGTGGGCTTTGGCAAGTACAAGTGTCTCCAAGCTCAAAAGTGGGTTAACCAAGGACCTTATTAGGTGGTTTCAACCTCTAAAGGGGGTGGCATGTCCATAGTACATCCTTTAAGAGGCAGGTGGCAAATGATATAATGATGGAACAGAGTGGGGATCAGGGGAATCATCCAGACCACATGTCAAGGTACATTGGGTAGCTATAACAAGGGAAGCCCACACTTGGGTATATGAGTGTAGGAGGGAGAAAATCATGGTACATGAGTTACCCCAACCTTTGTTTTTCCACCCTTCTTCATATGCCTTTTGCCTTTGATTGATTTTTCTTTATAACTGCTCGAGGCTCTAGGGGATGGAGAGCATGATGTAATATGTAGCAGTGGATACCCCTTTGAGGTGGGGCGGTTCACTGCCCACCAGGGGTTGGGACGATCATGGGTTCCTTAATGATAGAGGGGAATCATTTAGGGCCCATATGAACCAAAGTGATGGCCATGGGTAAGTGTAGAGCTCATGTTTGGCTTTTGCCCACGTGTTAAATTTGTATGTCTCGGCCATATTTTATATTTTGTGGTACATTTCCTATTGACAGTGGCCAAATTATGCTTTTAATTATTTTTCGCTGCATCAACCTCCAGGGCATCGTTCCAGGCTCAACCCAAGGTGTGGACAAGGGGAGGGGGAGGCTAACCCTATGTGGACCCAGTGGACACATGTGGACCCAGATGGGAAAATAGATGAATGGGGGTAAAATGAGTGGAAGGGGAGTGATGTAGGTGGTATCGGGAAGCGGGACCACGCAACCAAAATTGGGATTTCTCGTGTAGTGCCAACCCAAAAGCCAAATGGTCAGTAAAGGAGACCCCACGGGACTAGGATACAAGGGTAACCACGAAATTGGGCAATGGAGACAAGAATATAAGCCTAACCCACTCTTTCCACCGAATCCCCCCACCAATCTATGTCCAAAAGTGCCCATGACAAGTAAGGAAAATTACTCAACTATACCAATGAAAAGCCATACCTTTGGGGTCGGAAGGCCCACCTTCAAACATACATTCATGACAAGTGGTTGAGGGACCACATGACCAGCTCAGGTGGTAGAGAAAATGGCACATCAAACTAGTTGGTGGTTGCAAGGGGCTGTTAGCTATCGGCTGAGGACCATCAAGAATAAAAAAGTTCTCCTAGGGATATCACCCACAAAATGGTGGGTAACAGTTCCTAGGGCCCATGAGTGCCCCCACAGCATTAAAAGAACCCATGCACATCTCAACCCCTTGTGGGTGATGAAATGCCCCACCTTAATGGGGTAATAACTGCTTTACATCATACACAGCGTGCACTCATTTCTTAGAGCCCCAAATGTAATACAAAGAAACATCAAGAAAAGGCAAAGGGAAAATAAAGAGAGGTGGAAAAACAAAGGTTGGGGTAACTCTTGTATCCACAATTGCTTCCCCCTACATCTATATACCCAATATGTGGACATCCCTCATTATGGCTACCCTTGTACCCATGGCATTTGGCCATGAGACCCCCGTGTCCCCATCAATTCACATGACACCCATTAATTAAAGGATGTACCGGGACCTATCTTTCCCCTTAGGGGCTAGGAATACCTAATAGAGCCATTTATTAACCACTCCTACCTAAGGAGGTAACACTACTTCGAGATCAAAGTGCTAAATTTGGAAGGGAAGCCCCATATGAAGTCTCAATTTTCCCTTGATTAACAAGCTTGGTTCACTTAGATGCACTAATGAATTATTGTACCTGACGATTGTGAAAATTCCTAGACTCGAAGGAACCCCTACTACAACAAATTTGAATCTACTTTACCTACTTGATTTTTAAATTGCATTCATCAAGTTATTCTCCTGAATACTGAAGCAAATTACTTCTACAGCCTACACTAATTAAATATTTGATCTCATGAAACTGAAAACAAAGCAAAGAACAAGATACATAGGACACACTTATTTTTGGACACAATAGAACCTGGAAAAACCCAATGCGGGAAAACCGGTGCAACAGTTCTGAGCGTTTATTATTAAGCAGGAGAAATATTTGAATACAAATGTAGGATGTGTTGACCCTGCCGCCTACACCTACCTACAAGTCAGTGAGAAAAACCTTCAACCCTACAAGGTGTGGTTGGTGGTAGGGAACTCGGAGAAGGGGTTGTCACAATAAATCCCTTCTCTCTCTGTTTAAGCTATCTCCTAGGTTAGCTAAGGGGGGTGGTCCCTAATGAAAAGTTAAGTTAAAGAAATGTGAGTTTCTAAGAGAATTGTTAGAGTTGAACAGATTATTTTTTTAAGATTTATAAGCAAAAAACTGATATGAGCAATAACCATCAATACACAAGATAAGCCTGAATACATAAACAACCAGTGCCTTCAAAGTATTGCTCTTTAAGAAATGAAATTGTATTTGCTTAAAATGAAGTGAAATGCTTTCAAATGGAAAGCCAAAATAATCCTGAAAAAAAACAAAGATGACATGAAAGAGTCAAAATGATAATCTCCAATTAGTGTACAAGAACTAAATCAAGACATCAAGTAGAACTCCCGGTTTGTCTAGTTAAAACCTATGTTGCGGGGGAGCGCCCCCCCCCCTCGAACCCGCTCCCGAACCGTGCTCCGGGCGGGAGCGGCGCGGGAGCGCGCTCCCAAAATCGCTCCCGGACGGGAGCGATTTTCGGGAGCGCGCTCCCTTAAAAAAAATTGCGCTCCCTGGTCTGTCAGGGAGCGACTTAGGGAGCGATCGCTCCCGAGCTCCCGGAGCGATTTTTAATGCCCGGGAGCGATCGGGGAGCGATCGCTCCCTGATCGCTCCCGGGCATTAAAAATCGCTCCGGGAGCGATTTCAACCGGGCCGGGAGCGGGTCGGCGGAAAAAAAATCCGCCGGACCCGAAATTTCAAAAAAAATTAGAAAATTTTTTTTATTTTATAAGCCCAATGGGCCAAAAAAATTTCATTTCAACTTCATTGAGCAAGAGATTGAGAGCTAGAGCAAGAGCAAAGGAGCAAGGAGCAAGAGCTGAGGAGCAAGGAACCAGAGCTGAGGAGCGAGGAGCAAGTGCCAAGGAGCGAGGAGCAAGCCTGCAGAGATAAGTAACTTAATCATTTAGTTAGTTTAGCTGGTTAGGTAGTTAATTTGGTTAGTTTAATTTAGCTGTTTGAGTTTAAAGATCATGTATTTAAATTAAATTAATAAATTAAATGAATTAATCCCAATAAACTAAATTAATTTGCAGATTCAAGACTCAAACCCTACAAACATCAAACACCATGGACCTGGGGATATTTATTGGCATTTTCCTCTTCCTGGTCCCTTTTATGGTTATTATGGTGGTGGAGAGTAGGAAACGGAGGGGGCCTGAAACTGAAGAGGTGGATGAAGAAGCCGGAGGAAGTCAAATGGGTGAAAACACCAGTGAGGAGGAGGTGGAGGAGGGTGAACATGACCCTCAAAAAACTAAACAAGACCAAACTCCACTGTGGAAATATGTTCAAAGGGCTGAAACAGGGAGAGGGGGTGGAACCACTAAATTTCATTGCCCCCATTGCAACACTGATTACACAGGTTCATACACCCGTGCTAGAAGACACCTCTGCGGGAAAAGGCCATGGGATGGAAAGAAACAAATAGGAATCAAAACTTGTGCAGCGGTGTCAACAGCAGATAGAGCCAAATACATAAAGGAAGAGGAGGAAGCCCAATACAAAACAAAAAGATCAAGGGGTTTCTTTGAACCAAGCTCACAAAGAACTCCTTCAGCATCCTCCCAAGGCAGTGGATATGGACATGGAGGCACAAGGTCATCATCTTTACGCCGTAGAACCATATCAGATTTCCTTGATGAGGGGTGTAGGAATGATGTGGATTCAAAAGTTTACAGGTTTCTCTATGCATGTGGGATACCATTCAATGTTCTACGCTCACCTTATTGGCACGAAATGGTTTCTGCCATAAATGATGCCCCTAAAGGATACAAGAGCCCTGGGTATGACAAGGCAAGAACCGTTGGCCTTGATCATGAAAAAGCAAAAATATCACATTCTTTGAATAAAATGACAAGTTCTTGGACTGACTATGGGGTGTCCATTGTATCTGATGGATGGACAAATGTAAAAGGCAAGCCATTGATAAGTGTTCTTGCTGTGTCTGTTAGTGGTCCCATCTTTCTAGCTGCACATGATTACTCAGACAAGTTCAAGACCGCTATCAACATTGTAGAAGCATTACTTGAAACAATTGAGCGTATTGGCCCATACAATGTCATCCAAGTCATCACTGATAATGCTGCTAATTGTAAGGCAGCGGGAGCAATTATTGAGGATAAATACCCCAACATATTTTGGTCTGGATGTTTGGTTCACACATTGAACCTTTTGTTGCATGATATTGTCAAAAACAAAAATGCACAATACAAATGGATTGGTGATTTGTACAAGAAAGGCAAACAAATGATAAACTTTATTACAAATCATAGCAATACCCATGGCCTTTTCCGCAATCACTCGAGATTGGAGTTGCTGAAGATTGCGAAGACAAGATTTGGTAGCTATCACCTCACCTTCAGGCGCCTTGTGAAGGTAAGAGAGGCATTAGCTAGCATGGTATCAAGTCCACATTGGCAGGTATTAAAGGAAAGGGCTACAAATGCAGCTGACATGGGAGGTTTTGAAATGGTGGAGGAGGTCGCTCTTGATGGGCAGTTTTGGACAAGTGTGAGGCAGGTATTGGATTTCACCAAGCCAATTTATCACATGATTCGGTTTGCAGATACAGACAAACCAGTGATTGGCGAGGTGTATGAGCAAATGGATACCATGTTGGGGCAAATAAAAGATATTGTTCATAATAGAGATCTCAACTTGTACAAACTAATTCATGATTGTGTGTGTGAACGGTGGAATAAGCTTAATGTTCCACTACATTGCTTGGCGTATATCCTTACGCCAAAATACTACTCTTCATCTTGGTTGGGCAAACCTGCAGCAGGGGTGGGGTTAGGACCAAACCCCACTTAGATCAAGAGGTAACTAGAGGATATTTGGAAGCATTAGAAAAATTGATACCTGACAAGGAGGAATGTGCAGTTGTGCGCCTTGAAATAGGCAAATACCTCAGTGGCAGTGGTTTGTATGGTAACTTCCATGCAATGGACGACAGAGATAAATTTGATACTCTCACATGGTGGGAAACATATGGCAGCCACGGACTTTTGCCAAAATTGGCAAAAAAAGTTCTTTCACAGGTTGTAAATTCTTCTTCTGCAGAGAGGTCTTGGAGCACCTACAGTTATATACATAATGTGAAAATAAACAGACTCAACGAAAGCCGAGCAGAAAGCTTCGTTTATGTGCACTACAACTTGAGGTTGTTGAGCCATTACTGTGATCGGGCTAATGAAGATCCCACATATAAAATTTGGGACAATCACCCTGAGGACGACAATTTGGAGGATGGCATTATACATATTGAAGAACTAGAAGAGGAGCTTGTAAGGGATGAAAATGAAGCAGTTGCAGCAGCCATGCCACCTCCACCTCCACCATCCAGTACTAGTAGCAGTGCTCGGGGCCCGAGTCTTGTTCCATTGCTGTCGCCACCTCCATCGACACCCTCGCGTGGAGGCTCTAGTTCTGGTCGTCGGTCTGTGCGGGAGACTCCTAGAAGACCACCACGACCTACTTATACTCCTGGAGACTCTCGTGGCAAGGGCCACTTGTAGATTTACAGTTTACTTGTCTTTTTTAGTTTCTATTAGACTTTAGTTTTCATAACTGTTGAGTTTTGAGTCCTTGACTCTTGACTCTTGACTCTTTCATATCATTATGACATTATGATATTTTTTGTAAACATTATATCACTGTGACAATGAAAATTTGAAGTTTGAATTTGGGCCTTGGCAATTATAACTCATTGGTAATGATTGTGAATTATGAATATGATGCTTTGTGAAAGACTAAAGTTGTTTCATTTCATCTCATTATTCATGTTTCATTTTATAAATTTTTAACATTTCATATCATGTTAACAGTTAGAAGTTAGGACTTAGAAATATCTTCGATATTACTTCTTGTAATGGTTAAACTTGGCTTACAAGTACAACTTTGGTGATCAATGATGATAAATGTTATTGAATTTTCAATTCTGAAAGCTTGAAGTTGAAACTTTAATATTGAATTTGATGAATCATGATTTATAAGACTCAATATGTTGCAGTTGTAATATGTATTTTACTAAATTGTGGACATGGTTGATGACGATTATAATTTCTAGATGATTGATGTGATATGGTTCAATGATCAATTTATGTTTTTTTATGTTTTTTATGTCTATTTCATCATTCTACATGTTTTTGTTGACATATATGTATCAAAAATTAAAAAATATAAAAAATATATATATTTTTAAAAAATCGCTCCCGGATTCGCTCCCAAACCGAGAGCTTCTGAAAATGGTCACTCCCGCTCCCGCTTCCGCTCCCGCTCCCCGCTCCCGCTCCCGCTCCCAAGTAACATAGGTTAAAACCATACTCTAGGTAGCAAATAAGATCCTTGAAAGCACAAGATATTGATCAAGAAAAATATTTAATTTAAATTTATGTGATCTTAGTAAGCTAGAGGAAAGGAAACTCCCTCTTTCAAAATCGTTTGATGAGATCCTTGAGGCAAACCGATTGGGTCCTTCTATTCTTGACCTTGGGAGTTATTTCGTCTATTGGAGAGTTACACCACGCCCAAGTAAATCTTTCAACCAAATCTAAAGATCTCTACACACTTGGAAAAAGATGTCAGCAATCATAAAGGGATTAGATTATACAATGGAGGAAAAGGCTAGAGATTTCACCAAAAATCTTCTAGTGCTCCTCTTCCTAGAGTATTTCTCTAACCCAAAAACCATACAAAATAGCTTGCATATGTTAATCCAAACAAGTAGCAAAATGATAACTAGCATAATCCAACATACATGTAGAATGTAAAGCACAACAATTGAAATAACATCACCTCAATAAATGGAAGGAGAACACCAACACAATAGTACCCCAAAGTCTTTTTTATTATATGAAAGATGAATACAAAATCCAGCAGAGTCTCCACAAGACAACAGCTCCTTCTAAAGATACCATATGAGAGCCAAAGGCTCATTTAAATAGAACTGTGGAAGCTAATCCCAATGAAAAATGAAATGACAAGTGTAACTTGATGACAATCCCAATGTAAAAACGAATTTGTACAAGTGGTTGATATGACTGTTGTGTAATCATGTAGCTGGCAGTCAATAGATCCTTGCTCATGTGCAAGTTCTTTATGGCTGCCAAGTGTGGAATAAGTGAGTGAAAAGAAGAACAAATTCCATGAAAATCTCAGCCCCAAAATCTGGTGAAGACACCACTGCAATTACACATCCCAATCTGCCCCTTAATCTATGCGTATAACCTGTTGTGGGTGTTGTGTGTTTGGCTGCCTCTAAACTGCTGTTCATAGACTCTAAAATCTGAACTGTAGATTGTGTCTTCGTGGACTGTCCATAATTTGTTGTGTATGATTGAGGATGACTGGGCCTGCGTATGATCTTTGGTGTGCATGGAATGGAGGGGAGACAAGTGAGAGTAAGTGGGGGGCAAGAACTGTCCCATGTGGCAGTTCTGTCCCCACTTAAACTTTTCCAAATCCGTTACAATTTAAAACTGATTTTTGAAGCCTTTTTGCTAATTCGTGGACTTCCAACACTAATCGATGACTTGGCTGATTTGTCCCCCACTACTTGTGGGCCTTGTGTGGCTGCCATGTCATATATTCTGTCCCCCTTTAAGCTTTTAATGTGCACCACATATTTTCAACATGTTAAAGAAATACTTTTTCGTTGTGCCTTATGAACTCATGGTTGGACCATTTGACTTGCCACTTGGAACTTTGACTTTGACTTGAGTTGTGGCTTCATGTGGTGGGCCCCACATAATTACCACATCATCTTTGAATTTCATTTGGAACTGCCATGTCATTTGGTTGACTTTCTTTGACTTTGGAAAAACTTAGAAATTTTTCCAATTATTGATTTTTTTTTCATTTTTTTATTTTTTGCCATTTTTTTTTTATACCACATGGTGAATCGGTAACTGTCTAGCCTAATCTAGGAGAGACCCAGGATCAAACCTGAACGCTGCCACTATAACACCAAGAGCATAACCAATCACCTGCAAATCAGTTATACTAAGTTCCTATGATTTTGGCAAGAGCAGACTCAACGGGAAAGGGGAATCCGCCCCTCTAGCCGCCACCACAGCAGGCTGCTAAATGTACTCAATGAGATTTGAACTTCGGTCTGCCCGGGCATAGCCCAAGTGACTTACCGTCAAACCACACATCACTGTACTTTTGCCATTGTCGCTAGGAAAATCAACTTTTGAGGGACTATAAGTCATTTTTTGACCCTTAAAGTGGGTCCTAGTAAAATGTTGGGTCTCTGAGGATGAATTTCGAGTAGTCACACGCCCCAAACATTTCCTAAAGCCACTTATTTACATCATTACATAGAAAATAATTAAAAAATCTCATTTTGCGGGAAATTTTTAATTATTAAAAAATCCTACTTAGACCTAGCCAAATTCCACGAAATTTTTTGTGTGATCTAGTATGGTAATATACATCGACTCTAGATACTAAGATGTGTTAGGGGCTCAACATTCAAACCGTCACCCTGGCTTTAGGGTAAAAAATGAGTGAAAAAACCCAGAAAATTATTCGCCTCAGAAAAAGAAGGAATAATTAACCGAATAAAAAAAACACTCCAAGGTGTACTCATTTGCTGATCGAGTCCCAACATCCTAGGCCTGTTACAGACTCAAAAACTCATCATTACTAGGATCACTTATTACCATTCCCCGCAGGGTGTGGAATCTGGGTACAAGAAAGATGATGAAAAGATAGAATTAGAGCTAAAAAACTCTGTTGACTAATGATATTTGATGGTACAAGTGTCCTTTGGATCATCCTTGGGCATAGGGTCTTCATATAATCATCAGGTGCCACTCCAGTGATAAACAGAATGCTCATCTAGAAATCCTTTACAGAGAAAAATATTGGTCGAAAATCTGATTGAGTTTTACCTTACTTCACCCGGCAGAATTCCAGCTGATCCGGCACAAGACTGGTTAACCCCCGCTATTTTTGCGTTGGCTCTGCGTCACCTTCTCTGCCCTCTGTGTCAACTCTCTTGGCTATTCTGCCAATTCCAACAGTTTTGGTTGTTCCGACAGTTCTGGATTCTGTGTGACAAGCAACTTTTCTGCGTCAACTCCCCCGGCTACTGCACTGCCTCTGCATCATCTCTCCTAGTTGTTCCGACAGTTCTCGGCAGTTCCCGGTAGTTCCGACAGTTCCGGGAAGTTTCGACTGTTCCGACAATTCCAGGAAGTTTCGGCTATTCCGGCAGTTTTGGATTCTGCGTGACAGACAACTTTTTTGCATCATCTCTTCGGGCTGTTGCGCTGCCTCAGCGTCAGCTCTCCCGGCTATTCCAACAATTCCCTGTTGTTCCAACAGTTCCCAACAGTTTCGACTGTTCTGGTAGTTCTAGATTCTGCGTAACAGGCAGCTTTTTTGCTCTGCGCTGGCCCTTCTAACTCTCATTAGGACTGTGTGGGACAAGACTGGTCCAGTGCTAGCTCTCCCGGCTACTGCGCTGCTACTACAAGCTCTCTCCACCTCTCTCTTCTATATTCTCCAAAAAGTCCTTCTCCCGGATTCTCTCTACCCCTCGGCTACAAGACCTCCCCAATCGATTTTCCTCCTGGGAACTTCTCACCTCAAAAAATCGATTTCCTCAATCTCTTTGTGTGTGTTTCCAAATGAACCCCAAGCCTCCATTTTATACTTTTCCTGTTGAGCCTTCAACGGCCGAGATTAAGTCTCTAATCAACTGTTAAGATTAAAACTTGACTTGATCCGCCTTCTAGATCATTCTTACCCATATTTTGATTAATACACATTAATATTTTAATTTTCCTATGTTTAGACTTAGGAACCCCATTAAAAATATTAATTATTTTAATAAAATACAATCCGAGTGGAATTTCACCAAACAGTTTATGGGTTCTTCAGAATTCATGTGCCTTAACCTCTCCACCAATTTGCAAGGCCAGAGCACTTCTGATGCTACCAAAAACTAACAATGATGAGGATGCAACATTGGACATTATATGTGATTGGCAGGTGGTTTCATCATGGGTTGGGCAACTTAGGGCCCAAGTCCACCAGAGGATAACATTGACACCCCCAGGTAAAGCGTTGAGAGCCATGGGACTCCCATCATGTGCAAAGCATCATTTCATGCCATGGGAACCTTCAACACCCTCAACAATCTGCTCATTGCTCCACATTATTCACGAGATGATGCACTTGGACCAGAATGCCCGAGATAGCTTAGCATTTACCACGTGGTGTGCTAGTTGATCCAAGGCCCAAAGGAGGTTTGTCTCACCCCTTGAGACATGGAAGGGTAAGCACCATCGCCAGAGCCCTCAGCATTGGAGCATTACAAGCTATTCTTCCACCAAGAGACCCATGAGACCAGTCTTTGTGCCCCAAACACAAAATCGGGGCCCACATGATGGCTTACATGGAGAATTAGGGGCCATCCCCTAGTTCGAAATTTATGGATCCCTCTCACACATTTTGGCACAAAGAGGACTCAACGTTGCCTTCCAACGGCCCTACATCAGCATGACATCATCATTTCGACTTGCATTTGGGTGGCTAATTCATATTTTTGTATCTTGCCCAATTTTATAATGTTGAGGGGCTTGTAGGCATAATTCGACTTAGTAGAACACATGTAAATAGAAGATCATTTCATTTGGATTGGATCATCATACATCACTAGGGAATTCCGACCTCTTAGGCTAATTCGCACTTGTTCTTGGATTGGCTATTGGAGTATCCTAGATGCATTTCGATATTTGGAGCTGATTTTTTATCTTCTTTTGGAGCTATCTCTTGGATTATGGATGGATATATTGCATGTCATCTTGTAAGTGCCTTTTGTTGAAATTTTGCTTTTGAAATAATGTCTAATGTATGGAATTGTTGCAACTAGATTAATGCTACATTGTGCCCTAATTTTGTGAAGATAAATTTTGAAAGCTATTTGGTTGGCAATTGCATATATTATTCATGTCATGACATGTGATGAATGTTCCTAGTGGTGAAATATTGATTTTCCTCCATAAAACTCTATAATTCTTGAGTGTGTAATTGTTGAGGGTTGGTACCTAGGGCATCAATTATTGTCCTCCTTAAAGACAATTTTGGCTAATCTAAAACATCTAAGACTCCATATGCCCAAAGTACAAAGCACTAGTCCAAGCCTTTGGTGATCAACCTCAATTTCTCTCCATAATTTTCCTTTCCTAAAATTCGGTCTCCTAAAGTAGGATGGCTAGGCTAGGGCGTAGAGCGAATTGCATTAGAGAGTGATTTAGTGGATTCCAAGAGCCTAAAGGGAAACCCTAGTTTGTTATTGTCTCAACTTGGGGACTTCTTTGAGGGTTGTATGTGTTGAAAATGTTGCAAGCAAGGCCTTTTGGCTTGTGCCTTAGCCAGTGAAGAACTCGAATTGTCCTCATGAGTTAGACTTCAGTTAGGATGAGTTATTTCTAGTTTACTAAAATAATCATGAAGTTAACATGTGTATGTATAGTTGAAGCTTCAGTTCAGTGGAGTCTTCATCAGTTTGACTACAGAATGAAAAGGCAATTAGAAGTTCAGTTAGAGCGAGTTAGTCTTTAGTCTTAATTAGAGGAAGGATGAGTTAAGAACTCCAGTGTTGATTGAAGAGAGAAAAAGTATCACTCTCAGTTAACTTATCAATCAAAATTTGAGTTCTAAATTTGGAACTGGGCCTCCTTGCATGTTTGAATTGGACCTATAAAGGAAGGACAAAGGCACAAGTAAATAATAAATTTTGTGCACAAAGGCTTGTTTGACAAGACAAATCTCACGAGTTTGTGAGAGAGCCTTGTTTGTGGAGACCGTAGAGAGCTTGTGTCCTAAGTAATAGGAGATCACAAGTGAGCTAAGGTTTAGGAGTTGTGATCAAGGTTTTTCCAGGGCAAGTCTAAGCTAGATCAGCAAGAGAACAACTTTGCTCTCAAGAGACAAATTGCTTTGTATGTGATCTATTTTCTCAGTCAATAAATACCACATCAAGGAGATGGTTTTCCCAGTTGGGTTTCCCCAGAAAATGATTGTGTCTTTTGCGTGATTATGTCTTTATCTCTGTGTTTAATTCCGCTGCTTCTATTGTTGAGAAATTTTATGTTTTGGTGAAAAGAATTTAGTTTCAAATTATTCATCATAGCAGTTAAAGAATTTCATGGATTTTCAACATGGTATCAGAGTGGAGATCGACATAAAGATCAGCACCAGATGGACCAGTTAGTGAAGAGCGCAAACTAGTTAGTAAGGCTACCGCTAGAGTTTTGAAGAGAATTGTTTTTGGGGCCGAGAATAAAAAAAATTATGGCCATTTTTTCGTGAAAAGACAAAAAAAAATGTAAAAAAAGGGTCCATTTTTTTGGCTAAAAAGAAAAAAAATAAATATAAAAAAAAAAAAAGTTTGGCAGGTTGTACTGGCCAACAGTCCAGCTGCTGCCAAGGCAGTCAGTCGACCAACCACACAGCGACACCCGAGAGTTGCGAAGAAGATCGAGCGAGGAGCCTAGCCGAGAGGTCGACAAGAATAGGCAAGCTAGGATACAAGAGCAATGAGAGGAGGCTGAACAAGGTTGTTGGGGCCGAGTCTACATGATTTGAAGAGCAACCACCAACAGAACCACAAAACTAGCCGCCAGCAAACAATAGAACCACGCACACCCAGAGAAACAGACCGACCGGCATGGCGAGAGGGCACAGAGAATGACAGCACAAGGAAATCGAAACAACAGAACAGTCGCGACAAAGCAGATCCGTCGTTTATTTTTTTTTGTGGGTAGGTTGAAGTTGTGGAGGGCCTCCAACAGATCGACTGCGCGCAGATAACATGGGGGCAGAGAACAGACCAAGAAGCCATGACTACGCACAGGTGAATGGCATAAAGTTGGGCGCCAGTCGATGACTGTTACCCGACAGATTAAAAGCAAGGGCCATAGTATGAACAAGTCGCGCGAGGAGCAAGCACAGCCAAGGTGGCAGGGTTGTCAAAGGAAGAGCCCAGCAGCAACGCAGACCAGGATTCAGGTGAGGCAATCGAGCGAGCATGTTGTTAGAGTTTGGCAGCAGGAGAAAGCTAAGGCAAGGACAATGGTTGTGGTGGCATAGTTGTGGCACAGTCGCCAGCCGCCAAGAAATCCGTAGCAATGCAACAAGGTCACTTGATATAAATAGTTGCAAATTGGGCCAGCAGATACGTAGAGAACTGCAGATCGGGATTGATTGGGTTGAGGAAAAATAAAAAATAAAAAATTTGTTGCTAGACTATTGAAATGTCCAGGCAGCACAAGCAATTTTCAGGTAGACAACAGAGGCTCCCGGCAGTCTCAAGAAGTGTGCAAGAGGTTTAGGTAGCACGCAATATTTTTGGGCAGTGAGTAGTAGGTTCAAGTAACAGGCCCAAGCAACATGCGGTAGAGGGTTGAGTCAACAGCCTCAGGGAAGACATGGTCAACATGGTCATGCAAGGATGCTCAGGGGTAGAAGTCTTCTAAGAGCATGGTTGGAAGGAACAAGTCTTCAGATCAAATTCCACAAAAGAAAGCAAGAAAGTCTTCTAGTTCAGAGGGAGCAGTTGCAACCGCAGATAATGTGGTGGTGAAGATAGGTCTAGGTGGACGAGGTTCTTCCAGAAGTACCTTCCTCGCTAAGAGGGAGAGTTGAAAATGTAGCGAGCAAGGTCTTTTGGCTTGTGCCTTAGCAGTGAAGAGCTTGAACTGTCCTCATGAGTTAGACTTCAGGTATGATGAATTATTTCCAGTTTACTAGAATAATCATCAAGTTAACATGCATAGAGTTGAAGCTTCAGTTGAGTGGAGCCTTCATTAGTTTGACTACAAAACGAGGTGCCAATTGGAAGTTCAGTTAGAGCGAGTTAGTCTTTAGTCTTGATTGAAGAAAGGACGAGTTAAGAACTCAAATGTTGATTGGAGAGAGAAAGAGTGTCACTTTCAATTAACTTGTCAATCAAAACTCGAGTTCTAAATTTGGAATTGGGCGTCCTTGCATGTTCGAATTGGGCCTATAAAGGAAGGACAAAGGCACAAGTTAATAATAAGTTTTGTGCATAAAGGTCTGTGAGACAAGACAGATCTCACGAGTTTATGAGAGAGCCTTGTTTGTGGAGAGCGCAAAGACCTTGTGTCCTAGACTCCTAAGTAATAGGAGATCACAAGTGCACTAGGGTTTAGGAGTTGTGATCAAGGTTTTTCTAGGGCAAGTCTAGGCTAGATCAGCAAGAGAACAACTGTGTTCTCAAGACAAAGATTGCTTTGTATTTGATCTATTTGCTTAGTCAATAAACACCACATCAAGGAGAGGGTTTTCCCATTTGAGTTTCCCTAGAAAATTATTGTGTCTTTTGTGTGATTGTGTCTTTATCTGTGTGTTTAATTACACTACTTCTATTGTTAAGAAATTATGTGTTTTGGTGAAAAGAATTTAGTTTCAGATTGTTCATCATAGCAGTTGCAGAATTTCATGGATTTTCAACAGTAAGAGCCTAGTACTTGGTGAAGTAAATCATAAGAAGCCCTTTCTCCTCCTTACCTTGATCTTGGAAGTGCCTCTATCCATGATTATCTATAAAACCCTAGGTCTTGTGCAAGTCTTTTCTAGGTCTTTTAGAGGGAGCAAAGTGCCTTTAGAAGCATCATTTCATCACATTAAGCTTCCCTTGAGAGGTCTTACCACATCACCTAGCACCATAAACACTAGAATATATATTAAAGGTGATTATCTATCTTACTGAGACTCCTCCCATCAGTGAAATTCTGTAAAGAGAAAGGGACATTGGTTGTGGTAACAGTGAGCCATTGTCCCATTGTTAGCACTTACTCTAGCTCTTCATCCTGCAGGGTTTCCCTCTTCGAGGCCTGCCAGATTTTGTGGTAACATGCACCAGCGGATTGAGATTAGCAACGATTGAAGACAGAGTTGTCTGAGAAAATTCTTCACAACAATTTCCAATTTCTAAGAGATAAAGGGAGGTCGATTTTATTTGCAGAAGAGGTTGAGTTTCCCAGAAGTGTGAATTAACTCAAAGAGGTCAAGCTGTCAGAGCAAGAAGAAATTTGCCAGAGAGATCCATTTGCACAGGAAGATTCAAGTTTGCCAATAGAAGTCGAATTCCAGAGGAAGCCGAGTTGATTTTCCCAACTAGTGCGAGTTGCCAATGAGGACTGAGTTGCCAGGGCCGCACGTGTGGCCCAGTTTGAGGCTCTAGAGGAAGGTCGAATTGGATCAAAGGGGTCGAGTTTCTGTTGATAGGTGATTGTCATTGATGTCAACCCAAGCATCACCAGGAGCTACCCTGATCTTCATCGGCAAATTTGACATGGAAATTCATGGTTTCTCGCATCCAAATCACTCTAGTTGGTTTCTCTTTGCAAAGATCTTTCCGATGGTATATGGCACCCCACGTAGTTCCTTACGAGTTGAGAGATATTTACATTTGAAGTCAAAGACCCCCATCAATGGGCTAAAACCCCATGAGATGGTGTCATTGATCATATTCATTGGCTGATGGTCTTTAATATCTAATATAAGGGTAATTTAGTGGAAAGTCACCTTAAAACAAGGTATTAAACTCTTTCTTATATGACATACCTTTCACCATTATCAAGAAACCATCATTCAGCCATTAAATTGCTAGCGGCTCTCCTTACTTTGACCACAAGGCATACATTACTTTGAATTCTTTTTAAAATATCCTAAGCCATCAATGTTTACTCCTAAAATCCCTTCTAAGTCCTCCAATGTTCACATTAGAAGCCCCTTACTTAGCTCAACCATTAACTATATAAAGGAACCTCATACATCTTCCATGAATATGATGGATAAAACGTATTATCTGAAGTGTAATTCTCTCTAAAAATTTCGGCCACCCTAAGGAGTTGTCAGCGCTAGATCAAGTAAGGTGATTAGGGTTCGATCTGTTGAAAATTAAGGTTGTTTTTTAGTGCAGGTCACCCCCAAGGGAGTGCGAGGTCTGTTTGAAGAGAGAGAAGGGCTAAAGCAAGTAAGTGTGGATCTTTGTAGCAAATAAGATACAGAACTGGGCAGCGAAGGTTGCTTTATTAAGGTTTTGTTTAATGTTTGAGGTCCGCTACTACAGAGAGTTCATGTGGATCTAAAGTGATACAAGTATGATCATTTCAAGGGATACTAAGTATAGTAGCTCAGAGCTGTGTTTCCTTATAGTCCTTTTATTTTGCTCTTAGGATTCCACATAACAGTCCCTTGTTACATGTTAATTTGGTCTCTGTCTTGCACTTTCGTTAGGAAGTCTAGCTAAATCCTTTAGGGCCACAATTTAGGACTGTTTAGGTCAGTCAGTTCAGGTCTGTTATACTTAAGTGTCTGGTTGCGAGTTTGGACCTGTGGTTGCTTATCTTTCCAAAGGGAACAAAGCCTAGGACATATACTCTAGTTCTTTAGGACTAGTCTCGTGTGGGCAGAAGAGTCTATTTAGTTTTTTTGTTAAAATCATAGTTAGGATTCCTTTAGTCTAAGGTCAGTTTTAGGTCTGCTTTGTTTGTTATTTAGGCTTGCTTTAGGTTTGTTAAGCCTTAAGTCTAACCGAGGTCTGTTGAGCTAGAAGTGAGGATTGATCTAGCGTCATTTAGGTTCTGATCTGATTGTAGGGTTTGAACTTGTGAAAACTTTTGTGCCCTCAACTTGCAGACCTGTGCATCAACTGTTTCAAAGACATACCAGCACATTCTTCCTACAGTGACAAGGTAAGTTTTGTTTGGTGTGTTATATTTCGTTTGATTTGGTTTTGTTGAGTGTTTTGTATTGCAGGTGGAGGAGATCATAGTCAGTTTGTCCAATGTTACATGTATAAGTGTTATGTTATAGGCCTAATTACATATAGTTTTGAGTTGCTTTAGTATGATTTATCTCCTGCTTCTGGATTTGTAGTATTGTTGCAGGCTTGGTATATTTCTTTTATTGGTTTTCTTTTGGAGTTGGGATTCGCCTTGGGTATATCTTAAATTGCAGGTACAGACCACCTCCACACAT
The DNA here is from genome assembly GCA_031772625.1 of Pinus tabuliformis. NCBI lineage: Eukaryota > Viridiplantae > Streptophyta > Pinopsida > Pinales > Pinaceae > Pinus > Pinus tabuliformis. The sequence continues at coordinate 891,587,085 of CM062811.1, forward strand.
CCTCCAGCAGTGAGAACACCTACAACAGTTCAGGACAGAACCGTGATCTCAAAGAGCAGCAAAAGCACAAGGGATAAGCAGTGAACCAATGGAGTTAGAAGCACAAGCAGTGAAGTCGAACAAAAGCATTACAACAGTAAAACATCAAGAGCAGTATCTCATTGTCTTGTAAAGATTTAGTCCTAGAGTCATTTTTTTTGTACATTGTAATTGGGCCATTGTCCCCAATTCGGGAACCCAAATTTTGTAAAGAGTCTGTGTCATTGCCTAGAGTTGAAGAAGGCAAATTTGTATTGAGAAAAGGGCTATGGTTTGTAGTTGGGACAACGATTCTTGCTTTGTCGGTAGAAGGGTTTAGGTCCTAGTGTTATTGGTCAGTCAGAGAAAATAATTGAAATATCATTGTAACATGGATCATTGTCTGTAGTACGGGAGTCCACACTTTATTTTATTTCTGTCTTTATAGGATGGTAGGGTGGTGCTAGGCAAGTGAATGAAGTCACCTTCATGTTGGGGCCTGTAAACACTTTAGGGTAATAGGGTGATGCTAGAACGAGTTGCGGCTCGCTAGGGTGTTGTGGCATCCTTTCAGCTGATTGCTAATAAAACCAGGGCGTTGGGGCGTCCTTCCAATGGGCGTTGGATAAGAATGTTTTTCTAGAATTCTAGGAAGTTGTAGCTTTCTTTTCAGTTGGGGCTGAAGATTAAAGAATTTATTCGAAAAGCGTTCAGTGGTTTTTGACCAAGGGGGTTTTCCACCTAAAAATCTTGTGCCTACTGTCTCTATATATCTGCATTGTTGTTTACTGCTTTAATGAATAATTGTAATACTGTTGAAGATTAACTAATGCTCTGAAAAAAGATTAATTAAGTGTTAATTGCTAAGAAATATTGATTTACCCCCCTCTCAGTATTTCCAACAGTTTCTTCCAAGAAGTCAAATCGACTTGCAAAAGTGAAAGAAACAATTTTCTAGAGGTTTTCTAATCTACATCAAACAGTAGTAATTTTTCAATCACAGATTTTGCTGAAGAATATTTTTCAATCACAGATTTTGCTAGAGAATAAATAAAATACACATTTGCAAAACTAGATTTCCCCACACTGGGGATTTTCCAGGGACATTTATCCAAAAATATCGATGTTCATTATTTGTGTGTGAGCAATATTTTCTCAGTTCCTGTATTTAATTTTTCGTGAAGTTGCAATAGTGTTTATTCAGTATTTGCCGCATATAAATTGCATAAGGCAAATAATTGTTTAACGATAAGAGGATAATAACCAGTGACTGCAACAAATTTCACATGGCCAAGGAGATGTTCAAGGCTCTAGTGGACCTATTCTAGAGTGACAACATGCATAAGCAAATGATCTTAAGTAACAAGCTCAGATCCATCCAGATGTCAAGGTCTAATAATGTTACTAGTTACTTCATGATAATCACCTAGACACGAGATCAGCTTGGTGCCATTGGGGAGAAAGTGGAGGATGTAGAGCTCAAAAATGTGGCAGCGAATGGTTTTCCCAAGTCATGGGAACCATTTGCCAAGAGAATATGTGCTCGAGATAAGTTTCCCAATTGGGAGAGGCTTTGGGATGATTGCATCCGAGAAAAGACTCAAGAGGATTCTAAGGTCAATAGAAAACGAGATGGAGACGAGAACGTAGCCCTGCTAAATATGGCCAGGAAGGGCAAAGGAAAGGGTTCCAAGTGTAACAGTGAGGGGCCAACCTCTCAATCAAGAAAGAAAAAGGACTTGAGCAAGCTCAAGTGCTTCATTTGCCACAAGAATGGGCATTATGCATTGCAATGTCTAGAGAAGAAGGGGAAGGGTAAGTCACAGCAAAAAGAAGGCATTTGTAGAGGTCCAGCTTGATGACTTTGCAACGCAGTTCGAGAACGACTTCCCATTTTTCTCCTATCTATCTACCAACACCATCACCAAGAGTACTTGGTACTTGGATAGTGGTGCATCACGTCATATGACAAAGGCATGGGAGCTATTTAACAACTTGATAGAGAAAAACTTAGATTTGCATGTGGAGCTTAGAAATTATGCCAGATATGAAGGCATGGGAGCTATTTAACAGCTTGATAGAGAAAAACTTAGATTTGCATGTGGAGCTTATGCCAGATATGTAGTGAAGGGTGTTGGAACCATTAAGTTCTAGCTGGAGTCAGGAGGAACATTAGAAGCCAAGGACGTGTTATTTGTACCAGGACTGATGAAGAATCTGTTGTTTGACTCAGCGATTGAGGACAAAGGATATGAAGTTATGTCTAGGAATGGGTAGGTGCTCATTTTTCCAATGGAGTCTAGCCCAGACACAGCAATAGCCATCGTGGTTAGAGAGAGCAACTTATATAGGTTGACAGGAAAACCTATTCAGGCATTGGTACATGACAATGACAACTTGTGCAAGTTGTGGCACAAGAGGTTGAGGCACCTGTACTATAGGGGGTTTCCGATTCTAAGGGAGATTGTCACTAGTCTCCTAGATTGCAGTATTGAGCAACAAAGCATGTGTAGAGGGTGCACACTTGGCAAGAATGCCAAGGATGCCTTTCCAAGCAACAAGAGTAGGTCCAAGTGGATCTTGGATCTCATTCACTCAAATGTGTGTGGGTCAATGTTAGTGGCATCAATACAAGTAACACAGTACTATGTCATGTTTATTAATGACTATTCCAGGAAAAACTAGATCTTCGTCATGAAGACCAATGATGAGGTTTTCAGTCGATGACGAGAGGTCAAAGTCCAAGTGGAGAAGTAGAAAAATAAGAAGATCAAGGTCTTAAGGTTAGATAATGGGGGAGTGTACACCTCAAATGACTTCAAGGATTTCTGCAAAGAGGCAAGAATCAAGAAGGAGATGAAAGTCTCATGCAACCCTTGGTAGAATGGGGTTGCAAAGAGAAGGAATCATTCCATCATCAATTCTGCCAAGGCAACGATACATGACTAGGATCTAGCTATGTTTCTTTAGGCAAAGGCGTGTAACACTGCAGTTTATGTCCAGAACAAGAGTCCTCATAGGATATTGAGGGACAAGACTCCTAAGGAGGTATTCACAAGGATGAAGCCAAAGATAGGACATTTAAGGATCTTTGGTTGTCCAATATACATCCATTTTCCTGCAAAGAAGAGGACAAAGTTGGAGCCTTTAGGACAGAATGGGATATTTGTTGGGTATAGTGAGACCTCAAAAGCTTATAAGATCTTCACATCAGCACAAAAGAATACAATTGCGAGTAGAGATGTTAAGTTCAAGGAGAACATCACATCTAGGAACTCTCATGAGTTGCCACCAACAGTGACAAAGGACGAGGATCTAGAGGCTCCAAAGGTAAAGTAGCATGCAGAGGCTTCCAGTTAACCTTCAAGTGGGAAGGAGTAAGTAGTTCCTAGTTCTATCAAGAGACCCAGGTGGTTTGAGCATACACAAGGGATCCCATTTGCATATTTAGGGAGACTAGGCCTCCGAATAAGTTTTCGAACTACATGGTACTAATGAGAAGTGTCATTGAAAAGGTAGCAGACTAGGAGGTTTATAAAAAAGACATAGTGAAGGATGATGCATGGGACATTGTGCCAAGACAGAAGGGAAAGACTATTCCAAATGGTTCTTCCAAAAGTATCTTCCTTGCTAAGAGGGAGTGTTGATGAGAGTAGCTCATGTAGGTACTTCTACACGGGTCTAACTATCTAGACGTGCAGAAGTCACCTAATTGACCCTAAACCTTAGCAATTACTTTAATTATTATGGTAATTGACTTTTATAATAAAAGTGAGTTGATCTAATGAAATGCAAAGGTTATTTGCACTAGTGAATTAGATGAACCTCAGTTGTTAATCTCAACGGTCAATCGCTTAGAGGTCATGGCTATGGATTCAGTCAATAACTCAAACTTATAAAAGGAAGGCTAGGCTAAGGGAGAAGACACATCATTGAGCACAAGACAGTGAGATAGTGAGATCTCAATGATTGGGTGGAGAAGGAATTCCATCCAAGTGTGCAAGGTTCAAGGAAGAGTACACGGGGAAACAAGGGCGAAGAATCCAACTCAACCAAGCAAAATCTGCAAATGGCTTGATCACCTAGATCATTTCCAATTTTTTGTTGTATTTGTGCTTTTTCTCAAAATGCCTTTATCCCAAGAAGGGAGCTTTGGAATGGTGTATATTTTTATTAATCAAACAGCATATTTTGAAGGGCAAAAATCTTGTGTGCGTGTGTTTGAGAATGGTGTTTTAATTTGCTTCCATTGTTATCTATTTTTTACACGTTAAAATCTTAGTCGTGCTTTTTATTCAGTAGATCTGAGCAATAATCTACTAGGAAATAATTAGCCAGATTTCTGGGGTTAGAAAATTTAATTTAGCATACTATTGTTCGCATCTTCACACATGAAACGTAGCTAGCATTCCTTTGAGTTTTTTACATACATCTTTGTTGATTTTATGGCATTCCAGCCAGAAATGAAAAAGAATATCAAATCGAAAAGACTTTATCCAATATCTAATTACTTTTAATTATATAGGTACTACATCAAAAAGAAAAATTAACCAACATTCTATCGAATAAAGGGAGCATAATTTTGATTTGAATGAAAAGAAAAATTAACCAACATTCTATCGAATAAAGGGAGCATAGTTTTGATTTGAATGAAGGCTTAGATATATTGGGGTATAACGAAGAATGTATTGAAGAATTTCAGGTGGGGAACCTAGTACTCAAAAGAAATAAATATATGAAAGTGAACTAAATGTTTCCTGAAAAATGGAAATGTAAGTATAAGTTGCTAAGAGAGGCAAAACATCAAGGGAAATAGTTTTGAAATGCATACACTCCAAAACACATAAGGCAGCCAAACCAATGTTGCACGAAGCGGGGGCGAAGCAGAAGCATTTTTTGGAAGCAGGGATGCAGAAGCGTCATTTTCCAAAAATCTAGGAAGCGAAGCGTCCGCGGAAGCGTCTGCTATATATATATATATATATATATATATATATATATATATATATATATATATATATATTTATATTTATATATTTATATTTATATTTTTTGCATTTATACTCAAAACAAACATCCCAAATACCAAATTAATTGTAGAAGACATGAAAACATGCATATTTTTGCATAAATCAAGATAGATATAACATCCATTGTACATTAATGATTAATTATTCGAGCATCAACCATTTAGATGCATCAACCATCTAGAATCTAGATTCTTCTCCTCTTGTCTAGCCTTTGCCTCTACCTCGATTGTCTAGGGATATTAGTCAACATTGCCCAATTTTGATCAAACTACCTAATTCAAGACTTAAAATATGGTAAAAAAAGCTTAACATGCTTGATCGATGATTTTGACTTGATTGAAAGGTAATTTTTTGCTAAGGGCGTGCCGCGTGACAAAGGAGTTCAACAATTAACACCACCAACACTAGGGTACATATAGGGCTTGGTGCTCTTGATTAAATGCTAATCACATACCTTCATACTTGATATAATCTAATGAAATGCCACAATCCCATTGATCCTGAATTCCTGAAAACTGTTAAGTCTGCTGAATTTTGAATAGGATATGAAATTCTATTTTCTCCATATGAAGTCCAATGAGGCTGGAACCACTCTCAAACATCCTGAGTCATTTCATGGTAATGTTAAAAATTTAAGTAAAAGTGACATTCTCCTTTATTTTTCATTTTCATCCTTTTACTTTAAGAATTTAACATTACCATGAGGGAGCATCTGCTATATTTATATTTTTTTTTGCCTTCATTCGTCACCCTAACCCAAGGTGGACCCACCCCCAACAAGCAAACTCACCTAAAATTAAAAAAAAAAATGAAAAAAAAAAACGATTTTCTAAACGCTTTTCCGGAAGCGTACGCTTCCTCCTCCGAAGCGTCGTACGAAGCGCGCTTCGGCGCTTCCGTACCACGCTTCCGAATTTCCAGGAAGCGGCAAAAAATTCGGAAGCGCGCTTCCGGCCAAGCTTCCTAGGCGCTTCCGTACGGGACGCGCTTCGGGGCTTGGAATCGTGGGGGGGGGCAACGCTTCGTGCAACATTGAGCCAAACCATAAAGAATTAGTATTGGTTGCTCTATCATGCAACATGATTCATTGGTTGTTCATGTCAATTCAAGCATCTATAAACTTTTACAAGCAAAACAAATGCATGGAAATAAAAAGAAAGAAAAACCTCTTTCATTAGTGATAGGAACAAGAGTCATCACAACAACGAAATTGGTTTATTGAGTTGTGCAAAGAGATTTACCCCTCTCAAAATATGAATCTCTCTGCTTGTTTGCAATGTTCATACAAACACCAAACATGTCCAAGAATAAAGACTACACATCATACACAAATCACATGGCTACAAAGAATTCCATTTTGACACATCTGGGTATCTTGAAGAGGCAAAAACAGCAAGAATGTTCAATAGTCATTTTTCTCATTAATGGTAGATGAAAGTATAGATCGTAGTTTAGAGAAGCAACTTATAGTTCATGCCACATTTCTATATTTAAAAGGGTTAGGGCCTCTAATTTATAATTCTTAAAGCTCGAAAATGTTTGTGATGGAAGCGAAAAATAACATATGATACCATCAATAATTCAAAGGAAACAAGGGGCCTTTCAAATAAAAGGTTGATAGCAATTTCCATACATAGTGCTTCATCAATGGTTGGGAATGAAAATGGTGCTATTACTTTAAAAGGATTTACCTAATGTTGTAGGTGTTCATTTCATTGCTCAATATGAAGCTGCTACATCAAATGCTTCCAAAAAAATACCTAAATTATTATTTTTTGAGAAATTGACAAATAAGATATATTCTTGGGTGCAAAAACAATTAGTTGCTCCATGAGAACTTACACAACTTGAAACTTTTCAAGCTCTTGAAATCCATGGAGTTAGATGGCTCTCAAGAGGACAAGTCAATGAAAGGCTTGTTGTATTAATTCCTCATGGAAAAATGAAAGGAAGGACTCATTGTCTACAAGGCAGAAATTGTTTTAGTTAACTTTGTTTATAAATGTTTTCAGATGTGATGTGCCAACTAAACAAGTTGAATAAGAAATTCCAAGAAAATTATGTTGATGTACTCTTTAGCAGCAACCATAGATATTGCTATAAACACTTTAAAAAGGTGGCTTTTAAAAAGTGACACACTTGCAAAAAAACACATGTAATCAAAAATTTTAGATGCCACTAAATTTGTTATTAGAAATTCTCCATAAAGAGGAACTTGTTCATAAGCATGAAGTATAATTCTTAACAATTCCACATGCATATGGTGATTATGTTGACAACAAAAACGATTATGAAAACCTTGCATTGATGGTTCACTAGAATGTTGTTAATAACTTGTGAAATAATATTTTCAAGCTCTGGTGTAGAATTTGAACGGAAGATTTCCTAATAATGTTTTTTTCAACTCTTTAAGGTTGCTTAGCCCTTATAATTATTTAGGGGATGTTCGTGGCAGACAAGAGAATTCATAGTGTTGGCTTGAAAAACTTTTTCAGCACCTACAACATACTTCACGTGAGAGGGAAGAAAACGAAACATTATTTTATCTTGAAACTTCTGTCAAAGAACAAATGCATTTGTTGATACTCTTCATGTTAATTGCGAGGAATCATCTATGTAAAATGCTGGGAGGATTTTTCATGTCACAGAGTTATATTCAAATCTTCGAAACACGTCAAGGCTATGGCAGACAATACTCGCTATTCCTACCAGTATAGTTGCATATGAGAGAATTTTCAAGACAAACCATAATAAAAGATGTACGAATAACAAAACTAGCATTGACTTCATTAGATGCATCGACGCGAGTGTCACTAACAGAGCATAATTCAGGAATGGGATATGCTATATGAAATTTGGAAATAGGTTAAACAAAAAAGAATATTAAATATTTAGAGATTTTGCCTTTTGTTTATATTTGTAATGGTGTTGATGTTTGTAATGTTGTATTATTAATAATATCCATTTTTAAGGTCACAGCCAAGCCAGACACCAAATTGGTGTATGAGACCCCCTTGTTTGTGGGACAAGGGACCCACCTGCGCGCAGCGATTTGACTGCTAAGTCTACGAAGGCATACATACTCTACCCCCCTCTGGTTTTGAACCTGTGACCTCTTAGGAGGAAACACATGCTCTTAACCATTAGGCCCACTCAAGCTGTATTATATATGATGTAGATTACATCAAATATTTTATATAAACTTTCACAGTCTGATGATGTTATCTTAAAAGTAATTGCATAATCATTTTCTAATTTTTTTTAAGTGTAGTGCGTGAAAAATTTACAGAAAAACTCTGCTTAATATTATGGTTTTACATCAACATAGAACGTATAGAAAAATCAAGCCCTGTTAATAATATGTTTGGTTGGAATTTGATCCATTATGGCAGGACTTACAGTCCATACAGTTCATTAACATAGATTTTTTCTGAATTAAATTAAGCTTTGTGTAAATAAAACTAGTTAATCTGTTTGTCAATTGGATTTATTTCCGGTGGTGGGGAGGAATGTTGTTATCAACTTATCTTACCCACCCAAGTTCAATTTCTACAAATGTCATGATGAACTCATATCAAATATTATTATTGTAATGGCTTCGAACTTGAACACTGCATAATATATTACGCTTGACTATGCGGGAGAGTGGGATAGTACTATTAGCTTGAGAGGGGTGGTTTGTTATATGAAACAAAATTAAAATATATATATGTATATATGTCCTCATTGTTAAGTATCTCGCTAGTAGGAAAGTCACAGGGTCAATTCTCCTTGACGCCTTTAGAAGTTGGGGTTAGGCCCTGCTAGTCTGGCCAACAGCTTTTAAAAGATTCCCTTCGGATTGATATGCCCAGATTTTCCTATGGATGAAAAAAAAAAAAAAAATATATATATATATATATAATGCCGAAAACCAACTGACTGCTACAGGTCTGCAAGGCCATTGATGGAAAAAATTGGGGTTCAAGCTCTGGTCAGTTGTGGGTTCACTGCCAACAATTGGCACCAAGTCGCAAGATTCCGAGCAATGCACGCAATTCTCAAATCACTGTACACTTCATAATTAATTAATCGATCAAACAATTTTTGACCGAATAGTTATGCATTCGACTGAAAATCAAGAAGCAACGAATTTCGGATTCCAACACACAGGCCATTTTTATATTCACCATAAAAATTAACAAAAACATTTATAATACATACTATTTAATTGACAAGGAAAAAATACCAAACGTAATGCTAGTGGCAGTTTAAAAAGAAAGTTGCCCTACAAAATTTACTGGATCGCTAGGGGTGCCTGTCAAATTTATACCCTGAACAGGTCACAAGTTAAGTACTCGCATGGGAAAATCCGCAATAAATTGAGACTGTAAAGCTTACTCCCAAGTTAGTTTGCCTACTGTCCGCATAGACTCGAAGTTGATCGATGCTGTAGAATATCAAGGGAAAACAAAATTATTTGGGGCAAACGTAGATGAGAGAAACAAAATGATTACCTGTGCAGCGGAGTGCTCCCATCACCATGTCGTGAGTTATTTTGGGGAATTTGCATCATCACCTTAGAAGTTTTTGTTTCCGTATGGATTGTATATTCCTCTGTACGCTTTATACCTCTGCAACTCTGACATCAAGATTTCATCTTCGGATCCTTGAGCGGGAGGCATGAATAATAATATAACATTAACACCTGTAATGTTTATGGAGATGGAGATTATTAATGTCGAAGTAAATCTAAATCTCAATTATGCATAAAACTTGTAAGTTGCAGAGAATTTCCAAGTGGCCAATGCCACGGTGTCAACCTAAATTTGAACAAAAATTAAAAAGTAAAGCTGGGAGGTTGGCCATAAAAAAGGAAAATTGTATATAATTGCAGCATGAAATTTCATCGTACAATTTTCACTCATGAGCCCAAGGGGCGTGCCCATTTTCAAATAAGGCTTTTAAATTTTCAAAGTATGCAGGTCGGTGAGTATGTTGATATATTTTTCTTCCTATTCACATGGATAAAGATGAGATTAGTTTAGGGGTTAGCTTGATGTTTTTTTATATTATTGCTAGAGATTAGTTTGGGGTTAACTTGAAGTTTTTTGATATTATTGTTAGTTGTTGCTGGTTGCAGATTTGATTTTATTTTTTTTTATACAAAATATGGAAAGGTATTCTGGTTTTTTTGTTTTCACTTAAAAAAAATAGAATCTAAATTATATTTTAACTTTAATATTGGATATTAATTAGTTTTCTTTTAAATAACACAAATATTTTATAAGTAGGGATGGGTCCTATATCTCAAAACTCGATTTGTGGTCTTGTACATAGTTGCATTGCTCATACTTTGCAGACTAACTTTTATAAGGTATGCCAAAGCAAACTCCCTATTTTGTAAAGTGTTATTGTACAAATGGTTAGTTTTGTTTAAAGGCTTCCACATAGATGGTGAGGTGACAACAAGGAAAAGGAGTTGAAGCAAAAGGAGGATAGAGGTCAAGGAAGTTGACTTAAACTTCACTCATGGCAATCTAAAAGTTTCTTCTCAAATAAATTGTCAGCTCTTAGAGGAGCATCCAAAATGCCTTAGGTGATAATATGGTTATGAGCAAAGCACTTAGAATGTAAGTGAATGTTCTATATTTGTATTTAGTATAACTAAATTGTTTGTTTTTTTCCACCCCTTTAGACTTAAAGATTCATGCAAATACAACGATATATCAATTTCATATCAATTTCATGTTGCATATGTATTTTTTTTAATGCTCATAAAACAAAACAAAGTAATGGAGATATAAACCATTTTATTAATATGGTTATGCTAATATTTAATGTGCTATAAAAAAGTGGCAAGTAAAGTAATTTTGATGTTTACAATATAACTCTCTTCCCTTTATGAGAGCGAAAGATGTGGTTTTTAAGTTTATTATGATACGGTTTAGTGACAAGTTTGAAATTCTTCTATGATGTGATTTGGATTCAAGATTTAATAATTATATTGTTTATGATAATGTGTTTAACTAAGTCTTAATGATATATAATGTTGTGCTAATATGAAACATTAGTTATGTGATAATGTAGTACAGTAAAACACATTTGTACTAATGAGGTAATAAATAAATGTAGTTTTAAAATATAGTTTTAGTCATGTGCATTGAGGAGAGGTCTTTATTTGAACTTCGATATTATCTCGCTATTTGTCAGTGTTCTTATCAAAGAAGTTATTGTTGTTACTTATGGATCTTATTGCATGTGAAACCACTAACATTGTTAAAAAATGCTTTGAAGATATTTGGTAACCTTCATAGATAAATTTTATGAATAGAGAAGGGATCATTATAGAAGTACCCTTGTCCCCTATTGTTGTTATTATTTGGAGCGTTTTGAGAAAAGATCATTGGAAAGCTTTCTATTGAATCCCAATTGATGGTGAAGATTTGTTGATGATACTTATGTAATTTGGCCTCGTGGTCACTCCTAGCTCAGTCTATTTATGATGCACTTCAACTCAAGAGCTAATGACATCTGATTTATTGTGGTGATAAAAAAACATGACAGACTCCCTTTGTTACTTATATTCATTTATAAACAAAGTTGTAGTTCCCTCTCTCGCAAAGTTTACAAGAACAAAACCCACATAAATAAACATCTTCATGCATGCTTCCACCGTCACCCTACCTAATAAATGTTGTTCTTAATAATTTGGTCCCTGAGACTCTTGAAATCTAACATCAAAACAACCTTGCCCTAGAGAAAAATCATTAGAGAATCCTTGCATAACAATGGCTAGATAACCTCCCAAATCAACATAAACTTTTTTTAGTTTTTTAACCTGAAACCTTGAATTTTGTTTCCACCCTAGGTCAAGCCTATTTTTCTTACATCCAAGGTGTCATTGATAAAATTGTGAGACTTCTTATCCAAAAGAACATTTGAACCATCTTTAAACTCCACAAAACCTTGAAGAAGCTCTTTAATAATGCGAAAGACTAAGTCAACCACATCCTTAATAAGGTACAATCAAATTCACTACTCATATGAGATTTTGTACATTGAGCAAGTTGGTCATGGTACAACTCCAAATATTCTATCATTGAACATTCATTCATTATCAATCACCACATAAAACAAATGTGTAATGGCCCCGAGTTAAAAGATCATGTAATCAAGTAAATAAAGGCAAAATAAGACCAAGGTCATGGAACACTTATTCCAAGTTAAATGTTGGGCAAGACATCATAGTGGGTGTTTATTTGGTTTATTATGGCTAAGAGGAAATTGGCAAAGGCATTGAAAATGCAAAGAGGAATTAATTGGCATTTATTTATGAAAATAATGGAAAATAGGAGAAAAGGAAGGTGAAAGGTCACAGGTTGCGTGTGAGGAGGAAATTGAAGGAAAAATAATGGAATTGAAGAAAATAGAGGCATCATTGATAAAAACGCTTTTGAGGATCAGTTCACAACCTTTTGTCAGTTTAGTTTTGAAGCTCTCTCTCTATTCTCTCTCTCATACTCTTGCACACTTAGAGCATTCTTGGAGCACTTTAGCATTGGAGAAAGGAAGGAAAATGAAGGACAAGAAAGTAAAGGGAAGTAGATCAAGAAAGGAAGAGTTGGATCAAGCGGCTATAACAGGATTACTTGCAGGTATCGAGTTGCATGTATGATTTTCTTGCTAGTTTTGGCATGCATGGTACATGCATGTGTGTATTTGGTTCTCTTGTTGTCATTGGCATGGGATTTTCCAAGTGTGACAATGGTTTCAGCCTTTCCTTGCCATTTATGGATAACCATGGTGTGATGGGGTTCTTTATTTGGTTGAGTTGGATTGCAGGATGATTTTGGAACTGGGTGAGGAGGTCTCGAGAAAATTCCCAAGGACTTAGGAATCCCTTGACCGGTAATGGCGGGATACACAATAAAGCCTAAGGGTGGAGACGGGAAAATTCCTCAAGGTAATGGTGAAGAAATCTGGAGGCATCCATGCTTGTATAAGGCCTAGTGATCCCTTCACTAGTTTTAGTGGGATTGCAGTAAATCCCGATAGTGTATGTTTCTTGTTTGAACCTAGGAATCCCTTGACTAGTAATGGCGAGATACATGGTAAAGCCTGGTTGTATAGATAAGGGGTTTCGGGCCTAGAAATCCCTTGACCGTTAATGGTGGGATATGCAGTAAAGCCTGAGGAAACCCAGTTTGGTTTTGTTGTGAGTCCCACTTTCGTGTTTGGAATATGGCACGGGTGTGATTGGCTGAAAGAAAGATTTGGTTCAAACCAATCTACGATCAGGTGGTACGTGGAAGTCCCTGACTTGGCTGGCATTTGCATATGTTAATAAAAGCTCTTTTTCCCTTGTTTTTCATTAGTAAATGTACTTGTTATTATGTGGCTTTGATGGTTGTTTTATCATTGATATTATTTTGGTTATATGATGATTATAAGCATGGTTTTATGGCAGACTTTACTTCTGGCTCGCATCATGTTTAGATTGGTAAAATGAATGGTGAATGAATTCATGACCTAATAGATGATATTGCAGCTATTGTGAGAAGGCATCAAACTTTCTTGACGATTCTCAGATAAGTATGAGACCCTTATGTTCATATGTGTATTTATGACTTGTACATTACTTGTTCATGATGTGTTTGACAAGATGTATGTCATGGTTGGGATGGGTCGGGTTAAGTCCTTGTTCAAGTTTGGCATTAAAGGCTTTGTCTCTATGTTATGTATCATTTATGAGTGTTTCATTAAGTTATGGGCAGAGGCCAAGGTACTAACCCTGAAAAAGTGGCTTAGATCTCGTGGTCGCTAGTACAAAACTGGGTATAAAAGACTGTAGTCGCTCCCTTGTAGGCTTATGCATGCGATTGGAGGGTTACAATCGAATTCTAGCAGTGTTATGCCAGCATCTAGGAGTCCAAATCAGTGAAAAAAGCGAGTTAACTCAGGGTTTGGGCACCTAGAAGGGTGGTTTAGCTCTTGGGGATCCTGTAGCACCCGAGGGAAGTCAATAATTTCTTGGTTTGTCAACTCCATTTCCTTAAGGTGATCTAGGAGGTTGAGTCATATCATAGTAACTCTTCATCACACATTTACCCCGATGGACTGGTAAGCTTGGGTAAGTGTGGGAGGAGGGTGTTACAGAGTGGTATCAAAGCATGGTTCAACACTTGGACTAGATGGGCGGAAGGTGTTTGTCATGCATGTATGTAGGTTTACTTATGTGCTTGTTGTGTATTCATGGTGATGGTCATTGTTGCAGTTGTGTTAACATGTAGAATTTGATGATGTTGTTGTTGGGATATGTTTGTCACTCATACATGTCGGTTGTATATGTATTTACCATGCATGTCAGTGTTTATATGTTGTTATGTGTGAATTTTTATGGGCATGGTTGTCATGCATGAGGTCATGGTATGCAATTGATATTGTTATGCATGATGTTGATATACTGTTATGATTGCGATTATACATGTATCACTCTAAACTGGTTGATTTTATAGACGAGGTAGCGTCCCTTGAACTTCACTAAGGTATGTTGATTATGTTTATATTTTGGTTTAGCTGACATGGTATATTTGCAGGAAGAAGATTAAAGATGACAAGATAAATGGTGGACTACAGTTAACGTGACTCTCCCTACATATCAGATAAGCAACATGGTGATGAGTACTCCCCTCACATAGCAAACACTTTGAGAAGTTTCAAGGCAAAAATAAGAATTTGCAAAGCAAATAATGAAATAATCATTCAGTCACAAGAGAGACTTGCCAGGGCACAGGAGAAATAAGCAAAGGTCAATGCAGTGATTCTTCAGAGCTTATCAGATTTGCAGAGACAGTGACCACTTAGGATTAGTCGTGGACAATAGGACAACACTAATGGAGCCTATGGTAGCAAGCCTTATGGTCGGCATAGGTCGAATGGAGATGATACCATTAGAGATGGCAAGTTCTTGGATACACCTGATAGACGAGGTAGTGAACATGGGCTTTACTCTAGTTCTGGTTCAGATAAGTACCATGGTCATCATCGCTATCATCCTTACAGGATGAGTGATAGGGGACATTTGTCGGACAAGTTCAAGAAATCAAATCCACCTACATTTGATGGAGAGCTAAAGAAGTCAGAGGATGTAGAGGCATGGTTACTTGGAATGAAGAAATTCTTTGAGTTGCATGATTACATAGAGAACATGAAGGTTAGGATAGCTATGTTTAGCCTCAAAGAGAAAGCATATAATTGATGGGAAGATGTGAAGTGGGTCAAAGACATCAAGACAAAGGAGTTAAGTTGGCATGAGTTTAAAATTCCTTTCCGAAAGAAGTACTTGTCAAAGAGGTACTATGGCAGTAAAGTTAAGGATTTATATGATCTAAAGATGGGATCAATGATAAATGAGGAGTACACTACTAAGTTCCTGGAGTTGTTGAGGTATGTACCGCATCTTAAGGATGAGAAGGCCAAAGTTTAGAGATTTGTCAATGGATTACCATTAGAATTTATGGATCAGATTGAGTACGATGAGCCTTGGTCACTAGAAGAAGTCATTAGGAAATTGAACCATTGTTATGAGAAATCGAAGCGTAAGAGAGAGTCTTAGCGGGGTTGGAAAGGGAAAGACAAGACTAAAGGTAGATGGCCACCAAAGCGAACAAGACCTCAAATGAAGGTGAGAAAGAGAATGTCGTTCCTTACAATAAGTTCAATGTAGTTGTAAAGGGACATGGGTCATAGCCTGGAGGGCAGCAGAATCAAGGTGAGGGTAAGGGAGAGTTTCAGTGTTGGATATGTGGCAAGGAACATCTCGAGAGGGATTTGTCATCGTATCAGGGTCACAGGGTGGTAGGCCTCAGATCTAAAGTGCGCAGGAAGTGCAGACAGTTGGGGATGTTGGATAGAGAATTCCTCGTATCTATGCAGCATTGGATAACAGACAGGCGTACCATCAAGCATCTATTATCAAGATGGGCGGTAAGCTTTATGATAATGTTATTTCTATTTTGATTGACCCTAGATCTAACTATAGTTATGTTAACCCTAACTTGGTGGATAAGTGTGGTTTGAGAAAAGAAGTGCATGTAGAGTCTTAGTTAGTGCAGTTGGCTACAGGTACTAAGAAGAGAGTTCAAAATTGGGTAATATATTTTGCATTTGAGTTGAATGGTATGCCTACATTAGCACATTTGAATGTACTTCCATTGGGATCATATAATATGTTTATGGGTATGGATTGGTTGTACCTTCATAAGACCAAAGTAGATTGTTATGACAAGGCCATTGAGTGCTTGGATGACAATGGAGAACAGAGAATCTTACAGAGTAAGAAGAAGGCAACATTGGTTAGAATGGTTACAGCTATGCAGGCAATACACAGTCGCAGGAAAGGGTGTGTCTTGTTTGTAGTGCATATTTCTAGTGACAAAGGTAAATAAGTTGAGGATGCGGATGTCTTGAAGAAGTATTCATTTTTGCAGTAGTTCCAGGATGTATTCCTAGCGGAGATTTCAAATTTACCGCCCCATAGGCAAGTGGAATTTTCTATTGAGTTAGTACCAGGGGCAACACCAACATCAAAGGCACCGTACAGGATGAGCACTCCAGAGTTAGTGGAACTGAAGTTATAGTTAAAGGAAATGCTTGACAAGGGATACATTATGCCAAATGTATCATCATGGGGTGCACCAGTGTTGTTCGTGAAGAAGAAGGATGGTACTCTCAAATTGTGCATTGACTATAGGAAGTTGAACAAGGTAACTATCAAGAACAAGTATCCATTGCCTAGGATCGATGACTTGTTTGACCAGTTGAAGGGAGCAGTGGTGTTCTCAAAGATTGACTTGAGATCAGGATCCCAATAGGTACGGATTAAAGAAGAGGAAATCTACAAGACTGCTTTCCAAACTAGGTATGGTCATTATGAGTTTGTTGTCGTTCCTTTATCTTTGACTAATGCTCCAACTACTTTCATGTGTTTGATGAATAGGGTGTTGTGTCTTTATATGGAAAAGTTTGTGATTGTACTCATTGATGATATATTGATATATTCTGAGAATGAGGAAGAGTGTGTCGAACATTTAGAAATAGTGTTGAGATTGCTAAAGAGCATCAGTTGTATGCCAAGCTTAGTAAATGCAACTTCTTTTAGATAGGGGTACATTACTTCGAACATGTTGTCTCCAAGGAACGCCTAGAAGTGCATCTAAAAAAGATAAGAGTTATCATGGAATGGGAAACTCCTAGAAATGTGGATGAGGTCAGATCATTCATGGGGTTAGTAGGTTACTACACGAGGTTCATTAGGAACTTCTCATGAATCGCCTATCCTATTACATTATTGCAGAGGAAAGGAAATAAATTTGAATGGACAAAGGAATGTGCAACAAGTTTTGAGCAGTTGAAGCAATTGTTGACAAATGCTCCAGTTCTCAAGATTGCAGATATGGATAAAGAGTTCGCGGTGTGTATAGATGCTTGCAAGAGAGGACTTGGTGGAGTCCTACTGTAGGAGGGACAGGTGGATGTTATGAATAAAGGAAATTGAATGAGCACGAGTATAACTATGTGGCACGTGATTTTGAGTTCGCAACGATCATTCATGCATTAAATATGTGGAGAAACTATCTCTTGGCAGGAGGTTTGTATTGATGAATGATCATAGTGGGCTAATGTACTTTTTTGACCAACCAAATTTGAATGTGAGGCAAGCTAGGTTGTTGGTTAGGATCAATGAGTTTTGACTTCGAGATCAAGTAAATTAAGGGAAAAGAGAATAGGGTTGCAGATGCTCTTAACAGAAAAGTACAGATAAATCACGTAGCAGTTATGAGCTCATATGGGACAGACTTGCAAGATCGGATCTTGCAAGCAAGACAACAAGATGACGGGTATAGGGAGCTTAGGCACAAGTTAGAACAGGGTATAAGTGAACAGGATGTGGATTATCATCTCATGGGAGATGGTTTGGTCAAATTTAGGGACAATATCTATGTGTCAGACAACAACAAGCTCAAGAATCTTATCTTGTGGGAATTTCATGTCAAGTCGTATTCAGGTCACCCGCTATATCAAAATACATTGACAGTGGTTAAGAAGTTCTACCATTGGTCAAACTTGCAGAAACGGGTCGCAGAGGTTGTTGTAAGATGCTTGGATTGTAAACAGGTAAAAGCATAGTGTAAGCATCTAGGTGGTCTACTACAGTCGATCATGATTCCAGAATGGAAATCAAAGGTCATTTTCATGGATTTCATTATAGGTTTGTCAAGGACATCTAGGCAACATGATTCTATTATGGTTGTGGTTGGCAGGTTGGCAAAGGTAGCTCACTTCAAAGCAGTTAAGTCTACATATTCAGCTAGTGAGGTAGCACATGTCTTCCTCAGAGATATAGTGAGGTTGCATGGTGTTCTGAACAAGATAGTGTCAGATAGAGATGCTAAGTTCACTTCCAGGTTTTGGAAGGATTTATTTGTAGGTTTGGGTACAGAGTTGGCCTTTAGTACAACTTATCATTCGTAAACAGATGGAAAGATATAGAGGGTCAATAGTGTTATGAAACTAGATAAATGCCTTAGAATTCAGCCTCTTCGAGGGGGCAACCTCCTTTAAATTAAACAATTGAACAATTCTTCGATGACACAAATGACAAAACCTCCTTTCTATATATAGGAGTCTAAGGGGTCACAATATAACCAAATCCAACCTAACAATAATAATATAAGGGCAAAAAAATAACAATAGTGGGCTTCTATGGGGCACAATAATAACAATATGGGGACAATAGAGGCACAATAATAACAATAAGAGATACAATGAAAATAGTAATGGGGGAATCTTCAATGGGTAAGTTCTTCCACTTGATGAGATACTCTGAAATTGATCGATTTCATAACTGTCGAGTTCTTGTTTCTTTGACTGCTTCAGGTTCCAATATGATTTTTCCTTCCTCATCAGTTCTGGAAATATTGTTTGAACTGGGAGCTTGTCTCCTATAACCTTCTTTAAGCATGACACATGGAAAACTGGGTGCACTTGGGAAGCTATAGGAAGCTCCAATTTGTATGCCATAGTACCTATCTTTTGCAACACCTTGTATGGACCATAATACTTTGGTGATAATTTATTATCCTTATTAGCTTACTTGAGGGACATTTGTTTATATGGTTGTAGCCGTAGGAATACCCAATCACCCCAATCAAAACTTCTTTCGTTGCGATGTTGCTCTGCCTACTATTTCATTCTATTCTGCGCCAAGGTGAGGTTATCCTTTAAGAGTTGGAGAACTTGTTGTTGATGCTCGATGTGATCTTTCACTGCTTGAACCTTAGAATTTTCTCTTAAATGTGATGTGATGGATGGTGGATGATATCCATAAAGTGCCATAAATGGAATCATTTTTGTTGCAGTATGGAAGGAAGTGTTATACCACCATTTAGCCAGAGGCAACCATTTGACCCATTATGTTTGTTTATCAGATACAAGGCAACGAAGATATCCTTCCAAACTTTTGTTTACTATCTCATTTTGCCTATCAGATTGAGGATGATAAGATGAGATATGAGCTAACTGAGTACCAAGACAAGAAAATCATTTTGTCCAAAAATTTCCAGTGAAAATGGGATCTCTATCGCTTACAATAATCTTTGGGTTTCCATGTAGCTTTTGAATTGTTTCCATAAATGCAGTAGAAACTGTACTCGCTTTAAATGGATGATATAATGCACAAAAGTGTGCATACTTGGTAAGTTTGTCAAATACCACCATGATAACACTCTTTCCTTCGAACTTGGGTAAACCTGTGATAAAATCCATTGAAACCTCCTCCCAACGTTGGCTTGGAATGGATAAAGGTTGTAATAGACCTAGGGTCTTAATTGTTTCAACTTTATTTTGTTGGCAAACCAAACATTCCACCACAAACTTTTGAATATCCGATTTAAGGCCATCCCAAAAAAATTCCTTCTTAACCCTGTGGTAAGTTTTTAGAAATCCCGAGTGCCCTCCTTAGGGAGATGTGTGCAATTCCCTAAGAATATTTTATTTGAGTTGGGAATTCTTACATAGGTATAACCGACATTTGTACCATAACGAATCATTTTTCCAGCTAAATGTATCAGATGTACTGGGATCTTGTTGTAACTTTTGAATGAGTGACCACACTTTGTCGTCATTCTTCCATTCATCCCTTGCTTCGTTTATCAAATCTGGTTGGATAATAGAAATGGCGTAAAGAAATGCTTCCACATCCTCATCCTTTCTTGAGAGTGCATCTGCCACAACATTTTGTTTCCCTTTTTTGTAGATGATTTCAAAGTCATAACCCAACATCTTTGTGACCCATTTTTGCTGCTCTTATGAAGATAATCTTTGTTCTAAAAATTATTTAAGACTATCATGATCTATTTTTACTTTGAAGTGTCTTCCCATTAGATAGGATCTCCATTTCTTAAGTGCATGTACTATTGCCAACATTTCCTTCTCATAAATAGCTTTGTGTAAATACTTTCCTTTGATTGGACGACTTTCGCAGGTAATGGGTCTTTCTTCTTGCATTAAAACAACACCAATTCCATTTCCTGAGGCATCACATTCCACAATAAAGGTTCTTGTGAAGTTGGTGTAGCTAAAACCGGTGCTTGGCACATTGCCTCTTTAATATGTTCAAAGGCCTTCGTTGCTTGTAGAGTCCATGAAAATGCATCTTTCTTCAATAATGTTGTTAGAGGTGTTGCTATTCTCCCATAATTCTTATCAAACATGCGATAATACCCTGTCAACCGGAGAAATCCTAGTAGATGCTTTATGGATGTGGGGATTTTCCATTCCTTAATGGTTTTAATTTTGCTAGGGTCTAGCTTAACACCTTCATGAGATACAATATGACCCAGATATTCCACCTCTTGTAATCCAAAGAAACATTTGGAGATTTTTGCATATAATTGTTTCTCCTCCAATAGTTTGAGCACCATGTCAACATGTTGAACATGATCCTTCCAAGACTTGTTGTAGATTAGTATATCATCAAAAAAATACTAACACAAATTTTCTAAGGGTGGGTTTGAAAATGGAATTCATCAAACCTTGAAATGTAGAAGGTGCATTAGTAAGGCCAAAAGGCATGACCAAAAATTCATAATGACCCTCATGAGTTCTAAATGTTGTTTTTGGAATGTCTTCAGTCTTCATTCTGATTTGATGATATCCTGAATGCAGATCCAACTTGGTGAAGTAAATTGATCCATGCAATTAATCCAATAATTCATCAATGACAGGAATGGGAAATTTATCTTTAATAGTGAGCTTGTTGAGCTCCCTATAATCTGGACACATGCGCCATGATTCGTCCTTCTTATGAACCAATACTACTGGAGCAGAGAAAGAACTTTGACTAGGTTGAATTATACCAGCCTCTAGCATTTCTGCGACCATACGTTCAATTTCACTCAGGGATATCTGGAAGGCCTGATGTTTGGAGGAACACTTCCTGGAATCAAATTAATAGCATGATCGTGATCACAAATAGGTGGGAGGCCTTTGGGAGTCTCAAATAACTTGGAATGATTGTCCAAGGCTTTTTGGAGATCTGGATAAATGTATGATTTCGATGTGGAAACCTCTAGTGAACATAATTGTTCAATTATGCCTCGTTGTTCTTTCTTAAGAAGCTTTGTGATTCCGTTAGAGTTGATTATCTTTCTCGGTTTCCCTGCCATACCCCTTAATTCAACTTCCTTTCCTTCTGAATAAAATTTCATGAAAAATTCTTGAAAATCAAAAGCTATTGTACCCAAAGATTGTAGCCATTGGACTCCTGGTACAACATCAGGACCACCCATTGGAATGGAAAGCATTGGGCTATTCAATACATATTCTCCCATGGATAGCTTGATATTATGGCACTTTCCTGAGCAATTTATGGTTCCTCCACTTGCAACCATCACTTGACACTCTGGTGCTAGATATAGGAAGAAATTCAATTCCTTGGCTATCTTACAATGAATAAAATTATGGGTATTGCCCGAATCAATCAACACTATTACCTTTTTCTTCTTGATATTCCCTTCTATCTTAATAGTTTGAGGAGTGGTAATTTCAGCCAATGCATTACAAGATATGGTCAAATTCATTTCTTCTCTCTCTAGGGTTTTTTCCTGGTGTATATCCTCTTCTTTTGATGTTTCTTGTTCTTGTTCTTTTTCTTCCTCCTCTTCACAATCTATGTAAAATAATTTATTCTTAGCACACTTATGGCCTTTAGTGTATTTGCTATCACAACTGTAACAAAGCCCTTTTGCTCTTTTTTCTTCCAATTGTTGTGGTGTCAAGCTTATAGGTTGTGGATGACTAGGGGCAACAACACTTCCATCTTTATGATTGTGAGTGGTAGGCTTCCTTGTTGCCATAATTTTGCTTTCCATTTTTCTTGCCAAATTGAATGCCTTCTCCAATGAATCAAGTTCCCAAAGGCGAACCTCCTGTTGGATGTTATCCTTTAAATTCCCTGTGAACACATCAATCATATGCTCCTCTGGAATATCTTTTACCCTTATATTCAATTTTTGGAAGTCCTCAATGTGCTCCATCATTAAACCCTTTTGTTTGAGATTTATCAATTAGCTAAAAAAAGTGTTGCTTTTTGTATCCTCATAATGTGCTATCATTTCATCCGTAAAAATAGCCCAAGTGACAAATTTGTTTACGAGAGCAAAGCCATCGATACCATACAAACTGATTTTGTTCCAAATATAAAGTTGTAATGCGTACCTTTTGTGTGTTTTGGACATTATGGAGATCGAAAAATTGCTCCATTTGTAGTATCTATGTTATAGGATCCTTGCCATCAAACTTCTTCATATCGATCTTTGGAACATGGTGGTTCTTCAATCCAACATTAGAGTCTATGAAATCATTATTAACATTTATTTTGTTCTCATCATGATTTTCCTTTACTACCATTTTGCCATTAGTAAGCATTTCTTGTAGAAACATTGTCAAATATGTCTTCAAATATTCCATCTTAGCTTCCACGCCTTTCTTTAAATCATCCATCTTAGCTTCCACGCCATCCTCTTAGCTTCCACGCCATCCTCTTAACTTCCACACCATTCATCTTAGCTTCCACGCCATCCATCTTAGCTTCCACGTCATTCATCTTAGCTTCTACGGCTTTCTTTAAACCATCCATCTTAGCTTCCACGCCATACATCTTAGCTTCTACGTCTTTTTTTAAACCATCCATCTTAGCTTTTGTTACTTTTTGTGCGAGTGAAATTTGTTGTACTTGGTCCCCTAATTTTGATATATCATGTTGCATTTTTTCCTCTTCTTCATGAGTCATGCTAGAGCTTTCAGGTTGCTTACTAGGTGTTTCCATTTTCTTTCTTCGAGGCATCAATTACTGATAATAATGCTTCACTATGCCCTTTGAATTCCTTCAAACTAATTTTTCAAACCAAACTTATGCAAAAATTTAAAAAAACTACACACCTTTTTTCACTTTGTAGGAGATCGATATTGAATTTGTTGTATCTCTATAATTTTGGATCTCCAAGGTCTGAAATTGCTTCCTGCGGTAACCCTCTGAGTACTCTTTCTAACCCTGCAAGTCTAATCAAGATTGGATTCTCCAATGAAGAGTTATGCCAAATCTCCCACGATGACCTGATTATAGACTGGTTTAGTAGAGCGAACTTGTACGAAGTGCCACGTGTCACTGTTTTGACCTTAGAATCTGAAACTGATACACAGAAAACTGCAATTCGTCTTCTTTCTGTAACTTCTTATGAAACTTCAATCTGATGCTCAAAAAAAAAAAAGGGAGTTATGACAATTTTCCCCAGGTCACCTGTTTGAGATGTAATTCGGGATCCTGCAAAACCTTAACTTCCTTGGATCATATCTCTGAAAATATAACAATACAAGATTTGAAATTCGCACCCCCAGTTCAGAGAGATTTCGGCTCAAATGGGTTTTATTTTTCACTTCTGAAATGTTGTAGAGAAAAAGTTATAGAAAAAATTCCACGATGACATGTTTAGAGTAGTGAAACCCTAGAATCCAAGCTCTTATACCAAATGTTATGAAACCAGCTCACAAAAAGATAGAAAAGAGAGATAAACACCTTAGAATTTAGCTTGTTCAATGGGGCAACCTCCTTTACATTATACAAATGAACAATTCTTCGATGATACAAATGAAAAAACCTCCTTTCTATATATAGGAGTTTAAGGGGTCACAATATAACCAAAGCCGACCTAACAATAATAATATAAGGGTACAAAAGTAATAATAGTGGGCTTCTATGGGGCAAAATAATAACAATATGGAGACAATAGGGGCACAATAATAACAATAGTAATGGGGGAATCACTAGTATTGTAGGGACCTAACAAATAGTATTTTGGAGGACATAGCCCCAAGGGTTAGCTCAGTTGGGCAAAATCAGCCTAGATTTTTCCGTGGACGTAGCGCCACCCGTTGACCAAGGTGTCTGTGAACCACAACCTAAAAAAAAAGGATTTTGGAGGACATGTTGAGAATGTATGTTATGCATCAATAGTAAAAGTGGGAAGAGTATCTTCCACTAGTTGAGTTTTCTTACAACAATGGGTATCAGGAGTCACTAAGGATGAGTTTGTTTGAGATACTTTATGGGTAGAGTTGTAATACTCCCATCAACTGGAGTGATCCAGTGAACAAGGTGTTGATAGGACCGAACATGTTGGCAAAAATGGAATAGGAAATGCAGGTTATCAAGCAAAATCTAAAGGCAGCACAGGACATGCAAAAAAATTATGCAAATCAACATAGGGCATTTAAGGAGTTTAAGATTAGGGAGCATGTGTATTTGCGCATCAAGCCCAAGAAGTGTTCCTTAAGGATTTGGTCATGTGCGAAGTTGACACCTCGATATTGCAAGCCTTTCAATATCCTTGAGAGGATTGGACCATTGACCTACAGACTTGCACTGCTTTCGACCGTGAAAGTCCATGATGTTTTCCATGTTTCATTGCTTAAAAGATATATTAAGGATGTTGATAATGTGATTGATTGGTTTGTTTTGCAGGTGGAGCCTGAAGGAGAATTCCAGCTAGAACCTTAGTGCATTTTGCAACGGAAATAGCTCATGCTCCGGAATCGAGCAAGTTAAAGTGCAGTGGAAGCCCTTTGGGCCCGATGAAGCTACATGGGAGATGGCTAATCAGATGCGGCCTATGTATCCTTCATTATTTTCCTGTGAAGGCAAATGATTTTTGGTATATGTACATATTTATGTATGGTTGTTATTGTAAATACTGCAATGAGTTGTGTTATAAAGCTCCAATAAGGAGTATGGGTGTCATGTTGGTTTGCTTTTCAACATGTTGTTCATTGTAAATATTGCATCAAGCTAAGTTATAAAGCTCCATGGGTAGTATGTCTTGGTTTTCACTTGATGGTCATAGGTGTCATAGAACACCAAGACGATGTTCCCCTAAGGGGGAGGGGTCTATAACAACCCCAGGTTAAAAGTTCATGTAATAAAGTTAATAAAGGAAAAATAAGACCAAGGTCATGGGACACTTTTTCCAAGATGAATGTTGGGCAAGACATCCTAGTGGGTGTTCATTTGGTTTATTATGGATAAGAGGAAATTGGCAAATAATGACAAAGACATTGAAAAGGAAAAGCCGCATTAATTGACATTTATTTATGAAAATAATGGAAAATAGGAGAAAAGGAAGGTGAAAGGTCACTGGTTTCATGTGAGGAGGAAATTGAAGGAAAATTAGTGGAAATTGGAGAAAATAGAGGCATCATTGATAAAAAGGCTTATGAGGATCAATTCCCAACCTTTGGTCAGCTAAGTTTTGGATCTCTCTCACCATTCTCTCTCTCTCTCATACTCTTTCACACTTAGAGCATTCTTGGAGCACTCTAGCATTGGAGAAAGGAAGGCAAAACAAGGACAAGAAAGAAAAGGGAAGCAAAGATCAAGTAGGAAGAGTTGGATCAAGCAACTACAACGAGATTACTTGAAAGTATTGACTTGCATGTATGATTTCCTTGCAAGTTTTGTCTTGCATGGTACATGCATGTGTGTATTTGGTTCTCTTGCTATCATTAACATAGGATTTTCCAGGTTTGACAGTGGTTTCAGCCTTGCCTTTCCATTTCTAGATAGCCATGGTGTGATGGGGTTCTTTATTTGGTTGAGCTGTATTGTTGGATGGTTTTGGAATCGCGTGAAGTAGTCTCAGGAAAATTCCCAAGGGCCTAGGAATCCCTTGCCTGGTAATGGCAAGATACACGATAAATCCCGAGGGTGGAGATGGGAAAATTCCTCAAGGTAATGGTGAATAAATATGGAAGCATCCATGCTTGTATAGGGCCTAGTGATCCCTTGACCGGTTTTGGCGGGATTGCGGTAAAGCATGGTAGTGTATGTTTCTTTTTTGGGCCTGGGAATCCCTTGATCAGTAATGCCAGGATACATGGTAAAGCTTGGTTATATAGACGAGGGTTTCGGACCTAGAAATCTCTTGGTGGGATATGCCCTGGCTAGTTTTGTTGTGATTCCCACATTCATGCTTAGAATATGGCACAGGGGTTATTGGCTGAAAGAAAGATTTGGTTTAGCCCAATCTATGGTTCGGTGGTACGTGGAAGTCCCTGACTTGGTTGGATTTTGCATATGTTAATAAAAGCTTTTTTTTACTTGTATTCCATGAGTAAATGTACTTTTCATTATTTGGTTTTGATGGTTGTTCTATAATCGACATTATTCTAGCTATATGTTAGTTATAAGAAGGGTTTTATGGAAGACTTTAGTTATGGATCTCATCATGTTTTGATTTTTAAATGAATGGTTAATGAATGCATGACATAATAAATGATAATGTAGTTTTGTGAGAGGACATTAGACCTTATTAACGATTCTCATATACGTATGAGAGCCCTATGCTTAGATGTGTATTTATGACCTATACATTACTTGTTCATGATGTGTTTGATGAAATGTTTGTCGTGGTTGGGATGGGTCAGGTTAAGTCCTTGTTCAAGTTTGGCATTAAATTCTTTGTCTTTGTGTTATGTATTATTTCTGAGAGTTTCATTAAGTTTTGGGCAGAGGTCAGGGTTCCATCCCTAATTGAAGATTGAAGATGTGCTTTCGCTTTGTATAATTGTTGTCAAATATTGTGCAAGAAATAACATCTGTTGTAAGTTTACGAAACTCCGAGAGCACATCAACTTCCTTTTCACTAGAGAACACCAATTCTCTCCATTGCTGCAACATAGTGGTAGTAAAATTCACAAATGTTGGAACCTGACCCTGAATTCCACTAGAAACAACACCGTGGAAATCTAAACACTCATAATTTCCAACGCCAGGCTTCTTTCCCTCCACATGTGCGTTATCACCACTTCGAAATTGGTGCACTTCTTGATCTTTCCATCCTCCATTACTTTTTCTTTGAGGCGATCCAACATTTCTACAGATACGAGAAAGAGCTTCAGTAAAAGCTTCGACTGTGGTAGAATTTTGATCGATTTTGACTCTGCAGGCGCCTGGCTGCCTCCTCCTCCCCTGAGGGATATCACAAATATTGGTGTTCTCAGAGGAACCCTGGCTTTCAGAATAGGTCGATCCAAGTTTGGTGTGACTTCCGAGCTTTCTCCTTTAATATTCCATCAAAAACGTAGTGATTGAGTCCAGTCCCAACTGCAAAACCCCCACATTTGAAACGGGTGGCCTATAGGGTAAGGAGCGGGAGATCTTGGAGGTGAGAGTGACAACGTAGTCCTGCAATATGAGTTTCCTAAACATTGTGTTGGAAAACTTTACATCCTTCAGTTCTTCCATGGTGAGATCACTCGTCCCCACACCAAAGAACACCCCAGTGCCATTGCATTCTACAATCGATCCTCCTCCTCGTTGAGCGTAAGCCTCCCGACCATGAAATAGTAGTGAACAAATATATTTCCTAGCATGTTTCCATACCTATGGACTATTTTATCAAGCCATGTGAGCACAAGCAGGGAAGAAGGTGATTGTTGCAACAACAGAGACCATGGTTTAATCAATGTTGGAAAGAAACATGGAGTGTCGTGGGGTCGGCTCTGTTGGATAGACAACAAAATGAGTCTCTATCGTTATTTGCGGGTCACATACAAAGTCCTCCTATGTCATCGTTGATCTACTGAAACTCTCTTCCTTTACTTCTTGTGCCACTTATTTTCAGTTACCGCTGCTTTGGAGTTAGTAACCACTTCGATATGTCATGTGATGGCTTGGGAGTCAGTAACCACTTTGATATGTGTGAGGGAGGTATCAATCGAACAATAGAGGATAGTTCTATCGTCTAACAGAGAGAATGGATAGCAGATAACCGCACACAGTGGCAACAGGGGGAGTGGTTCTCAAAGGAAAACACCTTACGACGTAATTAAACTAAGCGGCAAGGAACGGTAGATATGCGGCCTTGTTATTAGTCCCTGCTTGGGACTATTAGCGATCGATTGAGCGTTGACGGCGTATTAATCTTCTGTTTGACCAAAAATATTGATGTGCATCACAACTTTAACCAAAGTTTTCATATTAGAAAATAATATAAAATTTATTATGTAATTTCTGATTGGACAACAAAGTTGAGGGTCTTATTGCGGGCTTCGCATCTTTCAAGAAATTCATGTTCGGGTAAAAGTAAGATATCCAAAGTTTTCAGATATGGAAAGTTTTTGTTATCCAAAGTTTGGTCATATTGTCGAGTTAAACATTTTTATCAAAAGCACAACTTAGTTTGTCCTAAGTTTTTGGTACCTGTTCTCCGTGTCCTGCATCCTGCAAGTGCCAGATGTTTACATATGTTTGAAGTATGTAGAGGCGTCCACGTTGGTCTAGAAATGCTTTCTCCGGAGTAAGTTCGAGGAGCAGAGCAGAGAGTGTCGACCAGCTAGTTTGAGGAGCAGAGGAGCAGAGAGTGTCGAGCAGCAGGATCTGTGAAGGGGGGAGCTTTAGCTTTACAACTTGTAAGTTCCATTTTACAATGACTTAATTTTACTTTCCATGATTACAACAGTTCCACGATTACAGAAGTTGTTTTTGTTCATGCCATTTCTTTGGTTTGGCTTCGGCCAGTTTTTGTGCAGCTAGTAGACGCTTTTTCCATGAGCATGAAGGGAAGAATAGCCCTTCTAGGACTGGTGGGAGCTCTTACCTTCCTTATCTGTCGCTACTGACTTCGTTGCCCCTGGAAAGGGCCCTTGCCTTGAAGCCCCAACTGTATGCGTCAAACTATAAGTGGCTTTTTTACCGCTGCCTATCGAGCTTCTTTTGAAGGGTCCTGTACTCTAATCTTCGGGTTAGTAGTAGCGCCAGTCGCGGCTGACCCATCATCGCAGGCTGAAGTATACCTTATACTAGTTCCTGAGCCCCCTGTTGCAAAGGTAATACATCTCCTGAATAGTTAAAGGCTTCTTGTTTTGGGCATATGTTTTTGGGAAAGATTTTGGATTCTTTTAGGGTTTCATTTCAGGGATTTTTTGGATCATTTATTACAGGGTTTGGACTTTTGTTTTATTCTTTCTAGTTTGGGATCCATTCAAATAAATCTCCTCTTGAAGCTAGACCTAGCAATTGGTTTTTAATTTTACTATTACTTCGGCCTCCTCAGAGTATCCACTACAAAAAATCAAATTCTTGATGATCCTCTCCCAAATCAATGAAGAAATTGAGGACTTAGGCATCCTTAGACTGTGTTTGGAGACTCGTTAGGGCATCAAACTTAAGGTTTGTTCATATGGCCTAATATGAAATAGCAGTGCCTATATTTTTTTACATTAGTAACCTATGAAAACAAGTATTGTGACTTGCAAATCTCATGAGCCCTCCTTCAATACCAACGGTTAGGAACATCACTCAGCCCTCTAGGATAGTGAACCTTAGGCAGAAAAGTTCGTTGAGCTCTAGTTTAGTCAACAGGGATTTGTTTGAAGTGTTTGCAATATTTTGAAAGAACTTTTAGTGCAATAACCTTCGACCCTCCTTAGGGTATCCATCTGAGCATAATTCAATCACAAAATGCCTTAATCTCATCAACAAGTCTGTAGTCCCTTTAAGCTCCATGTATATAATTCTATTGTAAGCATTGACAAGAGTTTAATAGTGACAACAATTTAATAGTGACGTTTTGAGGTGTGACCTAACTTCACAAAATTAATTTTGACAACACTTAACAATGTTATTCTACCTATAACAGTATGTCCTCTTATTAACATTGACGTGGAAAAAACATTGATGTTAGATAATAACTGAGACTCTAAGATATATTAATGATCGTTTTACAGTACATTGGATTTTATCTATGAGACAATAAATTTGAGATGAACAGTAGTCCTTATAGTGACCTATGGTTATAACATGACAATGATGACAATATGGTTGAGATTGTTTCTTTACTATCAAGGATAAAAGAAACATTGATGACTTTTCTTTTTTATGATAATCACTTCATGATGACACTAATATTTTGATGGATAGTACTTTGTTACCTACTATAGTGCAATGTATAACCTATTCCTAAGCTTGATTATGTTGTGACAGTAACCATGTAGTAAAGCATTTCTCATAGCTGAAATCTCTAATATTGACAGTGATATTGGTATGTCAAATACTTTGATGAATGACAAAAAGTGTGCTGAATGACATGACAACAATGGGTGACAACACATGTGTAAATCATATGACAAAAAAATGATCTTACATGGCAGCAGTGGTTTGATGACAATAAAGGCATTTGCTATATCTGATCAACTATAAGACATATGCTAGTAATTCTCTTTGGTCAAAATTTGAGACAATTACAAGAAGGTCATAGAACAGACCTAAGACATTCATTACAGAGATTAGATTGATTAGTTATCGGAGAGTAGTGAATTCATTTATGTTGGTGTTTTGGCGTAGTTAAGGTTTGATGCACATATTATGTAGTGAGTTGAGTTGGCATTGTATTTGAGAAGAGGAAACTTTGGGTATGATGGTGAATAGTGTTTGAGGTACAATTATGAAGTGGTCAAATTGAGAAGAGTTTGGAGGAGTAAGGATGTCAGGACTTGATAGTGATAGACATATCTAGCAGAGGAGCAGAACTTTTATAATAGTTTCTTTATATTAATTTTAAGTGCAAGGGGATCCAATCTGAAAATAATGAAATGTGATCTGTTAGTTGATTAGGGTGGTAGGGTGGTGAAGGCAGGTGATTGGATTCACCTTTAGGTTGGAACCTGAAAACACTTATGGCAAGGTGGTGCTAGGGCAGGTTGTAGCTTGCATAGGGTGTTGGAGCATCTGTCTAATTGCATCAGTTACACGGGATGTTAGAACATCTATCAAGTTGGAGCATCCTACAAGTTGGATATTGTAAATTAGGGGGTTGGAGCCCCCTTAAGTTGGAGCTCAAAACTTGATGTAATGATTTTTTAAGACAACTATTAAGAACCGTTTGGTAGTTTTTGACCCAGAGGGGGTTTTCCACCTAATTTTTTATTTTTTATTTTTATTTTTATTTTTTTGCCTTGATTATTGTGTATTGTGGAATGGTGTTCTTTATTTTTTATTGTTTATAATCATTAAATTTTAATGATAATTAATGCTTTGAGACATTAAAATTTCTAATTGATAAGAAATATTGATTCACTCCCCTTTGAGTATTTCCAAGAAAACTAAGCAATTTTTGACGTGGCATGAGGTGGGCTGTTGTTTGGGCCTTGTTGAAATGTGTACTTCTCAACTAGACCTTTATAATGGGACATTGAGCACCAAACAAAGATTGTTTGCTAAAATTACAGCTTCAGGAAGTTGACATAATAACTAACCCCATGAGAACCATAAACCTTTTGGCATTTCATCTCCTAGGATTAGATTTTTGGATCTTTTGGGTTTTCTCATTTTTGTTTATGTTAAAGAGGGCCTTTCGACCTCATTATAATGAGTTATTCTAAATGCACATAGCCATCACATCTCTTCTCAAAGATAAGCTAGCATCATTCGAGTGAGTTTGTTTCATTTTGCATTTTTTTTACAGTTTCCACGCATTTATTTTATTAATAAAAGTCATGTTTTACTATCTTTCTACTTTTTTGTTATAAATATTTATTTCATTTTGATCCATTCATAAATACAAATAAGTGGTATTAGAGTGATTCACTCTTTATTTGTTTTCCTGTGTATGTCCCCAATGAGGTCGCAATTGGTACTTGAACTGCTTGAGCCCTTGCAATATTGTCCTTGTCAACCACAATGGCCTCCCATGGTGGAAGAAAAGAAAAATGAGGGAATAGGAGATCCTATCAAATTATTTCTTGAGGAAGTCCTCACATGACAAAGGAACAAGATGGTAGATAATTTTCCTCAAATCCTTCGACGACTGCCAACAACTAATGAATCTTCATCAAGTGACCACTTTGGAGGCACCACCCCCTTCAAGGTACAAGTTACTTTTTATATACCTACATTTGAAGGTCAGATTGATGCAATTGCTCTAGAAAAAATGTTAAACCTACTAGAAGGTCATTTTTATGTCCACAATTGTTTCGATAGAGAAAATATTATGTTTATACCCCTTAAGGTTGTCCCCCGTGTAAACAATTAGAGGGACACTTACCGCGAGCCACAATGGAGACTTTGACTAATATAATGATGACCCAAGCATGAAACCATGCTTTAATAAGTCATTGTTACAATAATAAAAAAATATTTTATTTATTCTTTTGACAAGTACATTTCATGATGACTCAAGTACATTAATGAAGACCGAACATAGTTACATTTTCCAACACTCCCTATTAACTAGGGAGGTGTTCATAATGTACAAATATAATGGAAGATTTGAAACTATATGAACCATGAAGAACTTTAGGCCTACGATGCCATGGACTAGATTCCTGACCAGAGCAACCTATCCATTGGTCTCTCAACAATTTAGGCACCGTAATGCCACAGACTAGATTCCTGACTAGGGAAATATATCTAAGTGGGAATAAGGTGGACTCAATTTTTCATCCCCTTTAGGTACCACCAGGCTTACTTGCTAACCACCAACCCAAGGACCTAGGTTCGTATCCATGGTTATAGTTCTATGACCCACGCCACCCTTCCCTAATTTGGGAGCTAGACATCAACACAAAGTGTCGGCCATATGTCCTCCCAGGAAATGCTTCACTCACAATGCCTCAACAAGTCTCTTCCATTTCCTTATCATCAATACAATCAACAATGTATACCAAACCCAGCAGGTTTCTTAGATACTCAAGCTTCTTATTCGGAAGAGCCTTTGTTAGTATGTCTACTACATGTTCATCTATCGAGACATACTCCAACTTCATTATCGCATCCTGCACCAAGTTCCTAATAAAGTGGAACTTACTATTGATATGTCTCGTCTTAGAATGAAACATAAGATCTCTAGACATCTTGATACAACTTTGGTCATAATTAATCATAGTAGGACCCTGAGCCTTCTCGAACAAATATGTTAGAAGCTTCCTTAAACAAACAACCTCCTTTCCTACATCACATGCAACCACATATTCTGCCTCGGCACTACTCAACGCAATGAGATATTGCTTCCTACCCATCCATGAGATCATAACAACTCCCAGACTAAAACATTATCCAGTAGCACTCCTTGCATTAGCCTCACTGCCACACCAATTAGAGTTTGTGAAACCAATTAGCTTGAATTCCTTACTATCATACTTTAGGCAGTGATATCTAGTGCCACGAAGATACCTCGGTATATTTTTAGCAGTTATCCAGTGATCATGACACGCCTCCAACTGAAACTGACTAAGAATGTTTATTGTAAAACATATATCTAGCCTAGCATTTACCAAATACATTAGGGAACCCACCAACTAACGATAGGAGGTAGGGTCCACGAGAATAGAGTTAGAGTCCCTCAACTTCTTGAGATTGGTGATCATAGGAGTAGTCATCAGCTTGGAATCCATCATCCCAAATTTCTGTAACAACTTGATGATGTACTTTCCTTTCCACAAATATATCTCCCTAGGTCTCTGCCATACTTCTAGACCTAGGTAGTAGTGCACCAGTCCTAGATCCTTCATTTCAAATTCAGCTGCCAAAATCTTCTTGCATTCTTGAATTCTTCGTTCCACACCTGTGATGAATAGGTCATCCACATATAGCAAAATAATGACAGGCTCATCCTCCACAACCTTGATGTAGAGATTCAGATCAACAAAACTCTTCACAAACCCAATTCTAAGTAGGCATGCATCCATCTTGACATACCATGCCTTAAGTGGTTGCTTCAAGCCATATAGGGCCTTCTTAAGTCTGCAAACATGAGAGTCCCTACTATTAACTTCAAATCCTTCGGGTTGTTCGATGTACACTTCCTCATCAATGGTCCCATTCAGAAATGCGGTCTTCACATCCATTTGATGGATATTCCACCCCATTGTAGCAGCCAATGAAACCAACGATCTAATGGTAGTGTACCTTGTTGTGCAAATGTTTCTTCATAATCAACGCCTTCCTTTTGAGATAAACCCCTTCTTTTCTTTATTCTTTTGACAAGTACATTTCATGATGACTCAAGTAAATTAATGAAGACCGAACATAGTTACATTTTCCAACAGATATTACCCTACTAGAAGCTATGTTAGGTAGTACATGAGACAGACCACATTATGGTAGGAGAGGGGCCAAATATTGCCAGAGTACACAAATATCTTCTTGTTGTAGTTGCGACAACGACCCTCCAAAAATTTTTCCTAAGTCAATTTTGGATACTACATGAACCATTGTTTCAAGACCCTTAGTGTCATCGCATTGTTTTTTTTGTGATTCATATGTTTTGTCCTAGCGTTGCATCCTTATAAGTCAATGTTTCCTAAGTGTCATCACCTAACCCTTAGAGGCATTTGTGTTATCTAGTCCATGGTTAGGTGGACGTATGACTTTTCTTGACTTAGAAATTAGGCTTTTCACCATGCATACACTAGAAAAGCACACAAAAGTAAACAAAATCAAGAAAAGTGCCCTTTAAAGAAAAAACACACTTCGAGTTCATGAAGACATGCTTTTGTGTTGAGCGCACTCCCTCACGTCGAAGAAGTGCGCCCTCCTTGAGCGCACTACTTCATACTAAATACATGTGCCCCCCTTGAGAGCATTCCTTCGTGTCGAAGACATGCACCCTTCTTGAATGCATGCATGAGCCTTATTATTACATGTGGGCGCGCTCCTAGAAAATAAGAGCCACCATAACTCCCCTAAACTAACTCATTCACTCGTTGACAAGTGGAGATCATGCATGAATTTTCATGTAATTTCTTTTAAATAAACCTAGTTAATCATTCATATTCATAATCATTCTCATCTAGGTTGGGGGCACAAGTGCGAATCAAGGAACTCTTCATTGATCTGTGTTACACGTAAGTTTTGCATGTTGAATTCATTCATTTCCTTTCATGATTCATTGTTGATCTTGCTTCTCTTGTTGGTTTTTCTTTGCTTTTAAGTTTATTTACTCGTGATTCTATTCAGTCTTGCTTCTACAAGTGTTATTTTGTTGTCACACGCTGAAACTCTACATGTTCCTTGTCTTTTCAAATTCTCACCATGATTGTGATAACATCTATAAAATTTTATGGATCCTTCTTCTTCTCATTTTTATCACGAAATATTGTTGTTAGACTTTTTCTTGAGCCATCCCCAGGCAGAGCACACTTCTGGAACCCGAAGATTGGTCAGCTCTGAAAATTGCACCCAAAATAGTGCAGTTTCCCTCTTCAGCACACTCCTTCACCATGAATAATTGTGCCATCCCTCAGCGCATGAGCACACTCTAAAGGCTTGAGTGAGTTTCCTTCATCCCTTTGGCATGGGCCAGTGCGCTCTCCTTTCCAATGAGTGCATGAGCGCACCTTGAAGGCCTGGAGCACCAAATACATGTTCTTTCGCCCCTTCGAAGTGCACAAGTGCTCCCTCTCTCTCTGGTTGAGTGCACCGTGAAGTCATGAAAGCCCAAAACATCATCCTTCAACCTTTCAGAGTGCGCCAGTGCACCCTAGGTGGTTTTCCTTCCCTTGCTTGAGAACATAAGCACATTGCAAAGCCCTAAATGACCCTTCACACCCCTTTGTGCTTTGAAAGTGCACCTTCCTTGTTTGCATGCCTATTTTCTCTTGCATGCAAGTGATTATGTGTTTTCATTCATAGATTTAAATTCCCAGTACATTTAATGGCTCTTTGAACGAGATTTGTAGAAGATGTTGATGCATAGTTAGTTTCTTAAATCTAATATTGTCATCATAAGTGTGTTGCCACAAACATGTGTTTGAGCTACAAGTATTATCACCTTTCGTCATCTGTTGGAGCCATGCCTCCCTGTAAACTGGCCTCCAAAGAAGTTTCAGAGGCAAGTAATGAGGAAGTTGTTGAAGTGACAAATCCAACCATTCCCATTTATGCATACATGCAGTGCTTGATTGATAAGTCTATCGAGGTCACATGGAGTGGCATAAAGAACATATTCATACAAAAAATGTTTCATGACAACTTAAAGGACTTGGAAGTGTATATCAACATCAAGCGGTCCAGGATGCATGGGATCGTTGGAAGATTCTCGATCATCTATTGTGTGGAAGTGATTGAGTGGATCATTACACATATGGATGACTCTCATCTCGTGCTTTACATCGAAAGTGGTGGTCAAATCACCACCTATTATGGAGAAGACATGTAGACCTACTATACGATACTTAGGCCCACATAATATGCAAATGGTGACTTTACATCAAATGGGATGACCTCGACACAAGTGAAATCATCAAATCTTAGTGTCGAGAACCTGCCAATATTCATCACCGCTCATCCGCAGTTTATCCAACCAAGATTACCAAATATGTATATTAGTATCTAATTTCCATGTGTTTTCTGTTGCATGGGAGGAAGAATGTTGAGGTGTTTGAGGAAAATTGGATATATATGCTCAATATGGTGGTAACCCGTGGTAAAGTTTAAATTGGGTAGATATATTGTCATTTGAGTTGCAGCGTCTTGTGGGGCAAGCAAAAGCATATTTGAGGGAAAATTAAGCCCAAAAATTCTATGTGTCTGCATTTCTACCGGATGAAATCAGTGTACAATATGCATTCCCAAGAATGTATTGGAACTGGACTCCTCAGGACTTGTTCCCGATTTAATTTCACTGCAGAGTGTTGTCAGAATCAATCTTGAGAGACACATATGAAAGATTGGTTGAACAATTCTTTGAAGTTATTTTTCATATAATATTCAAGATCTATCCTCCTTGCATGACCGATCAGGTGAAGGACTCACTACGGGATATTTTTGATTGGTTTGCATCGCCCAAGGGTACATACATCAGGTGTTTTGGTTGTTAGATATCCCCTCATCTCATGCCGCGATATGTGACCAATAAGGTTGTCATGTAGGAAGTAGAAAATAAATTGCATAAGGGACTGTGAGGAGTTCTTCATAGGAGGAAGAAATCCCCTTGGCCCAACTTCCCTTTGAAGAGAGGACTATATGAGTTAAAGAGCCACAAGAAAGCAGTGGAAAAAATACAAGAACTGGATCGCTTACACTTCGCAACTAAGGAATTTCATGGATATGATCCCATGATAGTGTGAAAGCAACATTGTGAAAGGATCAATTTCAATTTGGTGCATTCATCAATGTCCATAGTGGAAGTTGAAAAGGTTAAGAACATGTATAATGCAGTTAGAAAGACGCATCCAATAATGGAGACCAGTTTACCCCAATATCCACCAAATCTGAACATGCAGGTGTAGGAGATGGCTCCTAAAAATAGGATTAGATATGATTCGCTTGGTCAAAACAACAGGAAATGGAAGGCTAATTCTTTGAACATGGGAGATTTTCAAGCAAAACAGGAGAGGATAGAAGTAGAAGAAGAGGAGAAGAGGAAGCAATATGAGTTGTTAGAGAAGCAATGAGAAGAAGAAGATGAAAGGAGAAGAATAGAAGAGGAACAACAAAGGCAGTCCCAAGAGGAAGAAGCAGCACAAAGAGTGGAAGAAGAACAATTGACTCGGGAGATAGAAGAGGAAGAGTTGGAGGAAGAGGATACCATCCAACCCATGGATGATGAACTAAGTTCTCCAAAAGAAGCTCCTCCCACAGGTGGGCATCTTCCATTTGGATAAATGGGAATCACACCTCCATCGATAAACAAATTCATGGATGGATGTAGTGTCACGTTTGATCAGCTTGAGAAGAGGATCATGTAGGAGAGGCGTAGATATTTCCCAAATGATCCTCAAAATCTAGCCTCGGATTCTGCAGAAAAGGTGATAACCGCCAATACCAAAAGGAATATATGGGAAATCATGGCCAAAAATGTTGCTTTTGCACTAGCAGTGTAGGATAACTATGAATATCTATTGAGTGAAAAAGCTAGACTTAGGAAAGAACTTGTTGCAGTAAAGCAACAAATGGAACATCTTGCAGTGGAGAATCAACAATTATCTTCACAGAGCTTTAACACTGCAGAATGTCAGTCATCCATGCAAGAGGAATTGGGGCCAATGGAGGACATAATGGCACTGTTATATGATGAGATGATACTTCTACAATAGGTGGTGGCCCATCTTGTTGGCATTCAGAAGAAAGCACAAGAAGTGGTGAAACTCCTGAAAGTAGTAAATAGAGCGTTCGATCATCTTCAAGAGTGGGTTGTTAAGTATATAGATTCTCCACAACATTTGGAAATAAAAGGCAGGATTTTCACAGAGATATATAGAGTTCATCTAACACTCCACCATCAAAACTATATGTGTCTTGGGGAACAGTTGATTAGTGCTATTGCTGCTTATAATCAACTGCACAATGGTTTCAAGTTTTTAGCACAAAAACATGGTATGCCTTCAATAAGAACACTTGATGCAATCAAAGGTAGGGAAATCATCTTCGAGGAGATCACGCAATGCATTGAACAAATCAAACAAGCAACAAAACAAGAAGGCTTGGCAGTCACCAAAGACATTATTCTACAATACATCATCGCACCAGTAAAAGCTCTTATGAAACATTCATGGCTATGGAATAATGTACAATCAAGCTCTAAGTCCATATTGACGAAGGCACTGGAAGTGAAGATGCATTATGTGGGGGGCTAGCTAGTTCGAGTCAAATCCATATCAATGGAGTTTAAAGCATGGCATGCATACATTACAAATGATCTCCATGAGGAAGCAAATAACTTATCAATTTGATGAGACTTTGTCCTATTATCAATTTTGTCTTATATAGCCATTGTGATCTGGACCCTGGGGGAGGCACCAAGATCTAAAAAAATGAAATGCCAGAAGAAAAGAGGAGAACACATAGTAAACAAAACCATAATGAAATTTTTTATTATTATTATTAAAACAAAGAATAACTATAAAAGCTACATTGTGGTGGATAATTTGTCCTTTTACAAAATGTGACTTGTTACATATAGTCTTTTTTAGTTACAATACCACAGGTAAATTTCATGGATGCCACTTACAATACGATGGATAAATTCCATGGGTGGATGAATACCATGGGTGGATAAATACCATGGGTGAATGAATACCATGGGTACATGCCACTTACAAACCATGGATGGATAAATACCACGGATGGATGAATACCATGGGTACATGCCACTTACAATACCATGGGTGGATGAATACCATGGGTGGATAAATACCATGGGTGGATGAATACCATGGGTGGATGCCACTTTCCATTCTGATAACTCCTCCCCCCTTAAGAAGCAATGGTCCCCATTGCGTGAAGTTCCCTCCTGAGAAGCCTTTGTTGAATAAGAGTTGTTGGAGAGAAGGGTTTTCTGTGGTTAACCCATAACCGTGATGAGCGAAGATCCGCGGATAAAAATACCTTGTGATGCTTTTCACCAACTGTGATGCTAACAGTGTGTGACATAGAAAATCGACTTTGTTGAAGCATTGCTTTGTGGATGACCCATAACCATGACAAATGAAGATCTGAGGATAGAGATACCTTGTAATGCTTGTGACCAGTTGTGATACGAACAGTGTGCGGCCTAGAAAATGCACTTTAATGACAAGGGTTTTGTGCGGTTGACCCATAACCTTGATTCTTTTCATTCTTCTTAGTAAAAGCATTATGGTTTCTCTGGTAGATTCTCCTATCCAATGAGATGTTGTAAAGGATTATTTCACATTATAGACCTCTTGTTGCAATTTTGCTGATAAATTCTACTACAGGCGATGAAATCAAATTTCGTGAAAGACCCATTTCAGGTATTGAAAATATATTTCCATTGATATTAGACAGTTGAACTTTGATTACCTGTGGAGTGAGAAAATAATTCCAAAAACTCATGGTATGCGTGGTCGCGCAACATTCCAGACGTGTAACTTCAATTGCTCATATCTCTTAGACTGGGAAAGGAAATAAAATTCCGTAAAAAACCCATTTGAGATAACAAAAAATAATTTCAAATGAGATATTTTTAACTTTATAGAATACTTTGTGGAGGTCGTAGCACTTGAATGAAGTTTGTTGAATATTGCGGCAAAATTTTCAAATTAAAATGTGCTTCAAACCCTCATTCCCATGGAGTCATAACCTGAATCTGATACCACGGATCTGGATCCTGGGGGAGGCCCCCAAGACCTAAAAATTTGAAATTCCATAATAAAAGAGGAGAACACACAAAAACAAAACCACAAATAAACTCTTTTTTTATGATTAAAACAAAGAATAATTGTAAAAGCTACATTGGGGTGGACAACCTATCCTTTTACAAAATGTGACTTGTTACTTATAACCTTTTTTACTTACAATACCACAGGTAAATTCCATGGGTGGGTAAATACCAAGTGTGAATGAATACCATGGGTAGATGCCACTTACAATACCATGGGTAAATTCCATGGGTGGATGAATACCATGATTAGAAAAATACCATGGGTGGATGAATTCCATGGGTGGATGCCACTTTCCATTCAGATCACATTGTCTCATATATAATTTGTCTTTTGTAATAAATGTTATGTAATGATGTCGAAGAGGCACATGTGGAATATGAAAAGCCAAGGAATGTAATAAGTCATGTATAGAATAAGAAAAGTCATAGGAGTAGAAGAGTCATGAGGAAGCTCAAAGGTCATTGTCATTTATTATAAATAGCTCCTCATAACTCAAGCTAAGGGCTTAGATTCTTGGAGTCTTGCCTTGGCTTCTCTAGTAATGCATAGGGGATAAATCATTCTTTGGAGAAGCAAGTTGTGGCTTCATGTTCCACTAATGGATATAACTTTTCATTCATGTAACAGTGTACTTGGAATCTTTCACTCTTAATCAGAAGCTCTATGAGCCGACACTTCATACACGTGTCGTAGATATAGTAGGACTATTCTTGTTATGTTTATGATTTATGTTGCTTTAGTTACATACTAAGTTAATGAACTACTTCGTTGCTTAGATATGGTTACCATTGGATAAGTGATGTTGTGTTATAAAGATTGTTGTTTATTATGTGAAGTAATTTGTAGGTAGTCAATAAGTCTTTCTCTTCCTTCTTGGGTCCCCCTTTATGATAGTGCTACTAGTTTTCTAGCCAGAGGCTCGTTTTCCTTTTACCAGTCGTGGATGTTCCCTCATACAACTTACATTGGGTACCTCACAAAGCTTACATACTTGTTACCCAAAGAGGTGTTGTGATCACTTGTGTGTGTGCATAACTAAGGCATACCTTTGAAACCTTTCCAATGGTGGCTGGACAGTATGCCTAGATGGGACTCTTACACCAAACGATGTGAGGTCTAATTGGGACTTCACATCGGGGAGATCCCTTACATGTTGGCAGCATCTGACACTCCCAATATTTTTGTTCCTAGAAGGAGGGGAATATGACAAGCTAAGCCTTTGAAGTTTGTTTTAATGTTCATAATCCTGAGGTTTTTTTTTAAATCTTTATATATTTAAACCCTCGCATAATTTTTACATGAATTGTCAGACTTGAAATTCGATGGCAAGGGTACAACGACCGTCCTTGATTATACTATTGAATTTGTTCAATTTTGTTTCTTGAATGGTGTTTGTTTTGAGGAAATCCTTGCATGGTTGTTTACCTTTACCTTGGATGGTCGTGTGAAGCAATGGTGTTATTCTTTACCCACTGCTTCTATCTAACCTTTCAAGTGATTGGTTAACGAGCTTCATCATGTTTTTGACAAATATGAATATCAATATGTTATCAATGAAATTGATCAGCTTAGAATGGAAATGAAAGAAACACTTGAACATTTTGCTGAACGGTTCCTTCATCTTTGTTATGAATTTTCGGATGAGGATGTGGATTGGCAGTTCTTGGATCAAAAGTTTTGTTTCTTACTCTGGATGTCAAGAAAATCTTTTGAATATGATCCATTATGTCCTCCCAATAAAAAATAATTTCACCATCCTGAGGAAGAATCAGATATGCCTTTTGTTCCATGTCCCCCTCCTTTTTATGTTCCATGTTTTGAACCTAAACTGATCACTAAATCGGAAAATCAATTTGTTGATGAACAACTGATTTTTCTCTCACATCTCTCCCTTGATGATGATTCTTTTGATGCTATTAATCAACCATCTTCAAATCTTGATATCTCATTATTCGATCCTCAAATTGAACCCTTCGGCAACCATGACCCTGATGATTTCCTTTTTTCTGAATTGTATGGTAATCATTGTTCAAGTAACATGGATGAATCTTTTTTTTTATACAAGAAGATTAGATTTGCAAGAATTTCAAATGGATTCTGGTGTAATTCAAGAAGATGACATACTTCTCATTGAGGAGTTTTGTAGCAATCCCGAAAATCTACCAGATCAACCTCAATTTCATTTTGAATCTTATGATCTAAATAATGACTCTTGTCTTTATAACTAGCTAACCACGTTTTCTCTGAATTCAAAGTTAAGTAAGGTGAGTGGGACATTTCAGCCTACGCTAATGGTTATGTCAGGTTCTTATCACCTTAATGGTATCTTTGATTTCTGTCAATTTAATATTTTATCGCACGATCTTGTTGTTAATGTCACCTCGTGGGATGCCAACTTTCTCCTGGGGGATGCTCATTTCCTTCACATATTTTTTAAATCCTCAAGGAGAAAAGTTTAATTTGACTGTTGAACTTGCACCACTACATCCGACTTCAAGCAAATATTTTAGTTGTGATGCGAAAACAAAGATTAATCTTAATGAATGTCAAATCATTCAATCTGACTTATCTTATGGATCATCCATCAAATCTCACGCGCACGATAACATAGATTATGGGAAACCTATTGATGTTGCTTATAATGTGGATTTGTTTTTTATTGGTTTTCCTGTCAAATTTTCCCTAAAGGTTGTTTTCGTGATCCTATTGCGGATTCCCTTGAGGAATCTTATCAATGAGGACCTATGTCTCATGTCTTGTACTTGCATTCACTTCGTCGAGTCTTGTATGGTCATAATCTTGGTAGTTGCTTCTATTGTGGAGTATCTAATTTGATAGAATGACCGAGTGGGATACATTGTTGTGATTGCACTTCCTATTTTTACTTGTTAGTGCAGATGTTTGAGTTGTCTGTCCTATTCACTACACTACATTTTATTTTGGTTTCACATGATCACATCCTTCCACCTAAAGGTTGGGATCAGGTTCTATGGTTGAATTGGAAGTTCCATTTCACATGACCTGACCCTATACTGTTTAGTTTAGGATAGGATAGGTTGCATTTAGTCAGATGCATTCCATTCTGGTTTTGTGCTTTCATTTTCCCTTTTGCTATTTTGGTTTTCTTTCTTCTTTAATAAAGTTGGTTTTGAGCTTCAAGATGATGTGGTTAAACTTTTGTGAAAGGAAAGTTGTGGTAA
Organism: Pinus tabuliformis; assembly: GCA_031772625.1. Taxonomy (NCBI): domain Eukaryota; kingdom Viridiplantae; phylum Streptophyta; class Pinopsida; order Pinales; family Pinaceae; genus Pinus; species Pinus tabuliformis. Next base: position 891,631,051 of record CM062811.1, read on the forward strand.
CACACGGCTCTTGCCTTATTTGTTACCTTCTTCTTTGTTTTGGTTTACATCCTTCAAAGCAATGGTTTTTCGATGGAAAATACGATCCTTAAGTCGGGAAGATGCATTCAAACCATGACGCTTGTATCTATTTAGGATTCTTATCCTTGCACTCAGTCCTGTTATGAATGGTGTGTTCTTGCTTATCTATCTTAGAAGAGTAAGATAATGGGAAAAATTTTAGAGAATAAATAATCATAGGTATTTAACCTATCTCTGAAGGAGCAACCTCTTATTCTCTCAATAAGTCGGGATCCCTCTTCCACCCTTCGAAAAATAATAAGTGCCTATGCATATTCTTATGAAAATTAAAAGAAAGAAAAACAAAAGGGTGAAATAATAGAAAGGCTTTCTGCGTAGACAGGTGAAGTAAGAAACTTCTCCAGGGTACTATCCAAGCTCGCTAGTAGCAAAGCAATGTTTGTGCTCCTAAAGCGACTCCGTCGGGGTACCGTATAGGCTTGCTTGTAGTGAAGCAACACTAAAGATGTAAAACTCATACTCTAATTGTTTTTACCCTTACTTACATTGATAGGATAATGATATAGCTTGCTTTATATTTTGTTACACAAGAAATGGAACTCTGAAGATAATTTATTTAATGGGGTAAGAGTGGGGAGCTAAAGTAACTTACTGTTTGAACCAATACTTCCTAGAGAATTGAGAATTTGTGCCTAACTGAAACCATTTCTGAGAAGTTGGGGTTCCCCCAATGTGTCAACAAGTGTTGTCGTTGTGAGAATGACCCTCCAAAATATTTGCCTAAGTCAATTTTGGAGCCTACATGAACCATCGTTTTTACGCCCCTTAATGTTATCACATTATTTGTTTTGTGATTCATATGTTTTCTCCTAGTGTCACATGCTCCTAAATAAATGTTTCCTAAGTGTCGTCACCTTAACCTTATAAGCGTTTGTGTTTTCTAGTCCATAGTTAGGTGGACTTATGACTTTTCTTAACTTATAAATTATCCTTTTCGCCATGCACACACTAGAAAATCACTTAAAAACACACACAAAAGCAAAAATGCCCTTTAAAGCAAAAGCGTAATTCGAGTTGACGAAGACATGCTCTTGGGTTGAGCGCAGCCCTTCGACTCGAAGAAGTGTGCCCTTCTTCAGTGCACTCCTTCATGCTGAAGACATGCACCCCCCTTGACTGCATTCCTTCATGTTGAAGACATGCGCCCTTCTTGAATGCATGCATGAGCTTTCTTATTGCATGTGGGTGCACTCCTAGAAAATATGAGGCAACATAACTCCCCTTAACTAACTCATTCACTGGTGGACAAGTGCAAACCATGCATGAAATTGATTTGGATGTAATTTATTTTAAATCATCACAGTTAATCATTCATTTTTATAATCATTCTCATCAGGGTTGGATGCACAACTGTGAATCAAGAAACTCTTCGTCAATCTACGTTACAAGTAATTTTTTCATGTTGAACCCATTCAGTGGCTTTCATTTTCACTGTCGATCTTACTTCTTTTGTTGGCATTTCTTTGTTTTTCAGTTTATTTACTAGCGTTTCGGTTCAAAATTTCTTCTATAACTGTTATTTTGTTGTCGCATGCTAAACTTATGCATGTTTCTTGTCTTTTCACGTTCTCATCATGATTGTGGCAACGCCCATAAAATCTTCTATATCCTTCTACTTCTCACTTTTATCATGAGATATTGTTGTTAGACTTGTTCTTGAGCCATCCCTAGCTAGAGCACACTTCTTGAACCCAAAGCCCAATCAAATCTAAAAATTGTGCCCAAAATAGTCTAATTTCCCTCTTGAACACACTCCTTCACCAATAAGAATTATGCCTCCCTGAGTGCATGAGTGTGCCCCGAAAGCCTCAGTGATTTTCCTTCATTCCTTCACCATGCACTAGTGCGCCCTCCTTTCCCTTGAGCATAAGCACACCTTGAAGGCCTGAAGACATGTTCTTTCACCCCTTCAGAGTGCGCCAGTGCTACCTTTCTCTCTCTCCTTGAGTGCATGAGCACACAATGAAGGTCTGGAGGCCCAAATCATCATCCTTCATCCCTTCAAAATGTGACAATGCACCCTTGGTGGTTTTCCTTCCTTTGCTTGAGTACACGAGTGCACTACAAAGCCCTTAATGACCCTTGACACCCCTTAATGCTTTGAAAGTGTGCCCTCCTTGTTTGCATGCCTATTTTCTCATGCATGCAAGTGATTATGTGTTTTCATTCATAGATTTACATTCTTATTACATTTAATGGATCTTTGAATGTGATTTGTTGAAGATATTGTTGCATAACTAGTTTCTTACATCTAATCTTGTCATCATGAGTGTGTTGGCGTAAACAAGTGTTCGAGCTATTATCACCCTTTCATCATATGTTCAAGCCATGCCTCCTCATAAAGTGGCCTCCCAAGAAGTTCTAGAGGCAAGCACTAAGGAAGTTGTTGAAGTAACAAAGCCAACCATTCCCATTTATGCACACGCAGTGCTTCATTGATAAGTCTACTAAGGTCGCATGGAGCAGCATAAAAGACACATTCATGTAGAAAAGGTTTCCTAACAAATTGGAGGAATTGGAAGTATATATCAACATCAAGCGGTCTAGGATGCATAGGATCGCATGCAGATTCCCAATCATCCCCTATGCGGAATTGATTGAGTGGATCATTACACATATGGATGAATCTCTTCTCATGCTTCACAGCCAAAGCAGTGGTCAGATCACCACCTATTGTGGAGAAGAAATGCATACCTACTACAAGATGCTTAGGCCCACCTAATATGCAAATTATGACTTCTACATAAGATGGGTAAATCTCGACACAAGTAACATCATCAAATCTTAGTGTCGAGAGCATAAGTTTTGTCACTGCCCATCCGCAATTTATCTGACCAATATTCTCAAAGATGTATATCAGTATTTGATTTCCATGTGTTGTCAGTTGCATGGATGGAAGAACATTGAGGTGTTTGAGGAAAACTGGATATGTATGCTCAATTTGTTGGTAACCCATGGTAAATCTTTTAATTGGGTGGATATATTTTCATTTGAGTTGCAGCATCATGTGGGGGAATCAAAAGCATCTTTGAGGGTGAATCAAGCCCCAAAATTATATATGTTTGCATTTCTACCGAATGGAATTTGTGCGTAATATGCACTCCTAGGAATGTACTAGAACTAGACCCCCTAGGACAAGTTTCCAGCTTACTTTCACTGCAAAGTGTTTTCAGAATCAAGCTTCAAAGGTGCATATGACAAATTGGTTGAACACTTCTTTGTAGTTATTTTTCATATGATATTCAAGATAGATCCTCCTTTCATGACTGATCAGGTGAAGGAGTTACTATGGGATATCGCATATTGGTTTGTAGTGCCCGTGGGTGCATACATCAGGTGTTTTGGTTGTCATATATCCCCTTATCTCATGCAACAATATGTGACCAATAAGGTGGTTATGGAATAAGTAGAAAATCAGTTGGACAAGGGGCTATTAGGAGATATTCATAAGAGGAAGAAAACCCCTTGGCCCACCTTCCCTTTGAGGATCAAACTATATGAGCTAAAGAGCCACAAGGCAGTAGAAATAGAAACACAAGAGTTGGATCACTTGCATTTCGAAACTAAGGACTTTCATGGATATGATCCCAAGACAGTGTGCAAGAAACATTGTGAAAGGATCGATTTGAATTTGGCGTATTCATCAATATCCACATATGAATATGAGAAGGTGAAGAACTGGTATAATGCAGTTAGAAATACAAATCCAACAATGGAGACCAGTTCACCCCAAGATCCACCAGTTCGGAACATGCAGGTGTAGGAGGCAGAACATATAACCCCTAAAACAAGGAAAGTGGCTCCTAAAAAGAGGATCAGATATTATTTGATAGGAAAGAGCAACAGGAAATGGAAAGTTGATCCTTTGAACAAAGGAAATTTTCAAGCAAAATAAGAGAGGATAGAGGCATAAGAAGAGGAGAAGATGAATCGAGATGAGTTGTTGGATAAGCAACGAGAGGAAGAAGAAGAAAGGAAAATAATAGAAGAGGAACAACAAAGGCAATCCCAAGAGGAAGAAACAACACAGAGAGTGGAAGAAGAACAATTGACTCAGGAGATAGAAGAGGAAGAGTTGGAGGAAGAGTATAACATCCAACCCATGGATGATGAACCAAGTTATCTAGAAGAACCTCCTCTCACAGGTGGGAATCTTCCATTTGGAGAAATGGGAATCACAACTCCACAGGAAAACAAAGTCATGGATGTATGTAGTGTCACATTTGATTAGGTTAAGAAGATGATAGTTCAAAACAAGAATAGATACTTCCTGAATGATACTCAAAATCCAGTCTCAGTTTCTATAGAAAAGGTGATAATTTCCAATACCATAAAAAATCCCAGGGTAATCATGGTGGAAAATATTTATTTTTTGATAGCAACGCAAGACAACTATGAATATCTATTGAATTAAAATGATAAACTGAGGAAATAACTTGTTGTAGTAAAGCAACATACTGGAACATATTGTGGCAGAGAATCAACGGTTATCTTCACAGAGCTTTAACACCACATAATGGCATTCATCCATGCAGGAGGAACTGGGTCCAATGGAGGACACCATGGCACGGTTATATGATGAGATGATACTTCTACAACAGGCGGCGGCCCCTCTTGTTGGCATTCAGAAGAAAGAAAAAGAAGTGGTGAAACTCCTGAAAGTAGCAAATAGAGTGATCGGTCATATATAGGAGTGGGCTACCAAGTATCCAAATGCTCTGCAACATTTGGAAATGAAAGACAAGATTGTCACAAAGATAGATAGAGTTATTTGAGACTCCACCATCAAAACTATATGCGTCTTGGGGAACATTTGATTAGTACTATTGTTGCTTATAATCAACTGCATAATGGTTTATAGTCTCTAGCACAAAAACATGGGATGCCTTTAATAGGAACCCTTGTAGTAATTAGAGGCAGGAATCATCTTCCAGGAGATCAGGAAATACATTGAACAGATAAAGCAAGCAACATAACATGAAGGCTTAGAAGTCACCAAAGACATTATTCAACAATATGCCATCACATCAATCAAAGCTCATATGAAACTTTCATGGATATGGAATATGTATAGTCGAGCTCTAAGTCCATATTGACAGAGGCACTGGAAGTGAAGATGTGTTATGTGGTGGACTTGCCAATTCAGGTCAAATCCATCTGAACAAAGTTTAGAGCATGGAACACATACATTACAAATGAGATCCACGAGGAAGAAAATGACTTATCAAATTGATGAAACTTTGTCCCATTATCAATTTTGTCTTATATAGCCACCGTCTCATATATAATTTGTCTTTTGTAATAAATGTTATGTAATGAAGTCCAAGAGGCACATGTGGAATATGAATAGCTGTGGAATGTAATGAGTCATGTATAGAATATGAAAACTCATAGGAGTTGAAGACTCATGAGGAAGCTCAAATGGCATTTTCATTTGTTATAAATAGCTCCTCATAACCCAAGCTAAGGGCTTGGATTCATGGAGTCTTCCATGGATTCTCTAGTAGTGCATAGGGGATATATCATTCTTCAGATAAGCAAGTTGTGGCTTTATGGTCCACTACTGGATATAGTGTTTCATTCATGTAACAATGTACTTGGGATATTTCATTCTTAATCAAAACCTTTATGAGCCAACACTTCTTCATACATGTATCATAAATATAGTAGGACTATTCTCTTTATGTTTATGATATATGTTGCTTTAGTTACATACTAAGTTAATGAACTAATTCATTTCGTAGATATGGTTATCATTGAATAAGTGTTGTTGCACTATCATGATTGTTGTTTATTATGTGGACTAATCTACAGGTATTCAACAAGTCTTTCTCTTCCTTCCTGGGTCCCCCTTTAGGATAGTACTACTACTTTTCTAACCAGAGGCTCGTTTTCCTTTTACCAATTGTGGATGTTCCCTCATGCACCTTACATTGGGTGTCTCACAAAGCCTACATACTTGTTTCCCAAAGAGGTGTTTCAATCTCTTGTGTGTGTGCAACCAAGGCATATCTTTGAAACCTTTCCAAGAGTGGTCGGACTATATGCTCAGATGGGACTCCTATACCAAATAGTGTGAGGTCTAATTAGGACTTCACATCGGGGAGATCCCCTTACATCTCAGTGACATTTATCACCATCAACATTTTTGGCATTAGAAGGAGGGCTAGATGACAAACTAAGCTTTTGAAGTCTGTTTAATGTCATACCTTTAATGGGTTCATCCCATATCATAATCCTGAGGTGTTTTTCCAAATATTTAGATCTTTCAACCATTGTGGAATTTTTACATGACTTGTCACATTTGGAATTCAATGAAAAGGGTACAATGATCGTCCTTCATTACGCTATTGAATTTGTTCAATTTTGTTTCTTGCACGGTGTTTATTTCGAAGAAATCCTCGCACGATTGTTTACCCTTACATTGGATGGTCGAGCGAAGCAATGGTGCTATTTTTTACCCACTTATTCTATCTCATCTTTCAAGCAATTGTTTAACAAGCTTCGTTGCATTTTCAAAAAATATGAATATCAAAATGTTCTCCATGAAATTAATTATCTTAGAACAGAAACGAATGAATCACTTAAACATTTTGTTGAACGGTTCCTTCATCTCTGTTATGAATTTCTGAACGAGGATATGGAATAGCAATTCTTGGATCAAAAGTTTCATTTATTAGTCTATATGTCAATAAATTATTCTGAATCTGATCCATTATGTCCTCCCAATCAGAAAGAATTTCACCATCTTGGAGAATAACTGGATATGCCTTTTGTTCCATTTCCCCCTCCTTTTGATGTTTCATGTTTTGAACCTAAACTAATCACTAAATTGGAAAATCAATTTGCTGAAAAATAACTAATTTTTCTCTCACGTGTCTCCCCTGATGATGATGATTCATCTGATCCTATCAATCAACAAACTTTCAATCTTGATATCTCACTAGTCGATCCTCAACTCGTTAATAAATTTTAACCCTTGGATAACCACGACAATGATGATTTCCTTTTTTCTAAATTGTATGGTAATGATTGTTCAAGTAACATGGATGAATCTTTGTTCCTACAAGAAGATCTAGATTTGCAGGAATTTCAAATGGAGTCTGGTGGAATTATTGAAGATTTTCTTTCAAGTATATCTCCCTTCGATTAAGAAGATGACATGATAGTCATTGAGGATTTTTGTAGCAATCTCGAAAATCTATCTCATCAACCTCAATTTCATTTTGAATCTCATGATCTGAATAATGACTCTTGTCCTCATAAGCAGTTGGTTGTGTTTTCTCTTAATTGAAAGTTAAGTTAGGTGAGTAGGACACTTCAACCTACATTGATGGTTATTTCAAGTCCCTGTCACCCTTATGGTATCTGTGATTTCGGTCAGTTTAAGATTTTCTCTCAGGATCTTGTTGTATATGTCATCTCGTGGGATGTTGAATCTCTCTTGAGGGATGCTCATTGCCTTCACATAATTTTTTTTAATCCTCTTGGGGCAAAGTTTAATTTGATTGTTGAACTTCCACGCTACATCCCACTTCAAGCAAATCTTTAATCTGTGATGTGAAAACAAAGAGTAATCTTAATGAATTTCAAATCCTTCAATTTGACTTATCTTTTGCATCATCCATTAAATCTCATACGCATGACAACATAGACTATGGAAAACCTATTGTTGTCACTTATATTATGGATTTTTTTATAGGTTTTTCTTGTCAAAGTTTCCCTAAAGGTTGTTTCCATGATCTTATTGCAGATTCCCTTGAAAAATCTTATCGATCAGCACCTATGTCTCATGGCTTGTACTTTCATGCACTTTCTCGAGTGCGTTATTGTTAAGTTATGGTATGTTCTATGCTTATAACAGTTTACTTCTTTTTCTTATTATATTCCATCGATTAGCAATCACATGTACATAAAGTAAAGTGCAGATAGAACATTAAACGATCGACAGAAAACAAGCCAAGACAAGAGACACAAGATGTGGTGTCTAGCCAGGGACAAACCCCACAATGTGTGGGGAAACCCTTTGATCAAATCTTCTTTTATCTTCAATAATTCAGCAGAGATAAATAGTACAATAAATCTGATTCATATCAGCAGTAGCAAACCCTAGATCAGTAGCATCAGCATTAGCGGCTTCATTATCAAACTAGGGCAGACCATATCTCACAAACCGACAGTAGGATTGACTTCATTCCACCACCAAAAGTTACGGCTTCCAGAGGAGGTTCAGATGAACCTATAGCGCAGTTCAGATGAGGAGATCTTCTAGGCCACACAAGTCAATCTTTACTTCTGCAGTTGCAGCTTCAGTTTCAGCAGTTTCCGGCTTCAAACTAGGGCAGTCGATATCTTGCAAACCGTTCGTCGGATTGACTTCATTCCACCACCAAAAGTTGCGGCTTTCAAAGGAGGTTCAGATGAACCTACAGCGCAGTTCCAAAGAGGAGATCTTCTAGGCCATGCAAGTCAATCTTTACTTCTACAGTTGCAGCTTCAAATTCAACAGCTTCCGGCTTCACATGTGTGAGAGAGAGAGACCCATTTCAGCGCAGTAGAGAAGAGACTCATATCTGCGCAGTAGAGAGAGAGAGATGTGATGAGATGAGTGAGTCCAAATGAGGAAAAGTCCTCTTATATTTATACACAATGTTGGTGGGTGAATAGATGCGACTGTTGGGCTTTTGAGCCTACATGAGTTGTAGGTCGGCTTGATAATAATTCCATAATCAAAATAAATTCATATCTCCATGAATACTTATCGGAATTGGATGATCTTTATATCAATCCTACACCTCTCGACGAGAGGAATCTAATAAAAATATTATTAGCCATGAATAAGATGACCCACATGAAGTTTTTCCCTGGTTGACAATTTTAACACTCCCTCTCAACCATGGAGAACTTCATCTGCAATCTGTCTATCGGTCGTTACTATTCATCCATCAAATGCACTGCCTTGTACAGCCTGACCCTTGCCCTGCTCTGCTCTATTTTCCCTGTTCTGCTTTGTCTTGTTCTGCCCTGCACTGATCTGTTCTGTTTTGTTTTGTTCTGCTATGCTCTTGCATTGTTCTGTTCTACTCTGCTTTTGTCCAAATTATGAAGAAGAAGAAATGATCGAGGATGTATCATACTGACTCAAAGTCAGTCTCAGAGTATGTACCACTGGTCCCAGACCAGTCTCAACCAACCCAAAGTCAGCGTCATTGTGAGTACAACTCCAATGGTCCCAGACCAATATCATCCTCCACTGACTCAAAGTCAGTCTCAGAGTATGTACCACTGATCCCAGACCAGTCTCAACCGACCCGAAGTCAGCGTCATAGTATGGTACAACTCCTACCACTGGTCCCAGACCAGTATCATTGATCCCAGATCAATGGAGGTCATCCTAGCGTAGGGAGTACGGTAGTTACAACGATGCGTCCATCGGTACTACTATGGTCCCTAACTTCATTTCCTTGCTCATTGATCAGATGAGAGGTACTTCCCATGAGTCCCAGACTGCATGGGTAGTATGCCTCAACAGGAGAACTAATCAATCCTGTCCTCACAGGAGAACACATCAATCCTGCTACAATTGCCATGGAGAACACATCAATCCAGGCCTCACAGGAGAACACATCAATCATGCTACAATTGCCATGGAGAACACATCAATCCAGGCCGCCATGGAGAACACATCAATCCAGGTCTCACAGGAGAACACATCAATCCTGCTACAATCGCCATGGAGAACACATCAATCCAGGCCTCACAGGAGAACTAGTCATCCTGCTACACAGGAGAGCGAATCTTCCTGTTCCACAAGAGAGCGAATCATCTTGTCCCGCAAGAGAGCTAATCATCTTGTCCCGCAAGAGAGCGAATCATCTTGTTCCAATGTGCACCACCAGGGGAGGGTGAGTCACCCTGTGGTTGTATGTTGCTCCAGTAATAACTGCAAGCCCTCAGAGCTCCTAGAGCTCAATGTATGCAACATGCAGGACCCTTGTACAAGGGTTTCTTACTGACTCCAAGTCGTTTGGGAAAATCACAGATTAGATCTTTCCTCGGGGCTTTGACAAGGTGTATCAACCTGTACATCATCTTAATGCGATGGAGCCTCCTTGCTCATCAACTTACCATATCCAAGATGATGTCTATCTGCTGGAGCAATCGACGAATACGGGATTCCTCAATAATCGAATCCCACCTCTGGTTGTTATAGAGAATCACAGTGGTATCCAATGTAAATCCAAACAGCTCACTGAAGAGCTTTCGCAACCAGACTACCTCACACGAGGTTATGCTAGCAACAATATATCCTGCTTCGACGGTGCTCAAAGCCACCGACTTCTGCTTCCTGCTCATCCAGGATATCGAAGCAGATCCCAAGGTGAAACAGCACCCGGAAGTGCTCTTACGGTCCACCACACTGCCTGCCCAATCAACATTAGTATATCCAAGTAGTCTCACATCTCCGGCAGTGTATCTTAATCCATGAGAGATTGTGTCCTGAAGACATCTCAGAAGATTCCTGGCATCAATCCAGTGAGGCTCAACCAAATATGAGCTCACAATGCTAAATGCAATAAATATGTTCGGACGGAGGTTCACCAAGAACCTCAATGCGAATGAGTTTATGAAACTCAGAGGCATTTCCCAAATCTGGTCCGACATCACTAACATATAACTTCTAAAAGTTAAGATCCTCGAGGTAGTCACAGGCTTACAGTCCATCATACCAAATCTTTACCACATATTTCCCTCGAGATAGGAAAATTTCCCTTGGCTTCTGCCATACTTCAAGTCCTAGGAAGTAGTGCATCAGTCCTAGGTCTTTCATTTCAAATTCAGAGGCAAGCTCCCTCTTACATTTGTGAATGAGAGGGTCTGCACCTGTTAGAAAGAGGTCATCCACATATAATACCAGTATGAGAGGCTTGTCATCTTCAACCTTAAAGTAAAGGTTAGGATCGGCTTCACTCCTAGTGAATCCCAGCTTCATCAAGTAGCTATCGATCCTCTCATACCATGCTCGGGGTGCTTGCTTCAGCCCATAGAGAGCTTTCTTCAACCTGCATACATGAGATTTTCGATCATAAATCTCAAATCCTTCGGGTTGCTCCACGTAGACCTCTTCTTTGATCGATCCATGCAAGAACGCAGTCTTGACATCCATCTGATGTAGGTTCCATCCTTGTGAAGCGGCAAGGGCTATGATCGAGTGGATGGTCGTATATCTGGCAATAGGTGCAAATATCTCATCATAGTCTATACCTTCCTTTTGGGAGAAACCTCGAGCAACAAAACGAGCCTTATACTTTTCCGTGCTTCCATCTACTGCATGCTTTATCTTGTAAAGCCATTTGGAAGTAACAACAGTCTTGTCCTGGGGTCTGGGAACTACTTCTCAAACATCATTCTTTATGATAGACTCATATTCTTCGGTCATAGCATCCTTCCATACTTGATGCTTGACGGCATCTGAGAATGACGAAGGCTCATTTTGTATGATCGTGCTCATGATGGTCAGATATCCTTGATACCTATTAAGTTTCTTACTTTGACGGAAGGTTCCTCAGGGTGCAGCATGTCCTTCAGCATCATCAAGTAACCCCTTAAGCCATGAAGGCCTCTTCCTAAAAGAGGAAGGCTCATATGGAGGAGGATCAATCGGACCCATGGGTTCTTCTACATCAAGCATTGATTCATCATCCTTTTCTTTCGATTCCCTGGTGTCGGCTTCTTGAGAGCTCCTCAAAGTCAAATGATTGATCACCTTGCTGAGAGCCATATCTTCGTCAAAGGTGACATCATGACTAATTATGACTTCCCTTTGACCGACTACATAGATTCTATAGCCTTTAGTATTTTCACCATAGCCCACGAAAATTCCCTTCTTTCCAGATGCTCCCAATTTATTTCTTTTCTCTTTCGGCACATGAAAGTATACAGGGCTTCCAAAAATTTTAAAATGAGAAACATCAGGTTTCTTACCGGTGAATTTTTCTTCAGGAGTCTTGGAACCCAATGCTTGATGAGGGCATCAATTTTGTACATATACGACGGTGATTGTAGTTTCAGCCCATAGAAACATCAGAAGTCTTTGATCATGTAGCATGGCCCAGACAGCTTCCATCATCGTGCGGTTCTTCCTTCCCACCACACCATTCTGCTCAGGAGTATGTGGTGTAGTAGTCTCCCTCTTAATGCCAACCTCAGGTATGCCTGAGTGAACCAATTGTAATATATCAGAGGTCTTGCTTTGGCTTGAGGGGAATGATCCCCTTTTGAGCTTTCCTTCAACACATCCTAGACATACACCTTCATTCTCTATTCAGAATTCGGGCATCCCTATCACCATTTGTCTTACACCGAGTATAGCTTTATAATGAAGGTGGGCAAACCTCCGATGCCAAAGTTCAGACTGAAGAGATGTGTCATAAGACATGACACCTAGCAGACTTCCATCGACCTGATATAATGAATCAAAACTAAACCCAAGAGTAAAGGCATCTTTAACATTATTTTTCTATATACATACCTTGCCATCGTTGAAGGTTACCTTGTAGCCTTTGTCTTCCGTTCCCGAGATGGACACTAGGTTCTTTTTTAGGTCAGGTGCATTTAATACATCCTGGAATTTCTGGCCTTCTTGAATGCTTGTCCTCTTCCTTGATTCCCAGCTCTCCTCTTACCATTTGTTGTTGAATTTGTCATTCCTTTGATTGCCATCAGAGGGATTTTGATCATCATCCTAGAGTGAGTCCTTTCTATCAGGGCACTCCCTTGCATAGTCACTTGCTTTATCGCAAATGTAACATCGTCATTTTCTTCTAGCCTTAGGTCCAACCTTTCCTTTTGATTTAGTCCCAGAATTATTTCTTTTCTTTGCATGAAAAGAAAAGGCAGCAGGAGGACCTTTAGGCATGGGCATTTCTTACACTTCTTCCCTCGTTTCTTCTTGAATGCATCTAGCCATTAATTCCTCGAAACCAGGAATTACATTATAGTTCAGAAGAGTAGTCCTGAACACATACCATTCGGATGGTAATCCTTCAAGAGTTGTGAGTGCCATTTCTCTGTTAGTAATAGTTTCCCCAATACATAGGAGATCGTTCTTGATCTCGATGATTCTTAAGAAGTATGCTTGCATACTTTCATCTTTACCCTTCTTGATTTCCCTCAGCTTATTTCTAAAAAACAAAACTTGATTTGCATCATTAACTTTAAATAAACTCACCAGTCTGTCATAGATTTCCTTGGAGGTGTCTAGATCAGAGATGTAGGCCACCAAGCGCTTTTCGATAGAGTCCCGGATGATCTTCTTTGTTTTGACTTCTCCATTTTTCCATTTGTTCCAGGCAGCAACAAATGCATTTGATGAAGGCTCAACAATATTGCCTCTTACATGGTCCAACACTCCTTGATCTTCAAGGGTTAGATCGATAGACATCTTTCATCCGTGATAGTCAGCTTTCTCACGGAGCTTGTCTTCGGCAGGAAAGAGTGTTGAGGACCCCATAGTTCTTTTAGGATAGCCTTGCCAATCTTCTCTTCAATGATTGCTCTTGCTCTTGCTCGGGCTTTGTCTTCACCTCAGCTCTGATACCGTGTTAAGTTATGGTATGTTCTATGCTTATAACAGTTTACTTCTTTTTCTTATTATATTCCACCAATTAGCAATCACATGTACATAAAGTAAAGTGCAGATAGAACATTAAACAATCGACAGAAAACAAGCCAAGACAAGAGACACAAGATGTGGCGGCTAGCCAGGGACAAACCCCACAATGTGTGGGGAAACCCTTTGATCAAACCTTCTTTTATCTTCAATAATTCAGCAGAGAGAAATAGTACAATAAATCTGATTCATATCAGCAGTAGCAAACCCTAGATCAGTAGCATCAGCATTCGTGGCTTCATTATCAAACTAGGGCAGACCATATCTCACAAACCGACAGTCGGATTGACTTCATTCCACCACCAAAAGTTTCGGCTTCCAGAGCAGGTTCAGATGAACCTACATCGCAGTTCAGATGAGGAGATCTTCTAGGCCACGCAAGTCAATCTTTACTTCTGCAGTTGCAGCTTCAGTTTCAGCAGTTTCCGGCTTCAAACCAGGGCAGTCGATATCTTGCAAACCGTTCGTCGGATTGACTTCATTCCACCACCAAAAGTTGCGGCTTTCAAAGGAGGTTCAGATGAACCTACAACGTAGTTCCAAAGAGGAGATCTTCTAGGTCACGCAATTCAATCTTTACTTCTACAGTTGCAGCTTCAAATTCAACAGCTTCCGGCTTCACATGTGTGAGAGAGAGAGACCCATTTCAGCGCAGTAGAGAAGAGACTCATATCTGCGCAGTAGAGAGAGAGAGATGTGATGAGATGAGTGAGTCCAAATGAGGAAAAGTCCTCTTATATTTATACACAATGTTGGTGGGTGAATAGATGCGACTGTTGGGCTTCTGAGCCTAAATGAGTTGTAGGTCGGCTTGATAATAATTCCATAATCAAAATAAATTCATATCTCCATGAATACTTATCGGAATTGGATGATCTTTATATCAATCCTACACCTCTTGACGAGAGGAATCTAATAAAAATATTATTAGCCATGAATAAGATGACCCACATGAAGTTTTTCCCTGGTTGCCAATTTTAACAGTTATGGTCGTAATCCATGTATTTGTTGTTGTTGTGGAGCCTCTCATTTAATTGAATGGTCGAGTGGGCTACACCATTATGATTGCACTTCCTATTTTTAATTGCCAATATAGATGTTTGTGCGGTATAACATGTTCACTATACTACATTTTATTTTGGTTTCACACCACATCCTTCCACATAAAGATCAAGAGCAACTTTTATGGCTAGATTGGTTGTTCCATTTCAATTTTTTTAGAAATCTTGGGTGTCGAGATTAGGTGATTTCTCTTAGATAGATAATTGCTTGTGAATGCTTTTAACTTCTTGATTAGGATATTATTTTTCTTATGTTATTATAATGTTATTCTTCATCAAACAGATACCAAGCATAAACCATAAATAGACAAGAGACATAGAATATAGGCTATCACCCAGGGCCAAAATCTCTCACACTTGAGGAGAAAATCCAAACAAATTCTTCTTCTTATAGAGATTCCAATTGACGAATAACAAGAAAAAGACCCTTCACCTATTTGCCACTCCAAGACCAAGACAAAAGTTCCCTTGATTAGATCCTTTAGTTAATGTTAGTTAACCTTTTGCTCCTTCCTTTTTCTCGGCTCCTCTTAAATTTCGGCTTCCTTCTGCTTCAAGATTTCACTGGTTTCGGCCTCCTAGAATTAGGCCTTATTTGCATAGGGACTCCTTCTAGATTTCCTCGACTTCCTCTTAAACTTGACCTACTTCTAACTCGGCTACCTAAGAGGACTGTAATTCCTCTCGACTCTTTCTGCATCAAAAATTTTCCTCCTTCTTCTCACATGTGTCACAAAAACATACTCAAAAACAAATCCAAAAGATACCAAAGACCTCGCTCTCCCTTTGCTTCACTTTGATGGCTATAGGGTTGTCTTTCTTGACCCTTTTGCACTTCTTGTTTTAGACAGGATGATCACCAAAATTCTCTACCTGGAATGATTTCAAGCAACCCTATAAATAGTTGTTTCCTCATCAAAATAAGTCGACCTGTTGGGGGTGATCCGATGTGTCATTTGGAGTAGATTATTAATTCCATCTTAAAGATGGCTCACTAGGAGATGCTTGTGCTTTTATTGGAGGGTATTTTGAATCTTTTAATGACTTATAAAAATGTGTATCATGCCCATGAAGGGCCCTTCATACATGATATAGACTCAAATTCACTTTTATGACTAGATGACAAATCCTAAAGGCTCACAATGGGAGCTCTCACTAAAAATAAAATTCCTTGCTCATGAAACCCATGAGACAAGGATTACAATAATAATTTTATTTTTCTTCTTTACATCAACTACATAAAATCACAATTACACATGTCATTATGAAGACCGAACCTAGTTACACTTTTCAAAACTCCCTCTTAACTAGGGAGGTATTCATAATGATACATGGTCATTCTCAATCTGAATAATTTCTCATAAGAAGAGTCAGATTGGTAACCCATAGTGTAGCATCATATCAACCAACATTATCACATAAAAAGGCCTTAACTAACAACTCTATCTCTCCATGATATCTGAGCACAATGTTGGCGAGACCAATGATGTATATACAACCTCATCATTGTCTCTCTCAGAACATACCCCACCTGGGTTCTCAAGGTGTGTTCCACCAGGACTATTCATATCTTGGATTCCCAATCCTCAAATAATATCGGTCCTCTACGACTACTCTTATCTCGGATGCCTTAATACATCCTGAAAGAGCATCAGATGCTAGATGGTTACCCAATCCTCCATTCTGTATTCCCAAGTGAAGACAAGAATGATGTGTCTGTCTCTTCCTCTCGATTTTGGGAGGACATATCTATTCCAATAAAGGAATGCACTCATTCCAATGGAAGTAATGTACCTAAGCTCCCTCTTGGCTTAGTAAGTTTGCTTCTAAGTTTCTACCAAGTAATAAACGTGTTTCTAGTCTCCCTCTTAATTAGGGACCTACAACAACTCCTTAGGTGGAGATGATGGGACAACCAGTTGCTTGAACAACTCCTCGTCATGATGTCATGAACTTCTTTTAGTTATCTAGGAGTCCTCATGTTTGGGATTATTCATAGGGCACAAACCATACATCACTTTCATCCATGAGTCATTCATGTCATCACTAGAAAGTGATCCATCAATTCATATATGGCCTTCCTTCATGTTATGCTACCTTCTTCATGCCATGTTTCCTTAAGGATCTTTCATCCTACTATATGGGAATCGGTGGTGGAAGATATCCATAGAAATTTCCTTGGTAGCCCTGCATAAGCCCATCTAGATATTTGTTCAAAAATAAAGAAATGAACATTAAAATCAAGTTACCTTTGTGATGGTCTTTCATCATGACATCTTCTAGTTTTCATTAGCATCCTTCATACATATTGACACATCTCAAAAGATATATATTGTCAAGGGTCTCTTTCTTTTTCAGACTCCGTCAAAGTCTTCATATATTTCATGAGGATGTCCTAGTCAACTCTTCTTGGTCTTTGGATGTTGATTTCCTTTTTCCATGGTTGCATACCCCATGATCTCTTCCTTCCTTTCTTAACACATTTCATCCCCCGAAATTTCCAATCATAATTCCTCTAGTTGTTGTCAACCACCTCATATTATCTTCATGTACTTCTTTGGTGATATGGGATTCTTCTCTTCCTCTTTTGTTATTGTCCTTCTTGGTATTAGGGCAATCTCTTTTGTAGTGTCCATATTCTTGACAACCATAACATTGGATCTTATCCATGTCCCTTTTCTTCTTATCATTGTAGCATAAGCTTGATTTTTCTCACCTCCTCCCGCATAAGATTTGGCCTTTAGTCTACATTCTTCAATCTTGCACAATGATCATAGATCCTGAAATGGAGTAGCTTCTTTATTGCGATAAATACTTGAAGTAAAGTTACCCCACTCCTCCGGTAGTGCATTTAATACAACTGTAGTCATTTCTCTATCAGAGATGACTTTTCCAGATATTGTAGTTGATCTCGGATCTCATATATCCTCATAAAGTATGAGGTTACTCCATCTTCCCTTGACATCTTTAGCTTGTAGAGTTCTTGCCTTAATGAGATGAATTCTATAGCAGTTCTCATAGGGATGACACGATCTGAGAAGGCATGCTCTTGGATACTCCGGATAGGAGAGGTGATGGACACAGTTTCTATTCTAGTTTTGGTTCTAACAGACATTATGATTGTCATCGTTATCATCATTATAGGAGGAGTGACAAGGGATATTTTCCAGATGAGTTCGAGAAAGTGAAGCCACCTACCTTTGATGGGGATTTGAAGAAGCCGAAGGATGAAGAATCTTGGCTACTTGGGATGAAGAAATTCTTTGAGTTGCATGAATCCACAGAGAATATGAAGGCCATAATAGTTATCTTCAGCCTCAAAGGGAAAAAAAACATCTGGTGGGAAGATGTGAAGTGGGTTAGAGACATCATGATAAAAGAGTTGATTTGGCATGAATTCAAGAGACTTTTACGGAAGAATTACATGTCACAGAGGTACTACAACAACAAAGCCAAGGAATTCTATGAGCTAAAGATTGGATCGATGATAGATGAGGAGTACATGATGAAGTTCCTAGAGTTGTTGAGGTATGTACCATATCTTAAGCATGATAAGGCAAAATTTTAGAGATTTGTTAGTGGATTTCCATTAGCATTTAGAGATCAGATTGAGTATGATGAGCCTCGGTCACTTGAAGAAGTCATTGGGAAATTGAAGCGCTGTTATGAGAAATCAAAGCGCAAGACAAAATATCAGCAAGGTTGGAAGGGAAAGACAAAGCTAAAGGTAAATTGCAACCAAAAATAATAAGGCCTCAGGATGCACGTGAGAAAGAAAATGTTGCACCTTACAAGAAGTTTAATGGGTCACATCATGGAGGGCAGCAGAATAAAGGTGATGCTACAGGACGGTTTCAGGGCTTGTACATGTGGTAAGGAGCATCTTAAGAGGGATTGTTCAAGGAATTAGGGTGGTAGGCCTCAAATTTACAGTGCACGGGAAGCGCAGATAGTTGGGGATCTTGGACAGAGCATTTCATGGATCTATGCAACGTTGGATAATAGGTACACAGATCACCAGGCATCTATTATCGATATGGACGGTAAGCTTTGTGATCAAGTTGTTCTATTTTGATTAACCCTAGATCTAATTATAGTGATGTTGGTCCTGACCTGGTGGATAAGTGTGGTTTGAATAAAGAATTACATGCAAAATCCTGGTTAGTGCAGTTGGCTACAGGTACAAAGAAGAGAGTATATCATTGAGTAAAATCTTGTGTATTCAAGTTGAATGGTATGCTTACTTCAGCACATTTGAATGTATTATCGTTAGGATCATATAGTATGCTTTTGGGAATGTACTGGTTGTATCTTCATAAGAACAAATTGGATTGTTATGAAAAGGCCACTGAGTGCTTTGGATGACAATGGAGAACATAGGATCTTGGAGGGTAAGAAGAAGGCAACATCAATTATAATGGTGACAGCTATGTAGGAAAAGCACAGTTGCAAAAAAGGGTGTGTGTTATTTGTAGTGCATGTTTATAGTGATAAAGGTAAGGATGTTGAGGATGCGGAGGTATTGAGAAAGTACCCGATCTTGCAGCAATTTCAGGATGTATTTCCCGCAAAGATTTCAATATCGCTTCACTGAGAAGTGGACTTTTCCATTGAGTTGGTACCGGGGGAAACACCAGTATCAAAGGCAACATACAGGATGAGCACTCCAGAGTTAGTAGATCTGAAGTTACAGTTGAAGTAAATGCTTGACAAAGGATACATTAGGCCAAGTGTATCATCGTGGGGTGCACTGTTATTGTTTGTGAAGAAGAAGGATGGTACTCTCAGATTGTGCATCAATCACAGGAAGTTGAATAAGGTAACCATAAAGAATAGGTATATGTTGTCGGGGATTGAAGACTTGTTTGATCAGTTGAAGGGAGCAACAATGTTCTTAAAGATCAATTTGAGATTCGGATATCATCAGGTATGCATCAAGGAAGAGGACATTTATAAGACAACTTTCTGGACCAAGTATGGGCATTATGAGTTTATTTTAGTTCCATTTGGTTTGAGTAATGCTCTAGCTACATTTATGTGCTTGATGAATAGTGTGTTGCGTCCTTATCTAGACAAGTTTGTTATTGTATTCATTGATGGCATCTTGATATATTCTAAAAATGAGGAAGAGCAGTTCGAGCACTTAGCAACAATGTTGAGATTACTATGAGAGCATCAGTTGTATGCTAAGCTTATCAAATGCAGTTTCTTTTAGACAGAGGTACATTACTTGGGAAATGTTGTTTCCAAGGAAGACATAGCAGTATATCCAGAGAAGATAAGGACTATCAAGTAGTGGGCGACTCTTAGAAATGTGGATGAGGTAATATCATTTACGGGGCTAGCATGTTATTATAGGAGGTTCATAAGGAACTTCTCTCACATTTCATATCTTATTACCTCACTTCATAATCAAGGTAAGAAATTTGAATGGGCTGAGGAATGTGTAGCCAATTTTGAGCAATTGAAGCAGTTGTTGACAAATGATCCAATGCTAAAGATTTCATATTCGAACAAAGAGTTTGTGGTGTGCACATGCACTTGCACGAGAGGACTTGGTGGAGTCCTGATGCAGGAAGGACAGGTAGTGTGCTATGAGTCACGAAAACTAAATGAGCATGAGTAGAATTATCTGACACGTGATATTGAGTTGGCAACAATCATCCATGCATTGAAGATGTGGAGACACTATCTTCTTGGTAGGAGGTTTGTATTGATGAACGATCACAGTGGATTGAGTTACTTGTTCAACCAATTAAACATGAATTGCAGGATATCTAGATGGTTGGCCATGATTAGTGAGTTTGACTATGAGATCAGGTACATCAAGGGTAAGGAGAACATGGTTGTAGATGCTCTTAGCAGGAGAGTACAAGCGAGTCATGTTGGGGTTGTGTTATATCCTTTCCACGACTAGCCCCAATAGACAAAATGGGGAGTTAAAGGGGGGCGGTAGACCCCCTCTACGGGGTCCGGGGTAGCACCTCGAGATTTTTTTTTTGGATCCTATATTAGGTGGGTGGACCTACCTATGGTTTTGTGCATGGAATTTGCATATGGTTTTTGGCACAATGGTTTTCAGTCCATGGTATTTTGTAGATCCGGTCAAGGGAACTATGGTTATGTTCTAATCCAGGGTTAATGGATTGGTGTTTATGGATGCTTTGGCATGTATATATATGTATTGTAACATTGAAAGGAATATAATGAAAAGTCAATATGGTAGTCCCAGTTTTGGGATCCACGGGAAAATCTCTATGTATATTTGTTTTATGTGTTATGCTCTCGCCATTGTTTATTTTCTATTTTTAGAATTCGTATGCAAGTAATTTTTGTATGGGGTTAAAACCTAAAAATCACATATCAGCTATGAGTTCTTATGGGACATAATTATTGGATTGGATCTTACGAGCAATACAACAAGATGACAGGTACATGGAGCTTATGCATAGGTTATAATAGGGTACAAGTGATCAGGATGTGGACTATCATCTTACATTATATGGTTTGGTCAAATTTATGGATAGGATATATGTATTGAATGATGATGAGCTCAAGAAGACTATATTGACAGAATTTCATGCAAAATTGTATTTAGGTCACCCAGGATACCATAAGACATTGACAATAGTGAAGAATTTTTATGATTGGCCAAATTTAAAGAGGGACATATCAGATTTTGTGGCTAGATGTTTGGACTATCAGCAAGTGAAATCAGAATGTAAGCATTCAGGTGGGTTACTACAACTGATTCTGATTCCAAAGTGGAAATGGGAGGTCATTTCCATGGATTTCATCACAGGTTTGCCGAGGACATCTAGACAACATGATTCCAACATGGTTGTGGTAGACAGGTTGACAAAGGTAACGCACTTCACTCGAGTAAAATCTATGTATTCAACTAGTGATGTGGCACAAGTCATCAAAGATATAGTGAGGTTGTGAGGTGTTCCAAGGAAGATTTTGTCCGACAGGGATGCTCAGTTCACTTCAAAGTTTTGGAAGGAGTTATTTGCAGGTTTGGGGACATAGTTGGCCTTCAACACAGCTTATCATCCGCAGAAAGATCGACAGAAAGAGAGGGTCAATAGGATATTGGAGGACATGTTGAGGATGTATGTGATGCATCAATAGAGGATATAGGAGGAGCACATTCTGATGGTTGAGTTTGTTTATAACAATGGGTGTCTGGAGTCACTGAGGATGAGTTTGTTTAAGGCACTATATGGGCAATGTTGTAATACCCTCATCAGTTACAGTGATCTAGTGAACATGGTATTGATAGGACCAAACATGTTGGCAGAGATGGAATAAGAAATGTAGTTTGTCAAGAAGAATCTAAAGGCGACACAAGACAAAAAAAAAATTAGGCAGATCGGAACAGGTTGCTTAAAGAGTTTCATGTTCGGGAATAGGTGTACTTGCGCATCAAGCCAAAGAAGAGATCCTTGAGGATTGGATCATGTGACAAGTTGGCACCTTGGTTTTGTGGACCTTTCAATATTCTTGAAAGGATTAGACCAGTATCCTATTGACTTGCACTGCATCTGACATTGAAAGTCCATGATGTTCTTCATGTGTCATTGCTTATGAAGTATGTTAAAGATGTTGATCATGTGATTGATTGGTTTGTATTGCAGGTGGAGCCAGATGGAAAATTCCAGGTAGAACCTCAATGTATATTGCAGAAAAAGATGCTCATGCTCTAGAACCGAGAATTCAAGCAAGTTAAAGTGCAGTGGAAGCACTTTGGGTCCAATGAAGCTACATGGGAGATGGCAGATGAAATGCGGGCTATGTATCCTTCTCTATTCATTGGTTGAGCGAATTTTTTTGGTATATGTACATATGTATATGGATGTAAATATTGCCATGGGCTATGTTATAAAGCTCCAATAAGTGGTATGGGTGTCAAGTCATTATGTTTGTCGGGTTGTTATGTTATCATGTTGGTTTGCTTCTCAGCAGGTTGATCATTGTAAATACTGCAACGAGCTAAGTTATAAAGCTCCATGGGCAGTAGGCGTCATTGAACATCGAGGACGGTGTTCCCCAAGGGTGAGGGTTCTGTAACAACCCTGGTCAAAATTCCATGTAAATAAAATTATAAAGGCAAAATAATAACCAAGGTCTTGGGACATATATTCCAAGTTGAGTGTTGGGAAAAACATCCTAATGTGGGCGTTCATTTGATTTATTGTGGTTGAGGAAATTGGCAAAGGCTTTGGAAAGACAAAATGACAATTTTGGCAATTTATTTATGAAAATAATTGAAATTAGGAGAAAAGGAAGGTGAAAGGTCACAAGTTGCATGTGAGGAGGAAAATGAAGGAAAATAATGGAAATTTGAAGAAAATAGAGGCCTCATAAATGAAAAGGCATCTGAGGACCAGTTGGTACCCTTTTTCTAGTTTAGTTTTGGAGCTCTCTCTCTCACTCTTGGACACTTCGACCATTCTTGGAGCACTCTAGCATTGGATCAAGAAAATTAAAGGAAGGAAAAGAAGGCAAAGAGAAACAAAGATCAAGCAAGGAAGAGTAGGATCAAGCGACTATATCAAGATTATTTGCAGGTATCGATTTGCATGTGTGATTTCCTTACCAGATTTGGCATGCATGGTACATGGATGTGAGTATTTGGTTCTCTTGTTGTCATTGGCATGGGTTTCGCCAGGCGTGACAGTGATTTTCAGCCTTGCCTTGCCATTTCTAAATAACCATGGTGTGATAGGTTCTCTTTTATTTGGTTAATTTGGATTGTCAGATGACTTCGAAATTGAGGGAGGTGGTCTCTAAAGAAGAACACAAGGCCTAAGAATCCCTGGACCAGATAAGGTGGGATTGTAGTAAAGCCAAATTTTGGGTCTAGGAACCCTCGATCCATGAATGGGGGGATATACGGTAAAGCCTAGAGGTGTGTGCCTTTGATTAGGCCTAGGAATCCTCAACGAGTGAATGGTGGGATATAAGGGAAAACCTGGAGGGTTGAGTCTCGATTAGGCCTATGAATCCTCTATCGGTGAATGGTAGGATATATGGTAAAGCCTAGAAACTAAGAGGTAAACATATTCCTCACATTGTAGGTGGATAAATCTTGTGGCATTCATGCTTGTTTAGGGCCTAGTGATCTAGTGGCAATTACGGTAAAGCCTGAGGAAACTTGGATTGGTTTTGTTGCGAGTCCCACATTCATGCTTGGAATATGGCATGGTGGGACTAGCTAAAAGAAATATTTGGTTCATCCAATATATGGTTGGGTGGTTCATGGAAGTCCCATGCCTAGTTAGCTTATGCATTCATGTTGGGAATCACGATTGTCGTTACACCAAAACCCGTAGGGGTTAGTCAACGATCGCATCGCTGGAGACAAGGATCCACGAGAGGCAGTTAGTCCATGTCGCGAAACACATGGGGAGTGTTGGCTTATCCAATGTCCAACAATTTCCCCCGCAACATGAGTCAGGTGTGTATCGAACTCGTGACCTATGCTCTGATACCACTTGTTGGGAATCACGATTGTCATTACACCAAAACCTACAGGTGTTAGTCAACGATCGCATCGCCAAAGATAAGGTTCCACGAGAGGTGGTTAGTCCATGTCGTGAAACACATGGGGAGCATTGGCTTATCCAATGTCCAACAATTCATTATTAAGAGATCTTTCTCCTTAGTATTTCATGTGCAAATGTACTGGTTCATATGTGATTCTTATGATTGTTATATGCTTGTTATGTTTGTTGGTTATATGCTGGTTATGAATATGTTTTATGATAGACTTGATGTATGGATTTCATCATTTTTTGATTTGCAAATGAATGTACAATGAATATATGACCTAATCGATGATAATGCAACTATTGTGATAAGGCAACAATGCTTCTTTACGAATCTCATATAAGTATGAGACCCCGATGCTCAGATTTTTTTTCGTGACTTGTAAATTACATGTTTGACAAAATTATTGTCATGGCTAGTAGGGTGTTGTAGCGGTTACAACCACCCTCCAAAATTTTGTCATGCACCTAATTTCGAAGCCTCCCTTGAGAGTTTCACTTGATGATTGCACACACTCGGGTTCACTCCATGAGCCCGTGTGAGTCTTTGCATCCGCCTTGCTTGTTCATTTCATCCATGTTTTTGCATGGTATTGAAGTCATGCTTGTGACCATGTTCTGGTCATGCTCAAGGTCTTTGCTTCATGTGTACATGTGTTCGCTATAAAAGCATCTGTCACACTCACTATCGCACAAGCATCGTCACGATCAATCAACAATCAATCACGAGTGTTGTGCTTGTTGCTTGCACCATCGGTTAGTCATGTTGAACATGTGTGTCACGTTGGTTTGATTTGTCTTGTCATCAAGTCATGTTGGTGTGTGTTTGTAAGATTATATGTGCATCTTTCACTCATTCACACACTTAGTCATTTTGTTGAAGTTTCGATGACCGAACTCCCCTCTGCCAGCCGGACAATCACCCCACTATCAAATCAGTCGATTGTCACCCAGAATAGCGTAGAAGCACCAATAAAGTCATTTCAAGCTTCTTTGACTGCAAGCATATCAATCAACCTTCAACCTGGTCGATCAGAGGATTTGACCTGGTAGCCACCCCGGGACTCATTCCCCTCAAAATTTGCTTAGAGGCTATAGACCTTTCTCGCTCCAATGGCTGGGAAAATTGTGCAGGCAGGCTGGATAGACACCCAGTGCCCGTCCCTGTCTCCCTCATAAAGTTGTGAAGTTTTTCCAGCCAGTCCTCCCGATAGTTGACTAGCTGCTCATCCAGAAAATTGCGCAGTTTTCATGAGCAGGCCTCCTGCTGCCCAGCAGTCTGCTTAGCTAAAAAATTGCAGAGAGATGATCAGCAGGCTGGCCTCCTAGCCTCAGTGGAGTTTCTCTCACCAGCGTCTCCCAACAAAAGACTGACAGTTACCTCCAAGAATTGTGCAGTTTCTTCTGCCAAGCTTCCGGTATCTGACTACCAGTTCCCCTTGGGAATTGTGTAGTTTCTGCCGCCAGTGACCCAACAGCCAGCTACTAGTTCCCTCCAGGAATTACGTAGTTTTGGCTGCCAGGTTCCCAGCCAGTTCCTCCAAAAAAAACTACGCAATTTATCCCTACTGATCCACCATGCAACCCGCCCTGTTCCTCCAGAAAATTGCACAAATTTTGCTATCAAGCCCCTGCTACCTGCTCATTTCGGAAAATGCGCAGATTGTGTCTGCCTTGCCTTCCTGCAACCCGGATTGTTCCTCCCAAGATTTGTGTAGTTTTTCCTTCCAACCGAGCCAGACCTCGCGGATAGTCACTGTCGACTCAAATTGTCCATCTTCATTACCCAGTGACTATTGCGCAGTTTTCATTAGCAGTGTCTGGAGCAATCATCCCACCTCGCAACCTTGCTGCCTCTCTTGGTCACCCGCATCCGAAATGATCACGTGTCATGGTAGACTAGGATTTTTTTGGATTTGATGTCATCTCGTCATGAGTGAATGCATGTACAGGTATGCTAACAAACGTGGCACGACGACGAATGGGATGAACGAAGGGAGCACATGTAAAAGGACATGTACACCACTGGACAAACGAACGATGCATGCGAAGATATGTGCTCGCGAATGGATGATCATGCAAAGATGTGTTCATGGACGGACGGACGAGCAAACATGCAAGATGTGCTCACGGACGAATGAACGAACGAACGAACGAACATGCACCTTTCGCGAACAGATGACCTTGTCAAGCCTTCAAACATACAAGCAAGGAGAAACGTGCCAAGGCAACATCAAGCGAACCGACGACCATCAAAGAGTCTGCACACCTTGCCATGCAGAGGTGAAGCTATGACACACCATGAAGACATCCATCACCCAGCAGCACTACAACTCGACATGCACTCTAGCAACAGCATGAATGTACCAGCACTGTCATGTCAAGTCGTGTCATGAGTCATGTCATCCACATCTCTACTATGGGCCATGTTGTCAATCAATGGAATGTAAAGTGGAAGTCCAAGAGACCCACTTTTTGTACAAAGAGTCATGTAAAGTCAAAAAGTCATGGATGCCAAACAGTGATGAGGGTAGTCGAACAACCACAAGGGTCAATTTCACCCTTGGCTATAAATACCCCCTCATTTGTACATGCAAATAACTTTTTCACCTCAGCTCCTCCCACATTGCCAAGAGAATTTGTAATATTTCCTTTGAGGAGTAAGTAGTGGCTCCAACGCCCCTCACATGGGGTTAGTGATGTATGGTGTAATGATGTGTCTTGGAATTTTTGCTTAATTCAGAAGCTTGCTAACAGGCCAACACATTTTCACACATGTATTGTAATTGTTGTAAAATCTTTAACACTTGTGATGCATGTTTCTTTAACCTGTGTTCTACATTTGAACGATTTCACTTGTTGTAATACATAATCTAGTAATGGAAATGTGTTGTATATGTTGTAATGTTGTCTCACCCATGTAGACTACTCTCCCAGACATCAGACAGACCTTTCACATAGAACTTGCTATAACAACCATTGTAATCATGCAGACTAATCCACTGAGTGTTATATGTGTTATCTTCCCTTGTGTGTTGTGACTGCCGCATCTGTGTGGACTGTTCCGTCGAAAGTTGCACATGTCCTATTGTGTTGTGTGTTCCTAGCAGAGTTGGGACTTCTCCCAACTGACTTGGGACTCACTCCTACCCTCTCCCTCTATGGTGAAAGAACCATTGACACAAGTGACACTTACACTCACCAGGCACATGAACCTCACTTCTCAAAGGCAAACCAGACCACTCTCCTATGCTGACAAGTAAGAATTGATGCAAATTGTTAAGATAATGGCAACCGGGCCATCATAGCGAATGGGACTCCCACACCAAACAGTGTGAGGTCTAGTTGGGACTTCATACCGGGGTGATCCTCTAAATGTTGATGGATCCAGCACTGTTAACATTTTTGGCGCTAGAAGGAGGGCCAGATGACAAGTTGTGTCCTCTCATCTTGTTTTGAACCTTTGCATATCTATCATGGATTCTTGCACTCTTCTCCCTCCGCGATGTTTTTCAAATCATGAAGATGTCACCATCACGAGGGAGTTCTTCGATCACTTGTCCACTTACACGTATGATGGTGAAGATGAAGTGGCCTAGCCTGAGTTTTTACATGACTTTCTTTCCATGCTTCATGAGGAAGATGGATGTTCTGACGAACAGGCCAGCTTGTTGCTTGCATACACACTTCGTGAATCTCCACATCGATGGTTGTGCAGCCTACCGGCTGACAACGTGCACTCACTTGAGAACTTCTATGATCTCATTGAAGACACTTTCCATCATTTTGATCCAAACCATCTTGACAAAAAATTGTTACAACAACGGAAGGCTCCGCATGAATCGACTATGGATTTTTGGCAGCACTTCCGTGATTTACAGTTTCAAGCTTCGAAGATCCAGATGAAATTTTTCTATCTTTGGGACAAGTTCAAGTATTGTATTAATAAATCTGCTCGTCCCAAGAAGAAGTTTGAAATCAAGCCTCGCTTAGCATTCTTCAGTGATCGAGCTACGCAATCCCAGACAGATGTGGTCATTACCACAAGTGACTGTCCACCATCCCCTCATCAAACAGCTCCACCATCGCAGAGTGACGTGGGAGAGCATGCACACACATCTGTTCAACCATCACATTCTCCCGATGTTGCTCCTTCCGATTTTTGCGCAGATTTGGTTGTGATTCCCATACGTCGTCACATGTATTTTGTACCTCAACCTCCATCTTCGAACTGGGATAATCCTCCGGATGAAATTGTCTTATGTTCTTCCGTTCCAGACTCTACACATGTTTTGAACAAGGATCGATCTATCGACAGAGCTGGTGTTGCACAACCAACATGCGCTGACATTCATGAAGAGCGTGACTGGGAGCTTGAACATCCACCGACAGCAAAGGACCATCCTTGTATGTCCATACCTCCTTCGTTTTTTCCTGGCATCCTTGTTGATCCTGCCATCCCTGATTTTTCATGTGTATCTCTCTCCATGGATGCCCCCATTGTTGATCTTTCACAAGACACACCTTATGTCAGCCCATCATCCAACAACGGAGAGGACCAATCATTCGTTGAAAATGCACTTGATCTTTCATCTGCTCTTTCCGGAAAAGCAGAGGGTGAACATCCTTCCTTCTCATCTAACCCTATGGGTGATTCATCAAACCATGAGGATGCTGACCAACATCCTGAATTTTCTGATCTCAGTTGTCGTGATCTCTTCACCTCATCATCTGATCACGCTATTGATTTACTCGTTGTTAATATGTCTAAGCCATTGGTATACGATGATCCATCTGTCACGAAGTCAAAACCCCACAGACTGTCAAGGCACTTTAGCCCGAGCTGATGGTTATGTTAGGCCCTCGTTGTCTTGAGGTTGGTTTCACTTCCGATCAGGAAATTGTTCAAACACTCAAGGCTCCTCATCACTCATCTATATGCACTCAAGATTAATCTAACACTAAAATTTAACTTCCTCCACTTGAAATACATGATCCCATCGCTCATACATTGGAGGAATCTTACACAACAAGCACACTTGCGCAACGTAAGTGGTCTACCTTTCTCATGTTTGCTTGCATAGCATGATTAAGGGAATGCTTACACTCAACATCTCCACGTAGTGTAGCATAGCACCATGGATAGTCTACCGAATACATGTCATGCGCTTTCACTCATTTTTGTTCTGTGGACACTTGTAAGCTTGGAGTGTGTATGTTTTCATTGTTGTATCTTTCACATTTGCTGGTTAGCACAACTGGGTTGTTCACGGACCAAGATTTCACCAACATGGGTCAACCAATGTGCTGGTGGCTGCATTGAAAATATCACTTCACGTGATCACACCCATGCACCA
Source organism: Pinus tabuliformis (assembly GCA_031772625.1). Lineage (NCBI taxonomy): Eukaryota > Viridiplantae > Streptophyta > Pinopsida > Pinales > Pinaceae > Pinus > Pinus tabuliformis. The sequence continues at coordinate 891,660,776 of CM062811.1, forward strand.
TTATCTTAGGAGTAGGAATAGTGTTTCCTTTCAGTTTGCTTGCTTGCATGCTTGTTTGCTTTCTTGCTTTGCATGTTTGTTTGTTTGCTTACTCGCTTTGCTTTTACTTTTACTTCTGCTTCTGCTTCACTTTGTTTTTTCTGCTTGCTATTTTTATTTATGTTCTTTTGTTTGATTGATATATTACTATTTTTGTTTCCAGAAATAAGTGTTGCAAACTGCTACGTTCTGGCTTTTGAATAGAGTATGTGGCTGAAATTTGAAGAGACTGGTGACATTGCAGCACTTAGTTAGTCTTGTGTCCATTTTCTCTGTGCTTGGCTATAACCTTCGGTCGATGAAGTCTTGATGGAAAATACGAACCGTCTGCAAGGGAATTTTTGGTCCAACCATGAACATGTGTCCACACTAGGAAGCCCCATGCTTGTACTCAGCCTTCTTCTCTGTGTGTTCAAGCTCATCCAACTAGTAGAAACGGAGAAGGGGAAAATATAAATGAGCAAACCTATGCCAGAGGTCTTACATGCTTCTCTGAAGGAACAACCTCTTCTGCTCTCAATAATTCAAGATCCCTCTTTTGCCCCAAAAAATAAATAAGTGCCTATGCACAGTTCTCTTGGAAAATGCAAAGGCAAAAGAAGAGAAAGGATTCATGCGCAAATAGGTGAAGCATGCAACTCCACCGGGGTATTGACCAGGCTCGTTGGCAGTGGAGCAATGTGTGTGTTCCTCCGTGACTATGCCAGGGTACTGTCCAGGCCTTCTGGCAGTGCAGCAACATCAGAGATGAAAACTTATACTCTGAAAATTTTCAACTCGCGAGCTAAACTACACTTCCCAGATTCGAAACATTGTGATCAAGCTGAACTTTTGATTGTGTTTGATGGAGTTGGCAAAAGGCGAACCACATATGTCCATGGGGTAAGTGGGGATGCCGAAGTAACCCGCACAACAATTCAATACTCCTTGAGAGACCAAGGCTCTATGATATTAATGAACCAAAACAAAGAAGTTGGAGTTCTACCAATGTGTCGCCAAGTGTTGTAGTGGCTACAATCACCCTCCAAAATTTTGGCTTGCACCCAATTTTGGAGCCTCCCTTGAGAGTTTCACTTGATGACACACACTCAGGTTCACTCCATGAGCCCATGTGAATCTTTGCATCCGCCTTGCTTATTTATTTCATCCAAGTTTTTGCATGTTGGTATCGAATTCATGCTTGCAACCATGTTCTGGTCATGCTCAAGGTCTTCGCTTCGTGTGCACATGTTGTGTTCACTATAAAATCATCTATTGTACTCACACATGGAGTCGCACTCACTATTGCATAAGCGTTGTCATGATCGATGAATGATCAATCACAAGTGTCGCGATTGTCACTTGTGCAGTCGGTCAGTCATGTTGAACATGTGTGTCGGGTTGGTTTGAGTCGTCTCATTGTCAAGTCATGTTTGTGTGCATTTGTAATATTACATGTGCATCTTTCACTCATTCACACACTTAGTCATTTTGTTGAAGTTTCGACGACCAGTCTCACCTCTGCCAGTTAGACCATCACCCCGCCATCGACTCGATCGACTGTCACCCAGAACAACGTAGAAGCACCAAGCAAGTCATTTCAAGTTGCTTTGCTCGCAAGCATGTCAATCAGCCTTCAAACTGGTTGATCAGAGGATTTGACCTGGTAGCCATCCCAGGACTCATTCCCCTCAAAATTTGCGCAAAGGTTGTAGACCTTGCCTGCTTTGTTGGCTGGGAAAATTTCACGGGAAAGTTAGACAGACACCCAGTGCCCATCCCTGTCTCCCTCAGAAAATTGCACAGTTTTTTCAGCTAGTCCTCCCGACAGTTGACCAGCTGCTCATGCAGAAAATTGCATAGTTTTCATGGGCAGGCCTTCTGCTGCCCAACAGTCCGCTCAGCTCAAAAATTGTGTAGAGATGATGAGTAGGCCGACCTCCCAACCTCAGTGCAGTTTCTCTTGCCAGTAGCAAACTGATAGTTCCCTCCAGGAATTGCGTTGTTTCTGCTGCCAAGCTTCTGACAGCTAAATGCCAGTTCCCTTTGGGAATTGCGTAGTTTCTGCTGCTAGTGACCCAGCAGCCAACTGCTAGTTCCCTCTAGGAATTGCGTAGTTTTGGATTCCAGGCTCCCGGCTAGTTCCTCCAAAAAAAGCAACGTAATTTCTGCATGTTCATCCTCCATGCAACCCAGCATGTTCCTCCAGAAAATTCACAAATTTTTCTTTCAAGCCCTTGTTGGCCGCTCGTTGCGGAAAATGTTCAGATTTTGTCTACCTTGCCTTCCTACAACTCGAACTGCTCGTCCCAAAATTTGGTGAAAATTTGCCTTCTAGCTGAGCCAAACCTTGCAGACAGTAACTATCGACTCAAATTGCGCATCTTCATCACCCAATGACCATCATCCCGCCTCGCAACCTTGCTGCCTCTCCCGGTCACTCGCATCCGAAATGATCATGTGTCATAGTAGACTAGGAGGTTTTTGGATTTGATGTTGTCTTGTCATGAGTGAATGTAGGTACAGGCACACTAACAAACATGGCGCAACGATGAATGGGATGAACGAAGGGAGCACATGTAGAAGGACAGGTTCACCAATAGACAAACGAACGATGCATGCGAAGAGGTGTGCGTGCGAACGGATGATCATGCAAAGATGTGTTCGTTGATGGACGAATGAGAAAACATGCAATATGTGCTCACGAACGGATGAACAAACGAACATGCACCTTTCGGGACCAAATGATCCTATCAAGCCTTCCAACATATAAGCAAGGAGCAACGTGCCAAAGCAACATCAAGCGAACCAAGGACCATCAAAGACTCCGTGCACCTTGCTCGCGGAGGTGAAGCTGTGACTCACCATGAAGACATCCATCACCCAACAGCACTGTAGCTCAACATGCACTCCAGCAGACACATGAATGTACCAACACTATCATGTCAAGTCGTGTCATGAGTCATGTCATCCACATCGCTACTATGGGCCATGTTGTCAATCAATGGAATGTAATGTGGAAGTCCAAGAGACCCACTTGTTGTACAAATAGTCATGTAAAGTTGAAAATTCATGGAAGTCAAACAGTCACGAGGGTAGTCAAACAACCACAATGGTCAGTTTCACCCTTGGCTATAAACACCCCCTCATTTGTACATGTAAAGGATTTTTTCACCTCAGCTCCTCCCACATAGCCAAGAGAGTCTGTAATCTTTCCTTTTTGGAGCAAGTAGTGGCTCCAACGCCCCTCACATGGGGTTAGTGATGTATGTTGTAACGATGTATCTTGGGATTTTTGCTTAATTTAGAAGCCTGCTAACAGGTTAGCAAGTTTTCACACATGTATTATAACTGTTGTAAGACTAATCTTTAACATTTGTGATGCATGTTGCATTAACTTGTGTTCTACATTTGAATGATTCACTTGTTGTAATACATAATCTATTAATGGAAATGTGTTGTATATGTTGTAATGCTATCTCGCCTGTGTAGACTACTCTCCTGGAAATCAGACTGACCTTTCACATAGAACTTACTATAACAATCATTGTACTCATGTGAACTAATCTGCTGAGTGTTACACATGTTATCTTCCCTTGTGTGTTGTGACTGCCGCATTCGTGTGGACTATTCCGCCGGAAGCTGCACATGTCTTGTTGTATTATTTGTTACTAGCAGAGTTGGGACTTCTCCCAATCGACTTGGGATTCACTCCCACCCTCTCCCTCTACGGTGAAAGAACCATTGACACAAGTAATACTTAGACTCACCAGGCACATGAACCTCACTTCTCAAAGACAAACCAGACCACTCTCTTTTGCTTACAAGCAAGAGTTAAGGCAAATCCTTAAGATAATGGCAACCGGGCCATCGTACCGGATGGGACTCCCACACCAAATGGTGTGAGGTCTAGTTGGGACTTCATACTGGGGTGATCCCCTAAATGTTGGCGGATCCAACACCCTCAACATAGGGGTAAGATCAAGTACTTGTACCAATGATTACATTAGTAGCCTTATTCCATTGTTATTTATCATTTATGAAAGTTTCATGAAGTTTTGGGCAATGCCCTAAGTCCTAGCTCTGAAAAAGTGGCATAGAATCTGGGGTCGCTGGCTGAAAAAGTCCACAGTCACTGGCATGCCTTATTGTGGGAGCAACTAGAAGGTCTTAGTCACATGCATGGCTTTCCAGGGAGCAGTTGAGGGTCCAAATCAATGAAATGTAAAGTTGTCTCAGGGGTTGGTCACCTAGAAGAGTTGGTTGGCTCCTGAAGGTTTTTTAGCATGTGTGAAAGGTCAAAATGGTTTTGTCTTTTCAATTCCACTTCCTTAACTATACATGGGGAGTTGAATCACATCATAGTATCCTCTCGTCGCATGTTTACCCCAATGGATCAGTTAACTTGGGTAAATGTGGGAGGAGGGTATTACACTGTCAGACTCTATCGTGAATAATCAAATAGTTGCTTATTGGCATGTCCATGACTTGAATATTACAGGTTGTCCTAATTTAAGGATGTGCATACAAAACTAATGTGACATATGTAATCCCAGCAATTGTTATTTGCTGAGAAATATTATAAGCCACCATTTTCTTGGGTCTCTCTTAAGAACATGTTGTGGCCGCTGCAACAACCCCTCCAAAATTTTCCAACTCTTCTAAATTTTGGAGCCCCTTCACCTTTTTCGCAGCTACCGCCCATCCTTAGAGTCTATTCGGAAGCTGAGAAACCCGAGAAAAGTCTAGAAAAGCCTCATGTCTATTTCATAATCCAAACCAAGGCCATTATAGTCACCAAGTCACAACTCCATTCTCTTTTGAGACCCATGCGACCTAGCCAAATAGATGGGTCACATAGGTCGCAAAGTTCGCACAGGTCAAACAGGTCGCACAAGTCGCACAGGTCGCACAAGTCACAAAGGTCGCACAAGTCGCACAGGTCACACAGGTCACACAAGTTGCATAGGTTGCAAAGGTCACACAGGTCCCAAAGGTCGCACAGGTTGCACAGGTCGCACAGGTTGCACAGGTCGCAAAGGTCACAAACGTCACAAAGGTCATGTTAGCACTTGAGATTTCACCCTAGGCTGAGGAAGGTAAACCTTCAAGGCAACATCAAACCATTTCACCTCGTAGCTAGCCCTACGGGGTATGAGAAGGCTCTCTCCGGTCAAACTCGGTAGATCTTTCAATAGGATGAGCTGACCCAATTAGGAACACTGATATTAGGCTAGTAAACTGATAAGGGGGGTTGATTTAAAGTTTTTGGTGTTTTTGGTGGCAATTGGAGGGAGTGCGATTCAGGGTGCGGGGATTGAGCTCAGTTTTTGCAGGTGGGTCTTTGGGGCAAGGTAGGAGTTTGTGCTGATGCCTTTAGCTGAGATGGATGATCGAGGAAGAAAAATGAGAAGCTAAAGAGGGCAAACAATGACTTTGAATCCTCTCTAGACAGTGGAAAACATAAACATTAAACAAATTTGAAAGCTAAGCATGGCAAGCATGAATTCAAACTTTATCACTTCATTTGTTTAATAAGCTGCAGTAAAGAAAGAGATGGAACACATAAACACACTTACAATTACAATAAGAGAACACACCATCAACACAAGAGTCCACAAGAATCCCAATGATGTCTGCAAAACCCTGGTCTTACTTTTCCTCAAATTGCAGAGATACAAGTAAAATATACAATAGGAGCTTCTCCCTCAAGAGTCCAACCATGAAAATGAGCAAGAGAAGGCATAATATAGATGATCTAACTCCTTTCCCCACCTCTAGGGGTCGAGCTCAACTTCCTAGGAGCTGTTTCAACTAATTCTAAACTGAGCACTAGATAATAGGCAGTCAAAACAACTTGCCTCTAAAACTTAGGTAATCTATCCATGCATTAAATATTCACTATTTACATCAAAGAAACTTCTAGAAGTGTCAAAGGAGAGTAAATGTGTCCAAGTGCTATGAAAATTACACAAAAATCCATCATTTACATGCCTCAAAAGTCAACCAAAGTAAAAACAGTGTTTTGCTGGCCGAACTGGTCAAAACAGTGAAATTTCCCTGAGTGGTCGCGCCCCTCACTTTGACTGGTCGCGTACATTGACAGCTCTGTTTGAGGGCCTTTCCGGTGTCTAAATCAGGTGCAAGATAGCTCGTTGGAAAGGTCTGCGAGTCTACTTTCAAACCCCACTGGAATTTCTGAATTTGGAGTTGATTTGACCCCTCAAAAGTCATTTCTCCCAAGACAGCTTTCTGCAACTCAAAATAGGGGAAGAAAGTCAAAATTTGCATGTATTTTGAGCTTTTGGAAGCCCAAATCTCCATAAAATCTGAAACCCATCCATAGGCAAGTGTATTTTTGCATGAAAATTCCAAAAATGCAAAGTTTTCCCCGTTTTGAGTTGCCCCCATGTATGGTCGCGCGCGGGGTGAGACCAGTCAAATGGTCAAAACCTGTAAAATTCCCAAAAATGCCAAAAATGCCTCAAAACTCTCAAAATTTCTTGGGCTCCTCTCTTTTATGATGACCACCTTTGCCTCCCCTACGAGGCCTCCGCTGTACCTCAACCTCTGTGGAAGAAGACCGGTCATCACCTTGCCCATAGGTTTCAGTGGTTGACATGGTGCTTTTGAGCAAAGTGGAGAAAATAGATAAAGTGAACTACTGCCCTTGCCTGCAAAAATGCTGAGAAGTATGCTGATTTCAAGGGGAAAAAATCATAAGGGAAATGTTAGGGGAGGGATTTTTAATAAGGAAAGAGAAACATATAAAAATAGGGAATTTCTAAGGGACAATTCACAAACTGTCAAACATACAATCTCATCTTAATCACCGGGAAATCATTTGCAAAGAAATGTTTTTATTAGGGAAACATGGATGATAATAACCAAGAGAAAGGATATACATGCTCAACAGGGGGTAAGGGACAGCATGTATAACAGGGGTATGGGGCAACATAGATCACTAGCATCAACAACTTGCTCTTTGATTTTGTCTTTTGACTGTACATTATAAGGCATACTCTGTTTTTCAAGGGATTCATGTACATTTGATGCTAAGGGAAACAAGGGATTCTTTTACATTTGTCATAAGGGAAAAGGGATCTTAATTGAACAGGATTTTAGGGAAGGGGTAGAGAGGAAAACATGGCTTAGTTTTGGGGAGACACAACAATATTCTTTTGCAAACAATATTTACAGCAATATGTCCATTTTATACATATACACAGCTGCATTTTTCTTGTTTTTGCTATGGATATGCAACAGCAGTGTGTCTTCTATTTTCCAATGACTATGCACAGCAACATCTTTTTTTTATTTGGTCATTTTGCCATATTATTGCTCTTTTCTCTTTTTACATAACATTTTTTATCCTTGCTGTTGTTCATTTATTTTCCTTGCTGTGTGGAGGGTATTAGGGTTTGAGTAGAATACATGAAAGGGCATTAGGGTTTTGTAAAGGGATTTGGGGGAGGGATAGGGTTTTAGGAATTTTGGGATGAGATATTTAGTATTTATTGCAAATGAGATAAGATATAAACATATTATGACATTTGTGAATTTAATAGGAAACAAGGAGGGAATAAATAGGGATTTAAAGCCTTGAAAAAACATCAACCCTAGCATAATGCCTACATGAACAAGCAATCACCCAAATCCATTTCTCCTTACATTTCTTGGTGATAATCATATATATGCAAGCCCATCATTTCATGTTTCAAGCATTCAAACGCACTAGAAGACCCTACCTCGATCAGTTGAGCAAGCAAGAGGGCGATTTAGTCGATTTGGAGTGGTTCTGTAGAAGACAGCTTGAGTGGTCGCGCCCCTGCTTTGAGTGGTCGCGCCCTGCCTGAGTGGTCGCGCCCTTTAGAAAAATACACTGCAGAGGGGTCGATGAGTGGTCGCGCCCTACCCAACTGGTCGCACACTGAGCCTGAGTGGTCGCGCCCCTCAGAATGACTCCAACTTTCTGCAAATCGCCTCTTTTGACCTCTCACTCGTTTTTGCAAGCTCTCAAATGCATAATGAGGCTGTTTAGAGGGAAATTTACTCTTTATAGGCCCAATTTGAAAAAATTAACTTACCAAACCCACTTTCTAATGTTTTTGTTTTGACATTCACTTTTAACACTGTTTTGAGTTCACTTTGTCCTGAATTTGATCTTTCGAGTGCTTTAACTCCGTTCTTTTTGCAGGTTGACCATCTGATGGACTCTGGCGAGGAGACCAGGGTTATTGCCGGCATTTTGAAGAATTTTGAAAATTTCCTTATTTTTTGCAAAATTGACATGACCTTGGCTTTAAAAACATGGTTTTTAAATCCAAGGTATAAATGAGCTGTACCCGATGAAAATATCCATGAAACATATTTACATACCTCCTTCCGGCTTGCTGGGGACCCATGGACCTCTGACTCATGATCTTGCAATGACATTTGACCGAAACCCTAGACCTAAGACTTTGGACTTCAAGACAAAACGAAACAAGCGTGACACAAGTTCATTAACTAATATGACCTGACCCAGCAAAGCCAAGAAGGGAACAAGGACCAGCTCCTCCATCAGTTTTATGGCATGCCTAATGGAATGCAAAACTGACATCGATGAGACACCTACTTATGCATATGCAAAGAGTTTTTTGATCACTGATGGAGGGCATCATGACCGACACTAACATTGGCTCCAATGGGGATGGTAGCTCCTTGGAGGTGCCAAGAACCTTAGACCTCTGGGAGAGCAGACCAGTGCTTGCAATCATTGGGCGATGGAGTCATTATTTACACCTTTGACACAAAACTTTGACACATTTATTGAATGAAACTTGACTGAAAACTGACTGAAACTTAACTGAAGCTTGACTCAAACCGACTCAATGGCAAACTGAAATAACTTGAAAAAACTCACTCAATAGACCAAACACAAATGACTCATGACTGACTTAACTAAAACAAGAACTTACAAAGCTTATGGAAGGGCAGCAGTCCATCAAGATGTGAAATCATGATGACAACCACCTGTGTTGCTTACAAGACAATATACATCAAACTATATCAAAATGCCAATGCAACCAATCAAGCAGATGCCTTCTTGATTGATTCTTCTTATCAGATCTTCTGGTCAACAGTAGATACTAGTAACTGGGCATCCAAAAACATAGCTGACCATGATCTCCTTCCTCACTGAACACTGCAATAAACACTATCACTGCTGGCTGCAACAAACTTGCTAGAGGATCGTGAAAAACATGAAGAGTTGCCACTGCCACCTCCTGCTGAAAGAACAAGGTGTGTTTTGTTTCAATATCTGATCTGCCTTCCTCATGTGCTTCGGTGAAAGTATGCTCATGGGCTTCAAAAAACTCTGAATAGGTAGATGAGAAGATCTCCTCTTGTAAAAACATTTCAGCACATGAAACATATGAAGAATCTGAAAGGTAATCCTGTATGCTATGATCTTCGGTAGTCAAAATGTGTTGTAGGTCATTCTTAAACAAAAAACAATCTTCGAGATTATCAAACATGACAGCCTTATTATCTTTGTGAAAGAAAAAATTATCTTTTTGCTGGTCTACAAAACTGATTATAAGACAGTCATCTTTTTCAAAAGAGGAAGAAGTTTCTCCAACACTTTCCTGACTAGGTGTGCATTGCAAATCTGTTGTAGCTTGGGCTGTAACAGGACCTTTCAAGAGCTGATCTATCTCCTCTTCAGAAAAAGGAGACAATGCCTTTTGTTTTTTTCTGCTTAAACAGTAATTATGTTCATATGATACGGCACTCAAACTATCATTTATTACTGAGCTATTGAAAGGAGATTCATCACTTACTTGCACAAAGATCTCACCTTGCTATTCATGAACATCTGAATCCAAAACTCTGTCTATGATCTCAACAGTAGAGCTCTCTTTTATGGGCTTCAGCACAAGGTATTCTTGGTCACCATGATCTGAATTTTGATCTGAAATAGCTGAGTTGACTGCATTACATTCTAAAATTGAATCTTGGCTATCTTGCACGCTGTCTTCTTCTGTAGGCAGATCTAAAACAAGCTCTTCTCTTTCATCAATTACAGCCATATGGCCATCTTCAACCTGCTGATCTTGACAAGTATCCTCTAAGATTTCTATGTGCTGCTAAAACGGCTTTTCATACAGGGCTTCCATGATCTCTTCATCCATAAAATTATCATCTTCATAAAACTTCTCAAGGCTTTCAATAAAACTATAGGCATGCTTGCAACAGTCTTGAACTAAATTTAATGATGGATAAGAGTCCTTATATCTTTCAATGAACATAGCATGAAAATCCTTTAAACAGTAAATACAAGCAGGTGGCAAACTTTCATACCATGATTGGGCTTTACCTTCCAGAGTGGCCAAGAATATCTTCATCAAGCAATCTTCAGGAAAATCGACCTTGAATTTGCGAATATGCATATGAAATCTAACTAAATGTAAAGCGGCATCCTTCTTACCATCATCATTAAATATAGGCAGATTCCTTGACCAATCTACCTTCAGAATTTTATTTGGAAAACCGGGGATGTGATATCGGCTCAAGGGAGCATATCTTCTTGCGATCTGATCCATCTTACAGCTACTGATCTCTCTGAAGTGAAGTCACCATGAAGCATTGATCTCTGGAGTTTTCAGTCGAGTCGCCAGTGAATGATTTCAGCCTTTCAAGTGTCTGATCGTTGTTCACCATCAACAATCAGATCTGAACTTGATACATGTACTGGGGTAAAATGCAAATGAAGTGCTATATTCACAAGCTCACGAAGATTGACTGAAGCAGCGTTTATCTACTAACATTGATGTAAAACAAGAGCGTTTTCGAAGGCTACCTGGCGTATCTTCAGGCTCCGTCTAAGACTTATGAAACAAACACATCAATACAAACAAGTTTGTTCTCCCCAGTATGGTCGCCAGTATGTTAGCACTTGAGATTTCACCCTAGGCTGAGGAAGGTAAACCTTCAAGGCAACATCAAACCATTTCACCTCGTAGCTAGCCCTACGAGGTATGAGAAGGCTCTCTCCGGTCAAACTTGGTAGATCTTTCAATAGGATGAGCTGACCCAATTAGGAACACTGATATTAGGCTAGTAAACTGATAAGGGGGGTTGATTTAAAGTTTTTGGTGTTTTTGGTGGCAATTGGAGGGAGTGCGATTCAGGGTGCGGGGATTGAGCTCAGACAAGCTAAAGAGGGAAAACAATGACTTTGAATCCTCTCTAGACAGTGGAAAACATAAACATTAAACAAATTTAAAAGCTGAGCATGGCAAGCATGAATTCAAACTTGATCACTTCATTTGTTTAATAAGCTGCAGTAAAGAAAGAGATGGAACACATAAACACACTTACAATTACAATAAGAGAACACACCATCAACACAAGAGTCCACAAGAATCCCAATGATGTCTGCAAAACCCTTGTCTTCCTTTTCCTCAAATTGCAGAGATACAAGTAAAATATACAATAGGAGCTTCTCCCTCAAGAGTCCAACCATGAAAATGAGCAAGATAAGGCATAATATAGATGATCTAACTCCTTTCGCCACCTCTAGGGGTCAAGCTCAGCTTCCTAGGAGCTGTTTCAACTAATTCTAAACTGAGCACTAGATAATAGGCAGTCAAAACAACTTGCCTCTAAAACTTAGGTAATCTATCCATGCATTAAATATTCACTATTTACATCAAAGAAACTTCTAGAAGTGTCAAAGGAGAGTAAATGTGTCCAAGTGCTATGAAAATTACACAAAAATCCATCATTTACATGCCTCAAAAGTCAACCAAAGTAAAAACAGTGTTTTGCTGGCCGAACTGGTCAAAACAGTGAAATTTCCCTGAATGGTCGCGCCCCTCACTTTGACTGGTCGCGCGCATTGATAGCTCTGTTTGAGGGCCTTCCCGGTGTTCAAATCAGGTGAAAGATAGCTCGTTGGAAAGGTCTGCGAGTCTACTTTCCAACCCCACTGGAATTTCTGAATTTGGAGTTGATTTGACCCCTCAAACGTCATTTCTCCCAAGACAGCTTTCTGCAACTCAAAATAGGGGCAGAAAGTCAAAATTTGCATGTATTTTGAGCTTTTGGAAGCCCAAATCTCCATAAAATCTGAAACCCATCCATAGGCAAGTGTATTTTTGCATGAAAATTCCAAAAATGCAAAGTTTTCCCCGTTCTGAGTTGCCCCCATGTATGGTCGCGCGCGGGGTGAGACCAGTCAAATGGTCAAAACCTGTAAAATTCCCAAAAATGCCAAAAATGCCTCAAAACTCTCAAAATTTCTTGGGCTCCTCTCTTTTATGATGACCACCTTTGCCTCCCCTACGAGGCCTCCTCTGTACCTCAACCTCTGTGGAAGAAGACCGGTCATCACCTTGCCCATAGGTTTCAGTGGTTGACATGGTGCTTTTGAGCAAAGTGGAGAAAATAGATAAAGTGAACTGCTGCCCTTGCCTGCAAAAATGCTGAGAAGTATGCTGATTTCAAGGGGAAAAAATCATAAGGGAAATGTTAGGGGAGGGATTTTTAATAAGGAAAGAGAAACATATAAAAATAGGGAATTTCTAAGGGACAATTCACAAACTGTCAAACATACAATCTCATCTTAATCACCGGGAAATCATTTGCAAAGAAATGTTTTTATTAGGGAAACATGGATGATAATAACCAAGAGAAAGGATATACATGCTCAACAGGGGGTAAGGGACAGCATGTATAACAGGGGTATGGGGCAGCATAGATCACTAGCATCAACAACTTGCTCTTTGATTTTGTCTTTTGACTGTACATTATAAGGCATACTTTGTTTTTCAAGGGATTCATGTACATTTGATGCTAAGGGAAACAAGGGATTCTTTTACATTTGTCATAAGGGAAAAGGGATCTTAATTGAACAGGATTTTAGGGAAGGGGTAGAGAGGAAAACAGGGCTTAGTTTTGGGGAGACACAACAATATTCTTTTGCAAACAATATTTACAACAATATGTCCATTTTATACATATACACAGCTGCATTTTTCTTGTTTTTGCTATGGATAAGCAACAACAGTGTGTCTTCTATTTTCCAATGACTATGCACAGCAACATCTTTTTTTTATTTGGTCATTTTGCCATATTATTGCTCTTTTCTCTTTTTACATAACATTTTTTATCCTTGCTGTTGTTCATTTATTTTCCTTGCCGTGTGGAGGGTATTAGGGTTTGGGTAGAATACATGAAAGGGCATTAGGGTTTTGTAAAGGGATTTGGGGGAGGGATAGGGTTTTAGGAATTTTGGGATGAGAGATTTAGTATTTATTGCAAATGAGATAATATATAAACATATTATGACATTTGTGAATTTAATAGGAAACGAGGGAATAAATAGGGATTTAAAGCCTTGAAAAAACATCAACCCTAGCATAATGCCTACATGAACAAGCAATCACCCAAATCCATTTCTCCTTACATTTCTTGGTGATAATCATATATATGCAAGCCCATCATTTCATGTTTCAAGCATTCAAACGCACTAGAAGACCCTACCTCGATCAGTTGAGCAAGCAAGAGGGCGATTTAGTCGATTTGGAGTGGTTCTGTAGAAGACAGCTTGAGTGGTCGCGCCCCTGCTCTGAGTGGTCGCGCCCTGCCTGAGTGGTCGCGCCCTTTAGAAAAATACACTGCAGAGGGGTCGATGAGTGGTCGCGCCCTACCCAACTGGTCGCGCACTGAGCCTGAGTGGTCGCGCCCCTCAGAATGACTCCAACTTTCTGCAAATCGCCTCTTTTGACCTCTCACTCGTTTTTGCAAGCTCTCAAATGCATAATGAGGCTGTTTAGAGGGAAATTTACTCTTTATAGGCCCAATTTGGAAAAATTAACTTACCAAACCCACTTTCTAATGTTTTTGTTTTGACATTCACTTTTAACACTGTTTTGAGTTCACTTTGTCCTGAATTTGATCTTTTGAGTGCTTTAACTCCGTTCTTTTTGCAGGTTGACCATCTGATGGACTCTGGCGAGGAGATCAGGGTTATTGCCGGCATTTTGAAGAATTTTGAAAATTTCCTTATTTTTTGCAAAATTGACATGACCTTGGCTTTAAAAACATGGTTTTTAAATCCAAGGTATAAATGAGCTGTACCTGATGAAAATATCCATGAAACATATTTACATACCTCCTTCCGGCTTGTTGGGGACCCATGGACCTCTGACTCATGATCTTGCAATGACATTTGACCGAAACCCTAGACCTAAGACTTTGGACTTCAAGACAAAACGAAACAAGCGTGACACAAGTTCATTAACTGATATGACCTGATCCAACAAAGCCAAGAAGGGAACAAGGACCAGCTCCTCCATCAGTTTTATGGCATGCCTAATGGAATGCAAAACTGACATCGATGAGACACCTACTTATGCATATGCAAAGAGTTTTTTGATCACTGATGGAGGGCATCATGACCGACACTAACATTGGCTCCAATGGGGATGGTAGCTCCTTGGAGGTGCCAAGAACCTTAGACCTCTGGGAGAGCAGACCAGTGCTTGCAATCATTGGACGATGGAGTCATTATTTACACCTTTGACACAAAACTTTGACACATTTATTGAATGAAACTTGACTGAAAACTGACTGAAACTTAACTGAAGCTTGACTCAAACCGACTCGATGGCAAACTGAAATAACTTGAAAAAACTCACTCAATAGACCAAACACAAATGACTCATGACTGACTTAACTAAAACAAGAACTTACAAAGATTATGGAAGGGCAGCAGTCCATCAAGATGTGAAATCATGATGACAACCACCTGTGTTGCTTACAAGACAATATACATCAAACTATATCAAAATGCCAATGCAACCAATCAAGCAGATGCCTTCTTGATTGATTCTTCTTATCAGATCTTCTGGTCAACAGTAGATACTGGTAACTGGGCATCCAAAAACATAGCTGACCATGATCTCCTTCCTCACTGAACACTGCAATAAACACTATCACTGCTGGCTGCAACAAACTTGCTAGAGGATCGTGAAAAACATGAAGAGTTGCCACTGCCACCTCCTACTGAAAGAACAAGGTGTGTTTTGTTTCAATATCTGATCTGCCTTCCTCATGTGCTTCGGTGAAAGTATGCTCATGGGCTTAAAAAAACTCTGAATAGGTAGATGAGCAGATCTCCTCTTGTAAAAACATTTCAGCACATGAAACATATGAAGAATCTGAAAGGTAATCATGTATGCTATGATCTTCGGTAGTCAAAATGTGTTGTAGGTCATTCTTAAACAAAAAACAATCTTCGAGATTATCAAACATGACAGCCTTATTATCTTTGTGAAAGAAAAAATTATCTTTTTGCTGGTCTACAAAACTGATTATAAGACAGTCATCTTTTTCAAAAGAGGAAGAAGTTTCTCCAACACTTTCCTAACTAGGTGTGCATTGCAAATCTGCTGTAGCTTGGGCTGTAACAGGACCTTTCAAGAGCTGATCTATCTCCTCTTCAGACAAAGGAGACAATGCCTTTTGTTTTCTTCTGCTTAAACAGTAATTATGTTCATATGATAGGGCACTCAAACTATCATTTATTACTGAGCTATTGAAAGGAGAATCATCACTTACTTGCACAAAGATCTCACCTTGCTATTCATGAACATCTGAATCCAAAACTCTGTCTATGATCTCAACAGTAGAGCTCTCTTTGATGGGCTTCGGCACAAGGTATTCTTGGTCACCATGATCTGAATTTTGATCTGAAATAGCTGAGTTGACTGCATTACATTCTAAAATTGAATCTTGGCTATCTTGCACGCTGTCTTCTTCTGTAGGCAGATCTAAAACAAGCTCTTCTCTTTCATCAATTACAGCCATATGGCCATCTTCAACCTGCTGATCTTGACAAGTATCCTCTAAGATTTCTATGTGCTACTGAAACGGCTTTTCATACAGGGCTTCCATGATCTCTTCAGCCATAAAATTATCATCTTCATAAAACTTCTCAAGGTTTTCAATAAAACTATAGGCATGCTTGCAACAGTCTTGAACTAAATTTAATGATGGATAGGAGTCCTTATATCTTTTAATGAACATAGCATGAAAATCCTTTAAACAGTAAATACAAGCAGGTGGCAAACTTTCATACCATGATTGGGCTTTACCTTCCAGAGTGGCCAAGAATATCTTCATCAAGCAATCTTCAGGAAAATCGACCTTGAATTTGCGAATATGCATATGAAATCTAACTAAATGTAAAGCGTCATCCTTCTTACCATCATCATTAAATATAGGCAGATTCCTTGACCAATCTACCTTCGGAATTTTATTTGGAAAACCGGGGATGTGATCTCGGCTCAAGGGAGCATA
Source organism: Pinus tabuliformis (assembly GCA_031772625.1). Taxonomy (NCBI): domain Eukaryota; kingdom Viridiplantae; phylum Streptophyta; class Pinopsida; order Pinales; family Pinaceae; genus Pinus; species Pinus tabuliformis. Next base: position 891,677,147 of record CM062811.1, read on the forward strand.
TCTTCTTGCGATCTGATCCATCTTACAGCTACTGATCTCTCTGAAGTGAAGTCACCATGAAGCATTGATCTCTGGAGTTTTCAGTGGAGTCGCCAGTGAATGATTTCAGCCTTTCAAGTGTCTGATCGTTGTTCACCATCAACAATCAGATCTGAACTTGATACATGTACTGGGGTAAAATGCAAATGAAGTGCTATATTCACAAGCTCACGAAGATTGACTGAAGCAGCGTTTATCTACTAACGCTGATGTAAAACAATAGCGTTTTCGAAGGCTACCTGGCGTATCTTCAGGCTCCATCTAAGACTTATGAAACAAGCACATCAATACAAACAAGTTTGTTCTCCCCAGTATGGTCGCCAGTATGTTAGCACTTGAGATTTCACCCTAGGATGAGGAAGGTAAACCTTCAAGGCAACATCAAACCATTTCACCTCGTAGCTAGCCCTACGGGGTATGAGAAGGCTCTCTTCGGTCAAACTCGGTAGATCTTTCAATAGGATGAGCTGACCCAATTAGGAACACTGATATTAGGCTAGTAAACTGATAAGGGGGGTTGATTTAAAGTTTTTGGTGTTTTTGGTGGCAATTGGAGGGAGTGCGATTCAGGGTGCGGGGATTGAGCTCAGACAAGCTAAAGAGGGCAAACAATGACTTTGAATCCTCTCTAGACAGTGGAAAACATAAAGATTAAACAAATTTGAAAGCTGAGCATGGCAAGCATGAATTCAAACTTGATCACTTCATTTGTTTAATAAGCTGCAGTAAAGAAAGAGATGGAACACATAAACACACTTACAATTACAATAAGAGAACACACCATCAACACAAGAGTCCACAAGAATCCCAATGATGTCTGCAAAACCCTTGTCTTCCTTTTCCTCAAATTGCAGAGATACAAGTAAAATATACAATAGGAGCTTCTCCCTCAAGAGTCCAACCATTAAAATGAGCAAGATAAGGCATAATATAGATTATCTAACTCCTTTCCCCACCTCTAGGGGTCGAGCTCAGCTTCCTAGGAGCTGTTTCAACTAATTCTAAACTGAGCACTAGATAATAGGCAGTCAAAACAACTTGCCTCTAAAACTTAGGTAATCTATCCATGCATTAAATATTCTCTATTTACATCAAAGAAACTTCTAGAAGTGTCAAAGGAGAGTAAATGTGTCCAAGTGCTATGAAAATTACACAAAAATCCATCATTTACATGCCTCAAAAGTCAACCAAAGTAAAAACAGTGTTTTGCTGGCCGAACTGGTCAAAACAGTGAAATTTCCCTGAATGGTCGCGCCCCTCACTTTGACTGGTCGCGCGCATTGACAGCTCTGTTTGAGGGCCTTCCCGGTGTTCAAATCAGGTGCAAGATAGCGCGTTGGAAAGGTCTGCGAGTCTACTTTCCAACCCCACTGGAATTTCTGAATTTGGAGTTGATTTGACCCCTCAAAAGTCATTTCTCCCAAGACAGCTTTCTGCAACTCAAAATAGGGGCAGAAAGTCAAAATTTGCATGTATTTTGAGCTTTTGGAAGCCCAAATCTCCATAAAATCTGAAACCCATCCATAGGCAAGTGTATTTTTGCATGAAAATTCCAAAAATGCAAAGTTTTCCCCGTTCTGAGTTGCCCCCATGTATGGTCGCGCGCGGGGTGAGACCAGTCAAATGGTCAAAACCTGTAAAATTCCCAAAAATGCCAAAAATGCCTCAAAACTCTCAAAATTTCTTGGGCTCCTCTCTTTTATGATGACCACCTTTGCCTCCCCTACGAGGCCTCCGCTGTACCTCAACCTCTGTGGAAGAAGACCGGTCATCACCTTGCCCATAGTTTTCAGTGGTTGACATGGTGCTTTTGAGCAAAGTGGAGAAAATAGATAAAGTGAACTGCTGCCCTTGCCTGCAAAAATGCTGAGAAGTATGCTGATTTCAAGGGGAAAAAATCATAAGGGAAATGTTAGGGGAGGGATTTTTAATAAGGAAAGAGAAACATATAAAAATAGGGAATTTCTAAGGGACAATTCACAAACTGTCAAACATACAATCTCATCTTAATCACCGGGAAATCATTTGCAAAGAAATGTTTTTATTAGGGAAACATGGATGATAATAACCAAGAGAAAGGATATACATGCTCAACAGGGGGTAAGGGACAGCATGTATAACAGGGGTATGGGGCAGCATAGATCACTAGCATCAACAACTTGCTCTTTGATTTTGTCTTTTGACTGTACATTATAAGGCATACTCTGTTTTTCAAGGGATTCATGTACATTTGATGCTAAGGGAAACAAGGGATTCTTTTACATTTGTCATAAGGGAAAAGGGATCTTAATTGAACAGGATTTTAGGGAAGGGGTAGAGAGGAAAACAGGGCTTAGTTTTGGGGAGACACAACAATATTCTTTTGCAAACAATATTTACAGCAATATGTCCATTTTATACATATACACAGCTGCATTTTTCTTGTTTTTGCTATGGATATGCAACAGCAGTGTGTCTTCTATTTTCCAATGACTATGCACAGCAACATCTTTTTTTTATTTGGTCATTTTGCCATATTATTGCTCTTTTCTCTTTTTACATAACATTTTTTATCCTTGCTGTTGTTCATTTATTTTCCTTGCCGTGTGGAGGGTATTAGGGTTTGGGTAGAATACATGAAAGGGCATTAGGGTTTTGTAAAGGGATTTGGGGGAGGGATAGGGTTTTAGGAATTTTGGGATGAGAGATTTAGTATTTATTGCAAATGAGATAAGATATAAACATATTATGACATTTGTGAATTTAATAGGAAACAAGGAGGGAATAAATAGGGATTTAAAGCCTTGAAAAAACATCAACCCTAGCATAATGCCTACATGAACAAGCAATCACCCAAATCCATTTCTCCTTACATTTCTTGGTGATAATCATATATATGCAAGCCCATCATTTCATGTTTCAAGCATTCAAACGCACTAGAAGACCCTACCTCGATCAGTTGAGCAAGCAAGAGGGCGATTTAGTCGATTTGGAGTGGTTCTGTAGAAGACAGCTTGAGTGGTCGCGCCCTGCCTGAGTGGTCGCGCCCTTTAGAAAAATACACTGCAGAGGGGTCACTGAGTGGTCGCGCCCTACCCAACTGGTCGCGCACTGAGCCTGAGTGGTCGCGCCCCTCAGAATGACTCCAACTTTCTGCAAATCGCCTCTTTTGACCTCTCACTCGTTTTTGCAAGCTCTCAAATGCATAATGAGGCTGTTTAGAGGGAAATTTACTCTTTATAGGCCCAATTTGAAAAAATTAACTTACCAAACCCACTTTCTAATGTTTTTGTTTTGACATTCACTTTTAACACTGTTTTGAGTTCACTTTGTCCTGAATTTGATCTTTTGAGTGCTTTAACTCCGTTCTTTTTGCAGGTTGACCATCTGATGGACTCTGGCGAGGAGACCAGGGTTATTGCCGACATTTTGAAGAATTTTGAAAATTTCCTTATTTTTTGCAAAATTGACATGACCTTGGCTTTAAAAACATGGTTTTTAAATCCAAGGTATAAATGAGCTGTACCTGATGAAAATATCCATGAAACTTATTTACATACCTCCTTCCGGCTTGCTGGGGACCCATGGACCTCTGACTCATGATCTTGCAATGACATTTGACCGAAACCCTAGACCTAAGACTTTGGACTTCAAGACAAAACGAAACAAGCGTGACACAAGTTCATTAACTGATATGACCTGATCCAGCAAAGCCAAGAAGGGAACAAGGACCAGCTCCTCCATCAGTTTTATGGCATGCCTAATGGAATGCAAAACTGACATCGATGAGACACCTACTTATGCATATGCAAAGAGTTTTTTGATCACTGATGGAGGGCATCATGACCGACACTAACAGGTCACACAAGTCGCACAGGTCGCACAAGTCACTAAGGTCACATAGGTCACATAGGTTGCACAGGTCACTAAGGTCGCAGAGGTCACACAGGTCGCAAAGGTCACAAAGGTCGCATAGGTCGCACAGGTCACAAAGGTCGCAAAGATGGCACAAGTCACAAAGGTCGCATAGGTTGCACAGGCCGCAAAGGTCGCAAATGTCACAAAGGTCGCATAGGTTGCATAGGGCGCAAAGGTCGCATAGGTTGCATAGGGCGCAGAGGTCGCATAGGTCGCACAGGTCACACAGTTTGCACAGGTCTCAAAGGTCACATAGGTCGTACAGGTCGCATAGGTTGCACAAGTCGCATAGGTCACACAGGTCGCACAGGTCGCAAAGGTCGCAAAGGTCGCACAGGTCACACAGGTCGCATAGGTTGCACAGATAGCACAGGTCGCATAGGTCACATGGGTCGCATGAGTCACAAAGGTCACACACTAACCTATATCAAGCCCTGAGACCCATGCGACCCCACATTCATGACCTAAGACCATAAATATAGGCCTCATCCAGTCATTTACTGAACAGCTTTGCAAATGTTTAAAAACAACACAATGTAACAATGCCCAACATGTACGATGAGGATGAAAAGGAGCATGAAAGGTGATATAACAATGATAATCTAACCACTCAAGGAAAGAAACGATTGATGCCACCTTCGTGCCAAGGAACGTATCAATGCACAGATTTGTGACCATGAAATTGCAAGAGATGTCAAGGATAAGAATTTTGGCTCGTTATTAATTGTGATATTTATATCTTATATTTCATCAAAGTACAATTTTTCTTAATGATTAATTTATGATTTTGTACATGTGTAGGATTAAAGTGGCGAAGGCAAGTCCCTATCATTTATGCAGACACTTGAGCCCAATTTGTTGCTAAAATGACCCAAGGGATTGATGTTGTGGAAATGCATGATCTTGGTCAACAACAGATATTGAAGTCAAGCTAGCTCCAAGGCAGAAGGAAGGTAGAAAGATATTGGTATATACAGAAGATTTAGATTTTATCATGAAGCTTGCACAACAAGCCAGATGGTCCCTAGCAAGCTTCAAGAACCCCTGAATAAACCCCAAGGCACATCACCAGAGGATTGATGAATGCGAGCGAAGCATAGTGGCAAGAAAACAAGTCGGTTCAAGGACCAAGCATCCGCATCATTGCGACATATGGGAAACAAGCATTCTAGAGTTTCCAATAACCCTCTACATCTTGCCCTCTCTCTCCTTCATCATAATACAAATATCGCCACCATTATATCAGCCACTATGTTAGGACTGATGTGGGCATGTAACAATCATTTTGGCCTGAGAAAGAAGTGGGTAATCTCATGAGTCATGAGGGTAGCCGAAATGTCATGAGGGTAATTGAAAGGTCATGAGGGAAGGCCAAGGGTCACGGTAGGTGAACAGTCACCTCATCTCTATAAATTTTCCCTCACGCCTCATTTACATTGGATTTTTAGCACTTGAGTTGAGGCAGAGATAGATAGTTGATTTATGCTTGAGAGCTAAGTTCACTAAGCTCTTGGTAACTAGTAGAGTGGATCTGGAGTGGGTTTAGGGTTGTGGCACCGGGTGATGGTATGAATAGTCCATGTTCCGCTATTGGGTATTGACCAATTGCATGATATGTATATGAAGTTGTAGCAATATTAATAAGATGTTTTCTTTTACCTTTTGCACTTATTCCCATGCTTACTCATGGTGGTTGTATTAGTTGTCTGGTACCTCACCATATTTGTATGTGTGCTTTCATATACACAAGATGTTATGTACCGATACATAGTGGTTGCATATATGTTTCACTTTCGAATCTATGTTTACTTGTCCATTGCCATGTCAGTAACCTATTGTGAACTACTTTTCCATTAACCTCCGGCATGTTCCTGTTTATTATGTCTGATGGGCTTTTAGCTCACTAATCCCTCTCATCGTTTATCTCTTCTTATCGTTGTTGTGACTTGTTTGCACCTCTTTCTGCAATTTTTCAATCTTTGGCTGATTTTGTTTCACTGCCCGAGGACTTCATTCTTGTCCCACTCTGGCATCGTCTCATTTGATAACCAAGAGCAGAAAACATTCATGGTCGGAGGCGGGCCCACATACCAGATGGATCTCCTATCCCAAACGGTGTGAGGTCTAATTGCGACTTCACACTAGGGAGACTCCTTAGTCATTGGCAATACATTTTGGCCCGTCAACAGACCATTATATGACTAACTCCTCCATAATAATTTTATGATTGTTGTTGCAAAATCTAGTAGGCCTTAGAGAGGGTACCCTACAAGGCTTACTAGATCAAGTGAAAACAATGGGGTAATGGCCCATTGTCACCACATGGAATTTATGGTCTTTTACTAATGGGAGGAGTCTAGGTATAAGGTCACCTATGATGGATATTCTAAATATAAAGGTATAACATATCCAATAGGCTTTCAAGGGGAAGGTTCCACTTAAGTAGAAGATTTCAATCATAAAATGAAGGCAATTCACTTTCCCTAGAGAGGGTGAATTTGTGACATACATAACCTAGGGCTTGATTAGTAGGTTAAGAATTAGGACAACTAATGGTCAAGGGGAGGAGAAAGGGTTTCCCATAAAGTATTTCAACAAGGATAAAGCACATGAAACCCTCAAATAGCCCTAAGTTGAAGCTAAAACCAAACTAGAGTTTAACCTAGGGAAAAGGAAATTATGGACGAGATTGAAATAAATCCCCACCAAAAGGAGTGATTTTGTGGTAACCACTATCCTCTTGATATTTAAACTCTTCAACATTGAAAATTCCTCTTCCTTAGGAATTCACACCAAGCCCTAGCTTCGTTGCTTGCCCTTAAAGGGATCGAATTAGGTCAAGAGAGAGAGAGAGATAAATTTATGGATAAAAGTTGAGTTGATCACCAACAAGGAAGGTTGGTGCCTAGTCCTAGGCTAAATAGAGTCTATGCATTCTTAAAATTGATTTGATCTCGCAAAGGAGTAAGGATATTTTGATGCCCTAACATCAAAATGCTAATTATCACCTTTGTGAGGGATCAAATTTCACTTGGGAGAGCTAACATGAGATAAATAAGGGGATTGTCATTCACATATCATACTATGAGTAATGCATGCAATAATATGACCTAGTTACCATCCAATTGATATTCAACAAAATTAGGGCACACAATTTACACTAAATCACCAATTTATTCCATACATTAGAGATGAAATTATAAATTTTTAATAAACATGGCACTTACAAGACAATATGCATGTACAATCCAATTCTTGATCCAAAGTGACTTCTTCAGAGGTAAGAAGAAATTTTCAAGACAAATTTTGCTCAGTAGATCACATATTTCCACTAGAAAAAGAGGTTGGAATCTCAAAGAGGCTAAATTCACAAGTCTAAGTGATGATGATTTAAAAAAAGTTCCTTTCCTCTATTTATATGAGGAGGCATAATGTCTAATTAGCCCAAAAGCCCATAAATCTCAAGTTAAATTGCAATAGAACCTTGGGTTACAAGGCAACCCAACTAGTTAGACAAACATTCAAGAGAAAATCCCACAAGTGTGAGTTGTGAAGACTAAAATATTGACATCATCCTTGTATTGAGGTCCAGTAGGCATGCGTTGGTGCTTCTAGGTGTGAAAATTGATGTAGAAACATCTAAAATTCATCCTTTGAGGATTGGCCCTCAAATATCTATCAATGGCTCACTGTGGTTCCGAATTCCAGCTTGGGCACCATAAGATGGCTCTCATGGGTCTCCAATTGGCTATAGTGTCAGTCTCTACTCCAACACAGAAGGCTTCCAAGGTGGTGTTGGACATCATATGTCTTAAGGGGTGAGACCATCCTCATCTGGGCCCTGGATAAGATTCCATCACTCTCAAAGTTCTAAGGTCGGTTTGGGGGCTTGTTAGGTCTAGGTGCATTGTCCAAAAAATCATCAAATGCAGGGCAAAGTGACTGAACACTCTAGGTGTTGGAGGTGCCAAAGGGTGTGTATGAAGCTTTATTAATGCATGGAGTCCCATGGCTCTCAACACTTCACCTGTGGGTGTTAATATACTTCTCAAATAGCTTGGGTACCTATTAGTAGGGTTCCCAAAGCTTGGGTTGAGGAACCACATGAAAATTACAACATCAATCTAGTGCAAGCAACCAATCATCATGTACAATAATCATTTTTACATCTAAGTGAATTAAGATTGAATGTAAAGGGCTATTTAAAATTTTGAATAAGGCTTCCCTTCCAAAATTGAGACTTTGAACTCATAATGGTGTTTCCTCCCTAGGTAAGAGTGGCTAAATGACAACCTTATTAGTTGATTTCAACCCCTAATGGGAAGTGTCATTTCTTTAGTCCACCCCTTCAATCAATAGGTACTAGTGAATAATGATGGTACAAAGGCGAGAAAACTTCATGGCTAAGTGTCATGGTTAAAGGGATCAACATGACGGGGATCCACATCCTAAGTGTATAGATCTGAGGAGGGAGTAATCGTGGATGCATGAGTTACCAACTCAATGTTTGTTTTTCCACCTCTTGATCGCCTTTTTCTTTTGCTTGATTTCTCTTTATATTACTTCTCATAACTCAAAGGGTTAGAGCTTGTCTCATATGATTTATGACAGTTGTATTACCCCTTAATGATAAGGTAGTTCAATTCCCATCAGGGTTAGGACATGTAAGGGTTTCGTTTATGATGTATAGGAGCAACATGTGCTCAAGAATCAGGTGATGACCATAATGAGTGAGGTAGAGCTCATGCTAGGATTTTTCCAACATGCCAATGTGTATGCCTCAACCATCTTCTGAATTTTGATATTCTTTCTTTTAATTTTCTTTTGGCCATTATATGCTATTTCATTTTATTTTAGCTGCATCAACCTCCCATGGCAAAGTTCCAGGCCCTACTAGGTATGTGGATGTATGGGTGCCAAATCCCAAAGAACCAATGGTTAATTGAACCCAAATATTGGAGGTGGAAAATGGGCTTGTAATGTAAGATGTAAAGTGGTAAGTATGGAATAAATATAGATGGAACCATTGATAGAATTGGTAGGATTCTCAGGCGACATAATATCCTTGTGTCCTTCAGGCCCCTGAACACCATTCGTTCGTCTCTCAGATCGGTGAAGGATCCCATCAACCCTAAAGATATGAAGGGTGTTTATATGATCCCTTGTTCTTGTGGGACCCTCTATATTGGGGAGACTGTTCGTTCCATTAATCAGAGGATTAGTGAGCACGCAGCGGATCTGAAGCATAGGAGATTTAAGTCTTCCGCTTTGGCTGAACATGCTGAGAAAACCAATCATCATGTTTGTATCGAAGAAGCCAGTGTTATTGATAAGGTTCCGCATTTCCATCATCGAAAATTCAGGGAAGCGCTTGAGATCGAAAAGAGACCAAGCAATCTCAATAGAGAGGATGGTTGGAAAGTCAGTAGGTGTTGGGTCCCAGCCCTCTCTTCCTAGTCGTTTTTTCGTCCTCTTTGGTTTTTGGTGTCTTTTATCGTTATTTTCACTTATTTATTTATTTTATTATTGTTATTATTATTATTTATTTATTTATTTATTTTTTAATCGTGTTTATAACAACCTATTTCTTCGGATGCCTTTCCTATTATTTTTATTGATTATTTTATTTAAGGGTCTCCGTGTAACTAATTTCCTTTCTTTACTGCTTATATTTCTAATCTATCATCCTTTGTTTTTCTTTATTACCTTTATTATTTAAACACAAATTTTTATAATATTTTTAAAATAAAATAAATTGTATACATTACTCTATACATCTAATTTTTCCTTTTTATTTTTATTTTTTATTTATTTATTAATTTTTTAATTTATTTATTTATTTTATTATTATTATTATTATTTTAATTTATTTATTTATTATTATTTTATTTATTATTATTTATTTATTTATTTATTTGTTTATATATTTTATTTTTATTTTGTGTTTTTTTTATTTATTTTATTCATTTATTTAATTTATTGTTATTTAATTTGTTATTATTATTTTTATTTTATTTTTATTCATTTAGTTATTTTTATTCACATTTAACTCTTATTCACATTTAGTTATTTATTTTTATTTATTTATTATTTTATTTTATTTTATTTATTGATTATTATTATTTTATTTTATTTTTATTTTTAGTTATGTGTTTATTTATTTTATTGTTATTTAATTTGTTATTATTATTTTATTTTTATTCATTTAGTTATTTTTATTCACATTTAACTCTTATTCACTTTTAATTTATAGAAGCGGTCCTTTGCAACTAATTTCCTTTTAAAAATAATTGACCTTTAATTTTTAAATATTTATTAATAAATTATTATCACTAATTTAAATGATTTATTGGTCTCCTAGATAACTTATCTCCTGTTTTATTATAAAAAAATGTTTTGATCCCGGTCCATTAGTCAATATTAACGGTTGGTCAAACTAGCCGTTGGAGGCTCTGCTCGGTCTATATAACATGCTAAGCTGGATCTGTTTCTTCAACTTGTCCTGACGATGAACCACACTGGTTGGTTCGAAATGCGTCGACAAATGAGACTCCATGTGATTTTCGCCGAAATCTTTCTCTAACTTGATATGGATCACAGAAACCTAAACTCTATTATAGATGGAACATGTTATCTCAATCAAGGCTTTCTGAGTATTGCCCCTCATATACCCATTGGGTCATTAGGGGAGGTACCGCTAGACTAGGATCGAAGATTAACCCCCCATTTAAGGCGAGTGAACAAGATCACGGTCAAAACCCCTCCTCCTTCCAGGTCACTCCATAATCCATATCAAAAGCCCAACTACAAACAAACATAACTACCCAATTGCAAAATGAATAAATTACCCTTTGATCAAAATCCCACCTTCGTCCATGTGCTCTTATTGAATGCGAGAGAAGGTATATGATTGATGCATGTGGCAGAGATACAATGGTACATTGTCACAGGCCAGTGGCGGTTGTTAAGGGTTGTTAGTTGGGCAACTAGATGTGACGTGTGGGAGAAAAAAATTATCCTATGGGGTCACCCACTTTTGGTGGGTAACATGCATGACATTGGGTCTTGACCCACCGTTAACCAAACAACAATGAGGGATTTTATCCCGTACCTTCATAGAGACGCAGTAAGGAGGAGTTTTAACAAAATTTCTATAATTATTTACAACAAATATTTTATCTTCGAGAGGATCCTCTTCGATATGGTTGTCGAGAAAATGAATTGGAGTAGGTATTTTTGCTTTAAGATTTTTTTTTTAAGTGTTGTTGTTGCTTGAGAGCAATGACCATATCGAGCAATGTAGCATCATCCTTGACGGTGACCATATACTTCCAAATATTAAATAAAGAAGCAATTGAAGAAAAGAGGGTGGAATAATTTACATTCATATGCGAAGTAGTGGCATCTCATATTTTTTTATTATTAGCCTCCCTTGAGGGTTGATTTATACCATTTCAAGCTCTAAAAGTGCTCCTAGTTTCGACCATAATGACTTCAGTTTCATCTTCCCAATCGAGGTTGCAATCATAGGGTTGGTTCTTTCCCAAAAATTATTTTCTGCGCACTCTTCTTAACCTTGCAGGTATTTTCCTCACTACATTCTTCACAGAAGTTACACCATGGTCAAGAAACAAGGGCCTTCATATGATGTTTGTCAATTTAATTGTCTTAAATTGTTACATGAATTATCAACCAAGATCAGGAAACTGACGAAGCGTAAGTGCACTATATGTGTTATAAGCCTTTAATTATTCGAATTGAAACGCATATGATTGAATTCATTATTGAGATTAATACTATGAAATATGAGCACATTCTTATGAAAATGATGTCTAAGCAATAAAACTCAAAAAGAAAACAATCAAACTCTTGATCTAGACAATCAATCTCACACTTGCAAAAAAATAATAAGGCTCAATTCATGGAATTATTCAAATTCTATTGCATATCTATCGATTTGTTTTGTAAGAAACTTTAATTAATACAACACACTCTTTGCATGAACAAATCAAAACAAATCAAAACCTTGCTTGAAAAGAATCACACTCTCTTGAATTTATAAATCAACTATGAATACAAACTGAAAATAAATCCTCTATTTTATAAAACTAAATCCTATTCTAAGTACAAAATCTTATCAATTTCACTACTGCTAGATTCAATCCATATGCCGAAGTTATCATTCAAATCCTGTTACGAAATCTAAGATCAGTACAAAGAAAACATTTTAACAGATGCATCTACTTAATAAAAAACAACTAATGAACTGAGTTAAGCAAAAATTCTAATGAAGAAAATAACAAATAAATTGAAAAAACTGACTACTTGAGGGGCCCTCCACTAGCTAATGGTTGCGAATTGAAATCAACACTGAGCCACGCATTGAAACAAGAAGGATGTCTTTTAATTGAATTGAAAACAAAGTTCTCAATTATCACTATCGCATAACATAAGTCACTGTAAATTATCTGCTACGAGGTCTTTTATAAGTCTGTGTCATAAATTTTCAGAGCTTAAACTTCAATAACAAAATACTACAATTAAACATAAAAGATAATATCACGAGATATGCTCACGATTTTCTATTTGACAAAGCAAATCGTGAGGCGCACATATCATTTCTTTCTCACCTGATTTAGCTAACAGAGTTGACTTTTCCTTTGACTGCATGACTGGAAGCTTCCTTCACTGATCTGGTTCGTGTAGATATGAGGAAATCCTTGTACACATCTTTATCCACCTCCCCATATATTTCTCACTCCAGCTGGCGCTCCGGAACCTAGCAAACCATGAGCTTAGCTGCAGAATCACCCTGTTTCGGTAGCTGAAACAAATATTAGATTAACAATAAGGAACATTATGAATTTATGAAAGACAAGACAAATATATACCTGCCATGCCATTATTCTTGTTATTTGATTCCCATGGAGTGATTATGGTGGTCAAAATTAGGTGAAATGAGTGAAAAAATGTGTCAAAAAGGAAACAACTATGAGGCTCAACATTCCCCCACACGAAGGTCATTGCATGTCCTCATGCAAAAATTCAAAATTGGTAGTCTTTCTCTGTCACTGCACTTTCTCATAAACTTGGGCCAGAACATCCAAGTTTGTCCTTTTTACCTTCTTTCTGGCAACTGTCATTCTGGGCTTCTTCATCAAAATCCTGCATTTTAAACTCATGACCTTTCTTTTGAGAGACTTATTCCTTTCCTTTAATTTCTTGTTCTTTTCATACCATAAACCTAGATGCAACAGAATGTTATCATTTTTGGTTCTTTCAATTTCATTTTGCACCTTTAATGCCTCATGTTCCTTGTTTAGATGTATATTCAGTGTCTCCAACTCAAAGACTTCTTGTTTCAGATTTTTCATGATTGGAGGTTCTTGTGGACTATAAGACTATATTTCTTTTTCATGGATTATAGAAGAAGATGCCTTTTTTGCAGGTTTTCTCTCCCTAGACTCATTGTAGTCATATATTTCTTATTGAATTGGATCAATCTCTAGTGTTCTTCTTGTTGGACTATGGATTGGTGTAAGAATAGTGGGTGATGGAACCTTCAACTCTTCTTCTTCCAAATTAACAACCTCTGCAAATTGTTGAGTAGAATCCTTCACTATTTTATTAAGTCTGGCACTTCTTCTTACAATGGATGAAATATTTTGCTTTGTGTTGGCTTTCTTTCTTCTAATATTTTTCTTCCTTATATTTTCTAAAATATTCACCAGGGGAATCTCATATTTTGAGTGTTGTTCTGGTTGTAGAGGTGAATTATCAATAGGGTAGGCAACCAACTCAACCGCCTCGGATCTAAGATTCGTGAGAACACAATATTTCTCGTACAGAGATTGACTGTATGGGCATTCACCAGATATCTCACCTTCCAAAGGAAGAATGAATCCAGAGGCTACCTGGCCCAATTACAGACTCTGCCTGAAGAAATAGAATGTAAACACTTCCTGAATAGTAGATCTGATGATCAACAACTCTGATACCATGTAGAAATTTTGAATAATTTAACACATATTCAACAGAGATTATCCTGATCATGTACTATTGCGGAATACATACACAATAAATAAGCTCCTCTACGTTGATCATCAATATAGCAACATCAATAACAATAAAACATCAAGAGCATTCACACAATAACACAGTATGTAACCCGGGGAAAGCATCTCGCTAAAAACCCCACACTATCTGTATATTAATGATTGAGACCATGTAACATTACAAAGTACAATGCTTATCACAAGCAATCCAGTACCAGCTCCACTTGTTACACACAATACAGCTCAGATCTGATCTCCAAATCTATTCCACTGCTTGCCTGCCTCTCCAGCTCAATACTTGCTCAAGAACTGATGAGAATGGTTTACCAAACTCGTATTTCACCTGCAAAGAATCACTCACATTGTGTTGGACGTGAGCACAGGCTACAATTCTTGATATTGGCCAATTCATTGGCATACTCAATCCCTCTGATTGTGCAAATCATCATGCACAACTATAGTCACAACTGATAGCAATCTGATCCTCTAACACCTGTCCCTGCTGAACTGAACATGCACTGACATGCAACTGAGTTAACTGATGTATTCTATAGTTGCATTATGAGTTAATAAATTGTGAATTAATTAATAACTAATTCACCCAACTCATCTCTAGTCTATTTGCCAGTTAGACTAAATACAACCAGTTTAACAAAGCTAAACTGAACACAACTCCATCAACTGCACCTCCAGTCCACTAAACTCAACTCACTTGAGTTCTAACTGAAGTCCTGCATGCAAATATTAGTCATCCCATAGGTAACCACGTATTTCCCTCTGGGATCTGCATGTACCACATCCGTAGCTCATCCTGAAGTGCTCCAAGAGAATAAGATCAAGTTTATAGTCCAAATATTATTATGAGACAATAATATTTGACTTTTATATTTTTGACAGCCAGTCTAAAAATAGACTTTGATCACTCACACTGTGATCACTCACACTGTGGTCACCCACGCTGTGATCACTCATACTGTGGTCACCCACGCTATGATCATCCCTGGTGGGATCAAAAATAGAACTTGCGCCATAATTTGCCTGCGGGCCCACTTAGTGAAGGCGACTCTTTTCACCAAGCTCCATCATCTTGTTGCAATCTCAACTCTCCCTCTCGACAAGATATGGATTATCAGCAACCCCTATCCTGCCTCGGTGTACTCGAATTTGCTCCTGGTGAGAGCCTTCGTCAGAATATCAGCATCCTGATCCTCCGTTGGAATGTATGAAAGTAACATGATCCTCCACTGCACACAATCTCTGATATGATGGTACCTGATGTCAATATGCTTAGATCTATCATGAAATATAGGATTATCCGAGAGTTTAATGCAACTCTGGTTATCACAGTAAATCACAGTAGGATCCAAATGAGAACCGAACAAACCAATTAGGATCTTCCTCATCCATATAGCCTCGCATGCAGCCAAACTTGCTGCCATATACTCGGCCTTCGCTGAACTAAGTGCCACGGATCTCTACTTCCTGCTGTACCAAGAAACTGTTGTCGATCCAATACTGAAGACACCTCCTGATGTGCTCTTTCTGTCCGTTGGGCTCCCTGCCCAATCTGCATCCGTGAAGTCACATAGCTTCACCTCATCCTCCTGTCTGTACCATAAACCATATCCCGATGTGCCTCTCAAGTAGCGCAATACATGCTTGCCCGCCTTCTAGAAGAGCTTGGTAGGCTTAACCATAGCTTGTGAAAGCTGGTTAACTGCATAGCATATATCAGGTCGTGTATTGACCAAATACATCAGCGACCCCACCAACTGTCGATAAATAGTGGCATCCACTTCTTCTCCCGAAGTGGCATCCTCCTTCCTCCAACCTCCAGGAAGAGGAGTATCAACAGGCTTGCAGCCATGCATGTTGAACTTCTCCAGTATCTCCCGAGCATACTTGCCCTGAGAAACAAACAGTCCACCACTGCGCTGCCATATTTCCAATCCTAGGAAATAGTGAAGGAGGCCCAAATCCTTCATCTCAAACTCTGTAGCAAGATCCTTCTTGCATGACAGTATCAACAGCTCATCACCCGATAGAATCAAATCATCAACATACAATACAATGATAAGCAACTTACCCTCCACCAAAATCTGGTATAGGTTAGGATCCGCCTCGCTCTTGGAGAATCCAAGTCCTGTGAAATAGCTGTCTATCCGTGTGTACCAAGCACGTGGTGCTTGCTTCAACCCATACAGCGCTCTCTTGAGCCTGCACACATGCGACTCGCTGCTGAAGACCTCAAAGCCTTCGGGTTGCTCAATGTACACCTCCTCCTCAATGACTCCGTTGAGGAACGCAGTCTTCACATCCATCTGATGAATGTGCCATCCCATCTGTGCTGAGAGAGCAAGAATCGTCCGTATGGAAGAATACCTTGGGACATGTGCAAAGGTCTCCTCATAATCAATCCCCTCTATTTGTTAAAAGCCTCGGGCAACAAATCTTACCTTGTACTTCTCCACACTCCCGTCAGCTGCTTGCTTAACTTTGTAGATCCATCTCGAACCCACCACTGATTTCCCTTCCGGTCTAGGAACAATCTCCCATGCACTGTTTCTGACAATAGAATCATACTCTTCCACCATGGCGTCTACCCATGCGGGATCCTCCACAGCTTCCTCGAAAGAGGATGGCTCAGTCACAACACACTTGCTCATAAGAGCCATGTATCCAGTGTACCGATCAGGTGACTGTCTCTGCCTGCGTTGGGCTGTAGGTGGTCCTACAACTTTCTCTGCATCTTGAGCCAGTCGCTCAGCTTCTGTAAAGCGCTTTCGCCCTCTAATGGTTGGCGCTGCATGAGTGGTCTCTTCCACTCCATGAACCTCATCCTGTGGCTGATCCACGTCCTGAAGCTCATCCTTAGGAACTAATAGCTCCTCATCTGAATGCAAGTGTAGCTCCCTCTCAAGCGAACACTTCATGGCTTTCTCCTTCTGAAATTTTATATCCCGTCGCACGACAGTTTTACCACTGTCTGGAAAATACACACGATAGTTGTGGGGCGTATCAGTGTACCCCACAAGTATCCCAACCTCTGCGGTCGGCTCCAACTTCTTCTTGGCATCCTTCGTCACATGCATGTAAACGTTAGCACCAAAAATCCTCAAATGAGAAAGATCAGGCTTCTTACCAGAATAAGCCTCCTCGGGTGTACTCATGCCAAGTATCCTATGAGGACAACGGTTCTGCACATAAACTGTTGTATTGCATGCTTCCGCCCACAAGTGAAGGGGTAGGCCCTGATCATGCAACATTGCCCGTGCAACACCCACAATCGTTCTGTTCTTCCGCTCAGCTACCTCGTTCTGCTGTGGGTTATGGGGAGCTATGAGCTCTCTTCGAATCCCTTCTGCCTTGCAGAAATCCTTGAACTCGTCCGAGATGTATTCACCACCATTATCGTTCCTAAGAGCCTTCACCTTCTTCCCCGACTCCTTCTCGACCAGTGCTTTGAATTCACAGAACTTTGAATATGCCTCGCTCTTCTTCTGCATGAAGAAGATCCAGCACTTACGAGAGAAATCATCAACAAAAATCACATAATACCTGTGTTTTGCTGTCGAAGCAACTGAGAAAGGTCCACACACGTCTGTGTGAATTCTCTCAAGGATCGTCGTGGCACGACTATCCTTCTCGTGAAAGGTGGCTTTCACAAACTTCCCCAAAGTACACCCCTTGCACTGATCTGACTGCGCAAGTGTGCCTTTAGGAAGCCCTGTAGTGATCTACTGCAGTATCTTCAAGGCTCCATGGTGAAGGTGACCCAATCTCCTGTGCCACAACTCGCCATCATCCCGGCTCACCAATCCTTCTGCCTTGCCCGCCATTGCTGCACACCCATCTACATGCAACTGATAAAGGTTCCTCACTCGAACCCCTATCTTCCGGGTCTCACCAGTTGTCTTGCTGCGCAGGAAAACCTTTCCCTCGCTGAAAACAACATCATACCCCTTGTCTTCTAACATCGCCACTGAGATAAGATTCTTCTTCAATCCTGGAACATGCATGACTTCCTTCAATACGAAGGGTTTACCAGACTCCCTCTCAAAGGAAATGGTACCGATACCGGTCGCACTGTATCTACCATCATCGCCCATCTCGATGTGCACTCCAAGATCTTTGTCCTCCAGATCAAAGAACAAATCTCTATCTCCCATCATGTGAAAAGACGCACCACTGTCCAAGAACCACACTGATCCCATCACACTTGAAACCAAGCATGCGATCAATGAAAAATCAAGCTCAAACTGTGAGGCTAGAGCCTCTCCTGCTGAAGATCCAGCAGCCTGCTTGTTCTTCTTCTTCTGCGGACAATTAGTGGCATAGTGTCCGTGCTGGTGACAGTGAAAACACTTCACCTTGGACATATCCTGCTTCTTGCCTTTCGCACCAGACTAAGAAGCTTTCTTGCTCTTCCCTTTCTTTGCTTTGGCAGCCAAAGCACAATTCTCTTCATCAGCTCCCTTTGACGAAGATCCGTCCCTGGTACTCCGCCTGATCTCCTCCTGCACAAGATCTGACCATAGTCTTTCCCATCCTGGAAATTTCTCCCGACCATTGACAGAGTCATGATAGGAATGCCAACTCTTCGGAAGACCAAGGAGAGCCAAGCTCACCAAGTCCTCATCATCGACAATAACCCCCACACTTCCCAGGTCATCTCAGCACTGAGTGAACTTTGTGATATACTTGGGTATATTGTCACCCTTCTCGCATTTGATGTTTCTGAGTTTATCTTTGAGCGCCAGCTTCCTCTGATTGCTCTTGCTTTGGAATAATTATGTTAATGATTTCCACATCAAATATGGAGTAGCCTTTCCATGGAGGCTGGACACAATGTGATCCTCCACGCCCTCCAACAGAATCCTTCGACATTTTGCAGTCTTCTTTTGCCAAGCATCAGCTTGAGTAGCATTAGTAGGCTTTGGGACATCCGTCTCTATGAACTCCTTCAGCCCGTTGTCATCCAATATTGCCTCCATCCTGTCCTTCCATGCAATATAGTTTGAGCTGCCCTCAAGAGCATACTCCAATCGCAATCCGTTGAAAGACATTGTTGCGTTGTCACCAAGAAAACACTGTTGCAAATTCGAATTCCACCAGCAACCAACTCAACCGCCTCGGATCTAAGATTCGTGAGAACACAATATTTCTCGTACAGAGATTGACTGTATGGGCATTCACCAGATATTTCACCTTCCAAAGGAAGAATGAATCCAGAGGCTACCTAGCCCGATTATAGACTCTGCCTGAAGAAATAGAATGTAAACACTTCCTGAATAGTAGATCTGATGATCAACAACTCTAATACCATGTAGAAAATTTTGAATAATTTAACACATATTCAACAGAGATTATCCTGATCATGTACTATTGCGGAATACATACACAATACATAAGCTCCTATACGTTGATCATCAATATAGCAACATCAATAACAATAAAACATCAAGAGCATTCACACATTAACACAGTATGTAACCCGAGGAAAGCATCTCGCTAAAAACCCCACACTATCTATATATTAATGATTGAGACCATGTAACATTACAAAGTACAATGCTTATCACAAGCAATCCAGTACCAGCTCCACCTGTTACACACAATACAGCTCAGATCTGATCTCCAAATCTATTCCACTGCTTGCCTGCCTCTCCAGCTCAATACCTGCTCAAGAACTGATGAGAATGGTTTACAAAACTCGTATTTCACCTGCAAAGAATCATTCACACTGTGTTGGACGTGAGCACAGGCTACAATTCTTGATATTGGCCAATTCATTGGCATACTCAATCCCTCTGATTGTGCAAATCATCATGCACAACTATAGTCACAACTGATAGCAATCTGATCCTCTAACACCTGTCCCTGCTGAACTGAACATGTACTGACATGCAACTGAGTTAACTGATGTATTCCATAGTTGCATTATGAGTGAATAACTTGTGAATTAATTAATAACTAATTCACCCAACTCATCTCTAGTCTATTTGCCAGTTAGACTAAATACAACCAGTTTAACAAAGCTAAACTGAACACAACTCCATCAACTGCACCTCCAGTCCACTAAACTCAAGTCACTTGAGTTCTAACTGAAGTTCTGCATGCAAATATTAGTCATCCCATAGGTAACCACGTATTTCCCTCTAGGATCTGCATGTACCACATCCGTAGCTCATCCTGAAGTGCTCCAAGAGAATAAGATCAAGTTTATAGTCCAAATATTATTATGAGACAATAATATTTGACTTTTCTATTTTTGACAGCCAGTCTAAAAATATACTTTGATCACTCACACTGTGATCACTCACACTGTGGTCACCCACACTGTGATTACTCATACTGTGGTCACCCACACTATGATCATCCCTGCTGGGATCAAAAATAGAACTTGCGCTATAATTTGCCTGCGGGCCCACTTAGTGAAGGCAACTCTTTTCACTAAGCTCCATCATCTTGTTGCAATCTCAACAGTGTTGCCAAACATCTTCTTTAGACTATTGAGTAGAAAATAAGGTAGATTAATTTCATTTCCCTCCAGAAAATGCATCATTAATATAACATGATAAAAGAACATATGATTGAACCTTCCCTCACAGGTGATGAACTTCCAGATTACTAATGGCAAATTTCTCCATTTGTTTTTCAAATTTGTGCTTAGAATACCCTTTTTGAAAGCAGTTTTATCCATACCTGGGTTTTTCAAGAATACTTTCCATTCGCATCCTTCCATGCCCCGGTTTTTAAACCATATTTCACCAATTCTTGGTAGTCCAGTTGCTTCAGCTAAGAAGGACTCTATCACCACAATTTTAATGTCTCTGATTTCTGCCTCTGTTCCATCAAAATCTCGAGCAAAGGATTTGGTCACTTCTCGATCATGGCCATCAAACTTTTCTATGAAATTTAGCCATTGTGCTTGCTAGAGGAGCTACCTAACTTGCAGATACCCTTGCATAAAATTTCTCCCATTCGGCTTTGTTTGGACAATGACCCCCATGTTGGAAAAAGTTTCGCTTCACAGTTGCTTCCTCGACAGGGTTTCAGAATGATATTAGTTCTGAGGATGAATATGAGAGAATGAGATGGCAGAGAGTACAATGGTTATTTGAAGAATAGGGTTGAGAGGATAGGGTATTAAATGGATATGAGTAGGTGGGGTTAAAATGGAGTGTTCATGTAATGATGAATGGTAATTGGGCTCTTTCATGGTTGATTTCATTATTTTAAATGGCGATATAATGTCTATGTCATTCATAGTCTAATGTTTTACCTTTATTGCTAAGTCTAATATTTACATACCTTTGAATTTGTGATTCTAACACTTGATTATTCTTCTTGAATTGTCTTCAGGTACTTGCAATTGTAGGTTTGATCTTCCTCTTCTGCTGAAGTCTTCAATTGTCCCAATTGATGGTTCCTGTAAATGTCAACCGCAAAATTGTGTCAAAGCTGCAGATTCTCATCAATTATGTAGCTACTTATTTTGAAAAGAAAAAGAGGGATAAAAAGAAAATGGGAATTAGAACAGGATTGAAAAAGAAAATTTAAGGTGCCAGAATTACTTGGTTTTCACCCTAAATTTTATGTATAAACATGCCAAAAGAGTTGTTTTTCATGCTTATACAATTTTATTATTATTATTATTATTATTATTATTATATATATATATATATATATATATATATATATATATATATATAATAAAGAAAAACAAAAAGCTTTACAAATCAATTAGGAGAGTGTTGTAGCGGCTACAACCACCCTCCAAATTTTTACCTTAACTTCGTTTTGGAGCCTCCCTACCAACCATACTTAGCACCATGTCTTGCACTATCAAGTACTTAGGCTTCAGCTGAGTTTCAGTGGCCTGCCGGCCTGTGCATGTCAGCTTGTTTGTCTCCCTCCCGCAGGTCAGCATTTCAGACTTAGACTATTTGTTGGTTGAGAGACTACCACAGAAAATTGTGCAATTCTGGAGGGGAACCGACCTTCCCTCCAGAAATTACACAAATTAGTTGGACAACCTATCGGGCTCTAGAATTGCACAAAACAGTCAAGCAATTCTCCTTCAGAAAATTGCGCAATCTGATCCGGCACTAGGCCTCAGCCTAGAAATTGCACAATGCCTGACAAGAAGCCAACACTGCTTAGCCCAAAAATTGCACAAAATTGTTGGGAAGCCTGTTGAGCTCCAAAATTGCGGAGAACAATTAGATAGGCTTCCTTGAGAAAACTGCGCAATCTGGCCCGATACTACAGCTCAACCCAAAAATTGCACAATTCTCAGAGACAATCACCTGCTAACCCCAAAAATTGCGCAATCCCCATCTCAGCCCAGAAACTGCGTAAATTTCCATCCCAGGCTCGCAGACTGATGCATGTACCTTCAGGTTGACCGGTTCCCTTCGGGACCGAGCAAAATTGATTTGCATGCATGGGTTGCTTTTCCCAAAATAGCAAAAGGTAACATGCAAAAGGCATCCCTGAATTTGGGAACTATTTTTAGCAGCTAGAGGTTACATGCAAAGATCATTTTAGAAACCTCTCGCCAAGTGTTGCTTTTTCCTATATTTGTGGCATGCGCGTCATAACCTCGATCTTATCAAAACTTATAAATCGGATGCTGCAGAGCTTATTCCTCACATTGAGATTGCAACTCTAACATCCCACATCACATCCAGGAGTCTTCGACACTTTCACCTTAGTTGTTTTAGGGTAAGTCTGCTTCTCATGTCTTGCACTGCGTTTCTGTCACTTTTTGTATTTCGCTTTGTGTAAGTGTTGTCTGCTTGATTTCAATGAGCGCTTGTTTTCATTTTGATGTATGTTAGCTTTTAGAAGCATCGTTTCAGTTTTCGTTTTCATCTCATTGTTGTCGCATGCATGACACTGTTTTTGCACCAATGGTAGTCGTTATGGTGACCCACTTCACACACATGCATGTTTTCTCGTTTTCTGAATCCTGTGCTTACTATTTGCATGCATGATCATTCACTCTTGTTTAGACTCAATATCACCATGCATTCAGACTTCTCATGGTTTGAGTTTCCCGTTAGCGGGTCTGGGCTGCCTTGGCCCGGACCTTACCTTGCCCGTCTATCATTGCGCATTTCTAGAAGTGAAGGCTCTGCCTTCCCTCCAGAAATTGCGCAATTCTGGCCCAACACTAACCTCCAGGCTTGCATTGTGCAATTCCAAGAGGCAGTGCCTTGCTGGCCCCAGAAACTGTGCAATGCAGTTTGCTGGTTTGCATGTCACTACTGACTGAAATTGTGCATTACGCAATTTTAGTCCTCAACAGGCCAGGCTGGACTGTGCATTATGTAGTTTCGGTAGTTAGTCAGCCTCTCGATAGCCTGGATTGTGCCTTACGCAGTTTTGGCAGTCAGTCTACCAGTCTCCCAGTGAAAATTGCGCAATCTTCATAAACAGTCACATAGGTATGTTGCATGTCAGTCCTCTAGTTTGTTTTGGATTTTCGACTGAAAAATTTCTTGTCATGAGTGTTGATATGTCTCTAGGTATCATAGATATTCATCTGCCTCTCAGCAACACAAGTGCAATGGCTTCCAGGAGAGCAGAGTAGAAGACACCGTTCAGAGCACCACTGGGGATGCAGTCAATCAAGTGTCTAGGAACTTTCTTATCTATGAAGACATCAAGTTGTTCATGGACAAGGATATCATAATGAAATGGGAGCGACATCACAACGAGCAACACCATTAGTAGCAGTAGAAGGTAGTACACCTGCATGCGACAAATGCAAGAGGAAGGTTGTTGATAGCGCAGAGGCAGAACAAAGTTGCAAGCTCAAGCAGATCCACTTGTGATGAAAGTAGCTTTGGAGATTGAGGTTATGAGGCGATGACACGATAAGAGGATCACGTGAAGGCAGAGAGAGAAACAGAGAAGGAGTTACAGGTGTTGAAGCAACAACTCAAGGAAGAATAGGAGCTACATAGAAAAGAGAAGGAGTTGCATTGGGAACAAGCACAACAGGAGGCACAACATGCACAAACTGATAAAATTGTGCTCATACAGGTTATGGACCCATCTAGAAGCTGGCATGGAGCAGACAGGGTGAGCAGTGTTGTTGATCACATGCAAGGGTATTCAAGAGCATGGATGTCATTGTGTGCATGCATGCGATCCCACCCATTGGCACACTCACCGAGACGAAGACAAGAAGCAAGTCCAACTGTACCTAAACATGTATTTTGACAAGTTGATGCGCATGGTCACCATCACACACTTGGAGATTAGAACAGACACTATGCATTAGTATGTTGTTGGTCCAGCTGCACTCAAGACGATGATGCGCATGTTATCAGACGAGTTGGACAGAGGAGGCATATCAGTGTACCCGAATGCAACGAAGGCAAGAGTTTGCTTTTAGTGGGATGTCACCTTTGAGCGCGTGAACACCATCACGAACAACCAAGCTTGGCATCAGTTCGCCATCGTCAACCATCATGAGGATGTCGAAGAGTTGGTCTTCCCACAGTTGTCCGAGTCTTAGTGATGTCTTGCATGGCTTGCTCGAGCCATTTTGTCTCACATGGGTACATATGCAGATTGTATGTAACATATCTTGCAAAGTGGAAGTCCAAGTGTCGATAGAGGAATGTAATAGTCATAGAGTAGTTGAAGGGTCATGAGGGTAGGTGAATAGTCACAAAGGGGAATGTCAAGGGTCACCCCACCCTTTTCTATTTATAGTACCTCATAACTCATTGTAGAGGATTTTGGTCAGCCAAGCTTCCGATAAGAGTATCATAGAGAAATATTTGAGAGTATTGTAATGAGCCTTGGCTTCTCCATAGTGTAGAGCTAGTACATCTCTTTGGAGGAGCAGGCAGTAGTGAGTGTAACGTTTCGCTACTGGGCCTAGTGGTTGGTCATGGTTGTACTGTATGATTGGAACTTTCACTTTTAATATAATAGAGCCAACACGTTTCATGCATATGTTGTTATTGCATTTCAACTATCTTGGTTACTCTAATGATATGTGTATATGTTTGTGTACGCATGCATGTATGGACTCATTCTGTATAAGTATGTATGAATCTTACTGAGATGTGTTGTTGGTTTAACCATCACTTTGGATTGTTAGCATACTTGCTTTCCAGTGTGATGCATCTTCGCTCATGTGTTTCCTTACAAGCCACATGCTTCCACAGGTTTCCAAGGGGCGCACTCACCTCACTTTCCATGTGTTAGAACCATTCATGCACCTTCCTTGGCTTGTTGTGAATGCCACACCCTTGCTACCAACAATGACATCTTACTTACCTCTGCGCACAACTGCGGTCAAGGCGATACCATACGACCCACTGCTGGGACTCCTACACTGAGGTCTAGTTGGGACTTCTTACCGAGATCCCCTAACATGTTGGCAAGTCCAACACCGTCAATAAAGAGGAAGGAGAATCCTTCCTAATCATCTTCAAATCAATATTGTCTTGCACGTTTTTAACAAATTCCTCCTTTGTCAAGGGCTTGTGATAAATTCTCAATCGATGACCATTTACAAGGAAGGTCACTCTTTCTTCATTAATGGTTTTGATCCTGACTGCATCATTATCAAAGACAATTTCAATCTCATAAGGCCCAAGCCAATGAGTTTGAAAATTTCTTTGAAAATCTTTAAACGTTGAGTCAAAAAGTAATGCCCAATCTCTCGGTTGAAATTTTCTTTCATTTATGTACTTGTCATGCCACCTGGATCTTTGTTGTTGAACTATGTTGGTTCTTTGAATAACATCATATCTTATCTCATCTAGTTCATTCAACTGCTCCATTCTTTGTTTTTGTGCTTCAGATAGATCAAGACCTAATTTAACTATTGTCTTGAAGGTCTTTATTTGGAACTCAATAGGAAATAAGACTTTCTTCCCATAAACAAGTTCATAGGGAGTATGTCCTGTAGTGTTTCTCCATGTGGTACGGTATGCCCATAAAGCTTCTAGAAGCTTTTATGCCCAGTCTCTTCTATGCAGATGCACAATTTTGGTGAGAATTGCTTCAATAACTTTATTAGTGGACTCCACTTGTCCATTTGCTTGTGGATGATATGGAGTGGACTTTTGATGTTTGATTTTATATTCCACCATTATCTTCTGTACCAATTTGGATGTCATTAAGTAACTTGATCTGTCACAATTTCCCTTGGGACACCAAAACAAGTAAAGATATCCTCGAAAAGAAATGAAACTACAACATTTCAGTTGCAAAAGAAAGTGCTTGAGCTTCTACCCATTTTGTAACATAATCAGTGCAAATAAGAATGTACCTTTGTTGTTTGGATGGTGGATTAATTGGACCAACAAAATCTAGAGCCCATTTCTCCAAAGGTTCAATGAGTACCTGAGGTTGCAGAGGTATTTCATCTAAAGGAACAGGTTTCCACATTCTATGAGAACTATCACATCTCTTTACGTATTCTTTGGCATCCTTGAAAATGGAAGGCCAATAGTATCCTAAGAGAAGGACTTTGTAAGCAGTTCTTTTGTCAACGAAGTGTCCTCCACATGGCTCATCATGATAAGCTTTTAGTATTCCTGGTACTTCATCTTCTCTGACACATCTTCGAATAATCAAATCTGGCCCTGTTTTGTACGACTCTTCATTTATCCATGAATAAGATGCACTAATTTGAATTACCTTCCCTTTTTTCTCAAGGAGAAAAATATGACGGTAACTTCCCTGTAGCCAAATAATTAGCAATATCTGCAAACCAAGGAGATTTAGTAGATATTGCAAATAAATACTCATTAGGAAAATTGTCTTCTATAGGCACATCATTATTATCATTTTGCATCCTAGATAGAAAGTCAACAACTGTATTTTGTTTTCTAGGTCGATCCAAAATAGTAATATTGAATTATTGTAACAAAAATAACCATCTGGTAACTCTGCCATTAGTAATTGGTTTATTCAGTAAGTACCTAATTGCATAATGATCAATATGTACAAAGGTTTCATAGCCAGTGATTTAATGTCTGAATTTGTTGATGACATGGACAATAACTAAAAACTCCTTTTCTGTTATAGTATAGTTTAACTCTGCAGGAGTCAAATTTTTACCAGTATAATAAATGGCATAAGGAGTGGAATCTTTATGTCCTAGTAAATCTTCTAATGTTGTATCTGAAGCATCTGTTGAAATGTGAAAAGGCAATTTCCAATTTGGTCCTCTTTGAATAGGTGCTTCATAAATCTTTTCATTCGATGTTTCAAAGTCTTTTTGGCAATCATAACTCCAATTGAAATCACAATCTTTTGTGAGAAATTTAAAATGTGAAGATGCAATTTTTGTAAAATTTTCTATGAATCTTCTATAGTAACCAGTAAAACCAAGAAAACTTCTAACATCTCGTTGACAAGTTGGAATTGACAATTTAGAAATAACTTCTATTTTAAATGTGTCCACTCTAATTCTATTTCCTGAAATATGGTGTCCTAAAACAATCCCCTTAGTAAACATCATAAAACATTTTTCATGGCTTAATGAGAGATTTGCTTCCTTACATCTAATGAGAAATTTTTTCCAAATTTTTAAGAGCTTCTTCAAAAGAATTTCCATAAATGGTAAAATTATCCATGTAAATTTCCACACAATCATGAATTAGATCATAAAAAATTCCTAAAACTGACCTTTGGAATGTTGCAGGTGCATTACACAACCCAAAAGGAAGTACTCGGTAAGCATAGGTTCCCCATGGACAGGTAAAAGTGGTTTTATCTTGATCTTCTAGAGCTACTTGGATTTGGTTATATCCACTAAAACTATCTAGAAATGAGAAATATTTCTTTCCTGCCAATGTGTCTGAAACTTGATTTATGAAAGGAAGTGGAAAGTGATCTTTTAAAGTAGCTTTATTCAATTCCCTATAGTCAATGCATACTCTCCATTTTCCATTCTTTTTAGGAACAATTACCAATGGTAAAATCCACTCGCTACCTGATATTGGATAAATAAAATTTACATTTAACAATTTTTGTAATTCCTCTTTAACGATTTCTCTCAAATTTGGATTCATTCTTCTCTGAGGCCGTTAGATTGGTTTAACATTTTCTTCAATGTAAATATGATGTATACAAGTATTAGGATCAATTCCTTTCATGTAAGTATATTCCCATGCATAAAGAGAGGAATGTTCTTGTAACATCTTTATTAAATCTTTCTTTTGAAATTCTTAAAGATTATTATTGATATATATATATATATATTATTTTTTTTTTTTTTTCTGGAAAAAATTATATTGAAAAGTTGCCAAATTTTTCCATAGAATGTAAAGATAATTGACGCGATGATAGATATTCAATATTGCATTGTTCTTGAAAACTTTGATTAGATTCACAATATGAGGAAGACTCATTATATTCTATTAAATTCTAAATCTGATCTTCTTCATCTATTTGTGAAGTAACAAAGATTGGTCGTATATCAATATCATCATCTATCCATTCTTCACTTTCTACTTCTATTGTTGTTTTTGCATGAAGATATAATGTGAATTTCTTTGTTGAAATTCCATTAGAAATAAACATATCACCAGATCTACAACTTATAAATGCATAAGCTATAGCTAACCATGGTATTCCTAGAATCAATGTATGTCCTCCTAAATGACTCTTGGGTGTTAGAATCATAAAATCAACAGGATACTCCCAAGAATCTAAGGATACAAATATGTCTTCTAATACACCATCCGGTTCAATAATAGGTCTATATGATAATTGCAACAATGTAGGTGTATATTGAAGATTAGGAAGTTTCAATTGATTCATAGTTTGTTTACTCACGATGTTTATAGTTGCTCCTAAATCAATCAATGCATTTGGAATTTCAATACCACTGATACGTGTTTTCACAATGGGACTTCCTGGATCAAGGTATTTTTGAATTGTTGTTTTTCCCATCATGATATCTGCAAATTTTCCAACTAACTGAATTCTTTTGATTTCTTTTCACTTTCTCCTTGTTCTTTTAGTACTCAACTCCCTAATTGTATTTGCAAAATCAATATTTCCTTAATGGCTTGTAGCAAATGAATTTTTATACAAACATTCTTCAACTCATCTAACATATCATAATCAGGGAATAAAATTTGTTTTTCTACCCCCTCATCAATTTTTAATCTTTCAGGAAAAGGTGGTTTTGAAACAGATACTGAATTTTGTTCCATAACAAGATTTGGAATGTTATCAAAATGTGTGGGGGTGACTTGTTTTTGAAATTTTTCTTTTTCATTGTGAGGCTCCTCTTTTCCAGAGGTATTTTCTTTTTCAGATTCCTGAATAACAACTGTCAAGGACTTCTTTTCCAATACTCTACTAGATCTAAGTTGGACATTGTTTAGATCTAGTGGAGTTATCATGTAAGTTTGGAAATTTTGTCCTTCCATATTGTAAACAGGTTGTGAATTTTTATTATTATTCAGATTTGGAAGTGGTTGAGCATGCAATTGATTTGGTCTTTGTGGAAATGGTAATGAAAGTTGTGGATTTGGATTTTGAGATTAAGTTGTTGAACATGTTGAGGAAAATATTGTGGTGAAAAAACAGGATAATGTTGTTGATATTGAGGATATTTTCCATAAGGATTTTTCCATCCTTGCCCAAGGTTGAGGCCAAGATTGCCAAGGAATGGGTGCCATTCAATTTTTTTGTGATGGTTGTGCAAATGCTTGAGTGTTAAATCCCTGAGTCATATTTGGTTGTGAATTTTGCCATGGTCTCTCAATAATAAAACATAGGAGATCTATCTGATTTGGTGTTATTTCCTCTTGATAAAATGCTTTAAGGCCTGGTATTGAAGTACATTCTTTTGTATCATGATTTTCTACACATATAACACAGGTTTCTACACTTTTTAAATCAAGAGGGCATTCTCTCAGAGCATGTTTCTTTCTACATTTGGGACAAAAAATTGACAATGCAACATTTTCAACATTTTGCTTGTTTTTCACTTTAAGGGTATCTATTTGTTCACTAAGACTTCCCAAAATGTCTGTTTTAAAGTTGTCAAGCAAATTACCTAATTCAACCCTACTTACAGTCCCAATTGCAGATTTATTAATCCTAGACATGAGAGGATCTCTTGGATTTTTCCCAGTTCTTGCCTTACCTCTTGAAATGTGTATGCACAACTCACAAATGTCTCCAAATGATAACTAAGAAATATCTCCCTTACCCATCAAATTGAGGAGATCAATCCACTCATCTTTGATGGATTTTAATAAGAGAGATTTCAAAGTTTCTTCATCTAGTTCATGCATTTTAGCCCTTTTAACATTATAAGCAAATCTTTCAATGAAATCTTCAAGATTTTCATCTTCTTTCTGCATCATTTTAAAGACTTCATCCTTAAGATTATGGGGCATACAATAATCCTTATATTTCTCTAAGAATGTAGTTTTCATTTCTTCCCATGTTCTTATAGAGTGTGCTCCTAAGCCCATGAACCATTTTAATGTTGCATCCTTAAGAGTTTCTGGAAACAATTTCAAATTTGAGGGTCAAGCAGATGATCATAAGATCTACACAAGAATTCAAACTCAAAGAGAAATGTTTTAGGATCCTCACTTCTTAGTCCATGAAATTTTGGAAGGATAGAGGGTGAGATGTTTTTCATTGTAGCTGTTGTATCTTCATCGAGGATAAGAAATCCAAAGGGTGTTAGATCTCCCCTACCTCCTCCTCTCCCTCTTCCTCCACCTGTCTCTCTTCCTCCTCCAATCCTAGGTTTTTCACCATTAACATTATGTACCTCTCCTTCCCCTTCTCCAGCCATTGTAGATTCTTCAAAACTAATATAAGGTTCCAAAATTGGGTTTTCTGGTTCTTCTTCTAGCTCTTCTAGTTTTGGTTCTTCTATGAATGGTAAGTTAAAATAAGTTTCTTCCTCCTCTTCTTCACTAGGGATCTTTAGCTCTTGTCCTAGAAGTCTTTCTCCAGTTGAAGATAGGAAAACTAATCCTTGTGTCAGGGATGTAGGATCTTCTTCTTCTATCACTGCTTCGGTTGATGAGGTTGGTGAACCTCTAGGTTGGATTTTGGATCTAAGTACCTCAAGAAGTTTACGTTTGCTTGCAAATGATGGAATATGAGTTTAAGTGGGTGATGTGGCACTACGAGGTCGTGGTGGGGTGAGTGATGTTGTTGGGATTAAACTTTTACCTCTACCTACAAATCCACCTCTAGAATCTCTTTCCCTATGCATATCATTGTTGTTTTTTTAAATAAAAAACAAAAGGCTCCTATTTACACCTCCCCAGTAACGATGTCAAAATGTTTGTCAATTTAGTTGTCATAAATTGTTACATGAATTATCGACCAGGAGCAGTAAACTAACGAAGCATATGTGAATTATATGTGCTAGAAGCCTTTAATTATTCAAATTGAAATGCATTTGATTGAATTAATTATTGAGATTAATCCTATGAAAGATGAGCACATTCTTATGAAAATGATGTCTAAGCAATAAAAATAAAAAAGAAAACAATCAAACTCTTAATCTAGACAATCAATCTCACACTTGCAAAAAAATAATAATAAGACTCAATTCATGAAATTATTCAAATTCTATTGCATATCTATCGCTTTGTTTTGTAAGAAAATTTAATTAATACAACACACTCTTTGCATGAACAAATCAAAACAAATCAAAACCTTGCTTGAAAAGAATCACACTCTCTTGAATTTATAAATCAACTATGAATACAAACTAAAAATAAATCCTCTGTTTTATAAAACTGAATCTTATTCTAAGTACATAATCTTATCAATTTCACTACTGCTAGATTCAATCCATATGCCGAAGTTATCATTCAAATCCTGTTACGAAATCTAAGATCAGTTCAAAGAAAACGTTTTAACAGATGCATCTACTTAATCAAAAAAAATTAATGCACTGAGTTAAGTCAAAATTCTAATGAAGAAAATAACAAATAAATTGAAAAACCTGACTACTTGAGGGGGGCCTCCATAAGCAGATGGTTGTGAATTGAAATCAACACTCAGTCACGCATTGAAACAAGAAGGATCTATTTTAATTGAATTGAAAACATATTTTTTAATTATCACTATTGCATAACATAAGTCACTGTAAATTATCTGCTACGAGGTATTTTATAAGCCCGTATCATAAATGTTCAGAGCTTAAAATTCGATAACAAAATACTACAATTAAACATAAAAGATAATATCACGAGATCTGCTCATGATTTGCTATTTGACAAAGCAAATCGTGAGGCGTGCATATCGTTTCTCGCTCGCCTAATTTAGCTAACAGAGTTGACTTTTCCTTTGACTGCGTGACTGGAAGCTTCCTTCATTGATCTGGTTCATGTAGATAGGAGGAAATCCTTGTACACATCTTTATCCACCTTCCCATATATTTCTCACTCCAGTGGCACTCCGGAACCTAGCAAACCATGAGCTTAGCTGCAAAATTAGATGTTGGCTGCAGAATCACACTGTTTCGATAACTGAAACAAATATTAGATTAACAATAAAGAACATTATGAATTTATGAAAGACAAGACAAATATATACATGCCATGCCATTATTCTTGTCATCTGATGTCCATCGAGTGATTATGGTGGTCAAAATCAAGTGAAATGAGTGAAAAAGGTGTCAAAAAGGAAACAACTATGAGGCTCAACAGATGATATGCCTTGAAAGGGTTTCTAATGGGGGTTGAAGTAGAAGCTTCAACATGCGGTTGCGCTATGATTTTCTTCTCAAAGGATATCAATCGATTACTTAGGTCTTGCATGAATTGTAGAATAGAAGATATATCAGATTGATTTATTGAGTCTTTGAGCGGAATAATGGTGTGATGTAATTGCTCTTCGTATTCCAAAAATATCTTTAAGGGAGACCTCCATTTATTTGCATTTTTATCCTCTAACATTTGACGATCGATGAGAGAAAAAGCATTGTAATAGTGCATCATGGGTGCTTGATTTTGATGGCTTAATGATCTTCGAAATTTGATTATATAATTTAGTGAAACAAAGATTAAATGTTTTAACGGTTTCACCTTTGGTGTAGGCAACATCGTTGTATTCATGAAGGACATCGAAAAGGCTTTGAGGTTGCCCATAAGTGGACTTAAACCAATTGTAGAGCTCCATTTAGGTAGAGATGGAGTTGGGCAGGAGTTTGAATAAATCAACTGTTATTTTTCCTTCCAAGGAGTTCACAAACAACTACATACAAGTGTCATTCTCATTGCCACCAATGTTGTGGCATATGTTAGAAAATGCAATTAAGTGTTCATTAGGCATGATAGTGCCATCGACTAAGAACTTGGGTAGGTGATGTTTAAAATTGGGTTAAGGGGTATTTTTTGGTGTTAGATTTATGGGGGAAGCCACATGCTAAGGGGTGGCATTCACGTCTTCCTGGAATTGAAACAACCCATACTTCTTGATTACTTTAGCAAGATTCGTGGTATATTGGACCATATTAAAGGACGAATAAAAATTTCCAATTTGAGTAGAAGATGGCACAATTGAAGAGGACTACAGGGAAGGGGGAGTATACTGAGAGGAATCCCATGTTACTAACATGACTCTTTGAGATAGAGAAGTAGTTCTATAAGATCAGACAAAATCTTGATAATATTAAAGACACACTTAGGCAGCAAGGGTTGCCTTTCACCTTTGGACCTCGTTGAGAGGTTTAAATTTAGGGCTCAATACACAAATTCTTCTAGAAGCACAGGGTTCATTGGTTATAAACTATTTACCTTCGATTAACATGATCTCTAAGACGCCTCTCAAGGGTTTCTCTTCTTTCTTACAATTCGATATCTCAAGCTATAATAGCCCAAGCTTGTTGTAATTCAATAAGAGAGAGAGTTGTCAAGAATAAAAATAATTGATGATTGAGACATACAACTCTAATCATTTAATTGATAAGGAATATCAAGTTGATTTGTAGATTATTTGGTCATGTAGGGAGAAATATTAATGAAACTAGGGATCTATTAATTTAATCCCTAGTATGGTTGCCAAAAGTATGTTGACGAGGGAAGTTTTTATGCTTCATTGCCAACACCCTTGAATCTCACTGGCCTGGTGAGATAGTGGGACTAGGCCCGAGGTTTAATTCCCATAATTAAGATATAACTATTTACAACAAAATAGAGGAAACTATTTATAGCAAATTTGTACAAGAAAATAAGGTAAGACTGCTTACAGTGATGGAATAAACAGAAACACAATCATATAAATAGTTATGTACATTGCTGAAAATCAATAAACTAAAATTAAACAATCTAACAACAAAGTAATGGATTAATTTTCACGCAGATTTTTAAAATATTCATACCTTGTTAGCCACAAGACTACACAAGTATGTTTATACAATCTGATATAAATTAAATAATAATTTCAATTGCTATTACCAGTAAGTCTACCCTAAAAAATAAAAATATAAAGCAAAATCATTGGAGAAAAATATGCCAACATATATTAGTTGTCAAAATATTGATTTTGTTGACAAAAATGTGAGTACAACATACTATTATAATCGATTTATGTGAAAATCAGGACCAAGAATCATTTAAAAAATGTCTAAGATGTAAGAAAATTCAAATGTAGACACCTAAAATGGCAAATAATCGAGCAAGGTGAAATGTTGGGGAGCATGTACTCTTTCGATAAGATTGGAACAACGATGTATTATGTAAAACACGTACCAGTTAGCAATAATATGTAAAAATATTAGACCTTTTAATAGCACTAAATAATGCAAGAAATGGCCAATATCCTTTAAGAAAGAACCAAAAATTTGATGAGCTCACTTTCTCCTTGTCACACGTGAAAGGATTTCTACTATCACCAAAACAGGTAGGCTCTTGTACTCTAAAATAAATGAATCAATGGAAAAATAACAAGTTTCAAAACTTATGCATGTCTCTCCTCACTAGCATTTTCCATCCTCCCTCATGTGCCTTCTATTTAGATTTATACATGCCTTAGGTAGTTGGAGTTCAAAATTGCCCCATAAATATCGATTGTGTTTATTATTATTATTATTATTATTTTTAAGTCGGCAGAAGACATTTAGGAGGGATCTTTTGAGAAAATTATTTATTAATTTTACCAGTATAGATCCATTTTAACCATGGATTTACCAAGAGCCGAGATGAATTATATTTCAAACTTGAAAAAAAAATTACACGTCAAGAGATTTAATCCTTCTAGTGCTTGGTAAATATGTGATTAAGATAGATCTATAGTGGTAATTTTTCATTGTTTATATTGTATTTTTGAATATTTTATCATTATCAATATTTTATATTAAAAATTGAATGAGTTACACATTTTCCTCTTATTAACAAATAACTACATTATTTTATCTTTAATTACTTTTTCTTTTGGAGCGTTGAAATATTTTACTAAGATAAACATTAATACACACAAGATAAAGAGAGAGAGTTCATACTGAAATATATTAGTTAATATGGATATTCAAACAATTTATTTAAGTTCTATATTGAGATATTTATAAGAGAAATATACATATATTTTTAATTACTTTATCTCTATAAAGTTATATAAAATTATATTATTTAAGATAGACATGGAAATATTTTATTTATTACTTGAAGATTGAAAGTGAAATATCAAAGAACCAAGTAGAATAAAAGTGAAATACTCGATTGTAAAATGAGCCTTTAGTCGATTTAATTACCGGAGAATCCACAGTAAGAACCATTTTCTGCCAACGTTTCAAATCCCAACCGGTATCCATCATCAGGACAACTTGAATGCTGGATAGAAGAAGAGCCTTTAGTCGATTTTCAATTGTTTATATATATGGTTATTTAATTTATTTTTTTTTTTGGTTGACATTAGTGAAAATTGTTTTTATTATTTTTTGAGGACGTGACATACTTACAGATGTCACTTATTGTAGAATGAACCTCTCCACCATTTTTTATTATTTATTAATATGGTTATCTAATTTTTGTTTGTTTGTTGACATTAGCCAAAATTATTTTTATTATTTTTTGAGGACGTGACATACTTACACATGTCCCTCATACTGGATCGTAGAATGAGCCTCTCCACCTTTTTTAATTATTTATTTATATGATTATCTAATTTTTGTTTTTTTGTTTTTGTTTTGGTTGACATCAGTGGAAATTATTTTTATTATTTTTTGAGGACGTGACATACTTACACATGTCCCTCATACTAGATTGTCGAATGAGCCTGTCCACCATTTTTAATTATTTATTTATATGGCTATCTAATTTTTATATTTTTGTTTTGGTTGACATTAGCTAAAAAAAATTATTATTTTTTGAGAACGTGACATACTTACACATGTCCCTCATAGTGGATTGTAGAATGAGCCTCTCCACCATTTGTAATTATTTATTTATATGGCTATCTATTTTTTTTTTTTTTTTGTTGACATTAGCGAAAATTATTTTTATTATTTTTGGAGGATGTGACATACTTACACATGTCCCTCGTACTGGATTGTAAAATGAGTCTCTCGACTCAATAAATTAGTTGGAGTCCCCAATTATGTCCATGAAGTATTTATATTAACATTGTAACTCCATGTTAAAGCATATAAAATATGACATGGTCAAAAATAGCACCATAAATGAAAATCACATGTATAAAGCAAGCTAACAACCATAGACATATATAATCAAGTATGTGAAACTATCCTTGTGTCTCTCGCATAACATGATATTGGCAAAAATATGTCTCTCGCATAACATGTATAAAGCAAGCTAACAACCATAGACATATATAATCAAGTATGTGAAACTATCCTTGTGTCTCTCGCATAACATGTATAAAGCAAGCTAACAACCATAGACATATATAATCAAGTATGTGAAACTATCCTTGTGTCTCTCGCATAACATGATATTGGCAAAAATATGTACTGTGGTCAAAATTAATGCGTTGTCCCAAAAAATGCCAATTCCAAAGTCTGAAATAATTGCAAGTAAGATGGAGTAAGAACCCATGATATCACAAAAAGCTCAAGTTACCTCTAGATCTCTGCTTGGACCAACCATGTAAGAAGGTGTATTCTCCTCCTACTTCCTCTTCTCTCCTTGTATCTTCGGGTGCATGTCAATGAAGGAGATTTCTCTCCTTCCTTCTCCTTCAATTGTAGGGATGTTAGAATGAGTACGAGAGGAGGTGGCCTCAGAGGGAGAGCGTATAGGTATAACAAACATGTGAAAATTTCCCAATGCTACCTGTGCAGGGGAATCAAAGAGTTGCTAAGCATGAAATGGAGTAGCCTAATATAAAGCAAAGGGTATTTGAGGAGGGATGATAACAAGGTGCACAAAATGATGTGAAATGGTGGGCTAATGAGAAAATTTGGAAGCAGGCTTGACATGGTTGGCCTCCCAACCATTGTTTTGTGCTAACTTTTGGGGTGGTTGTGGTTGAGGGATTTCTACAATGTTGGGATGAGGTAGTGGTACATTTTGCGAGGCCTATGGAGTAGGTGGATGAGGTGGAGGGACTCTATGGTAAAGGTGATTAGTCTGGGTAAGTTGGTTGAACTCCTATGAGTTCACATCAAAATGAATAAAAAATATGATCCTCTTATTCTATTCTCTCTCCAAGACAAATTTGCTCTTCTACCACGACCTCTCTGGTTGTCTTGAGAGCCTCCACTAGAGAAACTCATTGTATACGGCAACTAAATAAATCTGTTGTGCAATGTGAATCTCAAAACATGAGTGAGTGATCAACAAAGTATATCTTTTCTAATATCGTGTTTTATGCAATTGTTGGGGTGCTTGACAAAGCATCCATGAGGACGATAACATATATAGGGAAGAAAATTGCTCATGCATGCAAAAGGAACCATGTTGCCAAACAAAAAATAAAATGTATCATGGTTGAAAGAGAACTCCTTGCTGAAATGCAAATATCCATGTGAATGGTTGAAGCATCTTTATTTCATAATTTTACAAGAGAAACATGAGGCATAAAGCGTATCATGACTTCACTTAAAATGTGGCTATAATGAGACTAAACGATTGCCATAGAACTAAGATTTTGTTTACATAGGAGAAGTATAGATGAGCAAAATGATTCCTCTTTAAATGTAGTAGTTTAAAACAAGACAATCACCATAAGTGAACATTTAAAACAAGACAATCACCATAAATGCCCAAATAGGGCATTCACGTGTGATGAGTAAAGTTTGCTCATTATATTATAGCAAAATCAAAACTGAGTGCCCTCATAAACATGTCTAAATGAAAATTAAGAAACCAATGGTATGAGGAATTGCATGCTACAATCGATAACATCTATGAGACAATGTATGTATAAAAATGAGTATCATACACCTTGGTAGTGAATACTTGAAAAATAAATACGCCCAAGTATGATTCAAAGGGCATGGATACCTTGTATATTCTTGCTATGAGCTATAAATAGGCAATATGAAAAATATTGCGGGTTAGGGGATGCCATAGTGGCTCTGGGAAATGGAAAGTGACAAAAAGGTGAATGAATGGAAACTTGATCAACCTCGGATTGCATCATGAGATATGTATGAAATGGGGAAGTAACAAAGACCTTCCTCGTATGTTTGGTTTGCTTTCAATGCCGAGGGAGGAATGACAACTTGGAATATACATGTATTTTCTTCGACTCGTGACCAGACAAATGCCTTGCAATAATTGGTCCAAAAAGTATGTAAATTTTGTTTTTAAAACACTACTAACATGGGAAGAAAACTTGGATATTATAAGAAGTCAAAATGTGTCACAGTAAAATACTTTACCACAATATAATCTCAAGAGTGCACGACGTGTTCAAGGTAGACCATATAGCAGACTAAGGCATGATAGGAGTTTAAGACAAGTGGAAAGTATCCATCACTCGTTAGAGGGTTATGAGAAGAAACCAGGTACTCATTGACAATTCCACATATTTCTTTTAAGCCATGCATACTATAGAGACTGGGCTTTCCTATGAGATTGGAGAGGGTTTTTTTTTTGGTTTTTGTCTTAAATAATGGAAACCAATGCAAGTCAAAGAGATAAGCAAATGTCTAACGAAAATCGGTCTATAAATGAAGAAATGTAGGGCTTCAAAAACATTTTCAATGATAGGGAACATATACTTACAAGTGCCAACACGGTAAGAGTAAGTCGTGAAATAGAGGAAATGCAATATAATCTTGAAATAGGAGTAATGTATTTACCAATGAATGAGGAGACAAAATAATGAGTAAACATTTCTTCATTGTTTAAATATAGAATTGGGTTTTTATCTGAATCTCGAGGTTATTATTTTTGTTGCATGGGCGTAGGGTGAGGTATAGCTTAACAAAGTTTTTCTCTGTAACTATTATTAATAAATGAGACAAATGCACTTGCCAAGAAATTGAGGGACGAAGAGAACCACACGAGCCATAATTTGCATGCAAAATGCAATTGAAATCATGAGGGAAAAAAGAAGGAAAAAAGAAGACTACAGGCCCATGATTCTTTATATTCACCCATATCGACCATACAAGCAAGAAATGAGCTAATTTCTAATGCCCTCTCATTCTTTTATGCATGCAGAGCAACATATGAACATGGGGAGGCGGTAACAAGGAAATAGATTATGAAATGGTGTTAATTTGTCACAAAGGCAATCAATAGACAAAGAAAGAGACGACACTTGCTGAGACATTCTTTGAGCTGGAACCAAATCACACTTGTACCAAAATGCTTAAGCTGGAACCAAATCACACTTGTACCAAAATGCTTATATGGTGGTGAGGGAACAATAACAAACACTTTTCATAGTCTTTCAATGCATTGAGCTAGGCTTTACCCCAATTTTCCAAGCTTATAATATGTAGTGAGAGCTCAAAATTTTGTTACAAAAATTAAATGGGTCTTGCCAACTACCCTCACGTAGTTGGAAGCTTAAGAGGGGCTTGAATTACAATGCACATTGAATCCATTAATTGGCCAACTCACCGCCATTTGCAAATAACTATATGTCATAATGTTTGATTGATTCCACACTCGTTGTGTATCTAACAAAGGCTTATCATATATTCAAACCTTGTTTCATAACTGTGCCAAACATCACAACCATCATTACCATATTTTCTATGTGATTTCCAAAGCTATGTTTAATGTATTGTACCATATATTATGTGGTGTATGGTAAACTCAAAGAGTAGGGTTGCATTGTGTATCATAATTATGTAGAATTTCTTATAACGTCATAGGCCGAGGTAAGAAAAAACAAAACATGAAGTTATGAAATGGTGTCATGTCAATGTTTTTTATTTTTTTTAAGGGATCTCACTTACTTAAGATTTAGAGTCTTAGTTGTTTAAGGTGTATTATTTTGAGTTTTTTTAGGAGAAGGAATCATGACAATGGCATGATTTTTTTTTTTTAAGTGGCTCAATTGCAGGTGCCTACAACTATTCTCTTAGCTTAGTCAAAGTGTGTATTTTTTGATTAGGCCTTTCCAACGAGTTACCAAGTGTGCCAAATAGAAATCGTATGTAAAAGTTACAATCCCCAAAAGTTGATGTACCAAGTAACCCCATTGGCGCCACAAACCTTTTGGCGCTTTATCTCCTAGGGTTAGGTTTTTGGATGTTTAAGGTTTCCTCATTGTTGCTTTATGTTAAAGAGAGCCTTTTAGCCTCATTGTAATGTGCTTTGGCAAATGCTCATAGTTGTCACATCTCTTCTCAGAGATAAGCTGCCTCATTCGAGCAAGTTTGTTTCATTCCACATTTTTTAACAGTTTCAACACATTCCATTTATTAAGAGAAGCCATGTTTAACTGTATCTCTATGTTTTTGTTATAAACCTATATTTCATATCACTCTCTTCATAAATCCAAATCAAGAACAACTATCTCCAACTTAATATCCAACACAACATTATGATGAATCATAATGAAGCACATATAGATTCATACAAAGAGAAGACAAAAAAGAATGCAAGTCATAGCAATAAGGAAAAAAACCTTCATCACACCCAAATGAGTTTATAAATTCAATCCACTTAATTATACTCTAAATAACTTTACAATAATTATAAATAAACATGAAGAACATAAAATTGCAATTCTATATAATAATTTCAATAATATTTTATAATTGATTATTTATAATAATAAATATGATTAACCTTCCTCTAATTTTTGTGTTTGACAATTAACAATATACATGCAACAATGCATTTAAAGTTTTGTATGTTGGGGATACATAGTCTAATGGAAAACAACTCTAAATTAGATGATATATGTTTCTATTTTATAGTTTAAGTAATAGATGAAATGATCATTTTACCAATATTTTTTTGGACTAATTTTGCTCAAAATCTAATATAGATTTTGAAGAATTATAAATTTAATATATTTAATCTGCAAACTTTTAAGGTGTTGAATATATTTATCCATTCAAAAGCACATTTAAACAATAAGAAATTAAGATCTAATTTAAAATTGTATTACCATTCTTAAAAAAAACTTAAATTACATTACCAATTCTTAAAAAAAACACTCAACAAACTTTAAGATTTTATACCTTCCCTAGTCTAACCAAGCTTCAAATTTGCTGAAAACATTATTTCACAATATAAAACATTAAATACACTACTACTACAATAAACTTTAAGATTTTATACTGCCCTAGTCTAACCAAGCTTCAAATTTGCTAGGAAAATCATAGAAACTCTAGCCAGATTTTGATAAAATGCTACAATTTTTTTTGTAAATATTACCGCTGTCGAAGCAAATTATAAATTAATGCATGAATATTAATAACGTGTCACAAGCTACCATAACTATAATAACAAATCATGTCCATCACAAATACCAGGGTATCATTCCGACCTGGTGAAACTATAAGGCTTTTAGTGGCAGGCCATGAATAATCTATTATTTGCCAAATATTCAAATATTCCGTCCACGCTACGGCACTTGTAAAATTGAAAATTATTTCCATTGTCAACGAAACTGATATAGCAAGGACACTCCGGATGGGATTCCAACCAGCACGAATGATGAACGCAGTGATAGCTCTGGCTCTGTCAATTCTCCTGGGCTTAGCCTTCGGTCCCATGCTCGCAGGAGCTAGAGGAGGAGAGCGTGGATATGGATCCCTCTCATCAGGTAAGTATTTATGATCTTTTGGATCTCTAAAGAGCAGACGGAGGCATTTATTTTGCGTGGACGTGCTAAATTTGAGTTCTGGAATTTCAATCCATTGCTATCTAGTATATGGGAAATTAGAAATAAGTTCATGGCTAAACTGGGATATTAGCGCCATTCATATATTTAGTTCTGGCATCGTCTGCAAAATTTAGTAAACTACAGTGAATACGTGGTTCTGCAACAAACCATTTTTTAGACAGTCAAATTGGGTTTTGTTATCTAGACAATGCACCGCCTGGCTCTCCAAATGGTTATTGCAACGTTGTAATCCACTTGGGTTGGATCCTATCATGATCCTTACTGGTTTAGGTTCAGGTTCCTGATGAACGCTGCACATGGGTTGATTTTTTCATTAGATTAAACCCTTTTTTGTCCATAGAACTTTTTTGGGGAGAATTTTTCTACAGTAAAATTTAGTTCCTTGTGTCATTTGAGGTCACCACAGTTTTTATGTAATTTCAGCGACTCAAACGTAGTTTTGGTATCTATATTTTCTTTTCCCAACGGGTATCCCTGCCTAGAAATGCTTTCTTTGTGGCATCTGTAGCACCCAGTGCTGACCTCCCCAGCCATGCTGAGAATATGGGAGCCTAATAATCCTGGAGTTATGTGTGAGCCCTGAGCTTGGCTAGTTTAAAAACAAAATAAAATCAGTCACCCAAGAGGGTAGCAGATTAGTGCATTGGATGTATATGGCTTCTGTGACTGCGCTTCTCTTTCAAGTTCGATACTGGATCTGCCGATGTTAAGCAATGCCAAAACCGTTTGTAGTTCTTGTGGGATGGATGCATTTGTCATGAATCCTTATCAATGCAACAATAAAATATGGCCAAATCAATTTTGTGGCCCTCCAGTGAAGAAAAGACATCATCAAGAACTGATGCCTTAAGGGCCAAGGCCTTTACACATCCTTATGTGCCCCTTAAATTTCTTATCCTCTTTTGATTGTGGCTTCTCTAAACACACTTGTTGCATACTGTCAGAGATATCATCACCGTTTGCATGGGATTCCTCAAATGCCACATTGCATGTATATTGCCAAATTGGGTAATAGTACAGTTACTTTATGTTGTTCTAGATGGGATGAAATTCGCAAATGTGGAGATGGCAATTGGTGATTCCAAGAGGGTTGTCTACCATTGGCTCACATGACCTACATAAGCATGTGCATTGTTATGGACTCAATTCGAGGACCTATCTTTTCAGGATTGGCAGAACTTATTACTAGAATATTTGTGAATATTTGTGTTGAGAGGTGTTTTTTCCAGTTCAGTATGAGGGAGATGTATAATTCTTTCCATATTCAATATAATGTTGACATGTAATATTTCAAAAATATATAAAATATAAAATAAATAAAATATACAATGTCGGCCCTAATCTCTCTATATACACACCAATCTTTTGAAGTTGTTAACCTAGCAAGTTGAAATTCAAAGTAATGTGGAGTATCAATCTTTTTGAAGTTGTTCACCGAACAAGTTGAAATTGAAATTGATATATATATATATATATATATCCTCTTCTATTTTAATAAAGAAATATGAAATGTTAATACATCTTGCGTATTATTTGTAGATTATCAAAGAAATCTAATATCAATCTCAGATTATATGTGGGTTTTGGATAATATCTCTCACTAGTGGATTTGAATATTTGGTATATACAGTGTTGCGGGGGAGCGCCCCCCCCAATCCTGCTCCCAATCCACGCTCCGAGTGGGAGCGACTGGGGAGCGTGCTCCCTACTTACTTATTGCCGGATCGATTTGGGGAGCATCGATCCCATTGCTCCGGGAGTGATTTTTATAGCCCGGGAGTGGTCGGGGAGCGATCACTCTCGATCGCTCCTGGGCTATAAAAAACGCTCCCAACGGTGTGAGCGACGCCCAAAAAAAATCGCACGGAAAAAAATAAATTACGCCAGGAAAAAAAGGCGCTGGTTGGGAAAAAAAGGGAGGGAAGGGAGGAAAGGGAGGAAGCGAGGGAGGAAGGGAATATAAATAAA
The DNA here is from genome assembly GCA_031772625.1 of Pinus tabuliformis. NCBI lineage: Eukaryota > Viridiplantae > Streptophyta > Pinopsida > Pinales > Pinaceae > Pinus > Pinus tabuliformis. The sequence goes on from CM062811.1 coordinate 891,721,366, forward strand.
CCCTCCCTCCAATGAATTTCATTATTTTAGAAATTGTGAGTGAGAGTGAGAGTGAGAGCAAGAGAGAGTAAGAGAGAGTGAGGAGCAAGAGAGAGTGAGGGGCAAGAGAGAGCAAGTGAGAGTGAGAGCAAGGAGCAAGGAGCAAGGAGAGAGCAAGTGCCAAGGAGCAAGGAGCAAGAGAAAGCAAGGAGCAAGGGGAGATTGGAGGCCAAAGAGGTAGGCTCTATTCTAGCAATTTTTTTTAATGTTCATTACTAAATAAATAAATAATTTTTTTTCTCCCATTCCCATTCCATTTTTTTGCAGATTCAAAACTTCAAATTTCAAACATCATGGTTATATTTCTTGGCATTTTCTTTTTCTTGGTTCCTTTTTTGGTTATTATGGTGTTGGAGAGTAGAAAAAGGAGGGTTGAAAATGAAGAAGGGGATGAAGAAGTGGGTCATAGTGGATTTGATGAAAACCCTAGAGAAGAGGAGCTGGAGGAGAGTGAACATGAGTCTCAAAAAAATAAACAAGACCAAACTCCATTGTGGAAATATGTTAATAGGCCTGAAGCAGGGAAAGGGGGTGGAACCACTAAGTTTCTTTTTTTGTTTTTTGTTGCAGCAAATGTCGATCCTTCTATTGCATTAATTGGAAAAATAGTTTACAATATAAACAAATATCTCCTCGACGCCAAGGAGACAAAAAAACTTAGAAAAGAGCCCTTAGGGCAAGCCATTTAGCTGAACATGGAAAAACATTTAACCCGGTGGAAGAGCCCATCGATCTGGGCCGTTCATTCCACAAACAAACCGACGGCCGAGGTTGACAATGCTCCGACAAGACATCCGAAGTACAGCGGAACCAAACCTCCAAGTTGCACGCAAAAACTAGATCGTTGATTAACATTTGCTGAATCCCGCGATAGTGAGCGGGGAAGGGCGGTTTCCCAAACCACCTCCCTGCCACGTGTAGGAATTTGATTGTGATCGCTCCGAAAAAGCAAATACCGCTTTCCGTGTGAAAGCGGTGCGATCAGATGAAAACCGCCAGTGAAGCGGTTTATCCCTCCAAACCCCAAAAAACGGAATATCCCTGCTGCCGGGAGAACCGGGATTCCTCCCGCGCTTACTGTTTCTCCTCGCCTGAACCTGGAATCCAGAAAGGAAAAGGAACACTCCCTTAAAGAAGGAATTGTGATTACCATTACGCTCACCCTGAAGAGCTGTGATATCCGTCTCACTATCTTCAATTAATCATTTCCTACCCCGCGAGCCCAATAATCATAAATTTCCTTGTCCTCTGTGGCTTGAGCCTCGCAGATAGCTTTAAGCCTGCTAGGAGGCATCTCCTGCCATTTCATGTCTATTCTGCACTCGGAATTAATCACTCCTTGGTTGGCCAGTAGATCTGCAAGTTTATTGGCCTTCCTCCGAACATGATTGAAGCTAACCATTTGAAGGCATTGGAGATGTTTATGGATTCTCTGGTACACTTGTTCTCCATTGTTTTGAGACCCTTTCAGGCGCTGTTCCATAGCTGATTTTCTTTACTGCATTTATAGAAATCTCGGAGTCTGCTTCTATGAGAACATTGGAGCTGTGATTGAGTTTAAGCAGCTCCAGACATTGTTCCAATGCCATTAATTCAGCCATGTTGTTGGTGGCTTTGCCTAAATGGCAGTGGAAAGTGAAAATTATTTTTCCTTCTTCATCTCTTAACACACCTCCATAACCTGCTGTTCCCGGGTTGCTTTTTGAAGCCCCATCAATGTTGCATTTCAGATAACCTTTTGGTGGAGGATGCCAGAATTCCTTTTCCCTTTCCAACACTCTTACTTTTTTGCTAAGACCCTGGAGGATGATCTCATGAATTCCCAGCTGCTTGAGAGTTCTCAATTCGAGCGCAGTGGGAGGATTCGAGGGGTAACTGTGCACGGTGGTGGAGACGGTCTCCTTAATCTGCTTTAAGATTAATTCCATCAGGCAAAGGGCAGTAGTTTTTTCATCCTTGAAAATTCTTTTATTCCTTTCCTTCTAAACATTCCAGATAATGAAGCTTGGTGTCAAGGTCCAGGCCAAATTAAGGATCTCATTCTCTGAAAAGTTTTTTCTCCACTTGTTCAGGGTATTAATGATGCTACCTTTATCTCTGTCTGTCTGTTGAAAAATGATGTTGAAAGAATCCCATAACCAGTTGATATAGGTACAGTTGTTGAGAATATGCTCAATTGTTTCCTCTTGAGCTTCACATAATGGGCATCTAGAGGGCCCCATAACCTCCCTCTTCTGAATGTTTTCCCAAGTTAATATTTTCTTGTGATGAACTAACCACATAAACAGTTTGATCTTCATCCATCCTTGGTGGCTCCAAAGTTTTTGCCAGGACTTAGCCGAAGCGCAGGGATCTAGGTTAAGGGTAATTCTTTTTGCTTCATGGATATTAAAGATGCCTTCTTTGTTTTGTCCCCATCTTAATTGATCCTGCCCATCTGTGACCAAGATCTTCCTCTGTTCTAAAATTTTCATGAGTTCTTCTGTTTTTGCCTTTGTGGGGCTGTCCCCTCTACATTCTATTTTCCTCCAGCTTCTCCATTTCTTAGTGTCATGAGGAAGATTCCAGAAATCCCTGACTTTTATTAGTCCTTGGGAATCAGTTTCCTGCTTGATGCTCATAAAGTCCTCCCTTAACAACATTGGTTCTTGTTGCCATTTATCTTCCCAGAAGAGAGCTTGTTCTCCTGCTCTGATTTCCCAGAAGCTGTTGTTCTGAACTAGGCTTCTGTTATCCCAGGCTTTATTCCAGATGTGAGAGCCTTTTATGTTCCCTGACATTCTAATGAGATCACTCGTTTGCCAGGAGCTGGCATATTTTTCTTTCCAGGTTTTAGCCCATTGCGCCCCTGGTTCTTTAACCCATCTCCACCAGAGTTTGGCTCCTAAAACATTACTTAGAATCTCCTGATCGTCTAAGCCTAGGCCTCCATGACTTTTGGGTTTACAGATTTTATCCCAAGAAACGAGGGCCCATTTCTTTTTTGTCTCCTCCTTGCCCCAGAGAAAGTCTCTCTAAATGTTCCTGAGTTGCTGTAAAACCCCTTTGGGAGCTGGCAGGGTTGATAGAAAGAAAATAGGGATGGATTGAAGAACTGCCTTCGTCAAAATCAATCTGCCAGCCAGGTTCAATGCTCTAAAAGTCCATCTTTTGATCTTGTCTTGCATCTTGTTGAGCACCGGTTCCCAGATACTCTTGCGCATTGGTTTATCCGTAAGGGGGATTCCCAAATACTTTGAAGGGAGGACCTTCCTTTGGAAGCCCAGAATTTTGGAGATGTTCCTTTGAATAACAATGTTAGTGTTAAAGAATTTTTTTTTTGATTTGGAGAGATTGACTTCCATACCTGAAGCCAAGGCAAAGTCATTTAAGATTTTTTTGTACGCTGTAGCTTCCTTGACTGTGGGGATACCCTGCAGCATGGTGTCATCCACAAATTGTTGATGAGTCAAGGCTTGGCTGTTCTCCGTTAATTGAAGGCCCTTGATCTTTCCTAAAACTTTAGCAGTTTTAATGGTTCTGCCCAATCCTTCCATCATGAGGATGAAAAGAAAGGGAGAGAGTGGGTCTCCCTGCCTGAGGCCTCTGGAAGGAGTGAAGATCTCCGAGGGCGCGCCATTCACCAGAATAGAAAAGCTGGGTGAAGTAACCATAGCCATAACCCATTTGATCCAGTCATGATCAAACCCAAACGCGGAAAGGACCTTTTTGATGTAAATCTAGTTCACCTTGTCATACGCTTTTGCAATGTCTAATTGCATGATCATACCGACTTGCTTTTTGCTGGTGAGAGAGTGAACAACCTCGTGGGCCTGAATAATATTATCCAGGATTTGCCTTCCTTCCACATAACCAGACTGTTCCCCAGAAATCAAAGAAGGCAGAAGAGGTTTGAGTCTGTTGGCCAGGATCTTAGAAATGATTTTGTAAACAACATTGCATAAAGCAATGGGTCTGAACTTATCAGGAGTCAGGGTTGAGTCCTGTTTGGGGATCAGGGAGATGAAAGAGGTGTTGAGGGCTTTCAGAATGGATCTACTTCTTTTGGATTTCTCAACCACATCCAAAATATCCTGTTTGACAACATTCTAGCAGGCTTTGAAAAAGTCCACATTGAAACCATCTGGACTTGGAGCTTTGCCATTTTGCATCTCTTTGATCACCGTACTAACCTCTGCTTCGGTTACTGGTTTGTTCAGGTTAAAGTTATCTTCTCTAGACACCATCCTGGGAATATTCTTTATAATTTCCTTGATGTGTTGGTCTCTGTCTAGATTATTTTCATTTGTGATACCTCTGAAATGTTGAACCATCACAGCTTCGATATTCTTGTGAGTGGTCTGAAGCTCCCCATCTTCATTCAATATTGAGGAGATTCTATTGTGCGTTCTATTGGCTATGGTGGAATGGTGGAAAAACCTAGTGTTCCGTTCACCTTCGTTGAGCCAATGAACTCTGGACTTCAAAAAATTTCCTCCTGTTTGCATAAATTCTCCCAATCAAGGTTGAGTTTTTCAGCTTGCTCACTTTTGGATTTATCAAACCCTTCTACGATCATTGGTTGGTTTAGTTCCTGCATTTTGATCTCTACTGATTTTTTGTTTGCAAAAATGTTACCAAAATCCTTCTTGTTCCATTCTTTGAGTTTGATTTTTATGTGCTTTAGCCTTTTATGGAGGAACATTTTGGAGCCCTGAATCTGTAGATCTTCAGACCACCATTCCTCAATGTTGCTGATAAAATCTGGGTGGGAGAGCCAGATATTTTCAAATCTGAAGGGTCTGTTCTTGGGAGCATCAATTCCCTTGATTTCTAATTGAATCGGCCAGTGATCAGAGCCTCCAAATGGGAGAACACTTGCAGATATTTCTGAATTTGTGAGCATCAACTTCTCGGAGATCAAAAATCTATCTAACTTAGAGGCAACCTGAGCATTACCTCCTCTTTTGTTATTCCAAGTAAAAAGACCGTTATGCATTTTAGAGTCAACCATCTTCATGTCTTCTGTGAAAGAATTGAATCCTACTGAATCTCTACTGAGGATTCTGGTGCCTCCTTTTTTTTCCGAAAGAGATTTAATCATATTAAAGTCTCCTCCAAGGACCCAAGGGATTTCTTTATGTCTGCTTCTGAGATCTACCAGGGAGTTCAGAAATCTAAGCTTCTCATCTATTCTCTGAGGACCATAGACATTCGTAACCAGGAAGGTATCAGACATCCCCATTGGCTGAATGATAGCTGATAAGTAATTTCTCGTTGCCTCTGCATCTACAATGATGACTTTTTGGGGGTTCCAAAGAGTAAGAATGCCCCCCGCTGTGTTTTCTGCTTTAACTTCTAGAAACTCAAATTTACTGAGCCATTTGTTATGGATTTGTTTTATTTTCTGAATGGAGCATTTTGTTTCTTGAATGAAGATTATGTCCGGCATTGCTAGTTTCATTTTGTTACTTAGCATTCTCTGTTTTCTTTTACTACCTAGACCTCTGATATTCCATGATATGAACTTCATAGTTAAAGATTTGTAAAGGAGTAACTGGTTAGATCTTTCATCTTACCTGAATCTATCATTAGCTTTCCACACTCCATCAGGAGCTCATTTTGCTTTTTTCTGCCTCTCTTCTTTCCTGGATTTCTGGTGGCTAATCCTAGATTTAATTTCATTGTTTTCACCCCTTTGTGCTCCTGTTTGTGGATGTTCTTACCGTTCTCCTGTCCTTGTTCCTGAGTTTTCCATAAAAACAACTACTGTATTCTGTTGCATTCTTCTTGGGGCAGAGAATCTATTCCTCCTTTGGTTCCTTGCATCAGGAATCCTTCCAGATCCAAGTTTTCCTTGTCGAGGATTTCTTGTAGTTCGTGCTCTTCCAGATCTATTTCACTTTGAGTCATTTCCTGGTCCATTTCCATTTCTGTTTCACTTCTCATTGCTTCTTTTAGAGAGTCAATGGCCGGAGAGTGATTTATGTCCTCTTTCTTTTCTTTTTCTTTAGCATCTTCCTCCGGATCTTGATTTTCTCTTGTGATTTCTTCAGGCTCTTCTAGCACTTTAAACTTATTCTGACTGCCTTTTTGCCCCTCAGTATGTTGTTGTTTTGATCCCTTTTTTCCTCCCCTTCCTTTACTGGCCACTTTCTGAAAGCTTTCGGTGTCCTTCGTTGTATTGAGTTTTTCTTTGTTATCTTCTTTGCTGAGAGGGCAGTCTCTTAGCAAATGCCCATGTTCGTGGCATTTTCGGCATCTGAAGGGTATATGCTCGTAGTCTATCGCTTGCACCCACTCCTCATTTAAAAATTCCAGGATAACTTCGTTTGGAAGTGCTCCTGATAGATCCATTTCCACACAGATTCTTGCAAAGGAGGTATATTTTCCCCTTCTTGTGGCTTCAGAAGCTTTGACATAGCGTCCTAGTTTATTACCAATGGCAGCCAACGATTCAGTTTGCCAATAATCAAGAGGTAGAGAGTAGAGCCTTACCCACATAGGAATCGAAGAGAAAGTCTCCCTCTCTGGGACAAAGTTCATTTTCCAAGGTCTCATATAGAGACCTGCCGCAGCAAAAAAATAGGGTCCTCCTTCGAATATTCTGCCTTTATCTTCGATGTTGGAGAACACTACTGTGAAAAATCCTTTTGACCCAAGATGTAGGTCAATGCTTCCTTTGGGCTTCCAATGATACTTGATCCACGTCTATAAAGCCTTTTCAGTGGGCCATAGTCCCATGAATTTACAGATGATGGCGTAGGTTCCCATATGTTCCCTGTGCTCCTGCAAAGCAAGATCATTTAATATTACTCGGGGAGTGATTTCTGCTTTTGGTTTGCAAGGTCCTTTTAGTTTTTTGTCTCTTGAACCTAGACTTTTGTCTTCTTCCTCTTTGTCCTTTGTGCTGCTGTTTTCTTTTTTTCTGGTCCCATCTATTTCCTTTTCATTGTCCCTGATTCTGTAGTTCATATCGCTTTTACTGTTTCCAGTTGGTCCCTTACTTCCGCTGGCTACTGCATCTTTGTAGGAGGGAGCCGAGCTCCCTCCCCTGCCACTCTCCATACGAATTGAACTCCGCTTGCTGAGGAACCCTAGTCGCCGCGTTTCTCTCACTCCAGTTTCAGTGTTCATGGAACCACTAAGTTTCATTGCCCCCATTGCAACAATAATTACACAGGTTCATACACCCTTGCCAGAAAGAACTTTTGCGGGAAAAGGCCATGGGATGGAGATAAACAAATAGGAATCAAAACTTGTACAGGTGTGTCAACAACAGATAGAGCCAAATACATAAGGGAAGAGGAGGAAGCCCAATACAAATCTAAAAAATCAAAGGGTTTCTTTGAACCAAGCTCACAATCACATGCACAAAGAAATCCTTCAGCATCCTCCCAAGGCAGTGGATATTGAGGCACAGGTCACCAAGTTTAAGGCATAGAAGCATATCAGATTTCCTTGATGAAGGGTGTAGGAATGAGGTGGATTCAAAAGTTTACAGGTTTCTCTATGCATGTGGGATACCATTCAATGTTCTTCTCTCACCTTATTGGCACGAAGGGTTTTTGCCATAAATGATGCCCCTAAAGGATACAAGAGCCCTGGGTATGACAAGGCTAGAACCGTTGGACTTGATCATGAAAAAGCAAAAATATCACATTCTTTGAGTGGAATGACAAATTTTTGGACTGATCATGGGGTGTCCATTGTATTTGATGGATGGACAAATGTAAAAGGCAAGCCATTGATAAGTGTTCTTGCTATGTTTGTTAGTGGTGCCATCTTTCTTTCAGCATATGATTACTTAGACAAGTTCAAGACCAACATCAACATCGCAGAACCATTACTTGAAACAATTGACTGTATTGGGCCATACAATATCATCCAAGTCATCATTGATAATGCTCCTAATTGTAAGGCAGCGGGAGCCATTATTGAGGATAAATACCCCAACGTATTTTGGTCTAGGTGTTTGGTTCACACAATGAAGCTTTTGATGCATGATATTGTTAAGAACAAAAACGAATAATACAAATGGATTAGTGATTTGTACAAGAGAGGCAAAGAAATGATAAAATTTATTACAAATCATAGCAACACACATGGCCTTTTCCACAATCACTCAAGATTGGAGTTGTTGAAGATTGCGAGGACTAGATTTGGTAGCTGTTACCTCTCCTTCAGGCGCCTTTTGAAGGTAAGAGAGTCATTGGCTAGCATGGTATCAAGTCTACACTGACAGGTATTAAAGGAAAGGGCTACAAATGCAGCTGACAGGCAAGGTTTTGAACAGGTGGAGGAGACCGCTCTTGATGGTATGTTTTGGGCACGTGTGAGGCAAGTATGGATTTCACCAAGGCCGTTTATCACATGATTTGGTTTGTAGATATAGATAAACCAGTGATTGGCAAGGTGTATGAGCAGATGGATACCATGTTGGGGCAAATAAAAGATATTGTTCATAAAAATGATACCAACTTGTATACACTGATTCATGATTGTGTGTGTATACGGTGGGATAAACTTAATGTTCCACTACGTGCCTTGGCGTATATCCTTACGCCAAAATACTACTCTGCATCTTGGTTGGGCCAACCTGCACCAGGGGGTGTGGTTAGGGTCAAACCCCATATGAAGAGGTATCTACAGGATATTTGCAAGCATTAGACAAGTTGATACCTGACAGGGAGGAATGTGCTAATCTGCGTCTTGAATTAGGCAGATACTTCAGTTGCACTAGTTTGTTTGGTACCTTCCATGCAATGGAAGATAGAGACAGATTTGATGCTCTCACATGGTGGGAAGCATATGGCGGCTAGGGACTTTTGCCAAAATTGGCAAAAAAAGTTCTCTCACAGGTTGTAAATACTTTTTCTGCAGAGAGGTGTTGGAGCACCTACAACTTCATACATAATGTGAAAAGAAATAGACTCAGTGAAAACCGGGCAGAAAGCTTGGTTTATGTGCACTACAACTTGAGGTTGTTGAGTCATTACTGTGATTGGGCTTATGAGGATCCAACATATAAAATTTGGGACAACCACCCAGAGGATGATAATTTGGAGGATGGCACTATACATCTTGAAGAACTGGAAGCAGAACTTATGAGAGAGGAAGATGAAGCAACAACCATGTTTCGAGTCTTGTTCCTTTGTTGTCACCGCCTCCATCTACACCCTCACGTGGAGGGCATGTGCCTTCTAGTTTTGGTTGTCGGTCTGTGCGGGAGGAGACTCCTAGAAGACCACCACGACCTGCTCATACATCAGACACTTCTCGTGGCAAGGGCCACATGAAGTAGTAGATAATAGATTTAAAGTTTACTTGTCTTTTCTAGTTTCTAGTAGTTTTCATAACTGTTGACTCTTTCATATTTATTATGATATTTTTTGTAAACAATATATGACAATTTAAGTTTGAAGTTGGCAATTATAACTCATTGGTAATGATTCTGAATTATGAATATGATGCTTTGTGAAAGTTGTTTCATTTCATTTCATAACATTTAATTTCATGTTAGATATTATTTCTTGTAATGGTTAAACTTAGCTTACAAGTACAACTTTGGTGATCAATGATGATAAATGTTATATATTGAATTTTCAATTTTGAAAGCTTGAAGTTGAAACTTTAAGATTGATGAATCATGATTCATGAGACTCAATATGTTGTATGTTACTAACTTGTGGACGTGGTTGATGAAGATTATAACTTCTAGATGATTGTTGTTATATGGTTCAATGATCAATCTATGTTGTTGTTGTTGTTGTTTTTTTTTTTTTTTTTTTTTTTTTTTTAAATTTTTAATTTTTTAATTTCTCTTTTAATTTAATTCTTCTTCTATGTTTTTTATATCCAATTCATCATTCTACATGTTTTTGTTGACATATATGTATCAAAATATAAAAAATAAAAAATATATATATATATTATATAAAAAACGCTTCGGGATTTGCTCCCAAACCGGGAGCTTTTGAAAGTGTTGCTCCCGCACCCATTTTCGCTCCCGCTCCCTGCTTTCGCTCCCGCTCCCAAGTAACACTGGGTATATAATATTCATATTCATGAAAAAACTTGGACATGAAAAAATGCAAATATTAAATGGTTGTCATTTAATTTATAAATGATAAATAAGGTTTTAAATAAAGTAACATTGAGAATCAATTCTTTTGGAGTGTTTTTTCTCTAGGGAAAGAGTCAAAAGCATTGCTTCGGCTTAGAAAAGGTTTTGGTTAAATTTAGGTATGTTCTATGCTTAGAGCAATTTACTTCAATTTTTCATATTAGCCCAATGACAATATTCAAATTAGCAATCACATCAGCATGATAGTAAAGTGCAGATAGAACATAAACATAAACAACAGAAGACAAGCCAAGACAAGAGGACACAAGATGTGGCACCAGCCAGGGACAAACCCCAATGTGGGGAAACCCTTGATCAATTCTTCTTATATTCTTCAATAGTTCAGCAGAGAGAGAGAGAGAGATAGAGTACAATGATTTGAAGTCAATACTTGACTTGCCAAATAGGAGATCAAACATCAGAGATCTTCACCATGAAGATGACACAATGAGGTTGCAGATCTGATACCAAGGAATGAAGATATGCAGTGGACGAACAGCTCAACCAATTACCCAGATTACTGAAGCTTTCCTTCCATAAGACTCTCCTTCCTTTGCTGCTTCACTGATCATGTCAACGCTGCTAATCTGGTACCTTTCATATGCAGCAAGGACTGGTGCATTTCATGGCAGACCTGGTCATTGGTTAGGGCACAAACTTTGAGTGCCACAACACCTTAAACATATCCCACAGTTCACCTGTTTACTGCGGCTAGCCTTCATACAATCCTCTAATGATACGCTGCTGCCTTATAGGGTTGCTTACCTTCTGAACGCAGCTACTAAAAAGGCCTCCAATTGCTGGCTATGGCTTGCGGCCTAGCCCAGCAGTGGACTGTAGCTTTAGTCCCTTAAAACAGTGATCCAAACAGCCCTTAAACAACAGTCCCTAGCTCCTCCTTTTTGCGGATTCTTCTGCCCAGCATACCAAGATCAAGAACAGCTTGATCATGCCCAAACAATCCTGAAATAGGCCACGTTGTCACCTACAACAATGTGGCATTATGACAACGACTTAGGTGACTGCAACTGGGTCCCTTTGAGCTGTGTATAAGGGCTTCCCCTATTGCGGCGTAGGGCACTACTTGACAACTGCTTGAGACCTCCATTTGCTATGGCTGGAACCTCCTTCTTTGACTGCAGCTAGGGCAGATTATGACTATGGATAAGGGTTGCGTATGAAGCTCCTTTGGACAACGAATAGGTCCTCCTCATAAGACAGCTGCAAGGGCTTCTCCCTTCAACTGCGGCTAGGCTTCATGACTGCGGCTAAGTCTCTTCCTTATTGCAGCTAGGGTAAGGCAAGATCTCCCTCCCTTTAGGACTACGACTAGCTGTGTATAGAACCCTTTCTCTTGTCTGCGGCTAGGGCTCTTTTGGAGCTTCCTTTGACAGTGTATAGAAGCTCCCTTAGACAGCGTATTGAAGCCTCTCCTTGCTGCGTAGAAGAGCCTCCTCTAGGAAAACGTATAGGGCTTTCTCTGCTAGACCTCTCCTTCCACCAAAACCCAAACGAGTGGAGAGAGAGATCACAAGAGATGAGTGTCTCGAAATGACTTGAAGACCTCATCTATTTATAATGAAACATTGAGGATAAGATAGAGTAATTTGGTTGCTGGCCGACCTTGACAATTTGTCAAGTAACACAAATAAATTCATATCTCCATGAATACATGTCAGATCGGATGCTCTTTAGATCAATCCTACACCTCTCGATAGAGGAATCCAAGAAAAATATTAGCCGCCATAAGTAAGAAGACCCACATGGAGTTTGGCCCTAGTTGCCAATTTTAACACTCCCTCTCAATTAGGGAGAACTCCATCTGCTAATCCATCTGCTAGTTTATACTATCTCTGCCATCAGTGCACTGCTCTGCACTACTCTGCTCTGCTCAGTTATGAAGAAGAAGTGATCGAGAATGTATCATACCATTTTCTATTGACCTGAAGTCAGTCCCATATAAAGAGAGTATCTCATACCACTCTTACTGATCCGAAATCAATTCCAAATAAAGAGTGTCTTATACCACTCTTACTGATCCAAAATCAGTTCCAAATAAAGAGAGTGTCTCATACCACTCTTATTGACCCTAAGTCAATTCCAATTGATCCCAAATCAATATTATCCTAGCATAGGGAGTATGGTAGTACACGATGCATACATCAGTAGTACTATGGTCCCTATCCTCATTTCCCTACTCATGGGCCAGATGAGAGGTACTTCCCATGAGTCCTAGACTTCATGGGTAGGATGTCTTAGCAGGAAAAGGATGAACCACTCATCCTGCCTACATGTCGCCATGGGGTATCCTAGGGGAAGGCTGAACCACTCACCCTGTACACAATAAATCACTAGGGGAACGCTGAACCACTCACCCTATGATTGTGCCTTAGCAGGAGAACGATGAACCACTCATCCTGCCTACATAACAGACCACTAGGGGAAGGTTGAACCACTCACCCTATGGTTGCTCATCGCTCCAAGAAGTACCCCATGCCCCCCGGAGCTCCCAGAGCTCAATATCCATATCATACAGGACCCTCAGGAGAGGGTCTCTCGATGACTCCTAGTCGTTCTTTGAAAGTCAAGAATTTGACCTTTCCCAGGGGCTTCATCTGAATATCGGCAACCAACACATCAGTCCCAATGCGAAGGAGCCTTATTGCTCCTCGATGTACATTATCCCAAATAAAGTGGTACTTGATGTCTATGTGCTTGGAGCGATCATGAAATACGGGATTCTTCGGCAATCGAATCTCACTCTGGTTGTCACAGAGGATCATGTGTCCAAACAGCTCACTGAAGAGCTTCCTCAACCAAACAGCTTCGCACGAGACCATACTCGTAGCTATGAATCCAGCCTCAGCGATGCTTAAAGCAACTGACTTCTGCTTCCTGCTCATCCAGGATATTGAAGCAGAATCCAAGGAGAACCAACACCCAGAAGTGCTCTTGCGATCCTCCACACTGCCTACCCAATCAACATTAGAATAATCACGCAACCTCACAACTCCGGCAGTGTATCTCAGCCCACGAGTGATTGTGCCCCAAAGATATCTCGGAAGATTCTTGGCACCAATCCAATGAGAGTGATGAGGCTCAACCATATGTTGGCTCAACATGCTAACTGCAAAATATATATCCAGACGGGAGTTCACCAAGAACATCGATGCTATTATGAGTTGACGAAACTCAGAAGCATTTCCCAAATCAGGTCCGCAACACTACCACATAACTCCTTAAAGTTAAGCTCCATCTGGGTAGTTGTGGGCTTGCAGTCCACCATTCCAAATTTGAAATCCAACTCCCTCTTACTTTTGTAAATGAGAGGGTCTGTACCTGTCAGAAAGAGGTCGTCCTCATAAGGTACTAGTGTGAGAGGTCTATCATCCACAACCTTAAAGCAATGATTTGGATCGGCTTCATTCCTAGTGAACCTCAACTTCATCAGATAGCTATCAATCCTCTCATACCAAGCCCGTGGTGCTTGCTTCAAACCATAGAGAGCTTTCTTTAACTGGCATACATGAGATTCCTGATCATGAATCTCAAACCCCTCGGGTTGTTCCACATCTGTGGTCTTGCTATTACATGAGGGGAATGGCCCCCTTGTAATTTTTCCTTCGGTACATCTCAGACATGTACCTTCATGCTCTTCTTTGAATTCAGGCATTCCTGTCACCATCTGTCTTACATCGGGTGGGGCCTTACAATGAAGATGGGCAGACCTCCGGTGCCACTGAAGAGATGTGTTACATGACATGGTCCCCAATGGACTTCCTGCAACTTGATACAAAGTGCCAACCCTGAACCCAAGAGTAAAAGCATCTTTAAAATTCCTTTTCCAAGCACGTATCTTTCCATCGATGAATGCCACCTTGTAACCTTTGTCCATTGCCGAAATGGACACCAGGTTCCTTTTGAGATCAGGTACATTAAGAACTTCTTGTAAATGAATCGTGTTACCCTGATCCAATTGAAGAGTAACATTCCCTACACCCTTTATGGGATAGGTGGCGTCGTCTCCAAGAATAATCTCGAAGTTTGTTTCCTTCTTTAACAAATTAGAGAGAGCTTCCTTGTATCCGGTGAAGTGCCTTGAAGCACCACTATCAATGAGCCAATTTCCCAAGGAGTCCAGAGGAGAGGTAGTGAAGAGGGCCGATATAAGATAATACTCCTTTTGCTTATCAGAAACAACATTTGATTCTTCATACCTGGAGTTCCTTGCTTTCTTGGAGGGTCGACCATTTCCTTGATGTCATGCATTCCTTTTTCCTTTGCCATTGTACCTGTCATTCCTTCGATTGAAGTTGCCCCTGGAATGATTGTGATCATCATCATGTGATGTGTCCCTTATATTTGGACACTCCCTTGCATAGTGGCCAAACTTATTGCAAGCAAAGCATCTGCCTTTCCTTCCACCCTTAGATCCGGGCTTTCCATTGAAATGTCCTTTGGACCCTGCATTATTTCTCCTTTTGGCATGAGCAGAGAAAGTAGTAGGGTTGGCTCTATTAGAAGGCATTTCTTGCTCCAACATCCTAGTTTCTTCTTGAATGCATCTCAACATCAATTCTTCAAACCTTCGAATTTGATGATTATTGAGAATAGTGGTTCTAAATATATACCACTTAGGTGGGAGTCCTCCAAGAGTAGTGATAGTAAGTTCCCTGTCAGATATGATTTCTCAAATCGATAGAAGATCATTCTTGATCCCGGTGATCCTTAAGAAGTAGGATTGAATATCCTCGTCCTTGTCCTTCTTAATATCCTTCAATTTTTTTTTGAGGAACAAAATTTGATTTGCATCACTAACCTTGAACATGCTTAACAATCTGTCATAGATCTCCTTGGAGGTGTTTAGATCAGAGAGGTAAGCCACCAGACGCTTGTCAATGGAATCTCTGATAATCTTCTTCGCATTGACTTCTCCCTTGGTGTATTTGTTCTTTGTAGCAGTGTGTGCATTTGATGGAGGCTCAGGTATTTTACCCTTCACATAATCCAACACTTCTTGTTCTTCCAATGTCAGATCAAGAGACATCTTCCATCCGTGATAGTCAGACTTTTCACGGAGCTTGTCTTCAGCTGGGAAGTGGGATGAGGAACCCATTGAGCCTTTTGTCCTTTCCAACTGTCTTCGGTGATTGCTCTTTCACTCTTGCTTGGGCTTTGTCTTCACCTCAACTCTGATTCCATGTTAAATTTAGGCATGTTCTATGTTTAGAGCAATTTACTTCAATTTTTCATATTAGCCCAATGACAATATTCAGATTACTAATCACATCAGCATGATAGTAAAGTGCAGATAGAACATAAACATAAACAACAGAAGACAAGCCAAGACAAGAGGACACAAGATGTGGCACCAGCCAGGGACAAACCCCAATGTGAGGAAACCCTTGATCAATTCTTCTTATATTCTTCAATAGTTTAGCAGAGAGAGAGAGATAGAGTACAATGATTTGAAGTCAATACTTGACTTGCCAAATAGGAGATCAAACTTTAGAGATCTTCACCATGAAGATGACACAATGAGGTTGCAGATCTGATACCAAGGACTGAAGATATGCAACAGATGAACAACTCAACCAATTACCCAGATTACTGAAGCTTTCCTTCCATAAGACTCTCCTTCCTTTGCTGCTTCACTGATCATGTCAAGGTTGTTAATCTGGTACCTTTCTATGCAGCAAGCACTGGTGCATTTCATGGCAGACCTGGTCACTGGTTAGGGCACAAACTTTGAGTGCCACAACACCTTAAACATACCCCACAGTTCACCTATTTACTGCGGCTAGCCT
The DNA here is from genome assembly GCA_031772625.1 of Pinus tabuliformis. NCBI lineage: Eukaryota > Viridiplantae > Streptophyta > Pinopsida > Pinales > Pinaceae > Pinus > Pinus tabuliformis. The sequence goes on from CM062811.1 coordinate 891,737,317, forward strand.
TCATACAATCTTCCAATGATACACTACCTTATAGGGTTGCTTACCTTTTGAATGGAGCTACTAAAAAGGCCTCCAACTGTTGGCTATGGCCTGCGGCCTAGCCCAACAGTGGATTGTAGCTTTAGTCCCTTCAAACAGTGATCCAAACAATAGTCCCTGGCTCCTCCTTTTTGCGGATTCTTTTGCTTAGCATACCGAGATCAAGAACAACTTGATCATGCCCAAACAGTCTTGAAATAGGCCACGTTGTTACCTACAACAATGTGGCATTATGACAGCTGCTTAGGTGACTGTAACTGGGTCTCTTTGAGCTGCGTATAAGGGCTTCCCCTACTACGGCTTGGGGCACTACTTGATAGCGGCTTGAGACCTCCATTTGCTGTGGTTGAAACCTCCTTCTTTGACTGTGGCTAGGGCAGATTATGACTGTGGATAAGGGTTGCGTATGAAGCTCCTTTGGACAACGAATAGGTCCTCCTCATTAGACAACTGCAAGGGTTTATCCCTTCAACTGCGGCTAGGCTTCATGACTGCGACTAAGCTGTGGCTAAGTCTCTTCCTTACTGCGGCTAGGGGAAGGCAAGATCTCCCTCCCATTAGGACTGCGGCTAGCTATGTATAGAACCCTTCCTCTTGTCTGCGGCTAGGGCTCTTTTAGAGCTTCCTTTGACAGTGTATAGAAGCTCCCTTAGACAGCGTATTGAAGCCTCTCCTTGCTGCGTAGAAGAGCCTCCTCTAGGACAACGTATAGGGCTTTCTCTACTAGACCTCTCCTTCCACCAAAACCCAAACGAGTGGAGAGAAAGATCGCAAGAGATGAGTGTCTCAAAATTACTTGAAGACCTCCTCTATTTATAATGAAATGTTGAGGATAAGATGGGGTCATTTGGTTGTTGGTCGACCTTGACAATTTATCAAGTAACACAAATAAATTCATATCTCCATGAATACATGTCGGAATCGGATGATCGTTAGATCAATCCTACATCTCTCGATGAGAGGAATCCAAGAAAAATATCAGCTGCCATAAGTAAGAAGACCCACATGGAGTTTGGCCCTAGTTGCCAATTTTAACAGTTTCTAATGACATTGCTTTAAACAAAATACCAACTTAGATCCATCTTAACTCTAGATCTATCTTGTATCAAGAGGGATCAATTCCCTTGAGGTGTGAACATTTTTTCTATTTCAGAAACTTGAGGAAAGATTTGCACTGCGAAGAATTTGATCCCTCTCGATATTGGATAGATCCTGAGTTAAGGTGGATCTACATTGGTTGCAATAAACAAAGAATGATTCCTTGTTTTTGTTAGCATCCAAATCCATGGAATAAGGTGTTTAGAGAACTAGTAATTAGCTTGAACCACTAAAGTAATATGTCTTTATTGCACCCTCATGAACTGTCATTGCACCATCAATATACGTCTACACAGGAACCAAGGCGATTGATTTGTTGTGCTCCTCCAACAAGCTTCTGTTGTTGTGCCATCGTACACTTCCCTCACTACTATGCACAACGCTTGAGGTAAATCTATTGCAGATGGGATTGTGAGTACCTCATGCTGTGGATAACTTCCTTGAGAGCAACCAGGTGATGCCAACACTATGGGGTACCACCATATTATAGAAGTGGCGGATTCCACTAGGGTATTGAATTCCTAAGACGTAAAAGAGTCTCCCAGCAAGAAAAACTTTTTTAGGGAAATTGCTAATAACATGTAGTAGACTATGTTAGCTCCCCCACATAAAATTCTTTTCGAGTGGGATCACCAGGGGGAATGGATTTAAGTTAAGAAAATAAAGGAAGAAAAAAATGCACCAACCTTAAGATGTTATTGAAGAAAGAGACCATCCTTGTTCAAAGGATCACAAAATGGAATCAATGTTCCTTTCAGGATCTCTTTTAATAATCGTACAACTTTTGGAACTCGAAAGGGAGTTGTGAATCGTGATTGAGCAAGACATACCAAATTCTCTTAGTTTCATCTTGTTGTATATCTATATCACCCACAGATATAGCCAGGGTGTTTTATTTGTAACTCTTTCTTCTATATTAACAAGATAAATGGATTTATTCTTGTTCGATGAAAGATGGACAAGGAGATTACACAATGCTATTGAAGAGAGGGTTTATGGAAGGGTTATTGCCATAGCAAAAAATCGAAATAAGAGTTGCACCCCTTGCTACATATGAAGAAGCCTTGAGAAGAGCATTGAGTTTGGAAATGAAGACCATGGGCAGGCATTTGTTGTTGAGAGAGAAGAGCAAGTAAGATCACTAATAGAATGTGGCAAAGAGATAGCAACAATTGAAGCTTTGCCTACAATGGTTGATGTGTTTAAGAATGGAATGGTGAAAATGATGAAAGAAATATCATAGCTGAAGATAAAGGAGAGAAAATACATATGGTGCACAAGATCTAGAAGAGAACAACATATGGAATCCAAATGCATCGAAGTAGTATGTTATCACATGTATAGTAGATGATCCTCATACCTCTAATTGTATATATAACTGATGGAATAGAAAGAATAAGCAATTTGATTTTTTCAATAAAGTAGTGGCAAGAAATTAGGTGGACTGTGGAAATACAACAATGACAATAACAACAACAGAAATAACTCTTTAAATCGAAAGTTATTAGTACAAAGAGATGAATGATGCAATTCTATGGGTTATTATTGAGAAATATAGCTTGGGCAAGAACTTCTGCGTAGGTTCAATGTGAATGTGCGAGAAATAGTTCAAGATGTTTCTATTTTTGAAATTTTTTCTATTTTGTAATTCACTTTAGTGAAAAAAATGAAATTCTTATATTTAGTTGTCAAGTCTAAAAAGGTGCATTTCATGCATGCATGACTTACACTAGGAGTAAACTTATTAGCCTTTTGGTCTCATCTAATAGTATAAAGACAGGTCAAGGTGGAGGTTTTCACACGTAGTTGAACAATTGAGTTAGTTGAGAGAGAGAGAGAGGATTTGGGCAAGAGGCGAATCCAGGAAGTAAGAAGCAATTCTATGTAGGTGTCATATAGTTGTGCGAACAAATGGTATAGGCACAAGCATAGTTTGTATGAACATGTTTTACACACTGTCCGACAGGCCATATGATAGTTTTATGCTATTTTTGGTTTTTTCAGCAAGTTGCACCACTCATGTAGGTTGCACAAGCTCAATTCAGGGTGTTTTTGGTAACCGTGCAATGTTGTTTTCTTTGGTAGCTTGTGGAGGTTTCCTTGTAAGTTTTTTGAAGGAACGAATAACTGATTTTGAAGGAGCGATTACCTGTGTATGTATATGCGTCTGCTATTTGCTTTCCAGCTATTGTTTAATTGATGCTATGGTTTGAAATTTAATTTAAGTATTAGTTAAATTCAACAATTTACTTGTTTAAGCTATTGTGTGATTGATGCTGCAGTTTGAAATTTAATTTTAGCATTAATTAAATTCAATTATTTACCTGTTTAAATTGAGATCATCTACTAATGTCAATTATCTAGGCTTGGAATTTGCACGTGGTATTAGACTATTTCTTTGATTGAGATTCTCAGGGATTTGTAGGGAAGAGGGGTCAACGATTAGAAGATTTTAAACTAATTTTCAGATTTGGGAATTATTGCAGTAGCTTTTAGAGATGTCATTAGCTAGCCTCAAGTATGAGGACAGATTGGATGGTGCCTCGATTTTCTTATCATGGAAGGTGAGGGTTACACTCTTACTAGAAGAGAATAATCTTTGAGATATCATGAAGGGTGCACAACAGTTGGAAGCGCACAACAAGAGGGAAGTGAAGGCCAAGTGCATGGTATTCAATACTATAATGGATCATCTGATCCCTCATATATCCGAGAAGGCGGCAACGAAGGAGTTGTTCGATGCCCTGGTTAGTCTCTACAAGAGTGAGAACTTAAGCATGAAAATGATATTGCAAAACAAACTTAGATCCATATAGATGACAAAATCAGACATAGTCACTAGTTACCTTATGAAGGTCACACAAATTTGTGATCAACTTCTAGTAGTTGGGGAGAAGGTTATAGATGTGGAGCTAGTGAACATGGCACTAAATGGATTCTTAGCTTATTTGTCAAAGGCATTTGTGATTGGGAGAACCTTCCTAACTTTGAGCGGCTTTGGTATGGCTATATCTAGGAGTAGTCTTCGATAGAGTCAAAGGCTAGCAAGAAAGGTAGTGATGAGAACTAGCTCTATTTGGATAGTCAAAAGACTAGAGGAAAGGACCTAACAAGCGTAAGGAAAAGAGTGAGGAGTCAACTTCATAGTGAGGAAAGGACTTGAGTAAAATTAAGTGCTTCATTGGTCATAAGCATGGTCATAATGCATCACTGTGCCCATAGAAAAAGGGTCAAGGGAAATAGTAGCAAAAACAATTAGTAGTCTCTGCAAAAAGTTGGATGAACATGTTTGCTGCCAAGTTCAAGAAGGATTTGTTGATGATATCTTATATTTCTATTAGTATTAGCATGATTTCGAGGGATGTGTGGTATGTGGACAATGGGGCATGTTGACATATGACATTAGCTTGATAGTTGTTTTCTAGTTTGAAAAAGCAGGATTTAGTAGTATAGGTTGAGCTTGGTGATGATGCCAAGTAACCTAGTAGTAGTAGTTGGTAGAATTCCCTTCCCTCTCAAGTCATGTAATTCTTTAGATTTTGATGACATTTTGCTCATTCTAGGTCTAAGGAAGAATTTTCTTTCAGTTTGGTTATGGAGCATAAAGGATCTACAATTGAGTTCAAGAACTAGCAGGTACTCATTAGGCTGAAGGAATCTAGCCTAGATCAGTGTTTTAAAAACCGTTTTTGAAAACCGGTTACCGTCTAACCGGCCGGTTAGCAAGCCCGCCGGTCTAAACCGGCCAAAATCCCGGTTTAAATGCTGATTTCTCCATTTTTTTGCCCTAACCGGTGAAAACCGGCCGGTTTAGGACGGAACCGGCCGTTTGTAACAAACCGGAACCGGCCGGTTTTAGGCAGGGCCATGTCTACATTTCAACTGTCACCATTTGGACTGTCCACATATCCATCTTTAACTATGAGAGGATCCTCATTCACCAACTCCGTAATCCACAAGTGTCAAGGACCTACCAGAAACCCCTGATCTCCCTGTATACTAGTAATTTGAGCCAATGTACCAACTTCCATTACATATGTTAGATTAAGTAGAATATCTCCACAGGGTGCATTATATCCAAATGCCTTCAACTTTGATGATAACTGCCTTTTCTCTGCTCAGTCCTTTTCTGAAAGGAACTTTGCATTACGGCATTACAACTTTATGAGTTAAGTCAGTTGGCTTGGTTATCATAAATAACTGGCCACAGCAAGAACTTTACACCCCATTTTAGTATTCAACTCATCATTATTATCTCAGTCCAACTCCTCACATTCAAATACACAGAATACCAAGGAAGAATTTTTACAAATTTAAAATGAGCAACTTCTTTTTGGATTTCTTGGACGAATTCTACAGTAGATATGTGGCTCGTAACTTCACTGCAATCATATGTGTCTTCTAATAACATCCAAGACATTGCACGACTCCTCAAGGCTGCAAGTTCATCCTCTGCGTCAGCCTTCAGGTCTCGCCCATGTACAAACTTGTTTAACGTGGTTGACATTTGCAATTTGGGAAGTCCATGGATCCAACTAATGAGTTCCATCAAGCTTACTTTGCTTCACACCACCCTTTTCTTCATAAAGGCACCTTCAGGCCCCCTTTTTAGTCCAGAAAAAAGAGTGCGTAACAAGGCCAATGGGCAAGCCTTCATCTTCACACGCTGCCCTTGGGCAGTGGGCCTTCTAATAGAGGCCTCTATAGTAGTTAAAGCCTAAAAGAGAAGAGTGCATTTTCAAGGGCTAACACAATGGAAACATATACACTTACACAGAATACCTAGTAGGCCAATGGCCTCATAGCTTGCAGCATTGTTTTTGGACTTTATAGGCCATTTAGAGCCTCATTTCTTATGTATTTTGCTATTTTGTTGATGATATGTATTGCACTCGGTGCCATTTTGATATATTCACCTTTACATGGTATATAAATGAGCAAACTTTGCATATTTTGTCTCTATTGGCTTGGAATCATGGTTTTACATCTTAAAAATAGTTTTGTTTCATTAAAAATTAATTATTTAATGTATTTTTTTAAAACCGGTTCGTTTAGACCAAACCAGTCCCGGTTAGACCGGTTCCGGTCGGTAAACCGGTTCATTAGGTGGACCGGTCCGGTCACCGGTTCCGGTTTTAAAAACATTGGCCTAGATATAGGTCAAGTAATAAGGGTTAGAGAAGGTAATTCATATAGATTGCAGGGTGAACTTGTTTGAGCCGTGGTGCATATCAATGACAACTTGTGCAAGTTGTGGCACAAGAGGATGGGGCCCTTGCATTACAAGGCATTACCTATTTGGAGGGAGATAGTTACGGGTCTTCTAGAGTTCAATTGTTGAGCAACATGGTGTATACTGTGAAAATTTAGAAGACCCAAATTTCTACTGCAACAACTAAATAAGTTTCTTCTATTTGTCAAATCACTGAACAAATTATTTACTGTGTTCTACGGTAAATATCAAAACCAATACACTGCAGCCTTCACCAATTAAATTAAATGTGGAAACAAGAAACTGAGCAAGAAAGAAATACACAACACATGACACTGTTATTTTTGGACAAATGTCCCCAGAAAAACCCAATGCGGGAAAACTGGTGCAACAGTTGAGGGTTTGTATTATTAAGCAGTAGTTTTCTGAATACAATCTTTGGATGCCTTACTGGCTATCCAATACAAAGAATCTGACTGAGGAAGAGATGAGTGAGATATACCTCACACTATCACTGGCGATCCAGTACTGATCCAACCATTGAATGACTAGCCCCTAGCTGCCTCTGCACAGTTTCTGCCCAATCACTACGTTGTTTTGCGTCACAGCTTCTGGGAACTGCATCTTTCCTTTCACTGATCGATTTGCTTCTGGAGCTTCGATTTTCTGCCCTCCTGATCTCACACCCTGACTTCTGGCTCTGAAACTCGACTTCTCCAGCAAATTCAGATCTCCTCTCAGGCTTTGCTCTACCTTAGCATGGCCCTACACTGCCCAACGTGGCCTCTGCACTGCCTCTTCCGAATCTCTTTTTGCCTCCTCTGTGATGTATTCCCGGATCAGGAAATCTTCTTCCAGAAACTATCCCTGCCCCTCACTGCAAGAAATCACTTTGATCTCTTCTCTAGCAATCGCTGCATTGCCCTCTTTGAGAAATTCGATCTCTTGATCTCTCTTCGATTTGTTTTCCAAATTCCCATCGAAGTCCTTCTTATAATTCTCTAGTTGAGTAATCAACGACCCAGATTAGATCCTAATCAATGGCTTAGATCATCTGGATTGGATCTCCGTCTTCTTCTAGAAGTTTCACTCTTAGTTTGATTAATACCCTTTAATTATTTTAATTTCCTAAGTTTAGACTTAGGCACCCATTAAAAATAATAAATAATTATAATAAAACTGTAGTATGTATCTTGGTGGAATTTCCTAGAGCGATTTCTGGGTATTCTGGAATACATGTGTCCTAGCCTCCCTGCAAATTTTGAGACTTAGAGCACATCCGATGCTACTAGAAATCAACATATACAGAGGGTGCATGCTTGGTAAGCATGTCAAGGCTACTTTCCCAAGTAGTGAGCATAGGTCTAAGGGGATTCTAGACTAGGTACATTCAGATGTTTGTGGATCAGTATCGGTAGTGTCAATAACATGAAGCATGTGTTATGTTTCTTTTTATTAGTAATGTCCCTCTCAAGACTTGGATCTATTACTTGAAGACCAAGGATGAGGTCTTTAGCAGGTTTCAAGAGTTCAAAGCTCTTATTAGAAACTAGACAAGGAAGAAGATCAAAGTCTTGGGATCAGATAATGGGGGAGTGTATACCTTAAAGGATTTTGAGAGTTTCTACAAGGAAGCAAGAATGAAGAGGGAATGACACTTCCATATAACCCATAGAAGAATAAGGTTGTAGAGTGGAAGAATAGATCCATCATAGGGGTTGCTAAGACCACAATACATGACCAAGACTTGTTGATGTTTCTTTGGGCAGAGGCATGCAACAAAGCAATCTACATTCATAATCGATGCCCTCACAGGATATTGGAGGATAAGATACCAAAGGAAATGTTCATTGGCGTGAAAATAAAGGTGAGTCATTTTTACATCTTTGGTTGTCTAATGTATATCCATGTACCGATAGAGAAGAGGACTATGTTGGAGCCCTCTAGCAGGAAGGGTTTATTTTTGGGTTACAATGAGACTTCAAAGGCTTATAGGGTCTATATTCTAGAGCAAAGGAAGACAATAGTGAGTAGGGATGTGAATTTTGAGGAAGATTTTACATCCAGGAAGCTCGATGAACCTATTCCAGTGATAAAGGATGAGTAGCTAGAAACTCCAAAGGTTGAGCTAGGGTCATTGATGATTTCTGATGTTGTACAACAATCTTCAAGTGAAGAGGGGGAGATAGTAGCTTCTTCTAGTTCTATTTGGAGACCTTGATGATTTGCTCAAACACTGAAGGATGCGCAAGAGCATGTTGAGGTTCTTAGGAGCACATTAAGAGAGAGTAGACCTATGAAAAAGTTTCTAGGTTATATGGCATTAATGAGCAACATTCTTGACTATGAACCGTTTTGGCTTTCTTTGGCGAGATGCCATGGTGGAGTAATACACCTCCATCATGAAGAATGATTTTTGGGACATAGTGCCAAGACTGGAGGGGAAGTTAGTTATGAGTTTTAGGTGGCTCTATAAGGTTAAACATGCTGCAAATGGCAACTTTAAGAAGTTCAAAGCGAGGTTTGTGGGGAGAGGATTCTCCTAGAGAGAGGGAGTGGACTAAAAGGAGACATTTGCCCCAATTGCTAGATGCACTTCCATTAGAGCAATTATGTCTTTGGTTTCATTTATGGGGTGGAGGATACATCAAATGGATATGAAGACGACTTTCCTTAGAGGGATCGTTGAGGAAGAAGTGTACATAGAGCAACTTCAAAGCTTCGAAGTAAGTGGGAAGTAGTCTAATGTTTATTTTGCAATGAACACCTTAAGAAAGTTCATGGTGGAGCCTGTTAGTTGGTAACCACTAGGAGAATTTTTTTCTCCGCATTGGCCAGCTAGCCAACAAACAACCCTATGATGATCCACAAATAGCTTACAGAGCTCTCCACCTATGCTCTTGTTAGTGATCTCTCCCATCTAACATACTTCTTGAAGGAATGTGGGTCATCTACCAAAAGGCACACTAACCATTTTTGTAATCATGTGCTTTTATTTAATGTTTGGGGCATACTAATGTTGAGCACATGTCATGTTGGATGATTGACTGCTCTTGATTGTACCCTTGTTCCCATACTTCACCTGGGAGATTATTTGTTGCTCAGAGTCCAATGTGACCTCCCCTAAGCCCCGTTCTTCTATCGTTTAGGATGGGCACTAATAGGAGGTACTAATTGATCTAGTGTGCCCAAGGTAAACCATACTTACCATTTTCCATCTCTTGCTCATATTCACCTCGTTTCTTTGGGTTGATTGTCATTGGTCATTGGGACTGGCCCTTATATCCACATCTCTGAGTCAAGGCTTGGAAACCTTGCCCTCAAAGTTTGATGTATTTGAAAGAAAGATAACGCATATAAAGCCACAAATAAAAGAAAATGAAAAATGTAAAAGATCACCATGACATATAATAAGTACATGGGCAAATGACTAGCATGAGCTCCATCCCCCTCATTAGCCATCACCCAGTTCCTAAGTGTTTCATGCTCTAGCTAAATAAAGGAATTTATGAACATCCCAACCTTAATGAGTGATAAATTGTTACATCTTTAAGGGATATTGAAAAAGCATAAAGCAAGTTGGGTTACTCACATTATGCAAGAAAGAAATACAAATCATTACAGTAAAAGGCATACCGGGGGGGTGGAAAAAGTAGGCTGAGGAAAGGGGTAAGTCACGCTCCACGATTACTTCTTCTCATCGTCATACTCAAGATATTGGACCTACTTCAGATGGTACCATGGCTATGGCCATCTTCCTTGAAGTCTTTACCATTCTATGACCACATTTACCATATGCATCTATGGATTGATGGGCTTGCCTAGGAAATGTCCCTCCCCTTAGGGACTGGAAGCACCTAATAGAGCTAATTGCATAATAATCCTTAACATAAATGTGGTAACTTACAAATCATTAGCTAGTAAGACATTTGAAGGCAAGATTTGTGTGAAGTATTTTTGCGCCCCTAGCATTGAGTATGGTCCATTATGATACTTTAATGGTTTCTGTCTCTAATGATGTTGATCTCACTTGATCTTAAGAGTGTGTTTCAGGTGGTTTCTCATAGGTACATTGGACATCCCTTGAGGGATGGCATGTCACGTCTATAGCATATTAAATAGGATGTCTAATCCAAGATGTGAGAACACTTGTGACATTGTAGAGCTAGCATTGCCCTTCCAGAGATCGATTTTGGGCCTTGTGGAACCCCACACAGATGTATGGCCCCCTTCTTCACCTCTAGTTACTAAAATGTTTGGCTCCAAGAATCCAGGACATTAACTTGATTGATGATGTGCCCATAGGACCTATGATCCCTTCAAGCTGACCTTATACCTACTTTATGTTCATTTCCTTGTTCCAATGCTGAGATGAGGATGGAGATCACTTGAGATGATTTGGGGTGAGGACACACTCCCTTTTGAGGCTAACATTATGCCTTAGGGCTATCACATCACCGATACATGCATTAGGAGGATGACACAAGCCTTCTTGATGATGACGTCTTGGTTGAGGAGTTGTTACTTAGAGATGCACCCATTTATTTTGATGATGTTCCTTGGAGTGAAGAACACTCTTGGACGCACTTCACTTGCTTGATGGAGATGCCCATTTATGGAGGATGATGTCATGTTGGAGAGCTTTTCCTACCACACACGTGGAGGATTTATGACATTTTATTGTGATTTATCTATTTGTAAAGCTATCTTTGGGTCAGATTATGACCTTTCAGACTTGTTGAGTGTTTTAAGCAAACTTTTTTGGATGATCATCACACTCACTAACTTCTCTTCTCTCAAGAGAGTGTGCACTAGGGTTTTTCTTCTCTCTCTTGGATGCAATGGCTAAGTAGAATGTGAATTGTCTTCCACACTTCTTCATCCAAGGTCCTCCTATTTTCTTCTCGACCTATTTGACTCCATTGCCCAATTGAATAGTGTTGAAGCTTATGGTAGCTTTGGAAGGTCTTTTGCATAGGCTTGGTGTCTTAGCATGTAGAAGATGATTTATTACCTCTTTAGGTGCTTGCATGGTGGAGTAAGTGATTTATGCCTTCTTTCCTAAGTCTAACTTGGGAAAAATACAATAATTGAAGTCAATTAATTATTGTGGACTTTTAAGTCAATTTCTAAGGATAAATAATGAAATTATTTAAGTGACTTAGAAATGATCTCAATTGATCTCCTAGATTTTCTAGAAGACACATTAGAGTTAGGGATTTGGGCTTAATGTAGATTATAAAATAAGCCTAAAGGAAGAGGTGAAGACACAACATGGAGAGAAAGCGGTTTTCTCTAGAGTGATGTCTCAACTAGATTGTAGTGTAGAGGAGGAAGAGTGTAGGTTGATTCAAGAGATTTCTAGGAGGTCGAATTGCTAGGGATTGCATGGTTGAATTGTTGAAGCAAGAAGGAGGTCAATTTACTGGAAGGACTGATTTGCTAGGGCAAAATTTTCTGTAATCAATGTTGCACGATCCTTCCCACCCCAAGGATCCAAGGCCGAAACCATGTCCCGTATGGATCGTTTGGGCGATCCCTCAGTGGAATCACGGTTCCGCCGTTTTGATGCGATTCATCAAAATAAGGAACCATGCATGCCCATCCGCGGATCCGTGGAGGTTCGGGCACAGATTTGCACGGATCTGGAAGGGGACAAGTGGCTAAGTAGGGGCCCGATTTCTAATTTTTTTTAAAATTTTTTCTTTGACTTAAGGTGGGTTGGGGTTCCCGGACATCCCAAGGTGCTCCATTGATGCTCCTTAGATTTTTCCTAGATGCTTCCTCATGGTAATGCTAAATTTTTAAAGTAAAAGTGACATTCTCCTTTATAATATCACTTTTACTTAAATTTTTAACATTACCATGAAATGACTTAGGATGTTTGAGAGTGGTTCCAATCTCATTGGACTTCATATGGAGAAAATATAATTTCATATCATATTCAAAATTCAGCGGACTTGACAACTTTCAGGAATTCAGGATCAATGGGATTGTGGCATTCCATTAGATTATATCATGTATGAGGGTATGTGATTGGCATTTAATCAAGAGCACCAAGCCCTATATGTACCCTAGTGTTGGTGGTGTTAATTGTTGAACTCCTTTGTCATGGCCTTAGCAAAAAATTACCTTTCAATCAAGTCAAAATCATTGATCAAGCATGTTAAGCTTTTTCTACCATATTTTAAGGTTTGGATTAAGTAGTTTGATCAAAATTGGGCAATGTTGACTAATATCCCTTGACAATTGAGGTAGAGGCAAAGGCTAGACAAGAGGAGAAGAATCTAGATTCTAGATGGTTGATGCTCGAATAATTAATCATTGATGTACAATGGATGCCATATCTACCTTGATTTATGTACAAATATGCATGTTTTCATGTGTGTGTGTATATATATAGTAGACGCTTCTGAGACTCTTCACTTCTTAGATTTTTGGAAAATGACGCTTCCGACGCTTCACTTCCAAAAAACGTCCCTGCTTCATGCAACATTGTCTGTAACAATAGAGGTTGTGCGAGGGGAAGGCGCAAAGGTCGAGTTGCTGGTGAAGATGTGGGCCGAATTCTCCAAGCCAAATTTCTTCAGAGTTTGATTTCTGGTGTGCCAAATTCCGCCGAATTAATCCAATGGGGCCAAGTTATAGGTTCTAGTCAATGTATATTTCCTTGTAATTTCTCTATGGGGCAAAACCCTGATTTTCCAGAGATTAATTATAGAAGGAGAATTGTTGTGGATGTTTATCTGTTGTAATGTGTGATTGATCTCTCTTTGATTTTATTTCCACTGAATATAAATTTATGGAAGTTAAAATACTAGTGATTTTACTTTTCAACAATTCAAAATTTATTTGGTTAATGAAATAAATTGTTGGGAATAAATAATTGTTGCAAGAAAATAAATCAGGGCTGGTATTAGGAGATTTAACAAATAGAGGCACTAGTTTAGTGCATTGATCACTTTAAGTTTCCCTCTTTTCCATATTTCGTGGTAGCTAGGTTTAAGGTTTGGTCTAAATTTGCATTTAATAACATTCTTGTACATATATGTTATTGCCCTTTAGGTAGGAATTACATATATTGATGTTTAAAAAGAAAAATCTATCATTTATTGCATGTTTTGCCATGAAATCTAGCACTGACGTCTAGGGTTTATGTTGTTGTTTTCTGCATTTTAAGCCATTGAAAACTTAAAGTTGACCTATCCCTTGCTTACATCTTTGATAACCTTTAAATCCTTTGTTGATCTTATTATTTCTAGGCTATTTCTTGGCTGTTATATGGTTTTGCATGTTGAATATCTGTCCATATTTGAAGCCTTAGCTTATAACAACCTTTTCCTTAATTTATTGAGGTTGGTAGAGTGTACTTGAACATTTGTAATTCTTATCTTGACCTCCAAGGCTTTGCCGATACCTTCTTCCATAACCATTGAGCTCCTATCACCCTCGAGCCATCCTTTATTGAAGGTCTTTCTAAGTGATATTGTTAGCAAGATCCTTAGAGAGCCATTTGCTTTAGTAACTCTACGTCAAAACTCTCTAAGCCTTGCCGGGGAAGCCTCCCTTGTCGGGATAACATCTAACCACAAACCAATAGAGAATCTACTGAGGTGATAGTGGTGGCTGATCTCATTGTTGCCATAAGACATAGATTTCTTAGTGAGGCTTTGCACTAGGCCTGCTAGATTTCGCGGTGATAGAGATAAGGTAGCATTGGGTAGCAACACGTCCTTAGGTATTTGAGGGGCATAGTGGAGTATGGTCTAAGATATCTTGGAGACGGTGAAGTGAATTTGTAGGGGTATTCAAACTCAATTTGAGCAGGCAATGCAATAGAGAGGAAGAGCACTGCATGGTGTTGCTTTAGCTTGGGATCAACAATGGTATCCTAGTTTAGTAGGAAGCAGACTTCTATGGAACTTAGATATGTAGAGATTAGAGATCATTTCATGCGAGACAAGATTCAAATGATAGCAGTGAACGTCTAGAATATTCTCATGGATCAACATGTAGTTCATATTCTAGCCAAGCGTTTGGCAATGGGGAAGTTTGAGGCATTCAGAGAAACTTGGATTGGTGTAGAATTCATTCTTTGCTAAGGGAGAGTGTTGAGAAATATAGATTGAATAAGATCTTCTGCACAGGTTCAATGCAAACATGTGAGACATAGTTTGAGATATTTTTATTTTCGAAAAGTAATTCTATTTTGTAATTCGCTTTTGTAAAATGGTGAAACTTGAAAGTCTTATATTTAGTTGCTAAGTCTTAAAAGGTGTATCTTATGCATTCATGACTTAGACTAGGAGCAAACCCAAAAATATATTAGGGTTTTGGTCTCATCTAAAAGTATTAAGATAAGTTAAGATAATGGTTTTCAAATACACATAGTTGATCAATTGAGTAGGTTGAGAGAGGGAGAGAGAGGGAGAGAGAGAGGTGAATCTAGGCTGCAGACAAGAATTCCTTATGGTCATATGAACATGTTCTACGTGTTGTCCAATAGATCGTGTAATTATTTTTATGCCATGTTTTGGTTTTTTTCAATAGGTTAAGTAGGATATACAAGCTCAGATCGAGGTGATTTTAGTAACCGTGTAGTGCTAATTTTTTAGTAACTTGTGGAGGTTTCCTTGCAGTTTTTTTCGAAGGAATGAAAAACTAATTATGAAGGAGTAACTACCTATGCGTGTCTATGCTTTCGCTCTTTGATTTCTAGCTCTTTTGTGATTGATGCTATGGTTTGAAATTTAATTTTAAAATTAATTAGATTCATCAATTTACTTGTTTAAATTGAGATCCTAAGGACGTCGATCATCTAGGCTTAAAATTTTCACAGTTACAACAAGATCTGGCATTCCATATCATGTAAAGTTAGAAGCATCAAGGAGCTAGTCTTGTGCAACTCAAAAAGGCTACCCACTACCACCAAGTAGCTCTTCCTCTCACTTTTGGTTGGCTCTTCTCCAAATCACGCAAGGCTTCCAAAAGTAGGATTGCTAAGTCTATGGAGTGGAAGCAAAAGGTGATTTTTGAAGAGTAAGTGCTAGCAAAACAAGGTTGTTGTAGTATAAGAAATGAGATGGAAATGAGAATGGGATAAGGATAAGATAGGAAAATGAAAGACAAAAAGTAAGGGATGAAAAGAGATGGAAGGAAGCTAGTGCCTATCAATCATCGACTGATGGAGTCATGAGATGTTGTTAAATGGAGGGACTAAGTTTGTCACACTACAACTACTACAATGAAGGTGTTAAGTGGATGAAAGGGTTGTTTTTTCACTTCAAACCAACAATGGATAAAACGTTGTTCACGACATTCTTCTTTATCATTCTGTGTATTCAAGGAAAATGGACTAGTTTGTGACAATGATCCTTGGTGTACTTGCTGGAAATTTACATGTAAATAAATCTTGGAGGGCCTTGTTACCCACCCAAGTGGAAATTTTGTCTTGTGTTTTTCATCTTGCTAGCTAGCAACCCTACGACAATCTACAATTAGCTAGCCTTAAAGGCCTTCCATCAATGCTCTAGTTAGTGCTTTAGTTCATCTAGGATACTCATTAGATGTAGGTAGATGATGAATGTAGGTCATCTATTATAAGGCACATTAACCATTTTTGTAATCAAGTGCTTTCATTTAATGTTTAAGGGCATTCTAGTATGGGTCATAGGTTGAGTTGGATGTTAGACCGCTTGTGATTGTATCCTTGTTCCCATGTTTCACCTTGGTGGTTATCCTTTGCCGTAGTCCGTGTAACCTTGAGGTCTTTCTTTCCACTGGCTAGGAGGGTCACAAATAGGCGACATTGATTGTTGTTGCGTGTCCATGGCAATCCATACTTAACACTTTCCATCATTCCCTTATATATCCATTCCCCATCTTTGGGCTGATTGCTAATTGTCACCATTATTGGTTCCCTATATTCCTCGTCCTTGAGGAGGGGCTTGGAAACTTTGCCCCAAGAGGTTGTTGCAATAGAAGGAAAAGAAATAGCATGAGCCATAATGATAAAATGCAAAAGATTGGTTGAGATATAATAAAGTATATGGATAAAAGCCTAGCCTAAGCTCTACCCCCTCATTATCCATCACCCAATTCTTAGCTAATGCATGAGCTATCAAAGTCAAAGAAAATATGGATATCCCAACCCCAATGAACAATAAATTTCTTCATCCTTAAAGGGGCGATAATGCATAAATGAAAGCTTGTAGTCCATGCTATGCAAGAAAAAGAAAATCAATGAAGAAAAAGGCGCACAAGAGGGGTGGTAAAAATAGGGTGAGAAAGGGGTTAACTCAGGTCCCGCGATTGCTCTCTCTTCACATTATAATGCTCAAGGATGATGGAATTTCATAGCTTGTAGAAAGATTGTGGCATCCTCCTTGAAATAAAACCCTACCATATCACCAACCATTTGCACTTGTTGATTGATGGGTCGACCAAGGAATTGTTCCTCTCCTTAGGGTGGGAAGCACCTAATATGGCCTTTTGATAACCCTCCCATATCTGAGCATGGTAACATGAGCTAGGAAGACATTTGAAGATGATGCTTGTGTGAATTACTTTGGTGCCTTTTGCATTAGATA
The DNA here is from genome assembly GCA_031772625.1 of Pinus tabuliformis. Classification (NCBI taxonomy): domain Eukaryota; kingdom Viridiplantae; phylum Streptophyta; class Pinopsida; order Pinales; family Pinaceae; genus Pinus; species Pinus tabuliformis. Next base: position 891,754,255 of record CM062811.1, read on the forward strand.
TTATTATGGTTATTTTACCTATGATACTATTATGGTTATTTTACCTATGATAATGATATCAATTGATTTTGAGGTATGTTTTAGATGCTTACTCCCAAGTACAATTGCCATTCCTTTAGGGATTGTATGGGGCCCTCCAACCCTTTAGAGAGGATGTCCAACGCCATTTGATGACCATTCTAGGCACCACAGCTAGGATGTTGACCACCTATTGGGGAACATTGACCTTGGAATGTGTTACCCACCACTTTGTGGGTGATATCCCCAAGAGAATTTTTTTTCCATGATAAGCCTCAGCCGACAGCCAACAGCCCTTAATGCCTCCTACTAGCTGGTTGTGTCATTTCTCTGCTACGTAAGCTAGCCATGTGGTCCCTCACCCACCTATATTGATCGTATGTTTGAAGGTGAGCCTCCCTAATCTAAAGTATGTCTTGTCATTTGGTAATTGAGTGTTAGGTTTACTTATCATGGATACTTCTGGGTATGGATTGATGGGGGAATTTGGCGGAAAGAGTGGGCTTAGTTTGTGTTCCTGTCCCCTTGATCTCTTTTGGTTGTTACCCTTGGATCTTAGTCCCGTGGGATCTCTTTTATTGACCATTTGCTTCTAGGGTGGTACTACTTGGGAAATCCCGACTTTGGGTGCGTGATCTCGCTCCTTTATCCGCACATATTACTCCCTATCCACTCACTATACCCACATTCATCTTTTCTCCCACCTGGGTCCACATTCCCATTTTGGGTCCACATAGGGCTAACCTCCTTATCCTCTTGCCCTCACCTTGGGTGAGGCCTAGAATGATGCCCCGACGGTTGAATCAATTGAAAGAAAATAGTGGTGCATAAATTGCCACATTTAACAGGAAATTGTACCACAAAATGCAAAAGATGGTTGGGACAAAAATGATTTGCACCTGGGCAAAAGCCATTACATGAGCTCTACCTCAATCATTGGCCATCACCCTTGTTCCATAGGCCCTAGATGAGCCTCCTTTATCATTCAGGAACCCATGATTGTCCCAAACCCTAGAGGGCAATGAATCGCGCTACCTAAAAGGGGGTAATCACTGCTTTATCTTACACATCATGCTCTTGTCCTTTGAGCCCCGAGCAGTTAATTAAAGAAAATTCACAAAAGGCAAAAGGTATATGAAGAAGGGTGGAAAAATCAAGGTCGGGGCACCTCATGTACCACGATTTCTCTCTCCTATACATTACATACCCAGGTGTGGGCTTCCCCTTACTTAGCTACCACTATGCCCCACTATGTGGCCCAAGATTGCCCCTCTCATTCCCTATCCCATTCCACTTATTTGTCACTTGCCACCCCCCATTAGAGGGATGTACCTTGGACATACTATCCCTTTTAAGGGTTGAAACCACCTAATAAAGTACATGGCTAACCCCCTTTTGAGCTTAGAGACAGTAGCACATGCCAAAGCCCACTATGGAAGGACATGCCATTATGAAGTGCCCACATTGTTATCCATGATTTGTAAGCTTTTTACCCGATTATTTTAATGATTGGTTGTACTGGAAGCCTAGGGGACACATTGGATCTTATGCAGGATTTCAAGTGGTTTCCCTATATGGGATCCTAACCAGTGTGGAAAAAGTCTGGAAAAAGTCCCGATTTAATCCTAAAAACGCGATTTTTTGAACTAAACGATTTAATCCCCCGACTTTTTGGCGACTTTTTCACAAAGGAAAAAATCCCGATTTTTTGCTTATACTCCCGATTTAATCGGGAGTCGACCCAAAAAGTCTGCCTCCCTTCCCAGGCCGCGGATAAAGAAGCTGCAAAGGTGAAAAAACTGTAAATTGAAGCTTCCATCCATGCATTTTTAAGTTATTGCATTGTATTGTTTGTCATACTTCTTGCGAGCATAGCAGTCTCATTTGTAATCTGTTAGTTTTGAGGTTAAGATATGTTTTTGTTTTCCAAGGAAAAACAAATCTTTATACTTCATATTTCTAGTTAGAAAGCAAAGTATACATTGGCTAAGCCTCCAGGCTTTCAATGATCCAGACTCTAACAGCCACTGCCCCTTCAAAAGATTACAAAAGTACCAAAAGGACAGGCATACCGCAGTCTTCCGTAGAAAGAACCCCACACCATCAAAAACATTGTTACAGTTGTTGAATGCTTCCAGAAGAAACAACAAAGAGGAGGTCATGAAGATCAAATAGCAACAACCTGTCCAAAAAAAACAAAACCAGGGCCTCAAAAAAGAACCCATTTTTCAGACAGGAACAAAGTACCTGTGAAATCTTGTGACAACAAAGATCCTTCCTGCAATGAGAGCACGTTTTGAAAGGGAATCTTCTTTAGTGGTGAACTCCCTGTAAATGTGGGCAAAGGTTATGTATCAGAAGTGGATTTTACCTCCAAGAGTTTTTGAATAATAGATGCCAAGGCTAGGTTAGTAATCTGACATCTACTGTTTTCTTAGAAAATAAGCAGCTTGGAGTCACCAAGCGTTAATTTTCACATCTACTATGATACTCACTGTTAATTTTCATTGGACCTACCACCTGACACCTTATTACCCAAGCAGATTACAATCTACTGAATAAATGCATGACTTATTTCTTAATACAATTAGCGGAAACAAAAATTAAAAGGGGAAGAGGATCTCAGTGGCTGATTACTTGATGACTTTTAGATGACTCATGATATACATTTATTATATTTTTTGTTGAGATTTTGACTCTTGCGAGTTGAGACTCAGACAGGACCCAAAATTCAGGAGTTGATTCACTATTTTGATATGTGATGTAGCATTAGACTTCATATACATATTATATATTAGCTTTCTTTACATGTTTATGTGGAAATGCATTTATTTGATGTTGTGGATACTCTAGATGTTAAAAAAAATAAAATAAAAATGAATAATTTTGTGTTTTTTTAATTTTGCCGATTTTTTGCCGACTTTTTCAAAAAACTCCCGACTTTGACGAGTTTTTCAACCTTTGGACCCTTGCCGAATTAATCCCGACTTCGACTTTTTCCACATTGATCCTAACCCCCAAAGGTCTACAGTGGCACATGTTAGGATATTCCGACACATAGGATATAGTTAAGTTCAACTTGGTCTAGTATAGAGTTAGGTTAGAGTTAGGTAAAGTGTGTTTCTTTACCGTTGTACATTTTGTAACTTACAATCCGACGGTCACGATATGTAGTGATCCGACGGTTCACTCTCACCTCGGTATTACCGACACTTGATCCGTGGCTTGACACCCGATTGGTCCATGAGTTCTATTTAAAGCGCATGGAGGGTCATTGTTCGGGCAATCCGTGCATGAGAGAAGCTTATGTAAATTTTCATTCTTTGATTAATAAATTGTCTGTACCCACTTTGGGACAGGCCGTGGACTGTTTCCCTCCTTGCACTCTGAGGGTTTTAACCACGTCAAAAATACTGGTGTATTGATTTGAGATCTGGTTGTGAGCGGTGTCCTCTTGGTATTCTTTCTGAGGAACTTACCCTGTAAATTCCTACAGCACATGTAGGGTGTGCATAGAGAGCCATGGGCCTCCACAACAGCAGGCAGCACTCCACGAATCTTCATGGATTCTCAAAAATTACTAGTGATCCACTTTTGGGGTGATGATAATATGCTTGGTACATTATGCCTAGCAGGCCCCCACAAGAGCCCCACACTTTTGACAGGTGTCCCAGGACTTGTACGATGTCATGGCAGCATTCATTCCACCACTTGGACCCTTGCAGAGGATCTCCGATTCATATGGAGATCCATGGGGTCATCTATGTGCCCTCATACCAAATGGAGCACCACAGGTCTACTACTTGGAGAACAATGGGCCACCCCCTTGTCCATCATATTTCGAGGAATTTATCCCTCAATATGGCACTTCCAAACATTATTGAGCCTTTACAGGGCCCTACAACATGCACATATCATTCTTTGGCCCCTTGTGAGGCATGTTTTTAAACTTATGAGCTACTTTGGTGGGCTTGTCACCAATAGGGGTTTTATTTGCACATTATTTTATCATTAGGGGCTAATGTAGGTCCATAGGCTAGTTCGAATTCCTTAGGAGGCTATATAATATATATTGATGTTAAATACATTCATTTGTATCATCACTTGACTTGAGATCTCTCTAATCATAGAGAATTTTCACACTTTTCCCTTGGGGGATATTTTTGGAGATGGATGAATTTTGATGTATGGATTTGGGTTATTTCTCGTCTTGGAGCTTTATTAAGCAAACGAAATGCTGGTTGGATATACTCTATAACGTTGTAAGTAAATTTTGATGCTATTATTCTTGTTGCTGCATACTGCTAAAATTAGGGCTAGTTGTTGCATTATCGAAATGTGGAATTGAACATGTTTTAGCTAATTTAATGTATGGGCCAATGTTATATGAATGAAATGTCCTAGAGATTTATTTATCTCGAGAATCTTGCATCATTTGCTTTTAAGTATAAATGCTTGAAGGTCACTTTTCTTTCTCTCAACATTGGACGAAGTTGACTTTCTGCGCCTCCTTGATCAAGAAACCAAGTTCTTACTCATCATTATCCTTGACTCCATATCCCCAAGTGAACTAGGCACTGATCCCTCAAAAAGGGTGACCATTTCAACCCTCTTTTAACCATTTTCCCCTTTTTTCCCCAAGTCTAGCCCCATTAGGTCACCCAGGGCATCAATTTCCCGAAAATTTAACCAAGGAAAAAATTCGATCTACTATAGGCTACTGCGTTGGTGGGTCTCGTCTCTCTCCTCCAAATTTGAGGCAATTCTAATAGTGGAATCTCTGGGAATCTCGAGCCCTAACTCTAGGATCGAATTGTGCCTAGGCATCCCAAGGTTAGACCTCAATAGGATCAATTCAACCTTTTGAAGAAATATTCTTGTTTGGTCCTTTCCCCTCACCTTGTCCAGGATATGAACATCATTGGTCGCTACATTTCATCCCCGAACCTGGGTTGGGTCCACTTGGCCCCGTGTGGTCCTACTTCTCAATAAAGACTAGTTGTCGTGGACCATTTGGGAATCCAAGATTCCCAAGGATTATAGGGATTGAGAAACTTGTTCATAAGCCTATCTTTGCTCCCTCAACCCTCCAATCCTCACCCCTTATCCCTAGTGGACCAAGTCCCTTGCTTAAAGAGCAAGCAAGCTTCATTCTTCACTCCATCCTTGGGAAAGGGTTTCAGGGTCACTTCTCACCTATCCATTGAAATATACTTTACAACTGAATCCCTACACTACCAGGACTTCTTCCATTGGTGAAAGTTCGTAAAGAGCAGGGAGACTTAGCTGTGGTGACAGTGGGCTAAGCCTCCACAGTTTCCCTTGATCTAGCAGTTGCCCTTTTAGGAACCCCTTTAGCTCCCCTGCTGGTTTGAGTGGTAATAGGATGTACCGACACTGATGATGGCTTTCTCTTCTCCCTTGAGAGCCTAAAACATTGTACATTTGAGCCACGACATTACCTAGAGAGCTAATGTACCCAAGAGATGATTGGACGCCTCCATACTAGCATTGTACCTTGTTGATGGACTTTGCTATGTTTCTAAGCTCATTTGACAATGATGATGATTTGAGACCATTTTGGAGGGGATGGTACACTTTTCTAGATGATGATGTCATGCCCTATCCTAGTGACATGCCTTTCATGTGGCTTGGAGTGATGACGTGGGATTGGTTGATGATGACGTATTGATGAGGAGGGTTTTGCTTGATGATGACGTATCGATGAGGAGGGTTGTGCTTGATGATTGCACACCTTGTTGATGAGGAGATGGGCTATTGAGTGAGGAGCACTTTTTTGACCCCATCGCATATGATGATGGAGACATGCACTTTTAGAGGATGATGTTGTTAAAATATGATGCACCCCAAGTTTGGTCTATGTTTTGGTAGTTTCACGCAACAAAAAACATAAACACATTGAAAATGCCTAACATCAAAAACTTTTGAACAACAAAATATACCAACAATTAGATCATGCACAGTACACAATATTTATGCCCAAAATTGATTTCTTATAAGTCCATTAACAAAAAAACACTAGATCTCTCGTACTAGGGAAAGTTGTCCTTTATGATCACCTGGAAAATGCGCAAATCCAGGGTCAAACCCTTTGACCAAATCACCTATGGTTGAGGCTTTGTCCTCTAAGCCCTTTCTGCCCAAATATCAACCGCTGTGGCAATCTTCACCATAAAAGGTCCTTGTCGTGGTCTTCCAAGCACATAGACTTCACTCAACGCTATGGCCAGCTCCCTTAGGCCTCTAGGAACCCTACAATAGTCCTGTGTAAACCCTTTCTTACTGCGACAACCCTCCATTAGCCGGCATAGGCCTATGACCTCACTTCTCCTTGCTGCAGGTAGGATAACATGCCCTAACACAAGCCTCAACTCGTGCCTTTCTTCCCTCATTGCTGAGTTTTTCCTTCTGTAATAGAAATAGGGCTTGACCCAACCCTTTCTCAATTGCAACCTGCACTCTAGATCCTGCGACTTCCACACAACACCCTGTAGCCTTCTTTCTGTTTTGCGGTCTATCACAACAACCTTCTTTAGCCCTTGGTTGCCTTAATACTTACTCCCAACAACGTCCTTCTTACTTTAAGACAACCATTACAACCTGCGGCTAGGTCCCTTTTAGCCCTCCCACCTATAAACAACAAAACCAAAAGCCCTTCCCACCATAGAAAATATGCTCCAAAAATACCCTACTGCCCTAGTTGTAGGTCTGCAATTTCCTCATGAGGTGAACTCACCTTCCAAGTGTTAGAAAATTAGAAAGGCAGAAAGATTTTCTTTATGTTGATAATTACTTGTGATATTCTTATGTTCTTATTAACTTTCTTGTGTTCTTCTTTTAACTTAGTTCATCAAGCAATTATCAATAACCATAACATGAAGATCAAAGGCACTTGTAGGCGGACAACCAGGGCAAAACCCCTATCTAGGGGAAAACCCAGCCAACAACTCTTCCTTTGTTAGTTTCACGAGATGATCCAAGACTCCTTGACCTAGACACAAACTTCCTCCAATCACCAAGTCAGCGCTTCCCTTCTTCTGCAGATGATGACCTTCCAGTAACAACTTCGACTTAGAACTTCGACCTTGCAACAACAACTGGCAGCAACAACTGAACTTTGACCTAGATGCAACACTTCGATCTTGAAGCAGCACTTCGACCTAGAAGCAACAACAAAATTTTGACCACATTCACAGCAGAAGAACTTCGATCTTGATGCAATACTTCGATCTTCCAACAATATTCCAGCAAATTCACACGTGTGAGAGAGAGAGAGACAACCCAGAAACTTATACTTTTATCCTTCTCCAACAATATTCCTTCTTCTCTTAGAATTGCACCCTTTTTCTGCTCCTCCTTCTACATCGAACTTGCGCGAGACTATGTTCCAAATGAATCGAACTGCTCTGTATATATACCCTTTTCTGGAGTTCGAATTACCCTCATGTAGGCCGACTTGATCAGGTAAGGGCTGACTTGGTGTGGAGGTGACAAATTACATATTTTACTCAATAATAATTCTTTTTACATGATTCAAAAGCCCAAGAAGGGTCTCATTAAATGGACAATGACTCTAATGACTCAATATAAAACCTAGAAGTCCTTAATGGGGACTTTGACCTAAGACATGATGACCTAAGCATGAAACCCATGCTTTAATAAGTCACAATAATAATAATAATAATAATAATTCCTTTTTCTTTCTTTTGATAAATACATTTCATTATGACTCAAATACAATTATGAAGACTGAACCTAGTTACATTCTTCAACACTCCCTCTTAACTAGGGAGGTATTCATACATACATAGTACATGGAAGATCTCAAAACACATGAACCATGAAGAGTTTAGGCACTTACGGTGCCACAGACTAGATTCCTGACCAGGGCAATCTATCTGGGTGGGACTAAGATGGACTAAAGCTTTCAACCTCTCTAGGTACCATTAGGCTTACTTACTAACCATCAACCCAGGGAACTAGGTGCGTAATGCAAGGTCAGATCTTTATGACCAACGCCACCCTCCCTACTTTGGGAACTAGACATCAACACATAGGCTGACCAGATGTCCTCCCAGGCATACACAATGCCTCAACACATCAAATCTCTCCTAATCAAACAGATTGGTAACATCGAGCATGCTTCCAAAACTTTGAGAGATTTGCCTGAACAATCACAACCCCAATCAGTAACAAACTTTCAAATATACATAAGTAAACACAGACCTTCGGGGTTTTTCAATCATCTTGATGCTGCTTCACAATTTATCACAGTAGGACTTAGAGGCTTCCTAACAAATATTGACAAAAGTTTCCTCAATCATATAGCTTCCTTTCCTACTTCTCATGCAACAACATATTCTACAATCGGATATATTCTCCAATTTGTTCTTCAAGGTATTCATCATGACTATAATATGCCCTCCCTCTCAACTTGGGAGATATGCCCTTTCTTTTATCCAGTGTCCCTCTTAACTTAGGGAGATCAACTTCTTTTGATGACATCGAAGAATCTTTCATGGCTTCCATCCTTCTTATTAGAGTCATCTTGTTCACCATTTCATATAACTTCCTTCCTCATGATTATCAATCAAATCAACAAATACCTTCAGCATCTTGAAGATTATGTTCCTGCACAACTTAGATAGCAAGTACAACCAAATACATATATAGAAGCATGAACTTAACTATATCAAAGTCATACAATAATGGAAGCATTAGACTTTAGACATCAAATACCTAAACTTAGTTAGTTTCATAATCAACAAGAGACACATACTTTTAAACTTCAACTTTTTGCTCGGGTTAGGTTATAAACCCTAGATCACATTAGTAACTCAATCAAGATATTAGTCTCATTATATCTAGGGCCTCAATATTTCTTTCAGAGATATGACATGCTCTACTATAATATATTGCAAACCCTAGAAGCAATTCAAACATTTCACTTACAATGCATCTAACAACTTTAGAATTCATATGATAGACTTCTACTAGGATTTAATGCAAACCCTAGATTCCATCTTTGAGACACTAAGCCTTAGATGTCAACAAATAAAACCAAGCACAACATAATCTAAGGTTTCAACAATATGACCAACTTCTACTAGGATTTGTTGTAAACCCTAGATTTTATCATAATGGAAACAATATCGCCACATCCTAGAATATCAAACTTCAAGTAGGACTTAGTTACAGACCCTAGAACTCATGAACATCAACGATTAGGTTAGCACATATACATATCTAGAATAATCATGCACAAAGCATATGATAACATATATATTGGATAAGCCTAAGACACAAATTTAAAGTCAGATATATAATGATCTTGATTAGGCTAGGGTTTTGATTAGATAAACAAACATAGTCCTAGGGTTTTATTCCTAGGAGCTTACTCTCAATACATAAGGGTTTTGATTATAAACCCTAATTTACCAAAACCTCAAGGTCTACGAATACACGACCCTAAAGGACTAGGGTTTTTATAACAATATAAGACTCCCAACATGACATTATCATCAAAACCCCAAATATCAAAAGAATAGTATTTGCTAGATTTTATCAGTAACCCTAAGTAGACTAGGGTTTTTCACATTAGCATACCCGTAGGTTAAGGTTTTATAGAGAACCTTTTAGGGTTCCACAAACATGATGTTTTTAATGAGGGTAGATTTAGTCTAATGATTAATCACCCAAACAAGAATCTCTATAATTCAAAGGTCCTAGACATAACACTTGTTAGTAATGTCAAGCAGATTTAAATTAATATACATTTATCACAAGGAGAACAAAACTTATGATCTAAAACATACCTTTGAGTTGTTTTCTAGACAAACCTTATAGGACGTTAATTTTGATGCTTTATCTTAAGAGATCTTCTCCATAGCCCTTGAGCATATCAACAAGCTTTTCCTAAACAAGACAAATATAAAAAGAAATGTTATTAGCATCTAGTATAAACACATCTAGATAAGAAAAGGAAAACTAAATATAAAAGATAATATAAGGAGTAAGATACTTATCTTTGGAAAAATGGTGAGGGCTCCCTCTTAATCCAATCTTGAGGGATACCTATAACTTTAACAAAACAATTCAACAATGTTTTTCCAAAGCATGTTAAACCTATAAGTACTAAAAATCAAAATACAAAACAATTCAAAAACTTAGAGTAGAGGGACTTAGTAGTATAAGTCCTTTATTTCCGATTCTTCGGTCTTGTTCTTCTTTGGAGATTCTTCTTCAGTAACATTTGCTTGATTGCTATTTCTCGCATTCTTAGGACAATCGCTTCTATAGTGACTCATCTTGTGATAATTGTAGCATTTAATCTTTGATAGGTCTATTTTCCTTCTGGGCCCTTTAGACTTCTTGAAGGTTCCTTTGTTCTTGTAATGAGTGGAATAGGCATTTGAAACTTTCTCCTCTTCATTCTCTTTGTTGCTTACTAATGAAATTTTGATTTCTTCTTGACTACATGCATTCCATAATTGTTCCAATGCAGGAGTTTCCTTTCAACTGTTGAGACCTGATGAAAAGGCTGAAGCATCAAAACTGATAGCTTGTTGACTTAAAAGTAAAAATACACAAGAGGTATCGTAAATAATAATTTATTATATATAAAATTGTACAAGTGATGAATGTGACAATGAGGACCCACATATATATACCTAAGCAGCTGTCCTTTCATGACTGGGCATATCTTTTAGACATGCCTTTTATCTTAACTTAATGACTATTTAACATAATCAATATTTGATTATTTAACATTTACATTTATTTTATTTATTTACTTATTATGAATTATTCATAACATAGCCCCTTCCTTCAGAAGCTTTGTCCTCAAAGCTTATTGTCGGCAGTTTTCTTCAGTTTTCATTTGTCATCTCGACATATGTAACTCGACGCCATTGTTACCTCTGCCTGTATAATTTGCTTGGTAACACTGTCTTGAATCCAGGGTTATCGATTTTTATTTTTTATCTTTTAGGAACTTTAAATTTTTTTGTTTTTTGTTTTGTCACAACTCTATTTTTTTTTTTAAATCACTCTATTTTTTTAATTTTTTTTAGTAACTCTATTTTTTTAATTAAATAAAATTAATTAAATTTTATTTAGTTATAATGTTTGACCCAAATGTATCCGACTGCCCGTTGGACTTGCGTAATGTACCCGTTTGACATGCGTAATATATATATATATATATATATATATATAGGAGTTGTTGAGCCACCGAATGAAATTTTGTGCCTGAAAATGTCTCAGAGTATAGACCGACCATGCCTTTCATTCTCAGATCTATGTGGTCAAATATGTAAATTGTTCGCGGTGGGTTTTGAATTGCAGATGGGATTAATACGCGTAACCATAACCATATCTATAATATCACCATTTTATCAGGCTTGCCTCCGCCGAAGTGAGCAGTTTCGTCAAACGTGATAAAAAATTGCAAAGTGGCCTTTTGACTGTGCAATCTGACTCTGGTGTCATGACCACGATGTGTCACAACTACGATGTACCAGCGATGGCAACCAGGTGTATCACACCAATATATATATATATATATATATATATATACTGATTCGATACTAATACCCACAGATGAAATGATGCAAGGTAGCCACCTCACACCTGTTGACTCTTCGACCGGGATGTGATGCTTGATGGCGGGGATGACAACGCTGTTAAACTGTGTCTCAGTCTGTTGGACAACGTTCCCACTGCAAGACGTTCTGTGTGCGGACAACGACATGATGACAACGTTAGATTGTAATAGCGAGGACGGATGGGGACGGCACGCCGAGATAGAGTTAGTACCAAAGACAATAGTGGTGAAGAGTGCTTTGTCTTTTTTAATCCCAATTGCCAATTACTCAATGTTGTATCCTCTTCTCGCAAACACGCATGCGATGCGGCTTATCACCCCACTTTCATCCCCGAAAAACACAGATTATGTGGCATTGATAAGGTACAGACACTCCATAATCAAATTCTGGAAGATCCTCGTCATCTTTATTTTCTTCTCCAGTAAATGGTTTTGAAGAACTAGTTGCCGCTGTACCACCTGGCCTCTCTGCAAATCGGAATTCCGTACCAAAACCTTGAGGCTGTTGCAGCGTCTGTGCAAATGCTTGACATTTTCGGATATCAGCATCGCTGACACTCCTTCCAGAATATTTCATGGACTCCTCAAAATGAAATGCTTTTATTTCAGCTACCTCCTCACTATCATTCTCATCCATAGCTTCAAGATTTTCTTTTCTCTTCCTTTCACGTTCAATATCCTTCTCGATGTTTTCTCGAATGGCATATTTGCAAGCCCGCTGACAAATTTCTGTAATATCAACTCCACTAAATCCTGGGGTATAACGGGCTAAAGCAGTCAGATCAACATCCTTGGCAACCGGTGACTTTCTCAAGCATGCTTTAAAAATTTGCAGGCGTGAACTCTCATCGGGTAATGGTATGTAAATTAACTGGTCAAGCCTACCAGGCCTTAGCAATGCAGGATCAATGATATCTGGCCTATTTGTAGCCCCAATAATGAAAACAAATTTCTTGGCTGTCATCCCATCCATCTTTGTTAACAACTGATTTAGGACTCTGTCCGCAGCACCACCTGCATCGCCAACACTGCTCCCTCGCTGTGTAGCAATAGAATCAAGCTCATAAAAAAACAAGACACAAGGCGCTGATTGTTGGGCTTTGTTGAAAATCTCTCGAACATTAGCCTCACTTTCTCCAAACCACATAGTTAATAATTCTGGGCCTTTTACACTGATAAAATTGGCCTGGCACTCATTTGCAATAGCTTTTGCAAGCAACATCTTACCACAACCTGGTGGCCCGTAAAAGAGCACTCCCTTCGAAGGAGACATGCCAAACCTTTCAAATTTCTCAGGGTGCTCCACTGGATATTGAACAGTGTCTTGAAGCTCCCTCTTGACATTTTCCAAACCCCCAATATCCTCCCAAGAAACATTGGGCACTTCAACAACAGTTTCACCCAAGGCAGATGGGTTACTGGTGCCCAACGCAGTCTGGAATTGCTCATTTGTAATAGTCGTAGAATTAAGGATTTCAACATTCCCCAGAAACAACATATGCTCTAAAAAATGTGCAAGGCCCTGGGCATTCACTGGATCGGAAAAAAGATCATGCCAAGCAAGTCCTGGCTGCACCAAAATTTGTTCAGTAGATTTCTTACATGCAATAGCAGCCCACCGAAAAACTGCAATCTGCGGGGTTTTAAATGTCCTATGAAGATGTTCTGTAAAATTTGATGTAAAACATTCAAGCATTGTTGGAGGTTGTTCCTCATACTTAGGAAAATGCTCCAGGCTAGGATAAAAAAATGCTCTTTGCATCTGGGTATTAAGACGCTGAGAAGCATGCAAAGCCACATATTCAACTTCACTATCATAATCCATATTCATATCCGTTTCTTCATCAAAAGTATTTTCTTCTTCTTTTTCTTCTTCCACATTGTTATGATATTTTTCATCTTCTTCTTTCTGAAGATAGTCGGCATCCACCCCATCATTCTGATCAAAATCTTCTTCTCCTGCTTCACTTTGTTTCTTTTCTTCACCATCGCTACCGTCTTCTGCATAGCTTTTCTTTAGACATGTTGTAACTTCTGCACATGATTTTTCTAATTGCTGAAATGCTTCTTGAATTTTACTAAATTGCTCAACGCATTCAAGATGTGAATGTAATGGCATATTGTGCGGCGAACTACGTTCAAAGACTTGCATGATTATATTGTGCGCCATGGCTCTGATACCACTGAAGCATCAAAACTGATAGCTTGTTGACTTAAATGTAAAAATACACAAGAAGTATTGTAAATAATAGTTTATTACATATAAAATTGTACAAGTGATGAATGTTACAATGAGGACCTGCATATACCTAAGTAGGTGTCCTTTCGTGACTGGGCATGTCTTTTAAATATTATGCCTTTTCACTTAACTTAATGACTATTTAACATAATCAATATTTGATTATTTAATATTTACATTTATTTTATTTATTTACTAGTTATGAATTATATTCATAACAAAGGCACTTCAAGATGTTGGTAATCCTAGAAGTGCAGTGATTACAAGCTCCTTTTCAGGTAATATCTCATCGATTGGCTGGAGTTCATCTCTGATTCTAGCTATTCTTACAAAGAAGTATGCCAGAGTGTCTTCTTTTGTTATCTTTATAGTTCTCAGCTCATTCTTAAGACTTGCTATTTGACCAAGATTCTTGATTGTGAATAATTTGGATAATGCCTCGTACAACTCTTGAGCAGAATCTATGTTGGATATATATGGGATGAAGTTATCCTTTATTCTATCCACCATTAGGGTCATGGCCAATATCTCTATTTCTTTAAACTTTGCCTTTTCTGCATCACTTGACTCATTTGTAGGCTTCTTTACTTTTCTTTTGACTAGTTCCAAGATTTTATTCTTCTCAAGGATGAGATCTATCCTCTTTTTCCATGCCTTACAATTGGATGCTCCTTCTAATTTGTTTTCTCTCTTCATTGAGTTAGACATTGTTTTTGAAGATGGTAGGCTTGACTTCTTATATGATCTTTTTCCTTGATGATCCTTTATTCAAACTTCTTAAAACTCCTTATTCTCCTTTCAATAGATCTTCACGCTGCCTTTTTCCTTCTTCTTCACCTTAGCTCTGACACCATGTTAGAAAATCAGAAAAGCAAAAAGATTTTCTTTATGTTGATAATTATTTGTGATATTCTTATGTTCTTATTAACTTTCTTATGTTCTTCTTTTAACTTAGTTCATCAAGCAACTATCAATAACCATAACATGAAGATCAAAGACATCAGATGTAGGCGGATAACCAGGGAAAAACCCCTATCTAGGGGAAAACCTAGTCAACAAATCTTCCTTTATCAGTTTCATGAGATGATCCAAGGACCAAGACTCTTTGACCTAGACACAGACTTCCTCCAATCACCAAGTCAGCCCTTCCCTTCTTCTGCAGATGATGACCTTCTAGTAACAACTTCGGCCTTGCAACAACAACTGAACTTCGACCTAGATGCAACACTTTGATCTTGAAGCGACACTTCAACCTAGAAGCAACAACAAAATTTCGACCTCCCCAATAGCAAAACTTTGACCCAGCAACAAAAGAACTTCGATCTTCTAACAATAGTCCATCAAATTCACACGTGAGAGAGAGAGAGAGAACCCAAAAACTTCGACTTTTATCTATCTCCAACAATTCTCCTTCTTCTCTTAGAATTTCACACTTTTTTTTTCTCTGTAAAAGCTAATTCTATTAAAAGGAAGGAAAAATAAAATTACAATGAGGCTGCAGTCTCAGCCGAGAACAACTAAGTTCCTTCCGGGAATCAACACTGCCCCATATTTGGGGAAACCAGTTTAAACTTACAAAAAACCATGCAAAAGACCGGGAGAACGACAACAAAACCGGAATGAAGTCTTGAGAAGTCACCATCTGAAATAGTTGAGAAACAAGACAGAATTGCCTAACCAGAGAATGAGAAACAAAACCACAGACAACAGGACCTGACCAGTCAGCAGCAAAACTTTGAGGTGGCACTTGGGAGGCCACATGGCATTACAGTGGGATGTCCTGGTCAGGAGCCTCCTCGACAACTAGACACGCGTTCCCATACCAAATCTCGCCTTCCTTCGCCACGTCGCTATCCGCCCTGCCACCTGGAAGATCCATCGCCTGAGGAATACCGCTCGAGCTGCCAGCAATGGCCATCGGAGTTGTGGCACCATGAGCGCTGCCACCTGGAGTTTCCATCGCCTGAGGAATGCCGCTCGAGCTGCCAACAAAAGCCATCGAAACTGTGGCTCCATGAGCGCTGCCACCTGGGTGCCGAGTGTCGCCTGCGATATCACCTTCAACATTCTGACCGCCACGCCTGGCTGCCCTGCCTTCATCTGACGGGAGCTGCTCAGAGCCCAGATGAACTTCCATTCTGCGAATGTCCTGAGGAGCACTGTGCTGTTCTTCTTCTTCAGTGAAGATGATAGTGACATTAGCCGAAATAATGGGCCGGTTCAGGTTGCTCTGGAACCTGAAATGATTTGAATGGAAGGCAGAGTGAGGATATTGTCTGCGGGGCGGACTAGGAGGGGGAGAGCTGGCCTGAGAAGAGGGCAGAGAAACAGGTGGTGGTGGCGGAGCATCACTATGCGCAGCCTGAGAGCGAGCGCTACCACCTCGGTCACCTCCTCTGTGACTTCGCAAGCGGTGACGAACCATCGCGCTGCGGCTGGAGAGAAGCTCAGGAGAATTGGGGGTCTGGAAGGAAAACAGAGAATGCGCAGAGGGCTCCTGGATAGGGTTCAAAGGGCAGTGCTTGGAATGGGAGTAATGGAACCCATTGCCAAAGGTAAGATAGCAGAGAAGCCAATAGCGTTTTCCAGTCACAGCTCTACTGCAAGGGATTCCTTCTTGGAGCGGGCAAATGCTGAAGGATGGAGGGCAAATAGATGGTTGATGGGCGCCATGTTAAATCGGACATCCTTCATTTCTCGGTCGGAGCGAGCATTAAAGATTTCCTTCAAGCTGGCCTGCTCTCGCCTGAAGTGAGTCTGCAGGTGCCATAACTGAGCCTAGGATGGTGCGCTGGCCACCATCTGGTTGGGCGAGTGCCGTCAATCCATCGCCTCACCATTAATTTTCTGGAAATTCACCTGCATCCGGGTGTAGAATTTCACACTCTACAACCCAAAAACTTCGACTTTTATCCGTCTCCAACAATTCTCCTTCTTCTCTTAGAATTTTACATTTTTTTCGCTCCTCCTATATCAAACTTGTGTGAGAGCGTGTTGCAAATGAATTGAACTGCGTTGTATATATACCCTTTTTTGGAGTTTGAATTACCCTCATGTAGGTCGACTTGATCAGGTAAGGGCCAACTTGGTGTGGAGGTGACAAATTACATATTTTACTCAATAATAATTCTTTTTACATGATTCAAAAGCCTAAGAAGGGTCTCATTAAATGGACGATGACTCTAATGACTCAATATAAAACCTAGAAGTCCTCAATGGGGAATTTGACCTAAGACATGATGACCCAAGCACGAAACCCATGCTTTAATAAGTCATAAGAATAATAATAAAAATTCCTTTTTCTTTCTTTTGATAAATACATTTCATTATGACTCAAATACAATTATGAAAACTGAACTTAGTTACATTCTTCAACGCCAAGAAGTATAATCCTTCGTACGCCTTTCCCTTCAGCCTCTCCATTGGCTTCTTATTTATACTTGTGTAAGTTTCCTTGGAAGCCCCTTTGTCCTTCAAGAAACCCCCATTAGTAAACTCAGCATCATATTAGAATATTAAATGCTTTCCTTAGGTACAAAGCCCACAACTTGGGTGCAAAGCACCATACACTCATAAAATCACACTTTATGAGCGTTCCACTCTCACAAGCCTAGCACCAAGGGCATGTGAGAGTACCTTCTGATGCTACCCAATTTCAACACTCCCTCTTGTTGATTTGAGGTAGCATCGGATGTGCTCCAGCCATGAAAATTGGTGGAGAGGCTGAAGCACATGAGATCTCCAAGGCCCAGAAATGGTTTGGGCAGATTCTAACTGGTTTGGGAGATATTAAAATAATTAATATTTTTAATGGAGTTCCTAAGTCTAAACTTAGGAAAAATAAAATATTAATGGGTATTAATATAAAACTGGGTTAGAAGGTTCCAAAAGTCATGGATCAAGCCAAATCTAATCTTAGCTGTTGATTAGAGATTTAATCTCGGTCATTGATGGACCAACGAGAAAAGTATGAGAGGAGGCTTGAGGGTCAGTTGGAGAACACACTAGAGTGATCAACCATTCATTTTGCTATAGCGGGGTTGCTAAGCAAAGGTGAATTAGTGATCAGCAGCGAGGGGCAGTGAGTACAAGGCAGAGAGGCAGGGACAATACTGGGAGACCAACACAAAAGCATAGAGAGCTAGAGCAATAGTCAGTCCAGGCTACGTAGAGCCCAACAGAGGTAGTGCAGAGCCCAGATAGACTGCGTCATCCATGCAGAGGGCAGAGGGAGTGACACAGAGGGTCCCAGAGGCTACGCAGTGCCTCAGAGGGTTGACACAGGTCAACAGGAGGTTGATGCAGAGGCCAGAAGGGCCAGCGTTGAGCTTCAGTTGTGTCGGAGAGGGTTTTGTGGGACAGGTTTTCTGAATATCTGTTTCCAGATATAGAGGTATTGCTGTTGTATATTTTTCTCTGTCAGGTGAGCCGGTTTAGGCACCTAGTTGGACTCTGATAAACTGCATAATAATATAACCATCTGAATAGCTGCACAGGTTTTCCCGCATTGGGTTTTTCTGGGGACATTGGTCATAAAATAATGGTGTCACTTGTGTGCTTGTTTTCTTTTTGTTGATGATCTGTAAATGTTGATACTGTACTTGTGTTTATTTTTAGTATTTACATGGTAAATAACTTGTTAAGTAATTAAACAAGTAGGAAGAAATAAACCAGATAGTACGGGAAGAATTTCTAACAGGTTAAACTTAGAAATTCCAACATGGTATCAGAGCGTGATTGTAGATCACAAGAAAACTGAAGGCATCAGCTGAGCAGAGCATTTGCAGCAGATTCAGCTGTCCCGAGTGACAGAGATGATCCTTGCAGAAGGTGACAGAGGAAGGAGTGATGTAGAGGGATTGCGTCATCATTCTAGACCAGAGAAAGACAACGCAGAGGCTAAGGGAGGTAGAATCAGGCTCATGCAGAGGCCAGGAGCGTTGACACAGTTGGCTAGGGGAGCTGATTTGCCGGTGTCGGGATTGCGAGTGGTTCAATCCTTCAATCACTGTGGTATAAGAGGCTGTGGGTAATTTGCGGAGCGAAGCTGGTGGGGTACTGTGGTCAGAACAGTACCTAACAGGGCAAGACCAAGGTGGAGGGAGTTGCTGCCGAGGCAGATTTCTAGCCAAGGAATCTAGATCATGTTGATTTGGGGTAGCATCGGATGTGCTCTAGCCACGAAATTTGGGGGAGAGGTTGGGGCACATAAGATCTCCAATACCCAGAAAGGGTTTGGGCAGATTCTAAACAGATTAGGAGATATTAAAATAATTAATATTTTTAATGGAGTCCCTAAGTCTAAACTTAGGAAAAATAAAATATTAATGTGTATTAATATGAATCTGTGTTAGAATGGTCCAAAAGACATGGATCAAGCCAGATCTAATCTTAGCTGTTGATTAGGGACTTAATCTTGGTCGTTGAGATGTCAACATAAAAAGTATAAGAGGAGGCTTGAGGGGCACTTGGAGAACACACTGAGGGAGACCAGTCAGTTCAATTTCTGGAGCGGGTTTTGCTGAGAAATTGAACCGGCGGTCTGGAGAGCAGTTAAGAGGTAGCAAGTAAGGAACAGAGAGACGGGAGATCAATGTAGAAGAGGCAGGCGTAGAGCCAGAGGAAGCCATGCAGAGGCACAGAGACTGCCCAGAGCTAGAAGGGCCTGCGTCATCCACGCAGAGGTTGGAGGAGTGACGCAGAAGCCTAGAGAGGCTGCGTAGAGCTTTAGTAGGCTGACGCAGAGGGTTTCAGGTTGACGCAGAGGGTTTCAGGCTGTAGCAGAGGTCAAAAGGGCCTACGCTGGGTTTAGAAAAGCGCTGGAAGTTTGTTTATCTGTGGGTAAGCCAGTTTGGCACCCTGTTGTACAAGAAAATTGCTGAATAATAAAATCCTCCCTTGCTGCACCGGTTTTCCCACATTCAGTTTTTCTGGGGACATTAGTCCAAAATAACTATGTCAATGTGTGCATATGTTTGTTTTTGCATTACGGTGTGATATCTGCAGCAATATTTATTTTTAATGTTTGTTGAAGTAATTTCATGAATAACTTATGATGAAATAAGTAGGAAAAGTAAATCAGTTACTGCAGTGATAGAATTTTCACACTATTTGAACACATCTAAGGAGATGTATGACAGGTTGGTTAGCATGTTCAGAGTTAGCAATGCAAACCAAGTCCTCTTTCTAAAAAACAAGTTAAAGGACATAAAGAAGGGAAGAGGTGAAGATATCCAATCCTACTTCATGAGGATTACCGAGATAAAAAATGATCTTCTTTCAATTGAAGAAGTTATCGCTGACATGGAGCTCACTCTCATTGCCCTTGGAGGTCTCCCTCGTGAATGGCATGTGTTTAACACTAGTATCCTCAACAATGACAAGATTCCAGGTTTTGATGAATTGCTGACTAGATGTACTCAAGAAGAGACGAGGATGATGGAGAGAGACATGCCTTCGAATAGGAATGATCCTACTGCATTCTCCACTCATGCTAAAAGAAAGAACAATGCAGGTTCAAAGAAGCAATGTCAAGGTAGACCGTGATTCAAAGATGGAAGGAAGGGAAGATGCTTCGTTTGTAATAGGTTTGGCCACTATGCTAGGGAGTGTCCTAATTGAAGGGATACACCTTGGGACGATGACAACAACTACCACAACAATTTCTGGGGCAACAACAATCAAAGGAATGGTAGGTTCAACAACAAAGAAAAAATGAATGCTCCTGCTACTCAACATGGAAATAGTCAACCTCCCAAAAGATCAAGAAACTCTAGGTATGATGAATCTAATGTTGTAGATAACAAGCAAAAATAATTTTATCTTATATCTATCCTCTCTACTGCCTCCCCTCTGGATACCTTGGGAAATTGGTTGATTGATAGTGGTGCCTCAAGGCACTTCACTGGGTATAAGGAAGCTCTTTCAAATCTGATAGAAAAGGATACAAATTTGGAAATCATTCTTGGAGACAATGTCACCTATCCCGTGAAAGGAGTTGGGAATGTTACTCTTCAATTGAATCAAGGTAACACCATTCATCTACAAGTACTATATGTGCCCGTTCTAAAGAAGAACCTGGTATCTATCTCAGCGATGGAAGATTAAGGATTCAAGGTAGCATTCAATGATAGAAAGGTACATGTTAGGAAAAGAAATTTCAAGGAAGCATTTACTCTTGGATTCAGGGCTGATAGCCTATATCAAGTTGGAGGGAATCCATTAGGAACTATGTCTTGCGACACATCTCTTCAATTTGAATTATGGCACCTAAGGTTTGCTCATTTGCATTATAAGGCTCTACTCGATGCAAGGAAGATGGTGATAGGTGTGCCCGAATTTAAAGTAGAACATGAAGGTGTGTGTTAGGGATGTGCTAAAGGAAAACATACAAGGGGACCATTCCCCTCAAGTGATAGAAAAACTACTGATATTTTGCAACTGGTTCATTTTGATCTATCTGGTATGTTGCCCGTGACCTCTTTGGGATGATACTTATATTATGCTATCTTTGTGGATGACTTCTCTCGCAAAACTTGGATTTGTTTGTTGAAGAAGAAGGACGAAGTGTTCACATGGTTCCATTCTTTCAAAGCCTTGGTTGAATATCAAACGGGGAAGAAGATCAAAATATTGAGGACTGATAATGGAACAGAGTATGAATCAAATGAATTCAATGACTATTGTAGAGAAGCTGGCATTAAGAGGGAGACTACTACCGCATATACTCTTGAGCAAAATGGTGTTGCTGAAAGGAAGAATTGTTCTATTATAGAAGCCACTCGTGCCATGCTTCATGATCAAGGCCTTCTGAAATTCCTATGGGGAGAAGCTGCCAACACTACCGTGTTTGTACAAAATCAATGCCCTCATCAAGCATTGGGCTCCAAAACTCCCGAAGAAGTTTTCGCTGGTAAGAAACCTGATGTTCCTCATTTTAGAATTTTTGGTAGCCCCGTGTATTTTCATGTGCC
The DNA here is from genome assembly GCA_031772625.1 of Pinus tabuliformis. NCBI lineage: Eukaryota > Viridiplantae > Streptophyta > Pinopsida > Pinales > Pinaceae > Pinus > Pinus tabuliformis. Next base: position 891,776,111 of record CM062811.1, read on the forward strand.
GAAAGAAATGATAAGCAAATTCGATGCATCTGGGAAGAAAGGAACATTTGTGGGCTACAATGGAAACTTCTAAGGCATATAGAATCTATGTGACTGGTTAAAGAGAAGTGGAGATAAGTCATGATGTCACCTTCGATGAAGATGCTGCCCTTGGGAAGATTAGGAACCTTCCTATTTCAAGGAAGGACAAAGAAGCAGATACAAGATACTAGGGAGAACCACAGGATGAGCCAATGCCCAATGTTGAAGGACCAATGGATCCTATTGATCCACCTCCTCATGAGCCCTCCTCCTCAAAAAGGAGACCCTCATGGCTTATGGAAACTCTCGAAGATGCCTAGAGACATATTGCACCAAGGGGGACATTTCGTGAAAGTAAGAAGCCGAGTAGGTACCAAGGGTACTCAACTACCATGAGCACCATCATTCAAAGTCAAACTGAGCCGTGCACATTCGAAGAAGATGTGAAGCACCAAGTATGGAAGGATGCTATGAACGAAGAGTATGAGTTAATTATGAAGAATGATGTCTGGGATGTGGTCCCTACACCCAAGGACAAATCTGTGGTCATCTCTAAATGGCTCTACAAGATGAAGCATGGAGCTAATGGAAGTGCTGAAAAGTTCAAGGCCAAGTTTGTTGCTCGAGGCTTTTCTGAAAAGGAAGGTGTGGACTATGATGAGATATTTGCACCAGTTGCCCGATATACCACCATCCATTCGATTATAGCCCTTGCTGCCTCGCAAGGATGGAACTTGCACCAAATGGATGTCAAAACCGCCTTCTTGCATGGTTCACTTAAGGAGGAAGTCTATGTAGAACAACTTGAGGGGTTTGAAGTCCAAGATTGAAAGACTCATGTATGCAGGTTAAAGAAAGCCCTCTGTGGGTTGAAGCAAGCACCCCGGGCTTGGTATGAGAGGATCGACAACTATCTTATGAAGTTGAGTTTTACAAGAAGTGAAGCTGATCCGAACCTTTACTTTAAGATTGAGAATGATAGACCTCCCATCTTGGTACTTTATGTGGACGATCTCTTTTTGACAGGTGCAATCCCTCTCATTCATCAATGCAAGAGGGAGTTGGCTTCTGAGTTCGAGATGAAGGACCTAGGATTGATGCATTATTTCCTAGGGTTGGAGGTTTGGCAAAACCCAGGTGAGATTTTCCTTTCTCAAGGAAAATACATTGTGAAGCTACTTGAAAGATTTGGGATGGTGGATTGTAGGTCCCTAACTACTCCAATGGAACTCAACTTCAAGAAGCTACGTGGAAGTGCTGCTGGGCCCGATTTGGGAAATCCTTTTGAGTATTGTCAACTCGTGGGGGCCCTGATGTTTTTGGTGAACCCCTGTTCGAACATATGCTTTGCAATGAATACGTTGAGTCAATTTATGGTCGAGCCTCATCACATACATTGGATCGCTGCCAAGAATTTTCTGAGATATCTTCGGGGCACAATCACCTATGGACTGAGATACACTGCCGAGAATGTGAGGCTCCATGGTTATTCTGATGCTGACTGGGCTGGCAGTGTGGTGGATCGTAAGAGCACATTTGGATGTTGCTTCTCATTAGGTTCTGCTTTGATATCCTGGATGAGCAGAAAGCAGAAATCAGTTGCTTTGAGCACCGCTGAGGTTGAATATATTGCTGCTAGTATGGCCTCCTGTGAAGCTATTTGGTTGAGGAAGTTCTTTAGTGAGTTGTTTGGACATGTGTTGGATACCACCGTGATCTACTGCGACAATCAAAGTGGGATTCCTTTTCTGAGAATCTCGTGTTTCATGACTGCTACAAGCATATTGATATCAGGTACCACTTTATCCGGGATATGGTACAACGGGGAGCAATAAGGCTCCATCACATTGGGACTGATGATCAAGTCGCAAATATTCTTACGAAGCCCCTGGGGAAGGTCAAATTCTTAACCTTCTGTGAATGACTTGGAGTCGTGGAGAGACCCTCTTATGAGGGTCACGTTTGAGTTGGATATTGAGCTCTAGGAGCTCCGGGGGGCTTGGGGTACTTCTTGGAGCGATGAGTGACCTTAGGGTGAGTGGTTCACCTTCCCCTAATGGTGCGTTGTGTACAGGGTGAGTGGTTCACCTTTCCCTAATGGTGCGTTGTGTACAGGGTGAGTGGTTCACCTTCCCATGTGATACCACATGATGGTTGAAATATGCATAAGATGAGTGGTTCACCTTCTCCTATGGCATATGAGTAGGATGAGTGGTTCACCTTCTCCTGCCGATACATCCTACCCATGTAGTCCGGGACTCATGGGAAGTACCTCTCATCTGCCCAATGAGTAGGGAAATGAGGACAGAGACCATAGTACTACCAATGGACGCATTGTGTACTATCGTACTCCCTATGCTAGGATGTTTGATATTGATCTGGGATCAATGGAGACTGACTTCGGGTCAGTGGAGAGTGCTATGATACACTCTCGATCATTTCTTCTTCATTATTTCTTCATGGTTTAGCAGAGCAGGGATGTTAGAGATGGTATAGATTGACAGATGGTTTGGTAGGTGGATTTATCCCTAGTTGAGAGCGAGTGTTAAATTTGGCAACTAGGGCCAAACTCCACCTTGGACAACTCATATGATGGAGATGATATTTTTGTTGGATTCCTCTTTCCGAGAGGTGTAGGATTGATCTAAAGATCATCTCATTCGGACATGTATAGATGGAATTATTAATTTATTTCTTCTATGGACAAATTGTCAAGGTTGGCCAACAATCTAATGTAGACTCAAGAAGCCCAAACGTTGCAGCTAAATAGGAGCATCTACCTCATTTGGACATTTATCATCTCACACATATCTCTCTCTCTTCTCATCTGATTGGGTCGTACGAATTTCAGGCAGCCTTCTTCTCCTCCACACGTGCGAAGAGTTGACTGCGTTTTTTGTTTTCCAGCGTTGACCAAGATGGAACAAGTTTGACCAGCGTTGACCGTGTAGTATTTGACCTTATTTGACTGCATTTTTCTTGGGAGAATTTCTGTTTGGGTAGGCTGCATTCTCTGACACAGATTTCAAGGATTTCTGGGCAGGTTGACCAGCGCTGACCACAGAGATGACTGTGCATTGACCAAGTTTGACTGATTTCTTCAGGACTGTTTTGGGCTGATTTGGACTGTTTTTGGAGGCCGAATTGACTGGGTTTGACCAAGCTGATTTGGAGGAGTAATTCTGCTGATTTGACCAGCGTTGACTTTCTGGTTAGGGCATCCTGTTGACTGTAGTTTGACTGAACAGATTTGACTGTGTTTGGGCAAGTAAATTTTGTATATTGTACTCTCTCTCTGCTGAACTTTTGAAGAATAATAAGAATATTTGATCAAAGGGTTTTCCCCACATTGGGGTTTTTCCTTGGCATCTACCAAATACTGTGTTCTCTTATCTTGGCTTATCTTCTGGTTATTGTTTATGTTCTATCTACATTTACTATTGATGTTAATGTGATTGCTAATCTGGAAATTGATATTGGGCTAATAAGAAAAATTGAAGTAAATTGCTCTTAAGCATAGAACATACCATTGTTATCTAAAAATTAACAGTTTTCTTCTTTTGCTGCCTTCACCTTGTGCAGACATCAGTTGGTATCAGACTCTGCTTCTTTGAGTATGTTTGAAATCCTTCTGCTCACCAGGAAATTCAGTTGACCTTTCTCACTTTGCTCCATCTGTGGTCCCTATTGGTTGGTATCAGAGTGTGCTTTTTTGAGCAAACTTGGTGGCTTTATGCTCACCTAGAAGATTCAGGAATATATGCTTCACACATTCTTCCATCTTAGGCACACATGGCTACCAAATGATCAAAAACAAAAGTTGTCACAAGACTGCACGTCTTTATTTTTGGTTGTCCAGAAACAAAGTGCTAACTGGCTTTTCTGTATTTCTTAAAAGTACTTTGTCATGTGCTGTATGCTTTTAAACTTTTTGATATACTTTATGCTTTCTAATAAAACTAAACTGAGTCTGGCATATGTTAAACATTATTTGGAATGACCTAAGCAGATTGCTGTTTGAAACAGCCTGTGGTAAAAAAATTAAACTATTCAAAATTGCTGGTTACTAAAGAAACTGCACAATTGATTAAGATCTATAATATATGACTTTGGACTTAAACCAATTTGCATGATATGTGGTTATGGATGAAACCTTTTGAGATGGACTTGAATTAATTTAATGAGGACTTTGGTGGTATAAATCCCTGAATCTATTGCATGCTTGTAAATAATTCTAATTGCAGCTATTTTGTAGGTATTGTAGTAATTCTGATGTATCATTTGAAATGACAATTTTGATGTAATTATTGCAGACAGTATAGAAGCTTACCATGGGCGCTTTTTGTTGAGTAACATGATAAGCCAGCATCTAAATACGTATCCTTTTTTCTTTTGAAAAATAAAATGTTGAATGAGGAACTGGGAAAATACAGTCTAGCACTTTGGTTTCCCACCTTTATTGATGCTCTCATAATGGCTTATTAGCAGCTTGTGTGAAACAAACCCTAGAATATCTTTTTATTCATTAACAGTATTTCCAGTATTTCCAGATTAGAACTGGGATATCATTATAGAACTAATTTGGAACTTGAAAGAGCAATGAAGAAGTTGGCAAGGAAATGCAGCAACATTTCCAGGCTTTACAGGTATCTGTCATTTAATTGGCTATTTCACACATAGTGGTTACTAGATGCATAAATTGAAGCTTGAACTGAAAATATTTCACTTGGCATCATCTTCCACTGAAATCTGTAGCAGCGAACTTTGTTAGATATTCGAACTGAATCAACTGATAATGAATTTTTCCAGCCTGACACCCACAATTCGTTGTGGGACTAGTCTTTGAAGTCTATAACTGATTCCTATCAATTAGCTAAACAAACTTTATCTTTCTCTACCATATTTATAATATATGTCACAATGTCAACTATGATTACATATAGTTCACTAGTATAAATTATTCATCTCTTAAGGTTGCTGCTTTGTAAATTTGGGGGATCAAGTATTGATAATAGATATTCTTAATCTTCTTTTAGTTGCTCTCATTGTGTACTAGCAATACAAAATAACTAGTCAGAATAAGATATGTTTCATTTGTTACCATGTCTTGATGTTGACATTGCTGAATGACTCAGCATTGGGAAGAGCGTGAACGGCACTCCACTGGTAAATTTAATTCCTTTCATGAGCATGAACTTCAATGTAGTATAAGAAGTAAAATGATTTCTGTCAATTACAGCAAATTCATATTTTAAAATATTTAAGTGATATTTTTTTTGAATTTTATATGAAAAGTATATGAATGGTTGCCTGTAGATATTTCATTAGCTTCATCTGTGTCTTGTCTCCAGTGGGTGCTGGAGTTTTCTGATAAACCTGATCAAGAGGAACCAGAACCCGCATTTAAGGTGAATGTCTTTTAAACTAGTGTTTCTACTTGCTACAGTGGGCAATTTTTTTTGTTCATTCCTAACTTGTAAATTCTTGGTTCTCGTTTATAATTTACAATGTAAAACTTGAATGGTGATACTTCTTCCTGGTGGCTTAAAATATGACTGTTTGATTGTGGAAAGAAGAGCTGCTGTTTCATATTCTCTTTTTGTGTTATAATCAAAAGCCCTCTTGCATAAATATAACATATATTTTCTTTCAGACGTGTTTTGTTACGCGGCACGCCTGTTAGACAAAAAATTGAGTAGTGGTTACATCATATTAATGTCAAGTCATTGGTTGAATGAGGTTACCATTAAATAACGTCTTTAGAGTGTTTCAAAACTCTCTTTGGGAGTTATTGTCCAATGCCATTTTACCATGATCTTATCAGGTGGTGTATGTGCTGTACATCATAATGCAATACTGCTTTAAGTGGAGAGTAAGGAGTCATGGTAACGAAGATCAATTTTATGGTATATGGCTTATGATTTCATTTGTTTTTTTGGTTAAAAAAATGAGACTTATATAAATATGCAGAGCTGTACATAGATACAGGATGGTGCTGCTATCCCATAGTTATCAGGGTCTGGTAATAATTCCGATGAATCAGGGATCCTTCTTGGACAAAAAAGATCTGTGCTGGATTCCATACTGGCTATACATTGTTTTACGTTGCCATGCTATAATGTTATTAACCTAAAACTGTTATAGATCCAAGGCTGTGCCAACAATGAACTGATATCATTGTGACAAAATATTTAGTATAAGAAAAACAGCAGTTTAGTAATAACAGGTGCAGATTCAGCAGTAACAGCAACAAAGTTAGCAATAACAGCATGATTCAGCTGTGACAGCAATCAATTTAAGCAAGCAAATTCTAAAATAGTACTTAGTAGGTACTAGGAGGTCCAGCACTAGGATGAAAATGAAAGATAAAGGAAAATGTCACTTTTACTTAAAATTTTAGCATTAACATTTCTTGTTTTAGGATGTTTGGGAGCGGTTCCAACCTTATTGGATTTCATATGGAAAATGTAGAATTTTAGATTCCAGTCAAAATGCAGCAGACTTACTAGTTTTCGGGATTTCAAGATTGGGGGGATTGCATCATTTCCATTGGATTCTATCATGTATGAGGGTATGGAACTAGCATTTAACCAAGAGCACCAAGCCCTCTATGTACCTCGATGTTGGTGGCATTGATTGTTGAACTCCTTTGTCACGACTCTAATAAAAATGTACCCATCACTCAAACAAAATCTTGATTTGACATGTTAAGCTTTTTCCATCTTATTTTAATGCTCAAAGGGTGACATTGATGATGAGGATCCCAATATAGGCCATGATTTTTGATGATATGTAGGCATTTATTGTAGCATGATTTTCTTTTGCACTATAGAAGCCATCTAGAGCCTCTTTGTTGATGGATTGCACTCGGTGCTATTTTTGTTATATGCACCCTTGCTATATATATGAGAAACTTTGAGTAGTTGTGTACAACGGTTTGGATTCATATGGATGCACATGAATATTAATGTTTTGTTCTTTTCTTAAATTTGAATATTTATGTATATTTTGGTCGATTGGTTTTTTGGTTTGTTTGTTTTTTTTCCTTTTGGTTCTCGGTTTTTAGGTTGATGGGTACGATGACTGGTCCAATTATGATAATGTTGTGTTAAAATATTTTATATCAGATCTGATTTACTTCAAAAATTTATTAACAACCCAGAAAATAGTTATCTCAAATATTTCCGAAATTGCCGATAAAATATTCACACTGGTATACTAACTTGGAGAATAAAATGCAGCAGAAGTAAAGATGGGAAATCAATCATACTACAGCAACAAATTTATGCCCAACACAATCTTCCTTCATATAAAATTTCTCAGGAAAATTTTTGCCTAGACCCACTTAGAATACACAGAAAAATACAACTAGTGGGAACCTGAAAATTAGCCCCACTGGGAGAAATCAGCCTCAAAGAAATCGACACTACTGAAGAAACTCGACCTTTGGAAAATTTAGCCTCCCTGACTAGAAATTCAACCCCTCTTTTCCTCTTCCTACGACTTGTGCGCACTTGAGAAATTCAGCCTCTGCATATTTCAGCCCTCCTCCAGTAATTTGCCCCTCTTTAGCTGACTTGACATTTCTCTCTCTCCTTGCTTTGACTTCCTTGGAATTTCTTCCAAAATTCCCTGCTGCAATTTTTCTCACTTCTCTTTAATTGAGCCTCTTGCTCTTGAGAAAATCACTTCGCCAACATAATGTATGCACCTCTCCCTTAGGATTATTTTGTAATTTCATTATGCCAAAATCCCTAACCCTAATATACTAAGTGATCAATGGCTAGGATTAAATCCCAAGCCTCACTTGAAATCAATGGTTGAGATTATATCTAAGTCATTTAAATAATTTTATTATTTATCCTTAGAAATTTGTCTAATAGTCCACAATAATTAATTAAATTAATTATTGTACTTTTCTAAGTTAACGTTAGGGAAAAAAATCATAAAATCACCTTAGTCAACCAAGCAAACACCTAAAGAGACAATCAATTATTTTCTACGCGCTAAGACACCAAGCCAATGTAGAAGACCTTCTGAGACTAAAAAAATCAACACTCCCTCCTAGCAAGGAAGGAATTGTCCACCACCCCCAACTTGTCTTTGTAAAACACAAACTTCCTTTTCACTAGATACTTGGTGAGAATATCTACTACCTTCTCCTCTGTGGAGATGTATTGCAATCTCGCAACACCTCTCTAGACCCTATCTCTGATGAAATGGTATCTAATCTCTATATGCTTGGACCTATCATGAAACACTGGATTTTCATAGAGCTTAATGCAACTCTGATGGCCAAAGGAAACAATCATGAGGGCAACAAAGTTGACAAAATTTCTGATGGCCATGGGCCGAATCAGACTGGCTCTGTGCAACGACCAGAGGATCAAAGTTTCGAACAACTTTGATACTGTTAAAGTCACATGGAATGTAAACAACAAGGTGGATGATAAACATTGAATACATTATTATTGACATGATATGCATTTATAGTACATTTGTGTGACCCTTGGGTTCCACATCCCAAGGTGTCTTGGACTCTCATGGTTGTTCACATTCTACACCAACCCATAGAGGATTAGGTGTCCAACATTCCCCCCTTAATCCGAAGGGGTATGTATGAGTCCAAGAAGATAGATGTAATACAAAATGTGCAAAAATGCATGGCAGCACTAGGCTGAATGTGCTCTCTAAAATGTTGGTATAAGGGGGGTGGTTTAAGGATGACCACCAACACTGGAACGCTTTGTGCAGTTCCCAGATTTCTTCCAAGTCTGACATGAAGCTCAGGGCTTCTGCTAGAGGAAGTGCTCCTGATGTTTTGAAGAGGGAAGCCTTCAACCATGAAAGGGAGGTCTCATCCCGCATAAAAGGGCGAACCTCAACCTGAAAAGGGAGGTCTCAACCTGTGATGGTTTAAGGATGACTAACAACTCTGGAATGCTTAATGCAATTCCTGGAACTCTTCCAAAACTGGCAAGAAGCTGAAGTCTTATGATAGAGGAAGTGTCCCTAATTCTTTAAATAGGTATCATCGACTGAAGCCATGCTCAAAGGCATCTTTGTTTTTGGCTACAACTCTGAATTTGGTATTGGCAGGTTGTGGCTCAGGCTCTCTTGATGTGGCTTTAAAGCTTGTAGATGACCATCACTTTCCCCCCTCTCAGATGCAAGGTGAGAAGACGAAGAGATCTCAACTGTAAGACTTTTCAATATTCGAGAACAAATCCTGTTGTATGAGCAAAGTATCTTCTTGGCTGTTGAATCCCATTGCCAAGAAGCGATCCATCCAAGATGAATCTTTGTTCTTGCATGAGGTTTGTTTCTGAAGCATTTGTTTGAAGAATGACTGGTTTTATGACAATGCTTACATGGATGAAGATCAAAACAGTGACCTTTCAGATGGCCAACTCAGTCACAGTGTTGGCATTTCACAATCTGTTGTTGTTGTTGTGGAAGAGGAGTAGAATTTGGAACAGTTGAAGGTGAACTGTCATGAAGAAACCCAACACTCTGAAATTTGATGGGTTTTGAGTAATCTGGAATATGAAAGGACACATCCTTTTCATATCCAAGACTTGTTCTGTGCTTGTTATGGACAAGTTCTTCCCAAGGTCTGATGATTGTCTTGGGAAGTGCAGACTGAACTTCTATATCTACCTACAAATGTGCTTATGAAATGAGCACTTGATCTGAATTAACATTATTGACTTGATGACATGCTGGCTGCTGATAGGATCCTGTTTCAAAGTCAGATAGGAGATTTTTCTGAACAAAAACAAGTTCAGAATGATGCATTTTCTACTGTAACTCATCTCGTTGGAATTGAGACTCTAGTTGCAAAAAATAATTTTTTTCCTTTACATTTTGCAGACATATTTTAATGTCGGAAATATTTCCCTTGCTGATGTTTACCATCTCATCTACGATGGAATGTATTAGGATATTCAATAAATTTAATGCATCTTCAAGTTTGGCCATTGTCTCAATAGATAAACCCTGCGATGCAAATGATTTTTTTTTTTTTTACAATGTTCTCCACTATGGGTGATTTTCAAAAGTTTATTCACTGTACAATGCTTTTAAGGCTTCCACATGCACTCACAGTCTCCAAATAAACTTGTAGTTTTCAATAGCAACTTCAGAAATTAAATTCAATAGCCATTAAGTGACCCCTCCTACAGAATGGACATTTCTCATTCAAAAACTTAACTGTACAATGAGCAGATTGGAAAATAGAACTTGATAATTAAATGACAGCATTGGAAATTTTGCAACGAGCATTTCACTTTCGCCGTGCCATTGTAGTCAACACAATTAAGAAAGCAGAAAATCTGACTCTCACCATAAAACCTGCATACACCTAGGGTAAGTATGTTGAAGAGGGGTTTGCTGCAATTCCTCCAACTGCTACTATCCTGGCGTAGTTTTTGTGCAATCTCTGAACGACGGACTTAGCCCTCAATACCTGCGATCTTAGTGAAGGAGAAAGGCAGGGGTCGGATAAATATTCATCATATGCATGCAGACGGAGATCTGGAGAAGCATTACTAACTCCTTCGCTATCATGTGGGTTTTCAATGCTGGACTCCAGGGGAATGGACGATAAGGAAGAAGAAGATAAAGCTCGAGCTAAATTAGCCTCGGCCCCTGATCGAATCTTTGAATGCCCTCGCGTGGCTTCGTTATCAACACACATAAATTTCTGAAAGCGAGGTCGGGTCGAGCAGTGCAGTATTGTTTCTGGCAGCTAGGTATGAGGAAGTTTGGTCTCCAGTGGTCTCCAATGGCAGTAGATGATCGAATCCTCAGCTGGGTATATACACGTAAAGGCTCTCTGAATTGGCCGATTCGAAGCCCGAATTTGTCTAAATTTCAAGATTTGCAGATCAGGTTCTTCTAATCGATGCCTTATTGGTGCAATTTGGCCCACTTTTGACCAATTAGTTGCACTATATGCTACCCGAATAGAGAGCTGCTAGGAGTGAAACCATAGGGAATTCAGTGAAGAGGCCACGTCCTGAGAGCACTATTGAGGTGGTAAATCAAGACGTGAACATGGCTGGTGATGGTAACCGGCCTGATGTAGATATAGATGAAGATTTACATAGCAGACAAGTTACAACTGGAAGTTTATGGGAGGGAGGCTATGCGTCGTCTATTTGGGGCAAATGTTCTTATCTCTAGCCTTCAAGGCCTTGGGGTTGAAGTTGCAAAGAATGTTATACTAGCGGGAGTAAAATCAGTCACTTTGCATGACCAGTCAAATGTTGAAATGTGGGGTTTATCTGGCAATTTCTATTTGACCAAAGATGATAATGGCAAAAATTGAGCCGTTGCTTGTTGTAATAAGCTACAAGAATTAAATGCTGTTGTTACAGTGTCTACTTTGACTTCGGAGATAATTGAATAAGATCTCTCTTCTTTTCAAGTAGTTGTCTTCACAAACATAACTCTTGAAAAAGCAATTCAATACAATGACTTCTGCCATGATCATAAACCTCCAATTGCTTTTATTAAAGCAGATATTCATGGACTATTTGGCAGTGTTTTTTTGTGATTTTGGAACCCAATTTCTTTATACCACATAAAACACAACTTTCATTAATAGTAGCAAAAGGCCAATATTTTAGATGCAATCACGTCCTTATAATGAATGAGGTATGAGAGTTCATATATGAACCAACGCACAGACTTCACTGTGTATTTAAATAGGACAATGACCAACATGCATATATATTAGCCAAGACAATGAACTGTTCAATGCACTGGAAATGAATGCCCAGTATTTAAGGTTGCTCACAATGTTGCATCCCACATTGAATTATACATAGAGACCAATTCTTCATTCATTGTTTCAACATAACAACATTATCGCATATGTAATCCGACATTTGGTATTCCACAGACTCCACGACCATCATCAACGCAGAGGAATGCACCACTTCGTGTGAGATTACAACTTTCAAATGGGAGTGATTTGAGTGAAGAACACAACGTTTGCAGCGGATTTTTCGATACCAATGGTGGTATGACTATGGTGAACTGGGAGCATGGTTTATGGGTGTTAAGCCGCAGATTTTAGAGAGCAACGTATTGGGGCCAACAAGCCAACTGTGTGTAGGGAGCCACCATTCAACCAATGCGACTGATTATTAAAGACACCATTCAATAAAACTAACGCAGAGGACAGAGAATATGGCAGAGAAATCTGACAGGAATTACACTACACAAAACTAATTTGAGACCTGTGCTCTGACGCTATGACCTGTGCAGATAGATTTTGGAATATTTTAGACAATGCTCAGGTCTAACAGACACACAGAGAAAGGCCACAAGAAAATAGTGGCTCAAATATGAGCAGAGCAGGATATTGTCTGCTTTGATACCATGTTAAAGTCACATGGAATGTAAACAACAAAGGTGGATGATAAACATTGCATACATTATTATTGACATGATATGCATTTATAGTACATTTGTGTGACCCTTGGGTTCCACATCCCAAGGTCTCTTGGACTCTCATGGCTGTTCACATTCTACACCAACCCATAGAGGATTAGGTGTCCAACATATACCAATGTAATGAACATGTTGAAATTTTAATGTTCTATGTTGTTACAATCACTTAAATCCAGAACTTCTTTATGCTGCAAAATAAGTTAAGTAATTGTAGATAGAACATAAACTATATAAACCATATGCACAATGAAAGACAACCAAGAACTCAATGAGACACAGAGAAGTTAGGTCAATGACGAGGGAAAAACCCAACTAGATTATTCTTCTATTTGAAATCAATTGTTCAACAGAGATACAAAGTACAATGAGAGAATGAAGAAGTTCACCCAAATTTGAAGAATATCTCTCATAGAAGTAGTCGATGCAAACACTGAATCACTTTGGCTCTCCAAGATCTTGAAGCAACAAAACTTAAAGCTTGTTGACTTAAATGTTAAAATACACAGAAGTATTGTAATAAACATTTATTATATATAAAATTGTACAAGTGATGTTGAATGTTACAATGAGGACACACATATATACCAGGCAGGTATTCCTTCACGATTGGGCATGTCTTTTAGACATGCCTTTTCAGTTAACTAATGACTATTTAAATAATTATCATTTTGATTATTCATTTATTTATGCTTATTTAATTTTATACAATTTTATGTTCGTAACATTGCCTCTTCCTTCAAAAAGCTTTGTCCTCAAAGCTTTAATGTTGTCGATTTTCTGCACTTAGTGTCTGCCATCTTGATGTATATAATCTGGCAATCGTCTCATCATGTAGCTCATCAGTAATATTCCCTTGGATTTTTTTTGATACTTTTTTTTTAATAATTTATTTATTTTATTTTATTTTGGTTTTTTTAATAATTTTTTTAATATATATATATATATTTTAAATAATATATATCTATATATATATATATATATATTTTAAATAATATATATATATATATATATATTTTAATAATTAAATTATATAATTTAATTGAAACTATATAATATATATATATTATATAGTTTTGACATTTTAATCGAACCTGTGTATTGAGAATCGAACGGTGACCACAACAATTGACCGCACACAACGTTTGACTAGAGACACGTTAATTTCGAGCCACGCTTGATAGCGCAAATGTCAATGGACAACATCGGGGAAGGGTCGACAAGCCGACCACATCGGTGGCACGATAAAAAAGTTAGACTGTATTAGTGCGGATGGACGGGATTGCTACTTACATGGTTGCTCTGTAATGAGGGGAAGCATAAAGTCGATATAGCTTCGGCTTCTCTGCAACTTTTTCATACAAAGGAAAATCAACGACTTTGAATCCGTTCCCCCTTTCAGAACTAAATTGTGCGCTCTCTGCATGGAGGATAGCGGGTCATTGAGAGCCGAGAGGACACAAAAGTGAATGATATTTGAAACAACCAGAAAACCATCGTTGGCACAGTGACTAGATGAAAGTGTACGTGGAAGATTTGTGTGTATTGTTTTGTTTTTATGTACATATTCCTTGCAAGTGGCCTCCATGTTGAACTTACAATAATGCGGTTGCCATTGAACGATTGCAAAATTTTTTGGAAACTGCATGCAAGGTCGTTGTCGATTTGAATTGTCTTGGAAGGTGCAGCCCTCTGAGAGGTCCAAGAAAATATGGTCGCAGATATGACAGTGAATGAGTCTGTTTTGTTTTGGAGGTTTTCTCATGCCAATTTTGAATAATTTCTGGGCATTCCAGATAATTCTCTTCAGCTTTACAAGGAGAGGCCAGGAGTTTTCAATACCGGGAATAATCTTTGTGACTAGCAACTTCCAATCTTTTTCCGGTTCCTAGTATTCTTTGTCAAGGACATGCTGGAATTCCCTGACGGTTTTCAATTCTTGTACATACTCTGTTAACATATAAGGAGGATTCCAACCCTCTTCACCCATTTCATATTTATAAGTATTATCAAACTCTTTCTTCTTCATCTTCAAAGGATCGACCTTCTATGACTCAATCTAGACAACATCTACCCCATCTTTGCCATAGAGAAATTGAATGATATCCCCTAATGAATTCCTTACAGTCTCGTCATATTTAACCATGAGGTCCTTGACTAGATGCCTTTGTATGTTTTCTGTTGTTTTCACAGCAGTATCAGAATCACTTCTCTCCATCAAGGCAATAATAATTGACTGAGCCACTTCATCGTTGCAAGATCCAACATAGATCAATCCAAGAGGTATAGCAGTGAAGGCAATTACATCTATAGGAACCTTCAAGTCTACTAAAATAGGAGAAAGAAGTTTAAGCACATCCTCCTTTTGAGAACTAGCATATGCTAACCCAAGGCCCATAATTGCCCCAATTCGAATGTTTGACTCATCCTTACTGACGTACTTTGCAAGAAGTGCATATGCAGGATCACATTCATTTTGGATGCCACAATTTATAATACCAACTGCAAGCAAAGCTCCAACCATCGCATGATTATCATTTTTTTTAGACAAAGTTCGGTTGCTATGTATTAAACTGAAAAAAGAAGGCAGTTTGCCATACATAAGATGCTTCCTGAGCATTCTGAATCCAAGGAATTACAAAAAATTCACTTTCCTTGATTCTTACTTTTGTTTTACTGCCCCTAAGACTGCTTGTACTACTGTAGATTCTTACAAACTGCAAGCCCCAAAATTTACATCTACAACCCATCGCATGATTATCATTGCTACTGAAATACTTGTCTATTTGTGTAAGGTCCGCATCAACATTTGGAAGGAGCAAACAACTCTGCAAATGATTATCATCTTTATCTTCATCAAATATATCATTGTCTTCATTTTTATCATTATTTTCTTCATTCTGATTATCATGATCAATATCAATTTCATTACCATTTTCTGCAACATCTTCATCTTCAACATTATAATCATCTACTGCTTCATCTTCTTCACCATCTTGATTGATATCATTTTCATATTCATCCTTATCTATTACATCTTCACTTTCATCATTACTCTGATTAAAATTTGCTTCTCCTGCTTCACCTTGTTCCTTTTCTTCACTGTCGCTATCATGTTCTTATTATTGATTTCCTTTAGACATGCTTTAACTTCTGCACATGATTTTTGTAATCGCTGCAATACTTCTTGAATTTTAGTAAACTACTCAATGTATTCAGGGCGAAAACTTAACGACATATTGTGCGACAAACAACGTTCAAGGACTCGCATGGTTATCTTGTGCGGCATGGCTCCGATACCACTGAAGCAACAAAACTTAAAGCTTGTTGACTTAAATGTTAAAATACACAGAAGTATTGTAATACAAAATTATTATATATAAAATTGTACAACTGATGTTGAATGTTACAATGAGGACACGCATATATCCCTTCATGATTATATACTAGGAAGGTGTCCCTTCATGAAAAGACATGCCTTTTCAGTTAACTAATGACTATTTAAATAATCATCATTTTGATTATTCATTTTTTTCTGTTTATGTTTATTTTATACAATTTTTTGTTCGTAACAGATCTGCTCTTACTCTCCAAGTCTCTCTCACAATCTCCTTCAAGTCTCTCCAACTCTCTCTCGAGTTCGAATTCACAATGCACAAGTAAGTGAGGTGAGGTGATATGAGACACATATATATGGGAGGGGCAATGAATTATTGACATAAAGGAGGAGCAATACACATGCCTTGAGGAGGAGTTACATATGCCAAAATAGGATTGTAACTTATACCATAAAGGAGAGGAGTGTAACTTATGCACTTAAGAGAGAAGTGTAACTTATGCATTTAAGAGGTGTAAGAGGAATCTTTTTATGACAAGTCATTAAAGTGTGTAAGAGAGTGTAAGAGGTGTGTAAGAGCATTAAAGAGAGAGATAAATGAATCCATTAAGAGAGAGAGAGAGAGTAACATCTGCATTAATTGAGGGGAGTTACATATAACATGATTGAGTCTCATGATTGAGAGAATAGAATTTATTTTTAATAATAATAATAATATTGATGATTAAGTCGAAATTGAACTATGAGGATTGATTGATGATCAAAAGGGATTTTCCATCAACAATTCTTCATTACCAATTGATGCAAGGTAGATTACTATTTTTGGAATGTCATACTTGAGACTTTCTATTTTTATAAATTCATCCCTGAGGTGCCAATTTTCAACACTCCCTCTTAGCTAGAGAGGAATTTCTTTTTGCAAAAAATGATCTTTGCTTTCTTTGCTCATCTCCGTTCATCTTTTCTTTGTATCATCTAGAACAATGATGTCCCACTCTAATGAAGAAGAATCATCATAGGGGAGATTCATCCATCACCCTATATTCACTTGGGGGCTATGCCACTTGCCAACATATGACAAGGATCTCGCACAACCAAGTCTCATCTTTGCTTGGGGGGATCCACTTGTCAACACATGACAAGGATCTCACACATCCAAGGCTCATCACTACTTGGGGGGATCCACTTGTCAACACATGACAAGGATCTCGCACATCCAAGTCTCATTAAATGTCAAGTGGTGGGACACTTCACACAGACAAGTCTCACTACACCTATTGGCTAGATAGGTGGCTCTTCCCACGTCCCAGACTGTGGGTCGGATGCATACTAAGGCCTACTCTTGTGGCACACACTACACAAGAGGCCCTCAGCCTTAGGAGGTTTCTGACATCATTCCCTAATCCTGTGAGCTCTGACAAGGGGGAAAGGCAACTCAATGTTCTTGATTAGTTGTGATAGCTTCCCAGAAGGGTCACGTCCATAAGTCCAAGTTGCTCTCTAAAAACCAAGAACTTTCCTTTCGGTAAAGGCTTGGTAAGAATGTCAACTATTTGATCATCAGTCACAATATGATGGAGCCTCACTGCTCCTCTCTGCACCATACCCTGGATATAGTGATATTTGATCTCAATGTGCTTGGACTTGTCATGGAACATAAGACGAATCCCACTCTTATTGTCACAATATATAACTGTTGTGTTTGGAACTTGCTCAAATAGCTCTCCAAAGAGCTTCCTCATCCATACTGCCTCACAGCTAGCCATGCTAGCAACAATGTACTCAGCTTCAGCTATACTCAATGCAATAGACTTACTTTCTACTCATCCAAGAGATCTTGGCAAATCCCAAGCTAAAGAAGCACCTAGAAGTGCTTTTTCTATCAGCAGAGTTACCAACCCAATCAACATCAGTATATCCATGAAGTCTTACATTTTTAGTAGTATATCTCAATCCAAGATTGATGGTCCCATGCAAGTATATCAACACATGCTTTGCAACAATCCAGTGTGCACGTGATCGCTTAATCGTATATTGGCTCAAATTATTGACTGCATAATGTATGTCTAGTTAGTGTTCGGTAAGAACATCAGTTCCCCAATCAGTTGACGATACTTAGAAAGATTTGTCAAATCAAGACCTGCAACTTCACCACATAGCTTCTTGAAATTCATTTCCATTGGAGAATTCATGGACTTGCATTATGTCATACCAAATCATTTGAGTATCTTGACAACATGTTTTCCTTGAATAAGGAAAATCTCACCAGGTCTCTGCCATACTTCAAGGCCCAGAAAGTAGTGCATCAAATGAATATCGTTCATTTCATATTCAGAAGCTAACTCCATCTTACACCGGAGGATAAGTGGTTCACCACCAGTCAGAAATAAATCTTAAACATATAATACCAAAATCAAAAGGCATACCTTGGACTGTCTTAAAGTAAAGATTTGGATCAACATTACTTCTAGTAAAACCAAGCTTCATCACGAAGCTACCAATGCGGACATACCAAGCTCTTGTATCTTTCTTCAAACCATAGAGGGTTTTGTTTTTTTTTAATTTTTTTAATTTGTAATTTTTAATTTTTTTTTAGTCTGAACACGAGTTTTCTGGTCATGTACTTTAAAGCATTGTGGTTGCTTCACAAATACTTCTTCCTTGAGGAAGCCATGCAGAAAAACAATCTTCTCATTCTTTTGGTGAAGGGACTGTTGTCGCACATAATGTCTAGGCATCGCGACAACGACTCAAATCGGACGCTGTCGCCCTGATCCCCAATCTCTCTGTTGAAGCTGTCTCCCTACAACAGGGTAAGGGGGGTAGACCCTATGGAAAAGTGGAATGAAGAAGAACTAGTTGGGAACCAACCCGTTCGGGAGACACAGTGAAGCGATCAAGTACTTGATTAAGATTTAGCAAGATTTATAGGATTTGATTAGATTTTAAACGATTGATACCAGTGCCTTATGGAGTCAATGATCTTGCTAGGGAAATTAAGACCAAGTAATCGATTAGCAACTGCTGCTTAGATGAATGACTATCTTATATGAAATGCACTAGATGATGGGATGATTTTAGACTCGAGAATGGGAAAATACTTATGTCTCAAAGCCCTCAACTATCCAAATGAAATGTTCACTTTGTTAGATGAAGATTTAAAAGATAAACTCCTGAAGATATTATAATTAAAACACCAGCTTATTTCAAGTCTTCTTGATATAATTTAGCTCAAAGAGAACAAAAAACAACTTTGCAATTTGATATCAATGTCCAAAAATTTTCACAAATATTCAGCTTAGGAAATAGAGGTATGCGATCTATTATAGTTCCACGCCAAAATTCTTTAACAATTGCTTGAAAACATTTGCAAAATGAGCATTAAATAATCCAAGCAATGACGATCAATTTCAATACATGTGCAATGTTCTAGCGATTAAATTTCAAGAGATCCAAATATTTTAAACAACCACAAAATTTAAATGCTAACCAATTTAGATCCCAGAATTGAAAGATTTATACTTAATGACCCAAATCTAGGAAATTAACCACCTTCCTTTAGTTAAACTTAGGATAAAAATTTTAAGCACATTTAACTTAAGGAAAAATTTCGATACCACACAAGTTCACCTTTAGATTTTATCCTTAGCACAAAAGACACCAAGAACGAATTAAAAATTTGACAAATTTAGTTAGTCCTTTAGGAAATCTTTTTTTCTCAATATGCTAAGCAAGACTTAATGTGACTAAAATAAATCGAAAAAGGTTTAATAATTTTTTAAAATTTTTTAATGGGCCAGAGGCCACATAAAAAAATTTAAAACCTTTAAATGTGAAATTTATTTCGATTTAAAACTTTAGGATATCTCAAAGTCACATTAAAAATGAATATGAAACCCCTTCCTTTATTTTTTATTTTTATTTTTTTAGGGTTTTGGAGTCTTTTATACAGCTTGAGTGGGTGTGTTTCCTCCTAAGAGGTCACAGGTTCAAAACCAGAGGGGGGTAGAGTATGTATGCCTTCGTAGACTTAGCAGTCAAATCGCTACGCGAAGGTGGGTCCCTTGTCCCACAAACAAGGGGGTCTCATACACCAATTTGGTGTCTGGCTTGGCTGTGACCTTAAAAATGGATATTATTATTATAATTTTTTTTTTTAGTTTTAGAATTTTTTATTTTATGATTTTTTATTAACTTTTTAACCAATATTTAAAATCATAAAAATTAAAAATAAAAATAAAGTAGAATGAAAGAATATAAAAAAAACACAAATCTGATGCTTTTCAAAATTTAATGAATCTAAAAATGAAAACGAAAAGTAAAAAAAAGAAGAACTAATCTACGCTATCTAACCCTACTAACACATAAGCAAAAGCGAAAAATGAAGTCACGATTCTTTTATGAGTGCAGGTTCGACAGTTTTTCGACGGCAGAATGAAGAGGGGATCTCAACATGGACAGAGTGAGAGGTTGCGTGGACTCTGGAGAGGTGGATGAGGACTGCGTGCAGGTTTGGCAGCAGTCGAGGAGGCAGAGCAAATTCGACGGCGGAAAGGTTAAGGCAACGTGGAGAGGTGGAGCAGCGGACAGGTCGAATGGGGCAGCGTGGATGGATTTTATAGCGCAACTCTGGAGGAAGGAAGGAGCTGCATGAGGATGACAAGGGAGAATGGAGCAGCGAGGAGGGAAGAAGGGTTTGCGAAGGAGGTGAATGCCACGTACAGGAAATGGAGCTGCGGGTTTGCGGTAGCAGCGTGGAGAGTGAGGCCTGATGGGGTGAAGAATGAATGCGTGAGGGGGTTGATGAGAGCAAAACGCAAAAGGGAAGCATGCTAGGAAATAGAAATTGATGCGCAGTGTTTGTAGGTGGACGAACAACGAGTTGAAGGACTGCGTCAAGATGGAAGAGATTTCGAAATGCTGCCAGCGAGGTTTTGAGGATTTGGAGAAGGCTGTAGGAAGATTAGACAACAGACATTGTTTGCAAAATGAGAGAAGGTAGCAAGGCTGGGGCCTAATTTTTTTTCTTTTCGAAATTGCACAATGAACTCCACAAATCAGGCCGCGAACCAAAGAAACTAATCATCAAACTGGTGGCCCAGAAACCCCTTAAAATTTACCAGGACCTCTTTAGAAATTTTCTAGAACTCTTAATTTAAAACTTTGAATCAACTTGCTTCAGATTTAACCCTGAGGTCCTCTCTAAATTTCCAGATCTAAATTTAAATTTAAGAAACTCTTGTCGCACAGTAATGCCCATGCAAAAGTTGGTTTTGAGGCCAAATTTTACCCTCCAGGGCCTAGATCTGGCTTCGAAATCAAACTTCACCTTCAGATCTGCAACCTGTGCTTGAAAACACAAACACCCAGAACCCGGATATGCAAAAATAAATGAAACCCCAGAAACCCAAGTCAATTTTTTTTTTTTACAAATCTATGCACAGGAACAATAGATCTATTAGATCTGGCGAGTGTGAGACCAACTCCGCTCCCAGATCTGATATTCTAAGACTCTTTAAAGTTAGATTTATCAATTTAGCATAGAAAATTTTTGAAAATTTTAATTTAAATGGAGGTGCTTTGCCCAAAACCCTTCATGCATCAACAATAAAATTTCTTATGATAAGCTCGGGATCCAATCAAGCTGGGCTCTTCAGAAAATACTAATCGGGAGTTCGCTGGTTCAACTGAAAACTTCCCCGAACGCCCGATGATCTAAAAAATAAGAATTCCCTGCACAACTCAATTCAACCATTAACCTAGAGCGAGAAAACGATAATAAAATTCAGATCTAATAGAGATACCTGCTATTATATTCAAAACTTAAATTACCATTCAAACCCCAGTGATTGAGCAAGATATCTGTGCTCGAATCACTTTTCAAAAAGCTACCATCAATGGCTAAAAGGAAATCTATACATGAAAATAACACATCTTATAGCATTTCCACGAAGAGTAACACCAGCACAGTGTTGCGGGGGAGCGCCCCCCCCCCTCGCTCCCGCTCCCGATCCGCGCTCCGGGCGGAGCGACTCGGGAGCGGGTCGGGAGCGCGCTCCCGAAATCGCTCCCGAAAAGGGAGCGATTTCGGGAGCGCGCTCCCTAAAAAAAATTTCGCTCCCTGCCTTTTCGGGAGCGTTTTCGGGAGCGTTTTGCCTTTTTTGCATTTTTTTTTTTGTAGTAATGTTCGAAATGCAATTTTTTTTGAAAGAAACAAATAGTTTTTGAGTGGGGCAACTTAATGATCAAGTCTAGGCCCTAGTATTGATATGCTATTCATGGTAATGTTAAATTCTTAAAGTAAAAGTGACATTTTCTTTAATTTTCATTTTCATCCTTTTACTTAAATTTTTAACATTACCATGAAATGACTCAGGATGTTTGAGAGTGGTTTCGTCCTCATTGGATTTCATATGGAGAAAGTAGAATTTTAGATTTCATTCAAAATCCAGCAGACTTATCAGTTTTTCAGGATTTCAGGATTGGGGGATTGCAATGTTTCCATTGAATTTTGTCATGTATTAGGGTATGGAACTCATATTTAATCAAGAGTACCAATCCCTCTATGTACCTTGATGTTAGTGACATTGGTTGTCGAACTCCTCTATCATGACCCTTCTAAAAATGTACGCATCACTCAAACAAAATCTTGACTTGACATGCTATGCTTTTTCTATCTTATGTTAATGCTTAGAGGGTGATATTAATGACAAAGATCCCTATACAGATACAAAGGTAATGACAAAGATACCTCTGGATATTAATGCTTGGAGGGTGATATTAATGACAAAGATCCTGATTTTGCAACAAGACTAAAAAATTAGACATTTTTCGTGGTGGCAAGAGGCCCAAGCATAAGAAATAGATAATAGATTTACTTCTCTTTTCTAGTTTCTAGTAGCTTTTATAACTATTGACTCTTTCATATTTATTATGATATTTTTTTAACAATATATGACAATTTAAGTTTGAAGTTGGCAATTATAACTCATTAGTAATGAATTATGAATATGATGCTTCATGAAAGTTGAAAGTTGTTTCATTTCATTTCATTTTATAACATTTCATTTCATGTTAGATATTATTTGTTGTAATGGTTACACTTAGCTTACAAGTACAACTTTGGTGATCAATGATGATAAATGTTATATATTGAATTTTAAAAGCTTGAAACTTTAAGATTGATGAATCATGAGACTCAATATGTTGTATGTTACTATGTTACTAACTTGCGGACGTGGTTGATGAAGATTATAACTTCTAGATGATTGTTGTTATATGGTTCAATCTATGTTTTTTTATGTTTTTTATGTCTATTTCATCATTCTACATGTTTTTGTTGACATATATGTATCAAAAATTAAAAAATATAAAAATATATATATTTTTAAAAAATCGCTCCCCGATTCGCTCCCAAACCGGGAGCTTCTGAAAATGGTCGCTCCCGCTCCCGCTCCCGCTTCCGCTCCCGCTCCCCGCTCCCGCTCCCGCTCCCAAGTAACATTGCACCAGCAGAAATTAACCCCAAAGTCTTTCTTTATTGCTCATAAAAAGATTACAAGAGAGCTTTCACTTAGCACACGACTCAAAGATCGAATGATCTCAACTGACAACTGACCTTCTATTTAAAGATAAATCTTCCAACGGCTAGTTCGAGTGATCCTTGTCAAAGTGATCTTGACCGTTGATGAGGATCAAAATTTCTTTTAATCTCATCCGTCGAAATTTTAAATATTGAGGAAATTTCAAAATTTCCAATTAAATGCATTTTAATTAATTCAAAAATTAAAATTTTTGAATTAATTTCCCCAAGATTTTGACTTTAACTTAACCCCAGGGACCAAAGGCATAAAATTTAGCAAAATAATCAATTAACCTTAGTCTCTGGACCTCTTAAAATTTAATTTTTTAAAGGACCTACGAATTTTGCCTTTGGAAAATTTAAATCTACCTAGGACCTCCAATTAATTAAATTTTTGGCTTAGGATCTTAATTAATTTTGTCCAGAAAATTTAATTAATTAACCTATGAGGGGATAAACTATTTTTCTAACCCTCAAGACACTTTACATCATGATTTTTACATTTTTTACATCTCAAGGAGGAAAACCCATCTGAAATAGACTCTCACAGACTACCCATTTTTGCGACACAAATATAATCCAACAGACTAAGTAATTTGTAATAAAATAACCTAACCAAATAGTCAGGATTATCCCCAAATCCCTTTTACACAGACTCGATTTATAACATTAGGACTCGCCTAAGATCCTGGTGACAAAATTCATCCCGGCTTTGGGGTAAGGCTGAAGGAAAACTCTGTCGACCATCCGAGAATGGATCGGTGAGACAAAAAACCTCCCGGAATGTAGATCGTTACCAGAAAAATAGGTTTACCTAGGCGATTACATACATGACACAGATCTGCTGAGATTATTTACATCACATATATGTAGAATGGGTTTACATTATAACATGACAATCAGGCTGATGATGATAGCTGGACGACACGAACATATCGATCAGGCGCTATCCCTTTTGCGAAAAGGGGGTGTATTGCTATGGGTCGTTGACACGTAGTGGTCAATAGGGACCATCCTTGGCTAGCAACTAGAGCTACAATAGATCAGATGGTTGTATAATGGACAACGGGTGCAAAGATTTCGTCATAGTCTATTCCTTATTTTTGAGAGAACACTCTAGCCATAGATCTAGCTTTAAATTTTTCAATACTGCCATCAACAGCATGTTTAATTTTATACAACCATTTAGAAAACACAACAGATTTACCTTGGGTCTTGGAACCACTTTCCATACATCATTATGAATGATGGACTCATATTCTTCAGCCATTGCATCTTTCCACACTTGAGCCTTCACAACTTCTTCAAAAGTGCATGGTTCAACTTGAATAATGTTGCTCATGGCTACAACATATCCCTAGAATCAGCATGGTTTCTTACTTTCTCTGAAGGTTCCTCTGGGAGAAACATGTCTATCAACATCCTGTAAAGTGTCACGAAACCATAATCATATTTTTCTAGCACATGGAGAAGGATCCAAGGAGTCCATGGGATCCATGGGTTCATCAACAAGATCAAACTCAGGCTTGGGATCTTCTTGTAGATCCAAGACATCATCCTGTTTTTCAACATTAATAGGAGGATGAGTGTCTATGGCTTCTCAAAGAGTTGTATCTTCATGAAATGTTATATCTTTGCTAAACTCTATATTTCTTTGTCCAAGTACATATATTTTATAAGCTTTAGAATTTTTACAATAACCAACAATCATACCTTTCTTACCTGAAGCTTCCAGCTTGGTACTCTTTTCCTTTGGCACATGAAAGTAGACAGGGCAATCAAAGATCCTTAAGTGCCCATTTTGTTTTGGGTTGTGCAGTACGGTGGTCTGTTTCCTAATTCCAACTTATTTGCGGAAGTCTTGAGCTCTTGTCCACTTCATGTCCACTCAATTCATGGGATGGCTCGACACCTTCCTCAATCTTGATACAAAGGACTTGGTTCTCACATTCATCAAATGTACCTGTTGATCCCATAACAAGAGTAAGAGCAATAGTAACAAAGTAAACAAACATAATGAAATTCTACCTGGTGATGAGGCATGTATTTCTTTCTTTTCTAGAAGTGAGAGTGGCTCTTTCATTATCCTTGCACCAACTTCTTCTTGGAGTTTACTCTTCCTGCACTATTCTGCACCTTGATGATCTTTAGGATCTGTTTTTCTTAATCGCATTTTCATCAAGAAGTAAGTGAAAGAATCATTCAAATACTCATGAAAGAAAAATAACTAATGATCTATAAAGATAAATCTAAACAAGAACGGTGATACAAAGAAACAACGCAAGACTTGAAAATACTTTGGGATTGAAGGAAGTTCTTACCTCCCTCTTGATCCGGCCTCTATAGGTTACCACTGTCCATAAGTCATATGTCATTGGCAGAAGAAATGCATCTTCTTGATCACCACTTGGAAAACTCCATCATGATCCACTCTAATCTCAGGTATTTCAGAAACCATCTTTCTCACATGAGGTAATGCTTTATAATGAAGATGAGTGAATTTTTGGTGCCACAATTTATATTGATAATTACTTATCATGAATCAATGCATGGATAGGTCTTCCATTGATTTTATATAGATCTTCAAATCTTGATCCCAGAGTGAAGACATGTAATAATAATTATACATATTGACTTCATTGTTTTCAATGATATTAGTTATAATCTATCTTTGATTATTGCAAAATAGGTTAATTTAGAAAACTATCATTCCATCTTTTGCAGAAGTCACGATTCTTATCTACAACCACTATTGTTAGTAAACTTTAATATCAAAATTACCAAAACACATAAGATTATGACCATTCTCATATAATGTGAGAGAGTGAAAATCCCCCTATCTTCAACATTTAATTTCTATCAGTTATTCTTTCATAATCTTTTAAGCATTATACTTCTTTCAAGACAACAATTTCTGGCATATGCATAAACAAAAATAAAATTACTCTTTAGTTTTGCATGCATTAACAAGTACCACAATGACAACTATTAAACACATGCAACACCTTAATTACTATCTCCAAAATTACTATCATATCTTGAGTTCCTTGAAATCTTGGAAGAACAGTAGCAGTAAAATTTCAACAATAAATTTCAGCAGTAGATTTCAGCTATAAAATTCAGCAATAAAATTCAGCAATAAAATAGGAAATATTTCAGTAGAAAATGAACAACAAGTAGAAGGAACAACAAGTAGAAGGAACAACAAGAGATATTTCAGCAAAAAAAAGAGCTGCAAATGGAGCAGACAACAAGAGGTATTTCAGCAGAAAAAACGCTAACAACAAGAGATATTTCAACAGAAAGAGAGTTGCAAATGGAGCGGACAGAAGAGATATTCTAGCAGAAAGAGAGCTACAAATGGAGCTTGTTTTCTTGAGTTTGTCTTCACCAAAGCTTTGATACCATGTTGAAATTTTAATGTTCTATGTTGTTACAATCACTTAAATCCAAAACTTCTTTATGCTGCAAAATAAGTTAAGTAATTGTAGATAGAACATAAACCATATAAACCATATGCACAATGAAAGACAACCAAGAACTCAATGAGACACAGAGAAGTTAGGTCAATGACTAGGGCAAAACCCACAAGGGGAAAACCCAACCAGATTCTTCTTCTATTAGAAATCAATTGTTCAACAGAGATACAAAGTACAATGAGAGAATGAAGAAGTTCACCCAAATCTGAAGAATATCTCTGATAGCAGTAGTTGATGCAAACATTGAATCACTTTGGCTCTCCAAGATCTGCTCTTACTCTCCAAGTCTCTCTCTCTCTCACAATCTCATTCAAGTCTCTCCAACTCTCTCTCAAGTTAGAATTCACAATGCACAAGTGAGGTGAAGTGATATGAGACACTTATATATAGGAGGGGCAATGAATTATTGACATAAAGGAGGAGCAATACACATGCCTTGAGGAGGAGTTATGTATGCCAAAATAGGATTGTAACTTATGCCATAAAGGAGAGGAGTGTAACTTATGCATTTAGGAGAGAAGTGTAACTTATGCATTAAAGAGGTGTAAGAGGAATCTTTTTATGACAGGTCATTAAAGTGTGTAAGAGATGCATAAGAGAATTAAAGAGAGAGAGCAATGAATCCATTATAAGTGAGAGAGAGAGTAACATATGCATTAATTGAGGGAGTTACATATGACGTGATTGAGTCTCGTGATTGAGAGACTAGAATTTCTTTTTAATAATAATAATAATAAAAATATTGATGATTAAGTTGAAATTGAACTATTAGGATTGATTTATGATCAAAAGGGATTTTCCATCAACAATGCTTCATTATCAATTGATGCAAGGTGATTTACTATTTTTGGAAAGTCATACTTGAGACTTTCTATTTGTAGAAATTCTATTTTTATAAATTCATCCCGAGCTGCCAATTTTCAATAGAACAAAGTTCTTACTGCTGCAATAATCTTCAAAATACTTCGAAGACAAAGACATCCATTGTAGGACAAATAATTATATATTTAAGAATGTTTTAATACAAGTGAAATTATGTGATTACAATTGAGGATCCTGAATATATACCTAGGCAGGTACCCTTTCATGATTGGTCATGTCCTTAGAGACATGCCTCTTCTATACTTAAGTAAAATAAAATAAAATCAAAAGTCACTTAGATGAAGTCAAGGGGGGAGCTTTTAGAATAATACTAAAATAATCAAAATAAAATACTTCTAGAAGATTGGATGTCTATCTATTAAGCCTTTGCAAAGAGGATGATATCATTTCAAACATCTTGGTTTGGTGATATTTTCTTGTTGACGAGGTTTGGGAGCAAGGTTCTCAGCTTCAATAAGCCCGAGACGAAGACCACAAGTTTCCTTTTGTGTGTTGGAGGAAACCCCAGCTCACCTTGGAGGAGATTTCATCCAAATATCTCACAGAGCTTCAATGTTATCAACAGGTTGGAGTGGGGATCACACAAATCTCCAATTTGGGCGTTATTTCTAGCAGCAGTTTTGGAGGCCATGATCAACATTGTAGCATCGTCTCTTGGAGGCCATATTTTCAATTTTGGACCAAATCTCCAGCCATTATCAACCATCTTTGATATTTGCTATTTTTTCTTAGGTTTTGATCCATATTTCGCAGGTAATATCTTATACCAATAAATAAAATAAGGCTGATTTTTTGCTCAATATTGTCTGTGGAGTTCTTGCTGAGTTGTTGCAAAGTGCCATGATATAAATTTTGTGGCAAATTATTTATGAATTTTTTTAAAGAATGCTAAAGGAGAATTTATCGAAATTTTAGAAAATAAATAAGTCGATATATTACAGTGATATCAAAGCATGGTTTTGGTTAGCTGTGGGTTAAAATCAAATGTTGTCGAGTTTATGTGAGGGGCGAAATTGCTTGAAGTAAACAAGTTATTTTCAAGGTTGAAACTATAGCGTAACTATTGGGTCAATGTTATTGTATAAAACTCATGGAGTTGATTGTCTTGAGAAGACAAAATATTTATTGTGAGGGCCGAAGTTCTCCTCAAGTTCAAATTTCCTTTTGCAATTACAACCCTCAAATCAGTGGACCTACTCATGAATTTTGCAAGGAGGACCAAATTAATTCCTTAGGAAGGCTAAGGGCAATCTGAGAAACATAGTTGTGGGGCATTCCACATAATATAGTGATAGTGCTATCAAGAGTTATAGGCGTAGGCCAGATTGTTGCGAAGAAATTGTAACTTGACGAAGATCCGAATGCATAAATCCGCAAACAAATGACCAAGGCCTACGAATGGTGAAAACGCTTCAAGAACTGAGGATGATGGGTCGAGTATGGCAGTGTGTGTTACCTGAGCACTGCGCTGAGTGCAAGTTGAATTAGTGCCTACGTAAACATGATCCATCAAGTGTGCACTGATCTGGTGCATTTGTCGACTCTTAAATATTTATGTATCAATCTCTAGTTCAATAGTGTGAGTGTGGTGCGCTTTGGTTGTAGCTATTTTATGGAGCGAACAACATATTAGAAGCGATACACATTCATATATGAAGTGGTGTATGCCATGGATTTGTCTTTAATAGACACACAACAATTTGTATAGCGAACTGAACACTCATGAACAAACCAAAATACAAACCCTATAGTGTAAGGGTGCGATGAAGGCATGTCGTATGGAGATACTATGCGTAGAGGCTGGGAGTGATAAATGTTGTTTACATGTGTGTTTGACAGGGTGTATATCACTAGCAGAACGTTGACTGTGCTGGTGGACGCATTATTTTTATTGTGATCCATTTGGTGGGGCCAAACCAAGGGTCAAATTCTCTAATCACCAAAAGGCCAAGTCTGAAATTGTGTAATTTGTATTGTCACCTAAGGTGGAGAACTGAGATTAAGTTCTACTAATTAAATTGAGCCAGTCCAGATTTCCATTGAGCTCTTAGTGCCACTCCAAGACCACTTGGGGTTGAGTTTATTGTTGTTGATTGGGCGGAGTCACATTGGGGATGAGCGTAAGATTGCAGATCGGGAGTTGTAGTCTTATAGCCAGCAAAATTCATATTCCAAATACAATTGATTCAGGGAGCTGATATTAATTGCCTGAGGGAAGTGACTGAGCGATATTTTTTTTGGGCGGCATACAACACTCAAGATCAGTCTAACGGACGAGTTCACTTATTCCTGGGCTGAGTTGCACAATTGCAAGGGCCAAATTTTATCCTCATGAGTTAAGTTTGTGGGCAGAGCATCATTCTACTACAAATCTGCAGTCGCATTCTGGTGAAAATAATAATGATTCGGTGATCAATCTGGAGTCCTGAAATAGTGTGTGCTAGTGTAATCATGTTTGAGTCATATTGCCTTTGACAGTATAGATGTAATGGGAAATATCTGTTCTGGAATTGAGTTTATGAGCTGTGTGATTAAGAGCTAAATCTTTTTTTTTGTGTACCTGTGGGTTAATGCGCTCGTTATATTGTGATTTGAATGTTTAGATCAATGTAAGAGATCTATGCATCAACATGGAGTGATGGGATGTTCTGATTATGGTTAACTGCATCAGACCAATAAGGTATACATAGTTGCCCGTGTTGGATCAAAGATCAAGTGGATGTGACGAGTGACAGAGTTCCCTGGAGTTGGTTATGTGCTGCTTATATTACTGATGACAGAGACATGTTTTGGTATGCTTTAATTGTTGTAGTTTTTGCTTTCAGTAAGTGTTATATTTTTATTGCTAACAGGGTACTTGTAGGGAGTAACTGAGCATATGTTGAGAGGGCACATGTTGATGTCCATCGTTGTCATGTTTATGTTGTATTTAATGAATAAGTCTTGTATGTTGTAGAGAAACCTGGTTTTGTCACATTCATTGTATTTGGGCATGTCATACAAAGTATATGATGATGAGTCTTCATGTTATGTATACCCTAACATGAGCCTTGTATTGAGTCACAACTGTTGAGTGCACATATTGTCACAAGCATTTTATTAATGTTTGAGCAGCGTATGTGAGAGTTGTTGCTAGGGTTTAATAATATTATTGTTGAGCAGAACTATTGTGACAAAGTTGAGTTGCAGAGAGGTTGCATGTGTCTTGTCTTGAAAAGTTGGAGTTGTAGAGAGGTTGTATGTATCTTGTCATGAAAAGATGAGTGTGTCTTGATGTGAGAGGTTAGATGGCCATGTAAGCAAAGCCTATTGTCGCGTTTTGTATTGAGTCAAATCATTAGTGTATTGCTAGTGAAGCTGACAATAAGAGGGTTTGACAGAGTTGTCTTTTGTATATGAGTTTGAAAATGAAATTTTGTGTGTCAGAGATGCTTTTGGAGTCTTGTCATGTGAGTGTGTCAGTTGTGTGAGCTAATGTATTTTCAGAAAGGCAGAGGACAATTTGTAGTGGGAGCATACTGTCATTGAGTGAGGGCTTAATGGTGAAGCACAATGATTTGGGTTAGAGTCTATTATGAGAGATTGTCATATATCCAAAGTCTAAAATTAACATCATTATGTATTGCTGAAGCTAATGTTTGTATGTGCCACAAGTGATGACATTTTGATGAGGTTATGCTAGTAATGGAGTTTGTAAGACACGTCCTAATTCAACACAACAATACCTTAGTGGATTGCAATATGGACCTGAGGAAAACGCAGAAAAACAAACCCTTTTCAAAAGGGTTACACACTATCCTACTGTTGGAGCAAATAAGGGATTTGCAGAAAGAACTAGAAGTAAGAAATTGGCTTTATGCACTTGGATCAGACTTGAAGAATATGAGGGTGACTGAAAAAGCCCTCCCTCATTTGGAGAAATTGGATTGACAATTTTCTAAAGTGAGGCAATTAGAGTTGAGTGTCCTAAATTGGGCACTCAAATAAACAATGCTTGCCTTGATCCCACAGAGATTCTTAGAGCACGCTTGTGAAGGCGTCGGACTTACAGTCACCTCTTGTCATAGTGAGATTATGAGAATAACTTCAACTATTCTCCCTTACAATGTTAACATTATGAGGGATGTTTTCCAGCTGATAGAAGAAAGTCTCCAAGGATTGCATTACATTGTGAGTCCCACCTTTGGAAAGAGGCTCAAGATTTTAGAAATTATGGTTAGAGTTATGGGTGATCATGGGGCCATCTACAACTCGCTGCAGTCTATGTTATTGGTCATTTGCAGGAAGGAGTAAATTGTCACACTTGCTGCTCTTGAATTAACAAAAAGGTTGACTGAGCGAAATATGAGACGATTCAAAGGGTAGTTGACCAAGGAGGAGCTAAGGAGGATGTGAGTATGTAGTGAAGACAAGGATGAGAAGATTCAAACCGACAACAACAATGAGCTAAGGAGGAAAGGTCTTTGCTTTATCTGCAAGGGACCTTGGGGGCCTAACCACTCATGCTTGAGTGATACAGAGGAGATAATGGAGATAGAACAAGGGGAGACTCCTGATGAGAGTGAGATGGGTTTTACTATTGGTGTTGAGTATGAGGCTTCGTGTGAAGATGTTGATGGAAACCCAATTACACTTCCAGGTGTGATGATTGATGATGGTGAGCAACAAATTGAATAAGGGTGTCAAGAAGAAGACATTCAGGGAGACATATGGGACGAGATGCCCTTGATGAACCAACATGAAGATCACAGAGAGGTGCATGGGCATGAGTAGGGTGATACACACAATGTGCATGATGGGACATCCTTGGAGAGCCAATTGGAGGCTCAAGTTCAAGACGTGGTGGAGGTGGTTGAGCATCGATGTTTGGGTCCACCCGTTGATGAGGTGCAAATATATGCAGAGGCAATTGACAGGGTTGCAATGCTTTCAGACAATAGTTGCTAGGATAAGATTGAGCATTGTAAGACAGATCTTACAATGTTGAAGCAAAAGATCCAAACAGTGTGAGACAACATCTTGCAGCAGAATAGTAAAATTGAGGAGCTTAGAATCAAGTGTGTCAAGTCAACAGATAAACTGTCTAGCATTGAGGGACGAGTGAGGTTCTTAGCGAGGTAGCAAGAGGAGTATAGTTGGGAGTTTCAAAGCAGTCCTCTTTAGGAGTACATCGATAGGGCTTACAACACTACCAACACACTCTATCCATTGGAGGGAGAAGGGAAAAGACTTCAAGATGGATTTTATTGGTTGTTTAGGCAGAGCAATATCAACATTGGCATAGTGGACTTCCTCCATGTGCAGGTATTCATGCATTCGATCCTTCTCACAGGATGGATTGGCGGGAGATTATGAGTTGGTACTCTATTGATGGGATGATTCTTAGGAGGATATTCTTAGTTAGGGTCATAACATAGCATGAGCCCTTGGGCACGGATAATGATGGAGGGCCAAGGTGGTATCAAAACCCATAGGTCCTAGGGCCTAGGTGGCGTTGGGATCCAGGTGGATCTATTGATGGCAGGATTGGTTGGAGGTTTGTTTGGGATCCAGGTGGATCTATTGATGGAAGGATTGGTTGGATGTTTGTTTGGGTGTAAGGCTCTTAAATATTTAACTAGAAATGTAAAGCTTCAGATTGTAAGGGCCATTAAAGTAGATTCATGAACCTGTAACTAATGTCTTTTATTTACAAAATTAACTAGCAGAATTTAATGAAGGTACTTACCTGTGTACTTGCAGTTGCTGATGTCTTCTGCAGCTCTCTGTGTACTTGCAGTTGCTGATGTCTTCTGCAGCTCTCTTATGGTTACCAAAAGACCGAAACCACCCAGCCAAACTGAGCAGAACCTCGCTGCTCAGTCCAGTAAGCTTCTGAGTCGAAGCAGACTATTCCCCCATGCCCAGAACCTCAGAACAATCCGCGCTCTTCCTTCCTGTGGATAATTTCAGATTCTGCTCCTCTTCCTCCTTCAGTTCTCCCCTCCTTTTTTCTTCCTCTCATTCTTGGTTTATAAACTAATTCTTAGCGGTGGCCGTCCTTCCTCCAGCACCCACTGCTTCCTTTCCTCACGACACCCTTCCCATGTCGTGTCAAAATATATTGATTTTAATTAACTTTCCTTTTTCTGATTTTTATTTTAATATAAAGATTAGACTTATGTTAAATTACTTTATTATTAGTTTATTTTTATTATTTTATTAATTTGATTTTTTTTTTTTTTAATTTATTTTATTAATGTCCGTTATTTATATTAATTTATTCATTTATTACTTGATATACAATTTGATTATATAATTTATTTATTAGAATTTATTTGATATTATTTCTATAAATAAGTTGTTACATACACCCCTCTTCAGAAAACTTCGTCCCAAAGTTAGAATTTTATCTTATATGAATATTCATGATAGTGCTTAGGATTATGTATTGAGGTTAAATTCTCACTTAATGTAAGAGCACTATAAATTTTGGTGGTTTGAATACTTTAGGTTTATGACTTTAATGATCATGTTTTATTTCATTAGGTCTCTCAGCTATTACAGAATCATCCTATCCTTCCTAATCTCTTCCACTCCCATCCTATCCGTCCTCTATTGAAGTATGCCATGGCGTCAGTTATACTGACCTAACCATTCATAAACTCTAAGGATGACAACGTCAGTTATACCGACCTGATTCCCTGTAGGCATCCGACAGTCATCATCACACGTCTAGGGGAGCGTGACTCGCACAGTCCTCCCATGACTCCAAGGTTCGGAGGATAAACGGTGGGCAACACCTCCACCCCTCTCAATAGAATTAGGGTTGATACCCTGTCATAGAATCTTTTTGAGCCTTAATTGTTATGAGGTTCTGTCATCATGTGGTTATTTTGGTAACGGATATTATCTGCAATCATAAACACTTGTCCATACATTTATAAAATGTGCATTAACATATTCAAAAACAATTAGCTTATGTATAATTTACACATGTCAAATACAGTAGAACATACCTTGTCATATTCTATTCATGTCATTGACTTTCATATTAAAATGTAATTATTCTTTGATTTCTATCTCATCAATCATATTGATACGCATAATAAAACATAATTATCATATCTTAATTCCCATCAGAAGCAAAATCACTTAAATATTTTAAACTTTACTATGACAACTATAATTTAGTAAGATCAATATCATATTTCGTCTTGGTATCCCTATACCAGCAGAATTTAAACAGATATCATGTCATAAAAATTTACGTTTATATATGATCATTCAAAATGGTTCTGAACCTCTGATTTACAGTAAAGTAAATATATACAAAACATAGTTTAAAGTTCTTCAAAATTGACACAGATTAGGGTATCTTTGACATATGTTCTCTGTATCTTCCCAAGTAGCTGATCCAGGGCTATACTTGTCCCACTGGACCTTAACTTGGTCTATTAAACGATTTCTGAGTTG
Organism: Pinus tabuliformis; assembly: GCA_031772625.1. NCBI lineage: Eukaryota > Viridiplantae > Streptophyta > Pinopsida > Pinales > Pinaceae > Pinus > Pinus tabuliformis. The sequence goes on from CM062811.1 coordinate 891,811,326, forward strand.
TCGAACTCTACATTCCAGTATATGTAATGGTTCGACCGATATTATTCCTTCGTCTGAAACCTGCAGTTCCTTCCATTGAAGGTTATGAGATTGATTAGCTATATAGTGTCTTAATACAGATACATGAAATACATTATGAATTTTATGCAAGTGAGGTGGCAGTGCAAGACGATAGGCGACAGGTCCAACTCTTTCTATGACTTTAAATGGTCCAATAAATCGGGTGACAACTTTGTCCCTTTTTCGAATCGAATAGAACTCTTATTTGGTCTGATGCGAATGAAAAGCTGATCCCCTACTTCATACTTCCTATCAGTCCTGTGAGCATCAGCATAACTCTTTTGTCTATCCTGTGCTTCCTTTAACCGTTGTCTAATCCATCTTACCTGCTCTTCCATTTCTTGGATTAATTCTGGTCCTATTATCACTTGATCTTCTAACCTGTCCCAACTTAACAGTGTTCTGCAAGGTCTGCCGTATAATGCTTCAAATGGAGGCATTCCAATCGAACTGTGGTAACTGTTATTGTATGCGAATTCGACTAAGTATAAATACTTTTCCCAGTGTGATTGCTGATCCATAACATACATTCTCAACATATCTTCAAGTACTTGATTTACCCTTTTTGTTTGCCCATCGGTTTCGGGGTGATAAGCTGTGCTTAAATTTAGTTGAGTTCCTAAGGCTGACTGCATGCAAGTCCAGAATCTTGAAGTGAATCGTGAGTCTCTATCGGATATAATCTTTTTAGGTACTCCATGAAATCTGATAATTTCATTTATGAATACTAGAGCTACGTCAGCAACTTCGTAAGTATCTCTTATGGGAATGAAATGTGCGCTTTTCGTTAATTTATTTACTACTACCAGAATGGCATTGTGTCTTTGAGAAGTAAGAGGTAGTCTAGTGATGAAATCCATAGAAATGATTTCCCATTTGGTCATAGGAATGTCGTGAGGTTGTAAGAGTCCCGCAGGATGACAATGATCTGCTTTTACTTGTTGACATTCCAAACATTTTGCAACAAATTGAACGATATCACGTTTCATGCATGACCGGAAAAAGAGTTTCTTGGTATTTGCATACATTTTCCTTACTCCAGGATGTGCACAATACACTGCTCTGTGGGATTCCTTAAGGATAGTGTCTCGAAGATCCTTATTATCTGGAATATACATCCTTCCATGGAATCGTAAGATTCCATCATCTTCTAGTTCATATCCTTCAAACTTAGATTCTTTCGGCTTCTTACCTTCAAGACTAGATCTCACCCTTAAATACCAACTATCTTTTATAAGATATTCTAGTACTCGCTGCCTTAAATCTACTTTGATAGGTATGAGAGAGAATATCGTGGTCCTCTGCTTAAAGCATCTGCTACTACATTTTCTTTTCCCTTAATATATGATATTTCAAAGTCATATTCACTTAGGAATTCACTCCATCGTCTTTGTCTAGCATTTAAGTCTCTTTGGGTGAACAAATATTGTAGACTTTGATGGTCGCTTTTAAGTGTAAAACTTCGTCCCACCAGATAATGTCTCCAGATCTTTAGAGCTAGTACTACAACGACTAACTCTAAATCGTGAGTAGCATAGAGTTCTTCATGAGGTTTTAACTTCCTGGAGGCATATGCTATTACACCTCTATCCTGCATCAATACTGCACCCAACCCTTGTTTGGATGCATCAATACATACCGTAAAATATTTGTCCATATCAAGGACTCTTAAGATTGGTGCATTGGTCAGTGGTCTTTTGAGTTCAGAGAATGCTTTATTACATTCCTCAGTCCATTCATACTTAACACCTTTACGCTGAAGGGTTGTAATCGACTTTGCAATTTTGGAGAATCCCTCCACAAATCTTCGGTAGTAACCGGCTAAACCCATAAAGCTTCGTACTTCATGTGCATTTTTCGGTATTGGCCATTCCATGATTGCTTTTACCTTCTCAGGGTCTACTGAAATCCCTTCACCTGATATGATATGACCTAAGTAATGAATCTTTTCCTGAAAGAATGAACACTTGGATAATTTTCCATACAACTGATGTTTTCTAAGGCAGGACAATACTATTCGTAAATGATCTTCATGCTCTTTCTTATTCTTGGAATAGATGAGAATATCATCTAAAAAGACTTGTACAAATTGATCAAGATATTCGCGGAAAACACTGTTCATAAGATTCATGAATACTGCTGGAGCATTTGTTAATCCAAATGGTACCACAATGAATTCATAATGTCCAAAACGTGTCCGGAATGCAGTGTTAGAAATATCGCTTTCAGAAATCCTTAACTGATGATAGCCTGATCGAAGATCAATTTTTGAAAAGACAGCAGCTCCTTTCATTTGATCGAAAAGATCATCGATTCGAGGCATAGGATATCGATTCTTTACTGTAGCTCGATTCAAGTCTCGATAATCTATGCATAATCTTAAGGATCCATCTTTCTTCTTGACAAAAATTACAGGAGCACCCCAAGGTGATATATTGGGTTGAATATGTCCTATATCCAATAGTTCCTTCAATTGAATTTGCAATTCTTGAAGTTCTGGAGCTGTCATTCTATAAGGTGTTTTAGAGATTGGTTGAGTACCAGGTTTCAATTCAATAGTGAGATCTAGCTCTCTTACAGGGGGTAATCCTGGTAGTTCCTTTGGAAATACATCTGGAAATTCGGCTAACACCGGATATTGTTCTAAGGATGGTCTTTTTTCTTTACTTCTTGAATTACATATGCCTGACAACCTTTTCTTAAGCAACGCTTCATTTTCATTGCTGATATGTAGCGTAAAGATACTTTTCTCTTGATTCCTTGAATTTGGATCGCTTCTCCTTCATCATTTATACCTAGAATTCTTTTCCCATAACAGTCTACCCAAGCTTGATGAGCTTCTAGCCAGTCCATACCTATGACAAGATCATAAGTTCCTAAGGCCGTGACATAAACTTTCAATTTAGTCGTACAGACCCCTAGGTCAATTTTACATTGATCCACACTTAAGTCTACGGATTGGAGTTCTCCTGAGGCCATTTCTACCTGTCTGAAATCATTTTGTCTGCGAGCTGCCAACCCACATTTGTTTAATGCATATGATGAAATGAAACTATCTGTGGCACCAGTATCAAATAAGATTTTGAGTTTTATACCATTAATAATACCTGAAGATTCTACTACGGTGGATTGATGTGCTGCTTGGTCGTCGTTGACTACGGCATGAATTCTATGATTACCTTGATTATTTGACATTGGTTCCTTTCTAGTCCTATGCAATACACTTGATGAAGCTTCTGGACAATCACGTTGAAAATGCGGTCCTCCACATCCCCAACAGTTAACTTGCGTTGGTCCTCTTGAATCAGGACGTGAATTTCTAGATGAAGAGCTTCGTCCTCTCATGCTGTTTCCTCTCGAATTTCTTCCTCTATTAGTAGTTCCACGAGATGTCCATGGACTGGTGTTGGATGATTCAGCGGCTATAGTATTAATTGCCATGGGAGCTCTTGTTCCTACATTTCTTGGGGTAAATCTATTACCATAAGGTGGCCTTGAGCTGCCTCCTCTGAATGAATTTCGGGGAGCCTTTCCAGAAAACCCTGATTGTACAGGTTCTGCTGGCCCGACATCCTTTTGGATTCCTAGATGTTCTTTTGCGTAACGGCCACATTCTACCACCTCAGCTACTGATGATGGTTTCCACATGTTCACCAAGGCCTTGACGCGAGGATTTAATCCAAATATGAAGCGTTCAGCCTGACGTTCATTAGAATCTTAGTGAATTTATTTCACAAGTTCCATAAACCTTATCTCGTATTCCTCGAGTGTTTTATTACCTTGAACTAATGTATGAAAGGCTCTGGTTTGTTGTTGTTGAAAATATGGAGGTAAATACTTTGCGCGGAATTTTTCCCCACCAAATCAAGGCACTTTCTTTTAATTGAAATACAACAATTTTTGTTTTTGCAAAAGAAGAATATTCTCTTAATTTAAAGCATCTGTTCATTTCTTCTAACCATGCCTCAGCACGTTCTCTAGCTCGACCTCCTGAAAATTCTGGGAGTTTAATTTTCTGAAGCTCCCTAGAAATATCTTCCTTTGATCTTTTATATCCAAAATTCTTTGGTTCCGCTGAATTGGTTGTTAAGGGTTGCAGTTCTTCTTTGGTCTTAGCCATGGTTGACCCTTTTAATGTTTCCAATAAAGCTTCCAATGAGTTCATTATTACGGTCAACTCTGGTGCTGGAGCGGTTGGTGTTGATGGTGGTGGTGGTGATGGAGATGGTGATGACGATGGTGGTGGCATTAATGATGGTGATGCTGCCCGGTCACGTCGTCGTCGTTCATATGTCCTTACCATCGTAATGATTCCTGTGTATATAAAGGAAATTTGTAAAAATTTAAAGTATTTATTCAGATTTAACATTTCTAAACGGGTATAGTTTTGCTATTTTTATTTGCTAGGCAGATCTTACTGGTACCGAGGTCAAGGAGGGTGGTCTCGCGACCTCCTTGTCCTAATGCAAGGTATTCTATCCTAATGCGTAACAATACTTACTTATTTTAATGCAATTTATTATTATATATATATAATTTTTAGTTTTAATATGGAAAGAAATATGGTATAATAAATCAAGGGTTATCTATAGTAGCAACTATATTGATATATAAAGCTAATCATAAAATACCTCTGAACCACCCTTATCTTTCATTTGGTTTCATTTAGAAAAGTGTATCCTTTAAATTCTGGAATTACTTTTATTAAAGTTTTTTTTTTTTCATTTATTTAATATTTGTATCGTTACTATATAACATAATTTGTAAAGCTCCTTATGGGCTCCTCCCTGCGGCTTCGTGATTTTGTATTAAACGTTGCCTTGGTTTGTGACCTTTGATAACATATATGGCTAGCGTTGAATGGAAACTTCGACATATAACATGTATCAATTTTTTTCTTTTTAATCACATAATACATTAACCATTTTATATGCGGTGCTTCATAGCACCCAAATACTTCTTTTTTTTTATTCTTTACCTGGCCACTACTCGAACTCACACATATCTGTGGGTATTCACATGAACTGCCACAACGGTGATGAGGACCAGCCTGCAGTTGTTCCAACTCGAACTCACGACATAACCTGCGGCATTTTCATAGGTTACCACAAGTCCGATGGCCACCGTGGAGTATTGCTAAGACATAGCGCTGGTGGATATGAAGTCGTGGGTTCAAACCACAATCCGTTTGCAAACCACTTTTATCACATAGAAGTTACGCACATCAGATTGCTAACCCTTCACATATCAATACGGATTTTTATCCTTATGATACTTGCCCACGGAGTATGCATGACGCGTGGATAAACTACAATTCTCAACCCATATCTTAACACGCAGCTGATTAACTGAGCGGGTGTCCAGTATAGATCCTTTGAATTTATGCGCAGAGATGAGAGGTCGATTTTCTACTGCAAAAAGCGCAGAGATGAGAGGTCGATTTTCTACTGCAAAAAGGGCGGTATATCTGGCTGTGGCTTTAGAGGTATGGAGTCCATTTCATCATGGGATCATGAAATCCACGGCGTTTGCACCTAAAGCACGAGTTTCTACCCCCTGCTGCTACACCTATGGCCACGTCCACCTAATAACCGCTCCCAGGAAGCGGTGGAGCTTAGGCTCCCTCACTTGGAACCAATTTGCGACGCTCCGGTTCGGGTGGTCATCTGTTACCAGGACGGGCCACTTCAATGTCAAGGCTGTTGGACATAACAAATTGGAACACATTCCAAGGGGTAGCAGCAGGTCAGAGGACTGGAACTTAAGTTTGGATGGTGGAACTGCTCTTGAAGAAGGCTATATAGGTAATATAAAATCAATTTAAACTAACATAATATGAATTTTTTTTTTTTTTTTTGAATCAACCTTCTAAAGTTTCTCTTCATACACACTACTTGGACTTTGATTTTCTTGTCTGTTCCCAGCTTGAGCATGCTTCTAGTTGGACAATTAAATATTGATACCGTATCTACCTAAGCATCATTCTTCTGCTTTTACAATAGGATGCAGGTTGTCTTTTGCAAGACGAAGCTATATGACATTACATATTACAGGAATGTGCTACCATTTAATGTTTTCTATATATCACTTTCAAACCTTTTCATTTTGCACATTGAGTATTTCATTTCATTTCAGTGAGTATAGAAAGCATTACATGAATTAAGTTCGTGGTACTCCTAGAGAAAGGAGAGATAGGCTTCTTATCTGGACAATATAAGGACAGAAGTTTGAATTCTGAAAAATATCATAATCTAATTTACAATACACAACCCTTAATTTGACTATTATTGACAGTGTTATTCTTGCATGCCTACTTACTTGAACATATTACTGTGCTAGGGACTTGAGCTTTAAAACAGTATGCTTTATTTCCCGAAATAAAACAGTATGCATGTGCATCTGTCATCAATACTGTATATAATTATAATATATATATCTTTTCTCATTAGTAGGGCAACGACAGGGAGTATTGTTTAATGGGCCTTTAGGATTCCAAGGGTTTGAAAACTGGGCTCTGATACCAAATGTAAGGCTCTTAAATATTTAACCAGAAATGTAAAGTTTCAGATTGTAAGGGCCATTAAAGTAGATTCATGAACCTGTAACTAATTTCTTCTATTTACAGAATTAACTAGCAAAATTTAATGAAGGTACTTACCTGTGTACTTGTAGTTGTTGATGTCTTCTGCAGCTCTTTGTGTACTTGCAGTTGCTGATGTCTTTTGGAGCTCTCTTATGGTTACCAAAAGACCGAAACCACCCAGCCAAACTGAGCAGAACTTCACTGCTCAGTCCAGTAAGCTTCTGAATCAAAGCAGACTGTTCCCCCGTGTCCAAAACCTCAGAACAATCCGCACTCTTCCTTCCTGTGGATAATTTCAGATTCTGCTCCTCTTCCTCCTTCAGTTCTCCCCTCCTCCTTTTTTTCTTCCTCTCATTCTTGGTTTATAAACTAATTCTTAGTGGTGGCCGTCCTTCCTCCAGCACCCACCGCTTCCTTTCCTCACGACACCCTTCCCATGTCGTGTCAAAATATATTGATTTTAATTAACTTTCCTTTTTCTGATTTTTATTTTAATATAATGATTAGACTAATATTAAATTACTTTATTATTACTTTATTTTTATTATTTTATTAATTTTATTAATTTGATTAATATAATTTATTTATTAAAATTTATTTGATATTATTTCTATAAATAGGTCGTTACATTGGGATCCAGGTATTGAGGGATTTGTTTATACTTTGATGGCACAAAGGCATGGTGTAGCACAATGGTTTGTATGGGATCCTGGTATCAGTGTACAAATGCCTCTACAGTGGATAGATGTAGATTGCTTGAGGGCAAGCAATCTTGGGGCGGGAGGACTTGTAATGTCCCCATTTTCAGTTTCCTCTATAGTACAACCAAGATGGATTTCCAAGGTATGTGATGGCCAGGTCATAGGAGTAGGATTACATCATTAGAGGTCCTGGAGGGGTTTTGAGGAGTTTTATGGGGTCCGACAATGGTTGCTTGGCATATTCCATCATTAGGGTCAGTTCTGCACAACTTGCTTTTGGTTCTATTGCATTCTAATAATTTCTGTAAAACGAGATTATTGTTGAGCCTAACTTAATTAATTACACTAAGGTGGCATTTCGAGAGGAATATTTGATGTAACACCTTAGTGTAATAACTTGTAGAAATTGGAGCAGGAAGATTTATAGGAGGGGACGATGAGAAGTGACTTCCAGCGGACACAGAAAGTATGGGGGGGGGGATTTACCATTTTACCGGATTAAAAGTGACTTTAATTAGTCAATTAAGTAAAAGAAGGGGAAAATGATTAATTGAAGGAAGATAGGCCAGAAGTGACTTGAGTAAAATAAAATAAAATTAAAAGTCACCTAGATGAAGTCAAGGGGGGAGCTTCTAGAGTAATACTAAAATAATCAAAATGAAATACTTCTAGAAGATTGGAGAGCTATCTATCGAGCCTTTAAAAGGAGGGGTATGAGATCATTTGGGACATCTTGGTTCGGTGATATTTTCTTGTTGACGAGGTTTGGGAGCAAGGTTCTCAGCTTCAATAAGCCCTAGGACGAAAACCCTTAGTTTTCCTTTTGTGTGTTGGGCGAAACCCCAACTCACATTTTGTTGAGAATCCTTAGGGCAACTAATTAACATTATTTCTCTTAGCTTGTTAGGAGCTTGTGATGTTCTTTTACTTCTTTAATTAGATTCTTCTTCTGCTTATTATTATTATGTACTTTATCATCAAACAACTACCAAAAACATGAAGATCATCAAAGAGAAATTGACATTAGATGTAGGCACTCTGCTAGGGCAAAACCCCTCTCCTAGGGTAAAACCTAAAAACTTCTCTTCTTCAAGAATCAAACAAATGAGACAACCAAGACTTCTAGATCAACACCAAACCTTCCTCCATCCATCAAGTCATCTTTCTAGACAAGATTCTTCATGATAAACCCAAATCACATACTTTAAAAAGGTCTCAGCTCTTTCCTTCAGTCTGTACCTTCGACCCTTCAGTCTGTACCTTCGACCTTGCAACTTCATTTGTATGCTTCGGGAATCTTCACATGTGTGGACTACTGCAGGAGGAATTTTGGTCTTCCTTCATCTTTGATTGGACTCTCCTTCATCTACAAATCAATTGTCCCTACTTCTATTCCTTTTTCGCTCTTCTTTTTGCCTTAGAATTGCAAATCGAATATATTGCATGCATGCTCCTCTCAATAGGCCAAATGCAGTTGTATATATATAACCTTTTTGTGAGAGGAGGAGTCCTTTCAATGAAACTGACTAGTAGAAGATGGAGCCGACTTGATGGATGGAGGTTTATTATACATTTTGACACAAAAGCATATTTTCTTCTTTGACATAAGGAGTCCAAGAAGGATCTTTTGACTATGACTCTGAATTTTGACACAACCTTAGAGGCCTTTAATGGAGACTTGACCTAGAACGAAAATAAAATGAGCATGAAACCCATGCTTATAAATAATTTTCTTTTACAATAAATTTTCTTTTCTTTCTTTTTGACAAATAGATTACATCATGACTCAAATACAATTATGAAGGCTGATACTAGTTACATTTCTCAACACTCCCTCTTAACTAGGGAGGATTTCATAATTGTTCAACTAGTACAAGGTTGACCACAATTTTAAATGTTCTTAAGAAGAGTAGAATAACATACGCAATGCTTGGGATACCCTCACTGCCGGTATCCTCCCAACAAGGACTAAAGTGCCATTTAAGCATTTGCCACTATAGGTACCATTAGGCTACAACCTTGGTATCAATCCAACAAGATATACATACTAGCTAGGCCTCCATGCCCTGACACCAACCCTTACAGGGATCCAAGTATCAACACTAAACTGGAGCTCCAATTGATACCCTCCCTCTCGGATCTAGAAATCAATAGAGATCTCAATATTAACTAGGCCATGATGTCCTCCCAAGTACCATCATACAGGGAATTTTATGGTACTTCATCTCTCCCTCTCAACCAAATCAGAAATATCCACCAATCCGAGCATGCTTCTAAAATATTCAAACTTTTTATTGAGAGATTCGCACAACAACTACTTGTACAATCACAACCCCAATCAATAAACTTTCAATATATATGTTCTTATATGCTAGCACAAAACTCTGGGGTCTTCAACTATTTTGATGCTGTTTAGGTCAACACATATCGGCGGAAGCTTCCTTCATCAATTTCTCCAGCAACACTAAACTCAGCCTCAACACTTTCCAGCACATCCAAGTCTTGTTTACAACTTCATCAGTCACGAATAATCATCTGTAGTGCTTTAGCCATTCTCCAATCTCATTCTTTCTTTAAGGTCTTCACTATAGCTGTCACAATATGCCCTCCCTCTCAACTGGGGAGATATACCCTTTCTTTATCTAAGCTTCTTCTTAACTAGGGGACAAGTCCAACATAAACCTCTTTCTTCTAGCCACACAAGTTCTTTTATTCATATCATCATGTCATTGGAGAAACCTTGACCTTCTAAAACTTCATTCCTTTTATCTTTACAAGGTCATCGATCAATGTAAATTTCAATGTCATCATGTTAAAATTGGCAACTAGGGCCAAACTCCACATGGGTCATCCTATTTATGACAATTGATATTTTTCTTGGATTCCTCTCTCCGAGAGGTGTAGGATTGATCTAAAGATCATCTGATTCTGACATGTACAAATGAATTTATGACTTTATTTTGATTATGGTCAAATTGTCAAGGTCGGTCAACAAACTTATGTAGGCTCAAAAGCCCAACAGTCACGTCTATTCATCCTCAACGTTGCATATAATTAGAAGGTGACTTAGCCTCATTTGGACACACTCATCTTCACACTTTTCTCTCTCTCCTCATTGATTGGGTATGGATTTTTGGGCCTCTCTCTCTCCACACGTCCGAAATTTCAGGAGAGCAAATTTTTGGACAGTTTGCCCACGCGTTGACCAGCATGTGTTGACCTCCTTTGACTGCGTTTTTGTGAGGCTATCTCTGTTTGGGCAGGCCGCATTTTTGGGCACAGAAATCGAGGCTAAACGTTGACTGTTGACCAATGTTTGTTGGGAATCACGATTGCCGTTAGACCAAAACCCGCTTTTGTTAGTTAACGATTGGATCGCCAGAGATAAGGATCCACGAGAGGCGAGTAGTCCATGTCGCGAAACACACGGGGAGCATTGGCTTATCTAATGTCCAACAATCTTCCCCCCAATGTGAGTCGGCTGTGTATCGAACTCGTGACCTAGGCTCTGATACCACTTGTTGGAGATACTGAGAGGGGGGGTGAATCAATATTCCTTAGTAATTAGCACTTTTAAATCTTTTTAGAGCATTAGTTAATCTTCATTTATTATTAATGTTTATGCAGTAATAATAGTAAATAAAAGAACACAGTAGACACAAGAATTTTAGGTGGAAAACCCCCTCCGGGTCAAAAACCACCGAACATTTTTATAATAAATTCTTTAATCTTCAGCCCCAACTGAAATGAAAGCAACAACTTCCTAGAATTCTAGAAAAGCATTCTTCTCTAGCTCCCACTGGAAGGACGCCCCAACGCCCTGGTTTCTTCAGTAGTCAATTGAATGGATGCCCCAACATCCTAGACCAACCTACCACCCTGAAGTGTTCACAAGCTCCAACCTGTAGGCGACTTCATGCACCAGCCTAGCACCTCCCTGCCACCCTATAATGACTGAAATGAGACAAGAGTGTGGATTCCCGTACCAAGGACAACGATCCATGATACAATATGATTTACAATGATTTTGACCGAACACCCAATCACACTATGACCTGCAACCCAACCATGACATCATCCCAATAGAGACTCCTATACCTCCCAATAATGCCTTTTCGACTCTAGGAAGATTGACTCTTTTACAATAATGACTCTTCCAATGATGACACTTTTACAAATGACTCACAACTTTACAATGATGACTCTTAATGCCTTGACACTTCTTCACAATAAACATATGGTTGTCATGTCTTCAAAGGATGTCTCGCTGCAATGCTTTCTTTGATTTGATACTTCTGCTCTTGAATTCTTGCTTGAAGTTGTACTTGAATCTTCTTCTACCTACATGAAAAATTTGCCCAGCAAAACCAATCCCAAAACAAAACAAAATACCCTTCAACTTACCTCTGCCTGCAAAACACATGTAAGTGCATAATAATGAATAAATACAAATTAAAATTACAATGCGTACCTGAAGTGTGCTTGTCACTTTTGTTGTTGACTTGTTGCAGCAGTAGACAAAGACTCCCACTCTTGATATAGGCCTGGACTCTATGCAAGACTATATCCAAAACTGACCTAAAGATATATACAATAAAAACTGATGACAGACCCTAGAATTGTGATGGACCAAGTTCTAAGTACAACAACAAAGACCATTCTATCAACTATGACAAGACAAGTAACATGAACTTACAACATCATATAGATTTAGAAGACTTGGTGTAGCATCAAGAATATGTAGCATCAAATGTGTAGTATCAAGAATAAGACATCCGAAATGTGGTATCAAAACTAACTGTGACATATAGAGACATAAAGATATAACTGAGACCCTGTATGTACTTACGTTGTCCTGCAAAAACATATGTCAGAGATGATACTCATATTTCAAATGTAAACACTAATCATACATACCTTGCTGTAGGAGACTTACCCTTGACTGTTGATGTGTGGTCCTTACTGCAGTGATCCTTGAATGCATGCTTTTTCTTGCCTTCTAGGAGCTCGATATTGAATCTGTTGTATCTATGTAATTTCAGATCTCCAGGGTTTGAAATTTTGTCCTGTGGTAGTCATCTGAGTCCTCTTTCCAACTCCACAGGTCTGATCAAGATTGGATTATTCAAGAAAGAGTTATGCCCAATCTCCCACGATGACCTGATTATAGACCGGTTCAGTAGAGCGAACTTGTACGGAGTGCCACGTGTCACTATGGCGACCTTCGGCCCTGAAAACACTACTCAACAAACTGCAGTCTGTCCTCTTTCTTTGACTATTTACGGAATTCGAATCCAATGCTCAGAGAGAAAGTTATGACGATTTCCCAATGTCACCTGTTTAACATGGAATTCGGGAGCTTGCAAAAACCCTAACTTCCTCGGATCATATCTCTGAAAATATAGCGAACCGAGATCTGAAATTCAGTCATGAGGTTCATCAAGATTTCGGCTCAAATGGGCTTTAATTTCAGCTTCTGAAGCTTCACAGAAAAAAAGTTAGAGAGAAAATGCTACAATGACCTGTTTGAAGCCACAAAATCCCTACGAGAAGAGGATATGAGGGTCATTATTTATATGAATGTCTTGAGTTGAGAGGGTCCTCAACAAGTGAACGTTGGAGGGGTTTTAGGAGCAATTTGTTTTTTATTAATTATTGACTATTCAATGACCACAACCAAGTATGAGTGCCATGCCACAACCCCATAGGGTTTTAGCCCACTAACTGGGGTTACTAACTTCAAACATGAATATTTTTCAATTTGTGAAGAATTACGTGGCATGCCATATATGAACGGAAACATCTCGACGAGTAGAATCCATCTAGAAGACGCTTGACTCAAAATAGAGTAAGTTGTCAAATCAAAATGCCCATGCAAGATCGGGGTTTCCCCTGGTGTTGCTTGGGTTGACATCAATGACAACCACTGATCAACAATCTCTCCCTTTGGCATTGATGGCAACACAAGTACTCCCCCTGCGATCATGACACCTCTTCCCACTGCCTTCTCTCCCCCTTTGTCATCAATGGCAAAGGGTAACTCCCCTTGACAAACATCCATCTCGCGGACCTGTACACACCTCCACTCCCCCTTTCTACTCGAGTAGATAAGAGAAAGAATCTAATGAAAACTTGGGAGAATCCCAAGCTTTTGGCGAAGATACTCAAATGCTTCACGAGGTAATGGTTTGGTAAAGATGTTAGCAATTTGGTCCTTTGTGCCAACAGATTCAAGCTTGATAGTCTTTTCAATGACCTGCTCTCTAAAGAAATGATATTTAATCAGAATGTGCTTCGTTTTGGAATGCATCATAGGATTCTTGGAGATACTGATGGCGCTGGTGTTATCGCAAAAGATGGGAATAGGCTCATTGAACTTGACTTGAAGATCTTCCATAGTTTGCTTCATCCTAAGAACTTGAGTACAACAAGCTGCTGCCGCGACATATTCTACTTCTGTTGTGGATAACAAGATTCAAGACTGCTTTTAACTTAACCATGAAACAAGACAACCACCTAGATAGAATATTGCTCCACTGGTACTCTTACGATCATCAACACTTCCTGCCCAATCTGCATCTATATAAGCTTGGATGACCAAATCATTTCCTTTGGGATAACATAGACCATATTCCGCTGTGTCTTTAAGATACCGAAGAATTCTTTTGATGACAATAATATGAGATTCTTTTGGTGCTGCTTGGAATCTTGTTATTTGTCCAACTGCCTACATCACATCAAGCCGGGAGGCTGTCACATATAAGAGATTACCAATCATGAATCTATACAACCTTTGGTCCACATCCTTTGAATTTTCTAAGCTTAACTTGCAACATGTTACCATGGGGATAAAGATTGGCTTGCAATCTTCCATTTGGAATTTCTTGAGCATTTCTTTGATGTACTTGGTTTGATATATGAATATTCCTTTATCCTACTGAGAAATTTGAGGCCTAAAAAGTATTTCAGTTCGCCAATCATAGACATTTCAAACTTACTTTGCATTTTTGTGGCAAAGTCTTTACTTAATTTGTCATCACTGCTTCCAAAGATTATATCATCCATACATACTTTGATAATTGTTAGGTTATCTCGATCCACTTTCACATAAAGATTGCTGTCAGTGCTTCCTTTTCTTGAATCCCTGTCGATATAGATATCCGTCAATTTGAGCATACCAAGCCCTAGGAGCTTGCTTGAGACCAGTGTTGTTAAAATCGCGATTTTTTCGCAAATCCGATTTTATCGCGATTTTTATCGATAAAAATCGGCACTTTTTTTTATAGGAGTTTTTAAAAAAATCGCGATTTTTTCGAAAAAATCGCGATTTTTACCGAAAAAATCGCCAGAGGCGCGGGCAGCGGGCGTTTTATATGGAAAATCGATTTTTATTTTATTTCATTGAGCAGTGCGCGCGGAGGAGGAGGAGAAGAAGTGAGGGAGAGGGTTGCCGTCGGATTTGGGAGCGAATCCAAGCGATTTTAGGAGGAATCCAAGCCAAGATCACCAATTTGTCCATAAACCAGGTATGTAGATTAATTTTTTTTTGTTTTGCTTCTATAAAAACTTTGTTTTTCATTGTTTTTAAAGAATTTTTGGAAAATTTTCATTGATTTGGGATGGGTTATTTGTTATGACTATGAGAACCAATTTTTTATTTTTATTTTCTCATTTTCTTTAAACATTGTTTATTTTTTTTGAATTTTCATTGTTTTTTTGCATTTGCCATTGGCATTTGGTTGGGTAACTTGGGTTTAGAAATTGGGATTTTGGAAATAATTAACTTGTAATTTTGCAAATGC
The DNA here is from genome assembly GCA_031772625.1 of Pinus tabuliformis. Lineage (NCBI taxonomy): Eukaryota > Viridiplantae > Streptophyta > Pinopsida > Pinales > Pinaceae > Pinus > Pinus tabuliformis. The sequence goes on from CM062811.1 coordinate 891,826,472, forward strand.
TAAATTGTAATTTGTATTATGTAATCCTAAATTCCTATTTCCTAATCCTTATTTTTAATTTTTTCCATAGGTTTGCAAATTCAAAATTCAAAAACAAACATGCCAAGGAAATTGGATCATTTCTGGGAATATGGTGACCCTAAAACTCCGAATGATAGACAAAACTTGTATTGCAAGTTGTGTGGAAAGGAGATATTCGGGGGGGTGTACAGGTTGAAGTTCCACCTTGCACAAATCCCTGGACGTGATGTGGTGCCCTGTCCTAATACAAATGCTGAAATTATCCGAAAAGCCATGAGAGCATTGGGAGAATTAGAGCACTCTAAAGAGGCCAAAGAAGAACTCAAAAGGCAACTAAAAAGGTCAGTTGAAGGAAGTGGGCCAAGTGGCACTGGTTCTACTGCAGCGTCAGTCAATCCGGTAGCTGCATCATCATTTTTTGTTCCTCGAACCACACCTGGTGCACAACCAACTATCGGTTCAATGATGAAAAGAACTGAAAAAGAACAAGCTGACAAGTTGATGACAAAATTTCTCCTCTGGAGTGATATTCCTTTCAGCATTGTAAGGAATAATCCATTTTTCCAACCTACTGTTGATGCTATTGCCAGTGTTGGCTCGGGGTACAAAATCCCTTCTCTTCATGATTTCAGAGGCCGGCTTCTTCAAGATGAAAAGCGTGACTGCACCCAAAGATTGGAGGATTTTAGGGAATCCTGGGCACAAACAGGATGCACTGTTATGTCAGATGGTTGGACTGACCAAAAGGGGAGAACCCTTATAAACTTCTTGGTTAGTTGTCCCAGGGGGACTATGTTTATCAAATCTATTGATGCAACTCATCAAATCAAAGATGCAAAAAATTTATGTGATTTGCTGGATGTGTTTATTTTGGAGGTGGGTGCAGAAAATGTTGTCCAAGTCATAACGGACAACGCTGCAAATTATGTTGCTGCTGGTAGAATGCTTATGGACAGGCATCCTACTTTATTTTGGACACCTTGTGCTGCCCATTGTATTGATTTGATGTTAGAGGACATAGGGAAAATTCCCTTTGTCAAAGAGACTGTTGACTCATCAAAAAGCATCACAAAATTTATTTACAATCACACATCTGTGCTTAGCTTGATGAGAAAATGCACCAACAACAAAGAGTTGGTGCGCCCCGCCATTACACGGTTTGCGACGAGTTTCATATCTCTTCAATCCCTCTTGAAATCTATGTGGGATTTGAAGAGAATGTTTCTTTCAGAGGAGTGGCGTTCTTCGCCAATGAGCCGCAAACCAGAAGGAGAGGCCGTCTGCAGACTTGTTTCATACCAAGAAGACTTCTGGGCGAGAGTGCAGGAGGTGTGCGCTGTCACTGAACCTTTGGTAAAGGTTCTTCGGTTGGTAGATGGTGAGAAGCCCACAATGGGCTATTTGTATGAAGCCATGGACAGGGCCAAAGAAGCCATTCGGTCCTACTATGATGACAAGGGAGATGATGGGTTCCAGAGACAACTCCTTCTATGGAAGGTCATTGATGAGCGATGGAACAACACACTCCATCGTCCCATTCATGCTGCTGGGCTTTTCCTGAACCCTACATTTTCTTATGCATGTGGGTTTGATTTTGATGCTGAGATCATGGATGGATTATTAACCTGTGTCCAGAAGATGGTGAGAACTCCAGAACAACGTATGGAGATCTCTAAACAAATTGAGACGTATCAGATGTCAGGTGGCACATTTGGCTTTGATATGGCTATCTTTGATAGGACGGCCAAAATGCCAGGTATTTTTTAGTTTGTAACTTTGTTTCAAATTTCATTGTCTCTTCAAATTCCATTTTTTTCTTATGTTTATTTGTAATTTTGTTGTAGCCGCATGGTGGAAGATGTATGGTGGCAGAGTACCCCTTTTGCAAAAGCTTGCCATACGCATCCTCAGCCAAACATGTAGCTCCTCGGGATGTGAGCGCAATTGGAGTGTATTTGAAAAAATACACAACAAGAAGCGCAATAGGTTAACAACTTAACACTTAAACATTTAAAATATTGCAAATTTCCAAATAAATTTTTGAATTCATTAAACAATATTTTTTTTTATAATATTAATTATTAATTATTATTTCATGAACTTTGTACAGGTTGGAGTCCCGTAGACTTAATGACATGGTCTATGTCTACTACAATCTTCGATTGTGGGTGAGGCAACTAGACAAGACACCTGATATGGAAGCCATCTCATTGGATGAGATTGACACCACTGCTGAATGGAGGGTTGAGACCGAGAGGCCTCTCATGGATCCCACTGAGGATTGGTTAGTGCAGGATGAGGGGGAGGAGGAGGAGGGGGAGGAGGAGGAGGAGGAGGAGCAGGAGCAGGAGCAGGAGGAGGAGGAGTTGGAGGAGCAGGAGGAGGAGGTGACACCGCCTACCCGGGCTACCACTAGAGGACGTGGTCTCTGTCTACCTACAGTAGCTGCTACTTCTACAACTACTTCTTCAGCTTCTAGAGCACGTCAGACTCCACTGCCATTTCCACCACCACAGGCACCAGCATCTTCATCTAGGGGGAAAGGGAAAGCAGTGACATTTTCTCGCAAGAGGGGCAGAGGAAATCAATAGGATTAGAGTCTTAGACTTTCATTTTATTGTATATGACATTATGACATGATGAGATACATTATCATATTTTTTGTTGATATTTTGAGGCTGAGTTGGGACTCAGGACTTACTATTCAGGACATGATTCAATGTTATGTGTGATTTTAGCGCTAGAAATGATATTAAACATCTTATATATTAGTTTTTTTATCATATTTATGTGTCAATGTATTTATTTTATGTTGTAGATGGTTTAGATATTAAAAAAATTGAAAAAAAATGAAAAAAAATGAATATTTTTGTGCCAAACGATTTTTTCCGATTTTTTCCCGATTTTAACGATTTTTCCGATTTTTTCCCGGCGCCGATTAAATCCCGATCGCGCTTTTAACAACATTGCTTGAGACCATATAGAGCCTTCGTTAATTTGCAGACGTAGTCTTCTTTGTCATAGAGTAGAAAACCTTCGGGTTGTTCAATGTAAACTTCTTCCTCCAATTCACCATTTAGAAAAGCTAACTTAACATCCATTTGGTAGACCTTGATTTTTCTCGCGCAAGCATATGCGAGAAACATCCTGATAGCGTCCACTCTGGCAATAGGAGCAAATGTTTCTTCAAAATCGATTCCTTCAATCTGTGCATATCTTTTGCAGACTAATCTTGCCTTGTTCTTGGTAACCTGTAATCCTTCAACTGTTTTTCTCCCCCTGAACCTATAATGAAACTGCCATCTTGTTCAAACTACCTTCCTGTCAATCGTAGACTTGTGCCATATACTGCTGCATAGACTCCTCCTCTACAAACATTAAGGAGTCAACAAGCCAGATTGTTCAAAATAGTGAGTCACCTAACGGGCCATCTTGACTTGAGTCATTATCTGAAGCAACTGCTAATTCATTGTGACCTTTTGCTTTTACAAATCTTGAAAGCATAACTGTTGAAACCTTGTTATCTGCTTTGTCTTCCTGTACCTGTTTCCTTTTCTAGACCTTCTTATTCCTGCAATCTCGAGCCATGTGCCCATAGTTATGACACTTGAAGCATTCAATGTTGTCCATAGGTGATTCCATTTGATATCTACAACCGCGAGCGCTATGGCCATAGTTATGGCATTTGAAACATTCAATGTTTGGCCCATCTAGCACGTATTCTCTTCTGACAAAATCATCGTGGAACCTGTCTCGTGATCCTACAAACTTGCTTCTAGGGTTTTGCAGATAATGATTGTACCTGTCAAAAACTTCACAATCCCTAGCCATATGTCCATAGTTAGCACATAAAAAGCAATAACCATTAAATAAATGTGCGTACCTGAATGGTTCATTCAGATGCGATGGTCCTTGATAGTTGTACCTGTCAATAACTTTACAATCCTTGGCCATATGTCCATAGTTAGTGCATGAAAAACAATAACCATTAAATAAACAAACATACCTGGAAGATTTTTCATTCTTCTTTGGAGGCGGTGTTGTAGTTTGTTGTGGTCCTTTGTTCTTGATTGCTTTGGTCTTGTTCTTTGGAGTTGCAACATTCTTCTTTGGCTTTTCACTTTGATCAACTTCCTTCTTAGAATCATCCTGCGAAGATGTGGAGCTTGTACCTTCATCAACTGGAGCTTTACCATCTTTAATTGCCTTCATTTTTGCTTCTTCATCTGTCTTATCTTGTATGTTTTCTTTTTGTGATCCCTTGAGTTTGTTTGTCTCATCACGGGTTGCATCAAGTTCTTGCTTTTGAGCAAGATATTCTTGAAACCATCTTTTCAAGGTCTTCCTTCTTTTTTCTGCCTACTCAACCTTAGCTTGAGAAGAGTGGTCTTCTCTACTTCTCTGTTGAGAACCTGTATTTGTTCCTTCTACTTCTCATTTTCAATCCTGACCCTGCTTATTTCTACTGAAGATGTTTCTAATTCCTTTTGCTTTTGGTCAACAACGGATATGTATCTTTGATTAGATTCCTTCCTTTCAATTTCTGCTTCCTACATCTGTTGTGTGATCCTGCTAATCTCTGCAAACACTGTGTCAAGTTCTTGTTGCTTCTGTTGGACTTCTCTCTTGAGGTCTCGTGTCGCTGTATTCTTGATTTCTTCCAATTGAGTTCTAAGACTACTAATCATCTTCTCAGACTCTTCATTTTCTTTGATGAGTTCTTTTGCTGTCTTCAATTTTGCTTCCAAAAGTCTTGTCTTTTCCTTTTGACTTTTGAGTTCCTTTATCACCTTGATCACTTGATTTTGAAACTCTGTTTTACTCATTTCTCCCATTTCTTCATCATAATCAGAAGGATCCAAATTTTCAATAACATCTTGACTTGATTGCTTTGTTGAATAGAGATTATGAAGCTTTTCCCAAAGAGCTTTAGCTGTTGAACATTGACCAACTTTTGTTTTCACAGAATTTGGAAAAACATTCAAAATTACATTCATGGCCTTTGAATTGTACCTTTTAGCTTCGTCGGTAGATGTGTCTCCAGAAACAATTGATTCCCATACTCCATGTGCCTGCAAATGTACTTCCATCTTGGATTCCCATATCCAGTAATTATCAACATCAAAATCAGGGGTTGGTACATAATACTCACTTTCTTAAGATTTTGTTGTACATGTACCTTCCTTTAAAATCTTTGTAACCTACTTCTTTGACTTTCCCATCTCTATGCTTTGAAAATTGACTTCCAGCGGTTAAGCTGTTACTGAAGGAACCAAGCTTTGATACCACTTGTTGGGAATCACGATTGCCGTTAGACCAAACCCTGCAGGTGTTAGTCAACGATCGCATCGCCAAAGATAAAGATCCATGAGAGGCGATTAGCCATGTCGTGAAACACACGGGGAGCGTTGCTTATCCAATGTCCAAAGACGTTGACTGCAGCTAGGGCTACCGCAGGTGGGCTATTTGACCAGTCTTTGATTGTTTTGAGGGCTATTTTATCTTGTTGTTTGGAGGGTGAAGTTGACCAATTTGTTGAGGGTCAAATGTGCCCTGTTGACCAACGTTGACTTTTTTGGTTAGGGCTCTTTAGTGAGTTGTTTGGACATGTGTTGGATACCACCGTGATCCTTTGCGACAACCAGAGTGGGATCCGATTATCAGAGAATCCCATGTTTCATGATTGCTCCAAGCATATAGATATCAGGTACCACTTTATCCGGGACATGGTACAACGAGGAGCAATAAGGCTCCATCACATTGAGACTGATGAGTAGGTTGCCGATATTCTGACAAAGCCCCTGGGGAAGGTCAAATTTTTGGCCTTCCGAGAATGACTTGGAGTCGTGGAGAGGCCCTCTTATGAGGGTCCTGTATGAGATGGACATTGAGCTTTGGGAGCTCTGGGGGGCTTGGGGTACTTTTTGGAGCTATGAGCAACCATAGGGTGAGTGGTTTAGCCTTCTCCTAATGGTTTGTTGTGTACAGGGTGAGTGCTTCAGCCTTCTCCTGTGATACCCCTTGGCGACATGTAGGCAGGACAAGTGGTTCATCCTTCTCCTGCTGAGACATCCTACCTATGCAGTTTGGGACTCATGGGAAGTACCTCTCATCTGGCCAATGAGTAGGGAAATGAGGATAGGGACCATAGTACTACTGATGGATGCATTGTGTACTACCGTACTCCCTATGCTAGGATGACCGATATTGATCTGGGATCAATTGAAATTGATTTCGAGTCAGTAAGAGTGGTATGAGACACTCTCTTTTGATTGGAACTGACTTCGGGTCAGTAAGAGTGGTATGACACACTCTCCTTTGATTAGGATTGACTTTGGGTCAGTAGAGAATGGTATGATACATTCTTGATCACTTCTTCTTCTTCATAGTTCAATAGAGCAGTGCATTCATGGCAAAGATAGTACAGATTGGCAGTTGGATCAACAAATGGAGTTCTCCCTAGTTGAGAGGGAGTGTTAAAATTGGCAACTAGGGCCAAACTCCACATGGGTCATCTTATTTATGACAACTGATATTTTTCTTGGATTCCTATCTCCGAGAGGGTTAGGATTGATATAAAGATCATCTGATTTTGACATGTACAAATGAAGTTATGAATTTATTTTGATTATGGTCAAATTGTCAAGGTCGGCCAACAAACTTATGTAGGCTCAAAAGCCCAACAATCACGTCTATTCATCCTCAACGTTGCATATAAATAGAAGGTGACTTAGCCTCATTTGGACACACTCATATTCACACATCTCTCTCTCATCTGATTGGGTACGGATTACTGGGCAACTTATCTCTCCACACGTGTGAAGGAAAGGACAACTAAATCTCTGTTTTGGACGTTGACCAGGTTTGACCAACTTTCCAGATTGTTGTTTTGGGTTGCATTGACCAAGCATTGACCTGTTTGACTACGTTTTGTGAGAGTTATCTCTGATTGGGCAGGCCGCATTTTTGGGCACAGAAATCGAGGCTAAACGTTGACTGTTGACTGTAGCTAGGGCTATCGTAGGTGTGCTGTTTGACTAGTCTTTGACTAGGCTGAATTTGACTGTTTTATCTTGCTGTTTGGAGGCTGAAGTTGACTAAAGTTGACCGATTTGTTGAGGGTCAAATTTTCCTTGTTGACCAGCGTTGGCTTTTCTGGTTAGGGCTCTTTAGTGAGTTGTTTGGACATGTGTTGGATACCACCGTGATTCTCTGCGACAACCAGAGTGGGATCCGATTATTAGAGGATTGTTAAAATATGGTATGTTTTATGCTTATAACAACGTACTTCTTTTTCTTATTATATTCCATAGATTAGCAATCACATGTACATAAAGTAAAGTGCAGATAGAACATTAAACGATCGACAGAAAACAAGCCAAGACAAGAGACACAAGATGTGGCGGCTAGCCAGGGACAAACCCCACAATGTGTGGGGAAACTCTTTGATCAAATCTTCTTTTATCTTCAATAATTCAGCAGAGAGAAATAGTACAATAAATCTGATTTATATCGGCAGTAGCAAACCCTAGATCAGCAGCATCAGCATTAGTGGCGTCATCATCAAAACTAGGGCAGTCGATATCTCACAAACTGACAGTTGGATCGGCTTGATTCGACCACCAAAAGTTGCGGCCTTCAAAGGAGGTTCAGATGAACCTACAGCGCAGTTCAGATGAGGAGATATTCTGGTCCACACAGGTCAAACTTTACTTCTGCAGTTGCAGCTTCAGTTTCAACAGCTTCCTTCAAACTAGGGCAGTCGATATCTCGCAAACCGTCCGTCGGATCGACTTGATTCCACCACCAAAAGTTGCAGCCTTCAGAGGAGGTTCAGATGAACCTACAACGTAGTTCATATGAGGAGATCTTCTGGTCCACGCAGGTCAAACTTCACTTCTGCAGTTGCAGCGTCAGTTTCAGCAGCTTCCTTCAAAATAGGGCAGTTGATATTTCGCAAACTGTCCGTCAGATCGACTTGATTCCACCACCAAAAGTTGCAGCCTTCAGAGGAGGTTCAGATGAACCTACAACGCAGATCAGAAGAGGAGGTTTGATGGTCCACGCTGGTCAAAGTTTGGATCTACAGTTGCAGCTTTAGTTTCAGCAGCTTCTGGCTTCACATGTGTGAGAGAGAGACCCTTTTCTGCGCAGTAGAGAAGACCCTCTTTTCTACGCAGGAGAGAGAGAGAGATGTGATGAGATGAGTGAGTGCAAATGAGGAAAAGTCCTCTTGTATTTGTACACCACTGATGATGTTTGAATAGATGCCACTGTTGGGCTTCTGAGCCTACATGAGTTGTAGGTCAGCTTGATAATAATTCCATAATCAAAATAAATTCATATCTCCATAAATACTTATCGGAATCAGATGATCTTTAGGTCAATCCTGCACCTCTCGACGAGAGGAATCTAATAAAAATATTATTAGCCATGAATAAGATGACCCACATTAAGTTTGGCCCTAGTTGCCAATTTAACAAGGATCCCATGTTTCGTGATTGCTCCAAGCATATAGATATCAAGTACCACTTTATACGGGACATGGTACAACGAGGAGCAATAAGGCTCAATCACATTGGGACTGATGAGCAGGTTGCTGATATTCTGACAAAGCCCCTAGGGAAGGTCAAATTCTTGGCCTTCCGAGAACGTCTTGGAGTCGTGGAGAGGCCCTCTTATGAGGGTCCTGTATGAGATGGACATTGAGCTCTGGGAGCTTAGAGGGGCTTGGGGTACTTCTTGGAGCGATGAGCAACCATAGGGTGAGTGGTTTAGCCTTCCACTAGTGGTTTGCTGTGTACAGGGTGAGTGGTTTAGACTTCTCCTCTGATAGCCTTTGGCGACATGTAGGCAGGATGAGTGGTTCATCCTTCTCTTGCTGAGACATCCTACCCATGGAATCTAGGACTCATGGGAAGTACCTCTCATCTGGCCAATGAGTAGGGAAATGAGGATAGGGACCATAGCACTACTAATGGACGCATCGTGTACTACCGTACTCCCTATGCTAGGATGACCGATATTGATCTGGGATCAATTGGAACTGACTTTGGGTCAGTAAGAGTGGTATGAGACACTCTCTTTTGATTGGAATCGACTTCGGGTCAGTAAGAGTGGTATGACAAACTCTCCTTTGATTGGGACCGACTTCGGGTCAGTAGAGAATGGTATGATACATTCTCGATCACTTCTTCTTCTTCATAGTTCAACAGAGCAGAGCAGTGCATTGATGGCAGAAATGGTACAAATTGGCAGATGGATTAGTAGATGGAGTTCTCCCTAGTTGAGAGGGAGTGTTAAAATTGGAAACTAGGGCCAAACTCCACATGGGTCATCTTATTTATGGCAGCTGATTTTTCTTGGATTCCTCTCTTCAAGAGGTGTAGGATTGATCTAAAGATCATCCGATTCTGACATGTACAAATGAAGTTATGAATTTATTTTGATTATGGACAAATTTTCAAGGTCGGCTAGCAAACTTATGTAGGCTTAGAAGCCCAACAGTCACATCTATTCATCCTCAATGTTTGCCTATAAATACATGATGCCTCATCCTCATTTGGACATCATTCATCTTCACACATCTCTCTCCTCAACTGATTGGGTACAAATTTCTGGGCAACTTCTCTCTCCACATGTGCGAAGGAAAGGACAATCATTTTCCGCTTTGGGCATTGACCAGCGTTGCCCTGTTTGACTGCGTTTTTGTGAGGGTTATTTTTGTTTAGGTAGGCCGCATTTCTGGGCACAAAATTGATGCAATCCATTGACTTTGATTAGCGTTGGCTGTAGCTAGAGCTGATGCAGGTTGACTGTTTGATCAGATTTTCACTGGGATGATTTCATACTATTTTGAGAGCTGATTCATCTAGCTGTTTGGAGGCCGAAGTTGACTATAGTTGACCAAATTGTTGAGGGTCAAATATGCCTTGTTGACCAGCATTGACTTCTATGGTTAGGGCTCTTTTACTGCTGTTATAAATTATTAGATTTGTAAATTGTACTCTCTCTCTCTCCTGAACTGTTGAAGACTAAAAGAAGATTTGATCAAGGGTTTCCCCACATTGGGGTTTGTCCCTGGCTAGTGCCACATCTTGTGTCCTCTTGTCTTGTCTTGTCTTCTACTGTTTATGTTTATGTTCTATCTGTATTTTACTATCATGTTGATGTGATTGCTAATCTGAATATTGATACTGGGCTAATAAAGAAATTGAAGTAAAATTGCTCTAAAGCATAGAACATACCAATGTTGCCTAAAATTAACATGGTATCAGAGGATCTTGACATTAATTCTTCAAACCCTGGAATTCGATCATTGTTGATATCATTGGAGAAACCTTGACCTTCTAAAACTTCATTCCTTTTATGTTTACAAGGTCGTCGATGTCATCATGTTAAAATTGGCAACCAGGGCCAAACTCCACATGGGTCATCTTATTTATGAGAACTCATATTTTTCTTGGATTCCTCTCTCTGAGAGGTGTAGGATTGATCTATAGATCATTCGATTTTGACATGTAAAAATGAAGTTATGAATTTATTTTGATTATGGTTAGATTGTCAAGGTTGGCCAACAAACTTATGTAGGCTCAGAAGCCCAACGGTCACGTCTATTCATCGTCAACGTTGCATATAAATAGAAGGGGACTTAGCCTCATTTGGACACACTCATCTTCACACTTCTCTCTCTCTCCTCATTGATTGGGTACAGGTTTTTGGGCCTCTCTCTCTCCACATGCTCGAAATTTTAGGAGAGCGAAATTTCAGGAGGTTGAAATTTCAGGAGAGCGAAATTTCAGGTCAAAATTTCAGGGGACCGAATTTCTGGATTGTTTGACCACACGTTGACTAGCATGTGTTGACCTCCTTTGACTGTGTTTTGCGAGGGCTATCTCTATTGGGGCAGGCCACATTTCTGGGCACAGAAATCGAGGCTAAACATTGATTGTTGACCAGCGTTGACTACAACTAGGTTTGACCACAGGTGGGCTGTTTGACTAGACTTTGACTCGACTAAATTTGACTGTTTTGAGTGCTGTTTTATCTCGCTGTTTGGAGGCCAAAGTTGATTAAAGTTAACCGATTTGCTGGGGGTCAAATCTGCCCTGTTGACCAGCGTTGACTTTTCTGGTTAGGTCTCTTTTGCTGTTGTTATAAATTATCAGATTTGTAAATTGTACTATCTCTCTCTATTGAACTATTGAAGACTAAAAGAAGATTTGATCAAGCGTTTCTCGACATTAGGGTTTGTCCTTGGTTGGTGCCACATCTTGTGTCCTCTTGTCTTGGCTTGTCTTCTATTGTTTATGTTTATTTTCTATCTGCATTTTACTATCATGTTGATGTGATTGCTAATCTGAATATTGATACTGGGCTAATAAAGAAATTGAAGTAACATTGCTATAAAGCATAGAACATACCATTGTTGCCTAAAATTAACATGGTATTAGAGCTGAGATGAAGACAAAGCCCAAGCAAGAGTGAAAGAGCAATCACCAAAGAGTGGGACAAGGACAAAAGACTCAATGGGTTCCTCATCCTACTTCTGGGCTGAAGACAAGATCCATGATAAATCTGACTATCATGGATGGAAGATGTCTCTTGATTTGACCTTGGAAGAAAAAGAAGTGATGGACTACGTGCAGGGTAAAATCCCTGAACCTCCTTCAAATGCACCGACGGCTGTGAAGACCAAGTACAATAGGGTTGAAGTCAAAGCGAAGAAGATTATCAAGGATTCCATTGACAAGCATCTGGTGGCCTATATCTCCGAATTGAAGACCTCCAAGGAGATCTATGACAGGTTGGTGAGCATGTTCAAGGTTAGTAATGCTAATCAAATTCTCTTTCTTAAAAATAAGTTGAAAGATATTAAGAAAGTTAAGGACGATGACATTCAATCCTATTTCTTGAGGATTACAGAGATCAAGAATGATCTACTCTCGATTGGAGAAGTCATTCCTGACAGGGAACTTACTCTCACCACCCTTGGAGGACTCCCACTTGAGTGGTATGTATTTAGAACCACTATACTCAACAATGATCGAATTCCAGGTTTTGAAGAATTGATGCCGAGATGCATTCAAGAAGAAACAAGAATGGTGGAGCAAGAAATGCCTTCTAATAGAAGCAACCCCACTGCATTCTCCGCTCATGCCAAGAGGAAGAACAATGCAGGTTCAAAGAAGCAAAGTCAAGGAAGAGGAGATTCAAAAATGGAAGGAAGGGAAGATGCTTTGTTTGCAATAAGTTTGGAAACTATGCAAGGGAGTGTCCTAATAGAAGGGATACACCTCGAGATGATGACTATCATAACAACTCCAGGGGCAACTTCAACAACAACGATCAAAGGAATGGCAGGAACAATGCAAAGGAAAAAGGAATGCGGTACATCAAGGAAATGGCTGACCCTCCAAGAAATCAAGGAAATACTTTTACTCTTGGGTTCAGGGTTGACACTTTGTATCAAGTTGGAAGAAGTCCATTGGGAGCCATGTCTTGCGACACATCTCTACAATCTGAACTATGGCACTGGAGGTTTGCCCATCTTCATTATAAGGCCCTACCCGATGTGAGACAAATGGCGACAGGTATGCTCGAGTTCAAAGTAGAGCATGAAGGTGTATGTTCGGGATGTGCCAAAGGAAAACTTACAAGGGGACCATTCCCCTCAAGTAATAGTAAGACCACAGATATCTTGCAATTGATCCACTCCGACATATCTGGTATGATACCCGTAAACTCTTTGGGAGGATACTTATATTATCTCACTTGTACGGATGATTATTCTCACAAGACCTCGATCTACTTCTTGAAGAAGAAGGATGAAGTGTTCACTTGGTTCTGACACTTCAAAGCCTTGATCGAAAACCAATCCAAGAAGAAAATCAAGATATTGAGGACTGATAATGGGACCAAGTACGAATCCAATGAATTCCAAAATTATTGTAGAGAAGCTGGCATTAAGAGGGAGACTACAACGCCATACACTCCTGAGCAGAATGGTGTGACTGAAAGGAAGAATCGCTCTATTGTAGAAGCAGTTCGTGCCATGCTCATGATCAAGGCCTTTCGAAGTTTCTGTGGACTGAAGCTGCAAATACCGCCGTGTATGTTCAAAACCCATGCCCTCATCAAGCATTGGACTCCAAGTTTCCCATACAAATGTTCACTGTTAAGAAACCCGATGTCTCTCATTTTAGAATTTTTGGAAGTCCCGTATATTTTCATGTGCCGAAAGAGAAAAGAAGCAAATTGGGTGCATCTGGGAAGAAAGGAATCTTTGTGGGCTATAGTGAAAATTCTAAGGGATATAGAATTCATGTGGCTAATCAAAAGGAAGTTGGGATAAGTCATGATGTCACCTTCGATGAAGATATGGCTCTTAGGAAGATCAATAACCTTCCTATCCCAAGGAAGGACAAAGAAGCTGACATTGGAAATCAGGGTGCAAAAGAAGGCGAAACGATGCTTGATGTTGATGAACCTATCGATCCTATTGATCCTCCTCCTTATGAGCCCTCCTCCAAAAGGAGACACTCATGGCTTAGGGAGACTCTCGTATATCCCGAGAGACACATTGCACCAAGGGGGACTTTCCGTGAAAGCAAGAAACCGAACAGGTATCAAGGATATTTATCGCCATGAGCACTATCATTCAAAATGAGCCTTCATCATTCGAAGAAGCCGTGAAGCATCATGTATGGAAGGATGCTATGAATGAAGAATATGAGTCAATTATGAAGAATGATGTCCGGGATGTGGTCCCTAGACCCCAGGAAAAATCGGTTGTCACCTCTAAGTGGCTTTACAAAATCAAGCATGGAGCTGATGGAAGTGCAGAAAAGTTCAAGGCTTGCTTTGTTGCTCGAGGCTTCTCTCAAAAGGAAGGTGTAGATTACGATGAGATATTTGCACCTGTTTCCTGATACACCACCATCCACTCGATCATAGCCCTTGCTGCCTCGCAAGGATGGAACCTACATCAGATGGATGTCAAGACCAGTTTCTTGCATGGTTCAATCAAAGAGGAAGTCTATGTGGAACAACCCGAGGGGTTTGAGGTTCATGATTGGGAATTTCATGTATGCAGGTTGAAGAAAGCTCTCTATGGATTGAAGCAAGCACCTCGGGCTTGGTATGAGAGGATCGATAGCTATCTGATGAAAGCTGGGATTCACTAGAAGTGAAGCGATGCGAACCTTTACTTTAAGGTTGAAAATGATAAACCTCTCATTGTGGTACTTTATGTGGACGACCTCTTTTTGATAGGTGCAGACCCTCTCATTCACAAATGTAAGAGAGAATTGGCTTCTGAATTTGAGATAAGGACCTAGGACCGATGCACTATTTCCTAGGGTTGGAGGTCTGGCAAAAGCCAGGTGAAATTTTCCTCTCTCAAGGAAAATATGTTGTGAAGATATTGGAAAGATTTGGGATGGTGGACTGCAAGCCTGTGACTACTTTGATGGAACTTAACTTTAAGAAGTTACGTGGTAGTGCTTCTGGTCCTGAATTGGGAAATGCTTCTGAGTATCGTCAAGTCATAGGAGCACTGATGTTCTTGGTGAACTCCTGTCTGGACATATGTTTTGTGTGGAAATTTCTAAGTCTGACACATCAGAAATCCCTACTGCATTATTTGGTTTATTATCTCCTACTTGTTCTTTCCATTAACAAGTTATTTATTAATATAAATACCAAAATAAACAAAAATGCAGCCTTCACACATATACAAATCAACCACTGAAATGAACTGAGACAACACAAGGGACACCGTTATTTTTGGACAATCGTCCTCAGAAAAGCCCAATGCGGGAAAATCGATGCAATAGATATGAGGGTTTTATTATTATGCAGTTTTCTAAATACAACTAGGGTGTTAGAAATGGCTCACCCTTCAAAGATTTTCCTTGGCAAAAGTACCTTGCTCCGGAGACAGATATTCCGGCTGATCAGCGACCGGATGATGATTCCCACAGTGACTTCGATTGTTCCTCAGCTGGACAACGAAAGCTACTCCAAGCTTCTCTCTGGAACTGTGTCACCCTCTAGGGACTGCGTCACCCACTACGGCTCTGCGTTTGCCTCTCAGCTCTTAGTCTGCCCCACGAAAACACCACAACACAGCTCTTTCTGCTCAGTGTCAGCTCTGCTAGCCTTTGTGTCTGCCTGCGTCAGCTTCTTGGCCTCCTGCGTCCTTAGCACTGGCCCTCCAAGCCTCTGCGTCAGATTTGGCTGTCTTTGCGTCAGCCCAGGCTCCCTCTGCGCTGTCTTTCCGGCACTATCTCTGCCTCTCTGCTATGTATTCTCGGTGTTCTATCGAACTGCCCCTCACTGCAACAAATCACTAACTTGATTTCTCAACAAACCCTGCCCCAGAAAATCGAATTTACTGATCAACTTGGTGTATCTCCAGCTGACCCTCAAGCCTCCTCTTATACTTTTCCCGTTGACGATTCAACGACTGAGATTAAGTCCCTAATCAACGACTAAGATTAGATTTGTTTTGATCCTCGTTATTTATAACTTTCTCTCCAATTTTATATTAATACAGATTAATATTTTAATTTTCGTAAGTTTAGACTTAGAGTCTCATTAAATATATTAATTATTTTATTATCTCTCCATCTAGGTGGAATTTCCTCAAACGATTTCCGGGCCTTGGAGATCTCATGTGCCTTAGCATCTCCACCAATTTTCATGGCTAGAGCACATCTGATGCTACTAAAAGTGAACAGTCCCTCATAGCGAGGAATGTGCTCTAGTAATGCTTCACCATGGAAACATCACACTGATCCTCTGCATCGGTACCTGTGCTAATGCTTGGCCTGCTGCCTCACATCCCCTACACTGCTGCTTCTTGTACTGCTGCCCATGACACTGCTACTTCTGTATTGTAGCTCCCTCTCAAAATGCTGCATCATGCTGCTCATAGCACTGCCACTGCTAACTGCTACACTGCAACTCAGTTACCGAGAAGCAAATAACTGACTTCACCCAAACATTGACATCTAGTCAGTCTGGAAGCCTCATGATGCTAAAGCTACCTCAGCTGTCATCCTGTACTCCCTCTATGGCCATTGCACTGTTGCAAACACCTCTGTGCGTCTTGCACTACTGCAACCTCTGCTGCGCTGCTACAAACTTCTGCACTCTAGCCCTGCCTTGCCGCTCCACCACACTTTGCTCCACTCGACACTTGTCATCATGCTATTGTCTTTAAGGGCTCCCGTAGCCGTATGTGATCCAAGAGTTTGGGCACCTCAAGGATCCTGCCCCTAGTATGTAGTCCTCCTGACTACAACTCGATGTCTCCCCACCTCTTCTTTAGAGGTGCATGAGCACTCATGGCACAATCGTCATCGGTCTCGACCTCTTTCTTCGCCTTAGCTGGCGCTGACTTTGAATCAAAAGCTTCTCCCTTGCCTTTCTTCCTGAGACACTGGGATGCATAATGACCCAACTCCCCACAATTGAGCACTTGACCTTGGAGCTATCCTTCTTCCTTTTTCCTTGTTGTCACGCAGATGCTAGAGCTGTAGAAATTCCCACCTGTAGATCACCTGATAATGCAATAGACTAAAGCAAAATACTTGATCTACTTCTACAACCAATTTAGTGGAAGCTTAATCGAACATGGGCAACATCAATAAGAACACATATAACTAATATGGAGAAATCAATCACACATAACACAGAAGATATAACCAGAGGAAAGCCTCAGCCTAAAACCCAAACTCTGTATTAACATACAAGTGGAATATAGCCAGTATTACAAAAAGAATCAACTCAAAAGCTATCCTGCTCTCTCTGCTATACCTCTGCTGCTCATAGACAGTCAAAGGCCTCTATCTAACCTCTAGTCTGCCCTCCAAGTCTCCTATTTCTTTGCGCAATTCTGATTGGGGTCCAGTGTAGCCACTTGTGTGAATTGGCCATTTCACACACTCACTAACCTCTGATCCAACTACGCAGTCCTGAAGGAGATAAATCCTCATCATGGATGAGCTTCCTTTATAGGAAAAATATTCATCCAACTGATAGTACACTACCCCTTCTTTGATCTCACCTGGGTCTCTGTCTGAACTGACATGCATGAGTTATTCATGAGAGAATCTTTAGTCATCTGAAGTGCAACAGTGATATGCAAGCATGCATTAACTAACTGAACTCACATTAATTTAAACAAACTGTTTAAATCAATCTAACTGGACTTGACTCAGTCAACTGAGTCAACTAATTACAACTCAAACCAGAACTCATCCTTATCTCTTTAACTGATGGATAAATTCCTCAATTAATGGAGAAATTGTTGCATGTCCCCACATAGACTTCAAGTTTGATTTTTCTTAACTAATTAACTCAAGAGTAATTAATTAATTAATTTACAAACTGCTGTTAATATCAAATTCGAATTTTACTTCCTATTTTTAGTCCAGGGACTGACTCAAATAGGAATCCATCATGAATTGCTAAAAATAGCAATTCTATTTTTAGCACTTCCATTTTTCATTCCCTGTTGCTCAATCCAGCACTGATACCCAAACTGCTATTTATAGCAGTGCTATTTTTAGCATTTCTTGTTGCTATTTTCAACACTCCCTCTCAACAAGAAAGGCTTCAACTCGAAACTGATCCTGTACCTCTAGAATGTTCTGCATGCAACACTTCTACCAAGTGTGGTTGCTCCAGCAACTCTCGGAACAAAAAAACTCCCCACTGACCTCTTTGTTGGGCTAGAAACATACTCTGATGCTGAAGCTCTACCTGCTGCTAACAAGTGCTCCCTCTCTGACCTCTGAGCTGCTGCAACACTCCATGCATCTCGCACCGTTGCACACCTCTCTGTGCCATCCTGCACTGGTGCAACACTCCTGTGCCTCTCGCATTGTTGCAGCCTGCTAGCTGTACACAGTCTTTGGACTCCTGCACTGTAGCTCTCTTTGCTGCTCCATCCGCATTTGTCCCTACCCAATTAGTCAGTCTTGCTACTCCTCATCGGGGCTCCTGTAGCAAAGTCGAATCAAAGAGGTTGGGTACCTCAAGGATCCCGCCCCTCCTCCTTGGGACGATCACTCCACATCGCCCCACCTCCTACCTGGAGGTATGGCTGCATGTGATCCCTCTGCCCACTTGGCTCGAAGTTTCCCCCTACTGGAGGTCTCTGCATGAGTAGATGTCTCTACTCGATCTCCTCTCAGCTTCCCCTGTTGTGGCTGCTCCACAACTGTTTGAGACTTCTTCTGGCGTTGCATGTTGAGAGGTAATATACTCTCCCTCTCAACCACCAAGTCTCCATCATTTGCCTTGCTGCTCAAGGCTTTGCATGCATCTTGAACCTCAAGAGCATACAAGTTCTTGACCCGTGAACCGATCTGCTTCACTTGTCTAGTGATGATGTGTTTAAGGAAAACCTTTCCCTTACTGAAGACTACATCATAGCCTCTGTCAGCCAGCATCCCAATCGACACCAAGTTTCTCTTCAGTCCTGGTACATACTTGACATCGGTCAAGGTAAGGCAAGCTCCATGCTCCCTCTGAAAAATAATTGTGCCTACACCTGAGACACTATACTTTTCATCATTACCCATCGCTATGAGTATCTGGAGATCTTTCTCCTCCAAAGTACTGAACAAACTCTTGTCGCCGGTCATGTGGAAAGAAGCTCCACTGTCAAGAAACCAACCACTTCCCACCATGGATGAAACCATGCATGCAAATAGTGTGAAATCCAATTCAAACTGTGAGGCCAGTGCCTCAGCTTCTGATCCTTCCACAGATCCCTTCTTGGATTTTCTCAGTGGACAATTTGTAGCAAAATGGCCCACCTCATGACAACGAAAGCATCACACTTTCGATTTGTCAAACTTCTTCCCACCATGGGAAGAATTGGATTCGGAATGAGAAACCTTCTTGTTCCCCTTCTTCGCCTTACTCGCTAAGGCACAATTTTCTTCATCCTCCATGGATGAAGAACCATCTTTGGTGCTTCTTCTTATCTCCTCCTGCATCAAATTCGACCAAAGTCGTTCCCAATCTGGCAGTTTCTCTCTTCCATTAACCGAGTCTTGGTAGCTATGCCAGCTCTTAGGAAGACTGAGGAGTGCAAGACTCACCATGTCATCATCCGCTGTTGCAATCCCTACACTTCCAAGCTCATCACTACATGTGGTGAGCTTGTTCAGATACGTAGAGATTGTGTCGCCCTTTTCACACTTGATCTTCCGAAGCTTGTCTTTCAGTGCCAGCTTCCTCTGATCACTGCTATTCTGATATAGATCTTTCAATGTTTTCCACATTGAAAACGGTGTCTCCTTCCCATGGAGACTCGAGACTATGTGATCTCGAACTCCCTCCAAAAGGATTCTCCTTGCTCTAGCCACACATTTCTTCCATTCAGCGAATTCAGCAGCACCAGTCGACTTGGGGACTTCTTGATCAATGAAGTCCTTTAGACCGTTATCCTCTAGTACTGCTTCCATGCGATCCTTCCAGGCTATATAATTCGAACTGCCATCAAGGGCATATTCGAGTCTTAAACCATTGAACGCCATAGGTGAAATAGAGATGTGATAAGAACTCGATTTCTATATTCAGGAATCACAAACTTCAAACTTCTCCCTTCTTGTATACTATTCTTCCTTGATCACCTTTGCTCTGATACCATGTAGAAATTCCCACCTATAGATCACCTGATAATGCAATATACTAAAGCAAAATACTTGATCTACTTCTACAAACAATTATGCGGAAGCTTAATGGAATTGAGCAACATCAATAAGAACACATATAACTGATAAGATGGAATCAATCACACATAACACAGAAGATATAACCAGGGGAAAGCCTCAGCCTAAAACCCCAACTCTGTATTATCATACAAGTGGAAATATAGGCAATATTACAAAAAGAATCAGCTCAAAAGCTATCTTGCTCTCTTTGCTATACCTCTGCTGCTCATAGACAGTCAAAGGCCTCTATCTAACCTCTAGTCTTCCCTCCAAGCCTCCTATTTCTTTGCACAATTCTGATTGGGGTCCAGTGCAACCACTTTTGTGAATTGGCCACTTCACACACTAACCTCTGATCCAACTACGTAGTCCTGAAGGAGATAAATCCTCATCATGGATGAGCTTCCTTTATAGGAAAAATATTCATCCAACTGATAGTACACTGTCTCTTCTTTGATCTCAACTGGGTCTCTGTCTGAACTGACATGCATGAGTTATTCATGAGAGAATCTTTAGTTATCTGAAGTGCAACAGTTATATGCAAGCATGCATTAACTAACTGAACTCACATTAATTTAAACAAACTGTTTAAATCAATCTAACTAGACTTGACTCAGTTAACTGAGCCAACTAATTACAACTCAAACTAGAACTCATCCTTATCTCTTTAACTGATGGATAAATTCCTCAATTAATGGAGAAACTGTTGCATGTCCCCATATAGGCTTCAAGTTTGATTTTCCTTAACAAATTAACTCAAGATGAATTAATTAATTAATTTACAAATTGCTGTTAAAATCAAATTCGAATTTTACTTCCTATTTTTAGTCTAAGGACTGACTAAAATAGGAATCCATCCTGAACTGCTAAAAATAGCAATTCTATTTTTAACACTTCCATTTTTCATTCCCTGTTGCTCAATCCAGCACTAGTACCCAAACTGCTATTTATAGCAGTGCTATTTTTAGCATTTCTTGTTGCTATCTTCAACAAGTGCCACATCCTCCTCTTCTTTCTTCATTCGAGCTCCCTTACCAGTACTCCCCGCCTTGGTCATCCTCCTGATCTCTTCTTGTCGAAGAGCTGCCCACATCTCCTCCCAACCAGGAAGAGTAGCCCTACCCAAAATACTTTGGACATATATCTCCCACTCCTCGGAGACTGCATTCAGGGCAATCCTGACCATAAACTCTGGATCTAGTGTAGACCCCACGAAAGTAAGCTGGTCGCGAATCTCCTGCAACTGGAGAAGGAATGGATCTATCTGCTCTCCCTTATGCATCTGATGTGACCTCAACTGATTCTCCAATAGCATCTTCCGCTGCACGAAAGCCCTAGTATAAGGTGGTCAGGGCGTCCCACATCTCCTTTGCTGTGTTCTTCTCAGCAATATGTGGTATGACATGATCTTTGACCCCGTTTAGGATCATGCACTTCGCCCTCGCCATCGCTTCCTCATACTTCTCATTCTCAGCTGGGTCAATTGGTATAGCCACTACTTTCAAGGCAAAGTCTTTGATGCGATGTCGATCCAGGACTGCCAGGATCCTGGCCTTCCAGATGACAAAGTTGAAAGCTCCGTCCAACCTGTCATGATCCCTCTGTTCGTTCACTTCCATTTCAACTCCTCTTCTGGACTCCCTCTGAGTCTTGATTTCCCTTCTGGAAATCCTCTGGCCAGTTGTCGAACCGCTCCTCTACAATTCTCCTTGCAACTGCAACTCGGATCTGGATTCCTTGGCTAGAAATCCGTTGAGGTAGTGATTCCCTCTACCTTGAGTCCGTCTCCTTAGACACTGTTCTGTATTGACAGAAACAACGTCCCACCAACTCCTCAAATCACAGTCTGCCCACAATGCCCCAAGCCCTGGCAACTGAAGAAACTGAGCCTTTCAAGCTCTGCGCAATCCCGAGAAAGGCTGAATTTGCTCCTCCAACCAACTGTGTCAATCCTACCTGGCTGAGCAAGATGACGTGCCTCTTCGTGAGCCTCTTCTGCCTCACTCTGCCTCTGTGCTGGCCTTTCCCTTGGCTCGAAATGATGATGCAGGCTCTGTGTCACTTCTTCTCTTGCTTCTTATGCTCTAGAACAACGCTGTTCCTCAGGACAGCTGCTTCTGCTGCAAATTTTCAGATTTCTGCTGGTGTCTTCAGTCCTCCTGTGATCTGCAATGCTCTAGTACTGTCACGGTACTACCGTGTGGAAACTTCTAAGTCTGACACATCAGAAATCCCTACTACATTATCTGGTTTATTATCTCCTACTTGTTCATTCCATTAACAAGTTATTTATTAATATAAATACCGAAATAAACACAAATGCAACATTCACACATATACAGATCAGCAACTGAAATGAACTGAGACAACACAAGTGACACCGTAATTTTTAGAAAATTGTCCCTGGAAAAACCCAATGCGGGAAAACCGGTGCAACAAATATGAGGGTTTTATTATTATGCAGTTTTCTGAATACAACTAGGGTGCTAGAAATGGCTCACCCTTCAGAGATTTTCCTTGGCAGAAGTACCTTGCTCCGGAGACAGATATTCCCACTGATCAGCGACCGGATGATGATTCCCACAGTGACTTCGATTGTTCCTTAGTTGGATAGCGAAAGCTGCTCCAAGCTTCTCTTTGGAACTGCGTCATCCTCTACGGCTCTGCGTCTGCCTCTCAGTTCTCAGTTTGGCCCATGAAAACACCACAACGCAGCTCTTTTTGCCCATCGTCAGCTCTGTTAGTCTCTGCGTCTACCTATGTCAGCTTCTCGGCCTCCTGCGTCCTCAGCGCTGGCCCTCCAAGAATCTGCGTCAGCTCTGGCTGTCTCTGCGTCAGCGCAGGCTGCCTTTGTGCTGTCTATCCGGCACTATCTCTGCCTCTCTGCTATGTATTCTCGGCCTTCTGCCGAACTTCCCCTCGCTGCAACAGATCACTAACTCGATTTCTTAGCAAACTTTGCCCCAGAAAATCGAATTGATTGATCAGCTTGGTGTATCTCCAACTGACCCTCAAGCCTCCTTTTATACTTTTCTTGTTGACTATTCAACGACCGAGATTAAGTCCCTAATCAACGGCTAAGATTAGATTTGGCTTGATCCTCGTTATTTAGAACTTTCTCACCCATTTTATATTAATACACATTAATATTTTAATTTTCGTAAGTTTAGACTTAGGGTCTCATTAAAAATATTAATTATTTTAATATCTCTCCATCCAGTTGGAATTTCCCCAAATGATTTCTGGGACTTGGAGATCTCATGTGCCTTAGCCTCTCCACCAATTTTCATGGCTAGAGCACATCTGATGCTACCAAATCAACATTTTGCAGTTAATAGATTGAACCAATATATGGTTGAGCCTCATCATATGCATTGGATTGGTGCCAAGAATCTTTTGAGATATCTTCGGGGCACAATCACTCATGGAATGAGATACACTGCCGGAGATGTGAGGCTGCATGGTTATTCTGATGTTGATTGGGCTGGCAGTGTGGTGGATCGCAAGAGCACTTATGGATGTTGTTTTTTTTGGGTTTTGCTTCGATATCCTGGAGGCCGAATACATAGCTGCTAGTATGGCCTCCTGTGAAGCTGTCTGGTTGAGGAAGCTCTTCAGTGAGTTGTTTGGACATGTGTTGGATACCACCATGATCCTCTGCGACAACCAGAGTGGGATCCGATTATCAGAGAATCCCGTGTTTCATGATCGTTCCAAGCATATAGATATCAGGTACCACTTTATTCGGGATATGGTACAACGAGGAGCAATAAGGCTCCATCACATTGGGACTGATGAGCAGGTCGCCGATATTCTGACAAAGCCCTTGGAGAAGGTCAAGTTCTTGGCCTTTCGAGAACGACTTGGAGTCATGGAGAGACCCTCTTATGAGGGTCCTGTATGAGATGGACATTGAGCTCTAGGAGCTTCGGGGGGCTTGGGGTACTTCTTGGATCGATGAGCAACCATAGGGTGAATGGTTCAACCTTCCCCTGGTGGTTTGCTGTGTACAAGGTGTGTGGTTCAACCTTCCCCTAGTGGTTTGCTTTGTATAGGGTGAGTGGTTCAACCTTCCCTTGCGATACCCCTTGGCGACATGTAGGCAGGATGAGTGGTTCATCCTTCTCTTGTTGAGACATCCTACCCATGGAATCTAGGACTCATGGGAAGTACCTCTCATCTGGCCAATGAGTAGGGAAATGAGGATAGGGACCATAGTACTACTGATGGACGCATCGTGTACTACCGTACTCCCTATGCTAGGATGACCGATATTGATCTGGGATCAATTGGAACTGACTTTGGGTCAGTAAGAGTGGTATGAGACACTCTCTTTTGATTGGAATTGACTTCGGGTCAGTAAGAGTGGTATGACACACTCTCCTTTGATTGGGACTGACTTCGGGTCAGTAGAGAATGGTATGATACATTCTCGATCACTTCTTCTTCTTCATAGTTCAATAGAGCAGAGCAGTGCATTGATGGCAGAGATAGTACAGATTGGCAGATGCAGTTCTCCCTAGTTGAGAGGGAGTGTTAAAAATGGCAACTAGGGCCATACTCCACATGGGTCATCTTTTCCCAAATGGCCAAATTCCTGTCATCTTCAACCTTGGAGTGATTCTTGCTCCCCAGCTCCTTGATGCATATGACCACTAGTTCTACGATGGCGTATTTGAAGATCAGTGTGGAGATTGAGTTTGCTACCTTTGGTCTGAAAGGAATGAAACAATGTGGGATTTTCTGAGAGATGATGTGGTTGGTGTGGCGAGTTTCAGCACCTTACCTCGACACAACAGTTTCAAGTGTTAGTATGCGGTCTGGTATATCTGGAATGTTTTTTAAAACATCGTGAATGTTATTGTATTGCGTTATTATAGATTCTTACCTGGTGTATGCGTTAGGCATAGTTAATACCTCTCCAACGCCCAAACGCAACAAACGTTGTCTCTATCCTCCCGGTCTTGTGTATTAAATCTCAATCCGCTCTTAGTTTTAAATTTGCTCTCCCTATACTAGTTTTAAATCCACTCTTCGCTACACAGTTGGCCAATACAAATGCTGTCTCGGCTCATACAAATTCGTTCTCTGTTGTCTGGGCTCATACAAATCCGCTCCTTGCTGTCTCAGCTCATACAAATCCACTCTCCTCATAGACAATTTGCTTATACAAATCCGCTCTCCGCTTATATGTTGTCCACAGGTCCCATCGCTCTGCGTTAACTCCATACCATAGGCACCCACTGTGGGGCACGAAACGAACCATCTCTTCTCTAATGCACCTCCCATGCCGACAACACCTCCCAACACCTCAAATATCGCTGCTATTTCTGCTCATACACCTCTCATACATCGTTTTATTGTGCGTTATCTGGGCATGTTATACTATGTGTTTTGCAATTTAATACAATGTTGCTATATATATATATCAATCCCACACTATATAATAGTGGCACGCTGCATAAACGCTCTTCATAATGCATTGTATCAAAAACCTCCCTCATATAAAACCTCTGATATATATTTATATCTGAATTGTAATTTTTTACAAAACTACCACTGGAAGTCCTATTTCTTGGCAGTAGAAGTATTTTTTTTACAGTACAAAGATTTTTAAAATGCATTCATTGATATCTATTGTGGGAGTGGTTCTCACCGAAAAGGAGAACTATCCAGAATAGTCGTGGAAAATCAAACACACTCATTTTTAATGAGCTGTGGAAAGGGTTGTGTGTTGGAGACAGAGACAAAGAACTAGAACAACCTACCTCAGACAAGGAATTCGCCATTTGGGAAAATAAGAACAACAAAGATTATGCCTTGATTGTAGCATCAGTAAATGAAGAGGTGAGTCGTCATATTTCGCCATTTTCAAATGCTTTCGAAGTCTTACAAAAACTGAAGGAACTCTATGACTCACACTCTACACTTGAAGTTGTTCAACTCATGATTAAATTGTTCAGCCTTGAATTACAAAATGATGATCCTCTTGCTCTTGCATCAAAAGTAAAATCTATTATGCATGATATCAAAGTCATTAATTTTGAATTGGACATTCCTCTGATAGCTTTTGTCAAGGCACTTTATCCCACTTACTCAAATTATCTTGAGTCATCACAAGAAAATGGAAACCTCAAAGAAATTACCTTTGACTACCTTGTGAAAAACATTGCTGAAAGAGAGAGCTTTTGGGAAGAAGACAACTCCTTAGTCTTCTGAAGAGACTGTGTGTCTTGCACATAGAGAGAAGAATCTTGCTCAAGATTCTTCTAGAGGAAGAGGTGGTCAAAGAGGAAGAGGAAGAAGAAATTTCAGAGGCAGGGGGGGCAGACACTCTCAAGGAGAAAAGTCAGATTTGCATTGCATACGTTGCAATAGAGATGGATCACATGATGCATCCACATGCAAGTTGCCTTGGGATAGAATTGAGCAGGAAAGAAACCAACCCAAAGGTAAAACTAATGACAAAGAGAAAGGTAAAGCACCCGAATCCGCTCACTTTGTTGTGGCACACTGTAATATTGGAGTAAATGAAGACTTATTTAATGCTTCACTTGCTTCTTGGGAAAATGATTGGTTGCTTGATTTAGGAGAAACTTGCCACATGACTTTTAGAAGAGATTTTTTGAAGAATTTATTGACAATGTTGATGGAGTAGTATACTTTGCAAACAAATGAAAACTCAAGCCATCAGGGCTTGGCACAATCAGGCTTAAATTGCCTGGTCTTCCAGACTTTCTTCTGCATCATGTTTTATATCTCCCACAACGGAGGAGAAACTTGCTGTCCTTGGTCCACATCCCGCCAACAAGGACACTCCATTCACATGTTTGATGGCAAGATTGAGGTGAGAAAAGTATCATACCACTCACTTGTCATGATGGGGATTGAAGAAGAAAGGCTTCTCAAGCTGTAGGGTACCTTTGCTCGTGCACCAAATTTCTCATACAATTCTCATTATGATGAAGGTACATTTCCATCAAGTTTATTATGGCATGCTAGATTGGACACTTGAACTATGACAGCCTCCGCTTGTTGAAGAAAAATGGTGTTACTGGTTTGCCTACAATTCCTCGGAAACTTAAGCAATGTGATGCTTGCATTCTAGGAAAGCATAGCAAACAGTCTTTTCATGATTCACATTTCAGAGCACATAGAAAAAAACTCATTCATTCAGATTTATGTGGTCCAATGCCTGTTCCTTCTGCAAATGGAAATAAATATATGATGACATTTATTGATGACTACACCAGAATGCGTTGGGTTTATTTATTGAAGAACAAATCTGATACTTTTCAAACATTCAAGAACTTTCATACATGGATTGAAAATGATGCACAATCTCATATTGGCTCTATTCGCACTGATAATGGAAAAGAATACACTTCAAATGAATTTGAAAACTATCTTCGTCAACATGGGAAAAAACATCAAACAACTGTTCCTTATAATCTCCAACAGAACGGAGTGGCTGAAAGAATGAATAGGACAATCTTAAATATGGTATGCTCCATGATGCTTTTCAAGAATGTAAAATTGATGTTTTGGGCTAATGTAGTTCTATGTGCTGTATATGTAAAGAATAGACGTCCATCTAATGCTATTAGAAACAAGACTCCTAATGAAATGTGGTATGGGTACATTCCTTCGGTAAAGCATCTCAGGGTCTTTGGTTCCACTTGTTATGCCTTGATACCAAAGGTACATAGAAACAAACTTGGTGCAAGGAGTCATAAGTGTATCTTCCTGGGGTATTCAAACACCTCCAAAGCATACTGTCTCTATGATGAAGTCAATAAAACGTTGTTGTATCTAGAGATGTAATCTTTCTTGAATCCTCCAAAACTGACAATGTTGTTGAGTGGCAACTTGATCGCTTGGATAGATTCGAAAATGCAAAATCATTTCAAGAATTTGATAATTAGATTCCACATCTTGAAGGGGGGATTCCTATACTGGATCAACCTGTGGAATCTTCTTCTGAAGCACTCTCTCCCCCGCATGAAACTCCAACCACTGATGATACTTTGAGTGATGTGATTGATAGAATTGGGAGACTCAATCTTGATTCAGTCCCAACTCAATCAACTGAGCAGCCTGGACCATCTCAAAAAGGTCCCCCAAAGTGGCTGACAAAGACACTTGAAAGTGTTCATCCTGATGAGGTTGGAAAGACAAGAACTAGAAATTCAACTCGACAAGATGGAGGTGATGTAGATGACTCTGATTCACCTGTTGATATGGATGTCTTATGATTGTGAATTGAATTTGTCTACAGATTTTGAACTAACTTCCTTCAAAGAAGCCGCTTCTCATGATGAATGGAAAGAAGCGATGCAAAAGTAGTATGATGCCTTGGTAAAGAATGATAGTTGGACGCTGGTTGATCCTCCATTGGGAACCAAACCAATTGGCTGCAAGTGGGTCTACAAGAACAAGTATAAAGCTGATGGCTCACTTGACAAGCACAAAGCTAGGCTTGTGGCAAAAGTTTTTGCACAGAAGGAAGGGGTCGATTATGAAGAGACGTTTGCCCCCACAACAAAATGGGCTACCATCCGGATACTCTTTGCCCTAGCAGCTCAAAACGGTTGGAAAGTCCATCAAATGGATGTAAAAACTGTTTTCTTGAATGGAGATCTAAAAGAGAATGTTTTTATGTCCTAGCCTGAAGGATTTGCTATGAAAGGACATGAACATAAAGTATGCAAACTTGTGAAATCCTTGTATGGCCTCAAACAAGCACCGCGAGCCTAGTATGAAAAACTAACTGAGCATCTTCTGAAACTCAATTTCAAACATTATGATCTTGATGATGCAACTTTGTTTGTCAAGAAAGTTGGCAAAACGGTTGTATATCTTGTGGTATATGTAGATGATCTTTTGATGACAGGGAACAATGAGAGCTACATTGCATCCATAGAGAAGGAATTGAGGAAAGGTTTTGAAATGACTGATTTGGGCTATGTTCATTACTGTCTTGTTATTGATGTAACTCAACATCCGAAGTCCATATTCCTTTCTCAAAAGAAGTACATTGGAGATCTGTTGAACAGGTTTGGCATGGCTGAATGCAATCCTCTAACTACTCCAATGGAACAAAACTTAAAGCTCACATCCATTGAAGGAAAATAATTTGAGGATGCAACAAAGTATAGACAACTTGTAGGAAGTCTCAACTACTGACTACTACTAGACCAGACATTTTGTTCACTGTTGGAATCCTCTCCAGGTTTATGCAAAAGCCTTTTGAGGGACATTGGTTTGCTGCAAAAAGAGTTCTAAAGTACTTGAAGGGAACTCAAGACTTTGGACTCAAGTATACACAGGTGGGCAACTTCGGCTTGATTGGATACTTTGATTTAGACTTCGATGGAGAGAAAGAAACTAGGGTATCTACTTCTAGTTATGTTATGAGTCTTGGATCAGGAGCTGTTTCCTGGAGATCACGCAAACAATCAATTCTAGCAGATTCCATAACAGAGGCAGAATATGTGGCAACAACTGAGGCAACAAAAGAAATTGTGTGGCTTAGGAAAATTTTGGAAGATTTGCAAGTAAAACAAGTACATTCGACTCCACTCATGATTGACAATACCTCTGCAATAAAGTTGGCCAAGAACCCAAAGTTCCATGATCGAACAAAACACATGAATACAAAATATCATCTAATTCGACATCATGTTAAGGCCAAAACAATCCATCTTCGCCATTGTTCCACTAATGAGCAAATTGCAGACATCTTCACCAAAGCGCTTGGAAGAGAAAAGCATGAAAGATTCAGAATGATGCTTGGACTCACCAACATCCCTTTAGATTATGGGGGGAATGTTGACACCTAATCATAGGGATTGGGTGAACAAATTGTAAATAATGTAAATAATTAATAAGAGAAAATGAAGAGTCATCGGGAGATGAAACTCAATAGTCGCTCCCTCATGTATATAACCATGGATAGCCCAAATGAATAAACATAATCTCATTTGAGGAGTTACCTCTTGGCCTAACATTTATGACAATTGATATTTTTCTTGGATTCCTCTCTCCGAGACGTGTAGGATTGATTTAAAGATCATTCGATTCTGACATGTACAAATAAAGTTATGAATTTATTTTGATTATGGTCAAATTGTCAAGGTCGGCCAACAAACTTATGTAGGCTCAAAAGCTCAACAGTCACGTCTATTCATCCTCAACGTTGCATATAAATTGAAGGTGACTTAGCCTCATTTGGACACACTCATCTTCACACTTCTTTCTCTCTCTCCTCATTGATTGGGTACGGATTTCTAGGCCTCTCTCTCTCCACATGTCCGAAATTTCAAGAGGCCGAAATTTCAAGAGAGTGAGATTTCAGGAGGCCGAAATTTCTAGAGACCGAATTTCTGTACCGTTTGACCACGCGTTGACCAGCATGCGTTGACCTCCTTTGACTGTGTTTTTGTTAGGGAAATCTCTGTCGGGGCATGCCTCATTTATGGGGACGAAAATCGAGGCTAAACATTGATTGTTGACGAGCGTTGACTGCAGCTAACGCTGACCCCAGGTGCGCTGTTTGACTAGAATTTGACTGGACTGACTTTGACTGTTTTGAGGGCTGTTTTATCTTGTTGTTTAGAGGCTGAAGTTGACTGAAGTTAATTGATTTGCTGAGGGTCAAATCTGCCATGTTGACCATCGTTGACTTTTCTGGTTAGGGCTCTTTTGCTCTTGTTATAAATGATTAGATTTGTAAATTGTACTATCTCTCTCTGCTGAACTATTGAATACTAAAAGAAGATTTGATCAAGGGTTTCCCCACATTGGGGTTTGTCCCTCGCTGGTGCCATATCTTGTGTCCTCTTGTCTTGGCTTGTCTTTTACTGTTTATGTTTATTTTCTATCTGCGTTTTACTATCATGTTGACGTGATTGCTAATCTAAATATTGATACTGGGCTAATAAAGAAATTGAAGTAAAGATTAGGGATGGGCTCATCATCAGACTGCAGTACACGTTCTAGCATTGGATGCATGCCCTTAGAATCCCCCTCGGGCAGCTCAGAGTTTGGTCTCACAGGCTCCGGGTGGAGACAGATCACCAGATCGATAGGGCAGATTGGATTTGCCAGCTTTGTCACTTACAGGAGATAGAGACAGAGACACACTTCAGCTTCTCTCAATTTTCTTCTCTCGACCTCAGATGTTATGAGTAGGGACTGGGCAGGGGACTCCTTCCCTTCTTCATCGCTCCTTCATCTTCTCCTTCTCTGCTTCATCGCAGTGCTTTGTTTCAAAGCTGAGAGCTTCTAGCTTCTACATTTACATTTACTTAGATTATAGATGTATTTTTTGCTTTTTAAAAGAAATGTTAAAGGGGAACGTTTGGTCCACCGGCTTGGCATGATGTAATCATTGTAACCAACAGTGCCATTGATCTATTATGGTCATTTGTTGGACATTAATAAAATTATCTTATCTTATCTTATATAAAGCATAGAACATACCATTGTTGCCTAAAATTAACACATCAACTCCCTCTTTCCTTCATGCTCAACATCATTATCAAGTTATCATCAAATATGAGGTAGGTAAGCATCTTTAACATCTTGAAGCCTATGTACTTGCAAATCTTCAACAGCAGGTACTCTTACCCACCATTTTGTGGGTGATATCCTTAAGAGAATTTTTTTCTCCAAGATGGTCCTCAATCGGCAGTCATCAGCCCCTTGCAGCGACCAACTAGCTCGTCATGCCATTTCTTCGACACCTGGGCCAGCCATGTGGTCCCTCACCCGTTTGCCATGATCGTATGTTTGAAGGTGGGCCTCCGGAACCTAAAGGTATGCCTTGTCATTTGGTAATTGAGTATTGTAGTTTGCTTATCATGGATACTTCTGGGCATGGATTAATGGGGGGTTCAGCGGAAAGAGTGGGTTAGGTCTGTGCTCTTGTCCCCTAGACCTCTTTTGGATGTTAACCTTGGACCCTAATCCTGTGGGATCTCTTTTATTGACCCTTGGGCTTTAGGGATTGTACTACATGGGAAGCCCTGATTTTGGTTGCGTGGTCCCGCTCCCTCATACATATATATTACTCCCCTTTCACTCATTATAACCCTATTCATCATTTCTCCCACGTGGGTCCACATTCCTCCACTAGGTCCACATACGGTTAACCTTCCCCTTCCCCTTGCTCACACCTTGGGTCGGGCCTAGAATGATGTCTCAGAGGTTGATGCAGCTGAAAAGAAATGTAAAAGCATAATTGGCCACATCCAACAAAAAATGTACCACAAAATGCAAAAGATGGTCGGGACACACATTTAGCACGTGGGAAAAAGCCAATACATGAGCTCTACCCCATCATCATGGCCATCACCCTGGTTCCTACAGGCCTTAGATGAGCCTCTTTTATCATTTAGGAACTCATGGTTGTCCCAACCCTTGGTGGGCAATGAACCGCCCTACCTTAAAGGGGGTATCCAATGCTATATCTCACAGATCATGCTCTTATCCCTTGAGCCCCGAGCAGTTAATGAAAGAAAAATCATAAAAGGAAAAAGGCACATAAAGAAGAGTGGAAAAATCAAGGTCGAGGCACCTCATGTACCACGATTGCTCCCTCCTATACATTATATACCCAAGTGTGGGCTTCCCTTGTATTAGCTATCCTTGTATCTCAGCATGTGACCTAGGGCTGCGCCTTTCATTCCCTACTCGATTAATCTCTCCATCACATGCCACCACCCTTTTAAAGGATGTACCTTGGACATACTATCCCCTTTAGAAGTAGAAACCACCTAATATGATACTTGGTTAACCCCACTTGGAGCTTGGAGACATTAGCACATGCTAAAGCCCATTATGGAAGGGCATGCCATTATGAAGTCCCCACCTGTTGTCCATGGTTTGTAAGCTCCTTTACTCAATTTCCTTGATGACCTGTTGTACTCGAAGGCTAGGGGATGCATTACAGGATTGCAGGTGGTCTCCATCTTGGGTTTGGTCTCCCTATACGGGGTCCTAACCCTCTAGAGGGCTACATTGGCATATGTAGGGTGTGTGTTGAGAGCCATAGGCCGCCACAACAGTAGACAACACTCGATGGATCCCCAAAGATTTTCAGATTGCTCGAGATTCACCTGTTGGACAAGGAAGATGCACTTGGTTCACCTTTGCCCAGACAACCCCACAGTTGTACTGTGCACTTGACGGATGACCTAGGACTTGTATGCTGATGTGGCATCACTTACACAATCATCTGAGCCCTTATAGATAATCTACAAGCATCTTCGACTTACATGGAGATCCATGAGGTCACTTATGTGCCCTCACACCCATTGGGAGCACCACAGGTTTATTATGTGGAGAACAAGTGGCCAACCCCTTGTCCATTACTTTTGGAAGTCCTATTCATCATTATGGCACTTATGGACTTCATCAAGCTTGTTAGAGAGCTGAACGATATGTATTATTGATCACTTGACCTCTTGAGAGGCTTGTTAGGTGGCTTGTCACCAAAAGTTAGTTATTTGCACATTATTTCTATTTTAGGGGCTAATGTAGGCTCAAATAGTTAAATTGAACTCCTTAGAGGTGTATAAATACAAATGATGAGAGTTCAGTTCTCATCATCACTTGGTTTGGACTTGTATATCTCTTGAGAATTTCGCTATTCCTTCTTGGTGGATGAAATTTTGGAGCATGGATGAATTTTGATGTATGGATTGTCTTTTCTTATCTTGGAGCTTCATGATTGGCAAGTCTATTGGTGGTTGGATATATTCTCTTACATGTAAGTGCAAATTTAATGCTATTATTCTTTTACTTTGTCACATGCATTGATAATGAGATTTTTGCTATACTAGGGCTAGTTGCTGCATGCATTTACTGCGAAATTGTGGAATTATGTTTCTATATAACATATCTCTATGTATGGGCCATGTATGTTGAACGAATTCTCCTAGGGATAATTCTATGGTTGAATTTATCTTGATAAGCCACTTCACCTTGCAAAACGAAGTATGAAAGCTTGTAAGGTCACTCTCTTTTTCCCTAGTGATAAGTGAAGTTGATCTTAAGGCCTCCTTGACCTAGAAACGAAGTCTATGTTCATATTCTTCTTGAATCCAATCTTCCAAAAGCATTAGGCACTGGTCTACCATAAGGTGATCACTTAAAGAAACATTTATGTTCACCTCTCCTTCTTTATCCTAGGTCTAGCCACATTAGGGCTCCTAAGGCATCATTTTCCCGACAAACCACCCATAGAAAAACTTCAATCTCTTGGCCTCAATTGTGCTAGTGTCTCTCCTAGGCCTCCTCCAAATTTGAGGAAATTCTGATGGTGGGGTTGTGAGATATCCCAAGCCCTAGCCTCGAGATTGGTTTTTGCCCTAAGTTTCCCTAGGCTAGTTCCTCATAGGGATCATTTTGCACCTTCAATTGAAAATCAATTCTTTGATCCCCTTCTCCTCCTTGTTTAGGTCAAGTCTATCATTGGTTGCTAAACTCCTTCCTCTTGACCTAACCTGGGTCCACTTGGTCCCGTGTGGTCCCATACCTTTGAAAAGTCAACTCTTCAAAAACCACTTGGGAAACCAAGTTCAACAAGGATTTTAGGGTTTTGGAAGCTCCTTTACAATTCACACTCCTCAAACCTAGCCCTTGAATCCTCATCCCCTTCTCCTAGAAAGCATTGTACCTTGCTTAAAAGGCAAGCAAGTCCCATTCTTGAGCCTCCCCTAGGAAATGTCCCTCGAGATCACTTCACATCCGTCTTAGTTGATCTATCCTTCATAAGTGATTCTCTATATATCGGGTCTCCTCCCATCGGTGAAAGTCCGTAAAAAGTAGGAAGCTTTAGCTGTGGTGACAATGGGCTTTGTCTTCATTGTTGCTTTTGACCTAACATGTGCCCCTCTAGGACACCCATACGGCATGCTAGTTTGAGTGGTAACAGGGACAACCAAGCACAAATATATATGTACAAGAGCATGAAATTAACTTTATCAATATATGGTTAGCGTGTCATCACAATGGGAGCATCTTGGAAAAGGAAATCAAACTTTAGACATTCAAAACCTAAACCTAGTAAGATTTACAATCAACAAGGGTTATACCTTTTATGCCCTAGACTTCTTATAACAAACTTTGCGAGGCTTTTGTCACATACCCTAGATTCCATCATCAAGACTAAACAACTAAATCAAGTTAGGACTTTAGTCATAGCGAAAGCATTTTAAATCTAAGATTTCATTATCATGTCGTAGAATCTCATATCAATCTCTACTAGGGTTTTTGTTGTAAACCCTAGATACAAACATCAAAACTCAATGTTATATATTCAACAATTTTGACCAAGCTAGGGTTTCAATCATACATAAGCACATACACCTAGGGTTTCTTTCCTAGGATCTTTTCATTAATTGTTACAAGAGTTTTTGTTATAAACCCTAATTCATCAAATGCTAAAAATCTAGGGTTTCATCATATAACCTACACATCAACAACAAACCATAAAAAGCTAAGGTTTCATTTCATCAAGAGATTATGTTCTAGACTTTATCAACAAACCCTAAGCAGGATAGGGTTTTATAGTGAACCCTAAAGATTAGGGTTTTACCAAAGTTAACAAAGGATAGATAGTACAACAAGGACTGATTTTATCTGAAGATCAATCATCCTCAACAACATAATAATCTTTATAGCACAACCATAGACATGAAAGTTAGTAGTAAGCAAAATGGTCGGACCTTTTATGATGAAGACTTGTTACAAGTCTTATGATCTTAAACATACCTTGAGTTGCTTCTTTCTACAAACCTTGAAAGGCTCCTTCTCCAACAATGCTTCTTTCGAGACTCAAAACTTCCTTTGAAGGCTCCCTCTTAATCTAGCCACAAACCTTTCTTTTAGAATATTCTTGCAAACCTTCCTTTTTCAATGGAAGCATAAAAGAAAGGGTTATAGTCAAATATAGAAATGGAGCTAGATCTATAGAGGAAACCATTAACAATGTAATGAAAGAAACAAAGAACAAAATACTTATCTTTTGTAGAGTCTCCCTCTCAACATTTTTAAGATCCATCATAGTGCACAAGGATCCAACTTGATTACCAAGTTACCATTCCTTCTATACATCATGCTCTTCATAAGATCAACATATATTTCTAAACTTTTGCTTTCTTCATTATGTACCTGCAACATTTATTGACAAGTACTACCAAAATACACAAGTACAAGAGCATAATTATGATATGGAGTCTATAGAGGGAGAATTCCAAACCTTAAGTCTTAGGATGTTACCTTTCGAAACATCAACTCTAGAGTTTGAATTTCAAATTCTACCTTCATTTCACCCTAGACTATCTGCAAACCCTAGAGACCAAAACTAGGGTTTCTATGAGGGAATAAAATAGGGTTAGGGTTTCTCTTTAGGGTTTTCAAATACTAACAAGGGTTTACAAAAGCTTTATATGCCAACAACCTTCAATAATATGAAGATTACAAACCCTAAAAGAAATTCTAAAATCCTAACCTAATTTAAGTTAGATCTTGAATGAATAAAGTAATTATACATATCTCAAGCACTACTTGGTTTTCCAAGATCTGCTTCAAGAGTTCCTTCAAGATGCCATGATCTGCTTATGTTGGCTTTTGACAACAAAGCCGGTCCTAAGATGTTTGATGACTATCTTCAACAATAGGGCTGGTCCCTCCTTCAAAAGAGTGTAGACAACTCCTTATTCTGAGTATGATCCTTTGACTAGGGCTTCAATAACCACTATAGTAAACTGCTTAAAACAGGCCTAGTATGCCTTATACAACAATAATTTCACTTTATGCTTTAGGTCGACTTATTTTCCTCTGTATAGACTCGATCCTCTATATATATATATATATGTATGTATGTACTGGAATCAATCCTCTTCCACAAGTATCTCTGTTTCTTTTCAAAGATTGTGATGACTGTAGCTTTAAATTAGGTCTAGACAACCTTTATATAGCTCGATCTTTTCTTTGACGATTGATAAGACTAATTCTATTCCACAAGAGATACTTCAATCTCGTGATTTGGTCACCTTTGTAACTTATGCACAAAACATTACGAATTCAAATCTCTATTGGTAAATTTAGATTATCTTAGATGATTTTAGACCTTAGAATTTTATGCCCAAAATCTTGCTCCTTTAATTAATTAGACCTACAAGCCTAGGTCTGCAACTTTTGGGTGTCTCTTAGTTGACTGCAACTTCGGGTGTCTCTACTTGAGGTTAGATGACTGTGGTATGAAGAAAACTTAAGGAGCAAACCCTTTTTGTTATACTTCTGATCCTCCTTCAAAATGGTAGACCTTGATTTCTTTTGATGCCACCATGGATGAGGTCTCGATCTTCTTGAAACCAAGACTTATTTACCTTTAAAAAGAAAGGATGACGAGATCCAAAAGATCTTGAAGTTTCCTTTTCCCTCTTCACCATAGCTCTAATACCATGTTGAGAAATCCTTAGGGCAGCTAATTAAAATGATTTCTCTTAACTTGATAGGTGCTTGTGATGTTCTTTTACTTCTTTAATTAGATTCTTCTTCTGCTTATTATTATTATGTACTTTATCATCAAACAACTACCAAAAACATGAAGATCATCAAAGACAAATGGACACCAGATGTAGGCACTCAACCATGGAAAAACCACTCTCCTAGGGGAAAACCCAAAAACATCTTCTCTTCTTCAAGAATCAAATCAAATGAGACGACCAAGACTTCTAGACCAAAACCAAACTGTTAGTTTTTGGTACTTTATCATCAAACAACTACCAAAAACATGAAGATCATCAAAGACAAATGGACACTAGATGTAGGCACTCAACTATGGAAAAATCACTCTCTTAGGGGAAAACCCAAAAACTTCTTCTCTTCTTCAAGAATCAAATCAAATGAGACAACCAAGACATCTAGACCAACACCAAACTGTTAGTTTTTGGTAGCATCGGAAGTGCTCTAGCCTTGAAAATTGGTGGAGAGGCTAACGCACACGAGTTCTAAAGAATCCGGAAACCGTTTGGTGAAATTCCACTAGGATTGTATTTTATTAAAATAATTAATATTTTTAATGGGGTTCCTAATCTAAACTTAGGGAAATTAAAATATTAATGGGTATTAATCAAAATATGGGTGAGAATGATTTAGAAGGCGGATCAAGTCATGTTTTAATCTTAGCCGTTGATTAGAGACTTAATCTCGGCCGTTGAAGTCTCAACAAGAAAAATATAAGAAAGAGGCTTGGGTTTCATTTAGAAATACACAGAGAGATTGAGGAAATCGATTTTCTGAGGTGAGAAGTTCTCAGGAGGAAAATCGATTGGGGAGATCTTGCAGCTGAGGGGCAGTGAGATTCCGGGAGAAGGACTTTCCAGAGAATACAAGGCAGAGAAAGGATAGAAGACGTCCAGAGGAGGGCTGATGCTGGCCTACGCAGTGCTGACGCAGAGGCAGTGCGGTTAGTGAGGAGAAGTCGAGTTTCTGTAGAGGGAATTCGAAGTTTAGGTGTCGGAAGCTAGGGTGTGAGATTGGATGCAAGAAAGTCGAATTCTCAGCCATCAGAAGATCCAGAGCAGAGAGGCAACATAATACCCAGGAGGGGTGACGTAGAAGCTGCCTAGGGTGACGCAGTTTGACGCAGAGGCCATCAGAAGGTGACGTAGAGCCTCCCAGAGCTGAGGATCAGTCACTGATTCTCTAGTGACAGGGTGAGATCATTTCACCAGTCTTTTTTCTAGTATTTTCTTTGTAAAGGATTGCTAGTTGAACATCCTAGATTTGTATTCAGAATTTTCTCCTGCATAATAATAAACCCTCAGAGCTGCTGCACCGGTTTTCCCGCATTGGGTTTTTCCAGGGACTATTTTGTCCAAAAATAACTGTGTCCTATGTATCTTGTTCTTTGCTCAGTTTCCTTGTTTCATGCAAATCAAATTTAAGTAGTGTAGGTTGCAGAAGTAATTTGCTTCAATATTCAGAAGAATAACTTGATGAATGTAATTAAAATCAAGTAGGTGAAGTAGATTCAGATTTGCTGCAGTAGGGGTTCCTTGAGGATTAGGAATTTTCACACAAACCTTCCTCCATCCAGCAAGTCAACTTTCTAGACAAGATTCTTCATGATCAACCCAAATCACATACTTCAAGAAGGTCTTGACTCTTTCCTTTAGTCTGTACCTTTGACCCTGTAACTTCATTTGTATGCTTCAGGAATCTTTGCATGTGTAGACCGCTGCAGGAGGAGTTTTGGTCTTCCTTCATCTTCGAATGGACTCTCCTTCATCTACAAATCAAACGTCCCTACTTCTATTCCTTTGTCGCTCTTCTTTTTGCTTTAGAATTGTAAATCGAATATATTGCATGCATGCTCCTCTCAATAGGCCGAATGCACTTGTATATATATTGCTTTTTGTGTAAGGATGAGTCCCTTCAATGAGGTTGACTAATAGAAGATGGAGCCGACTTAATGGATGGAGGCTTATTATACATATTGACAGAAAAAACATATTTTCTTCTTTGACATAAGGAGCCCAAGAAGGGTCTTTTGACTATGACTATGACTTTTGACACAACCCTAGAGGCATTTAGTGGAGGCTTGGCCTAGAACAAAAATAAAGTGAGCATGAAACCCATGCTTATAAATAATTTTCTTTTACAATATATATATATATATATATATATTTTTTTTTTGACAAATACATTACATCATGACACAAATACAATTATGAACACTGTTACTAGTTACATTTCTCAACACCGTTGAGGAGATTTCATCCATAAATCTCACGGAGCTTCAGAGTTATCAACTGGTTGGAGTGGGGATCACACAAATCTCCAATTTGGGTGTTCTTTCCAGTAGTAGTTTTGGAGGCCAAGATCAACATTGCAGCATCAACTCTTGGGCGTCGTATTGTCTATTTTGGAGCAGATCTTTAGCCATTATCAACCATCTCATATATTTGTTGTTGTTTCTCAGGTTTTGATCCAGATTTGGCATGTAATATCTTATCCCAATAAATAAAATAAGGCGGGTTTTGTCATCACTATTGCCTGTGTAGTTCTTGTTGAGTTGTTGCAAAGTGCCATGATATAAATTTTGTGGCAAATTATTTATGAAATTTTTTGAACAATGCTAAAAAGGGAAAATTTATCGAAATTTTAGAAAATAAATAAATTGGGATATTACAGCAACAACCCCCTAGTTTACCAACACCTACGGAAGGAGGCACCAACCCCCTAATTTACATGCTCCCTTGCCTTGCCTTACCTTGTCCACCCTACCACCCTTGCTTTAATAAAGAGAAATAAGGACTCCTGTACTAGGGATATTGGCCCTCTCACATACACTGCACAAAAGAAAAAGCTACAGTAGTACTTGCTGTCCAAGGTGTAGGCTTGTAATAGCCTTTTAACCAAAAGTATAAACCTTCAAAAAGTGTGCTAAAACCCATTTTAAAAATGTGCCAAAAATAACTTCAAAAACTGTGCCAAAACCCTTTAAAAATGTGCCAAAAGTCCTTCCATAGATAGCATCCCCAATCTAGCCTCTCTTCACTTTTGGTTCATGAGATATGAATCCCAAAAACCCTTCTTTTCTTTGCCTGTTTCAATAATCCGAATTTTTCTTGAGAAAATTCTAAAATGTCTCCTCCTCACGCCTATATATAGTGCATTCGGGCTCTAGACTGGGTTGACTTGTCCATCGGCTGAGCCAACTTTTCCATTGGCTAGACTGACTTGTGCAACTCGTAGAATGTATAGTGGATATTCAAAAAATCATTTCTTCTCAACTGTGAGGAGTTAGAGACAGTTCCATATACCATTGGAAAGGTCTTGGAATAAGCTTTCCAACCATATATGTTATACTTCCATTTGTGCTAGGTAAATGGAGTAGAAATGCATTCAAATATAGGGAATCCAAATGGGGCATCAAAACTCCAAAAATCATTTCTCTTCAACCGTGAGTAGTTAGAATTTGCTTTGGCTTTGACCACCTTTTCCTTGATTTTATTTTCACTGTTAGTTTTGCATTTGAGGGCTTAAACCCTTTTACTCTTTATGGCTTCTTGACTACTATCACATTCTTTGATCACCCCAAAACTAGGGGATCAACCCTAAGATTAGGGCTTTGACATCAATGACAACATTACTCAATAGTTTCCGTGTCTCTCATATAATTCATTATGTTTTACATTTTTCTTGATGTTTTTGTCTGCTTTCTATATAATTTGTGATTTTACTATTGTTTAGATTAAATTCTGTTTTACTTTTTCTTTTTGTGATATTTGGAGCACTATAAAGTGGGCCTTTGTCATCTTGATCATCTTGTTGAAAACTTGAACAATGCATCAAAAGTGGTAAAATGGACATGATTTTAGCAATAACCCCTATGCTAGTTCTGTTGACATTCACTTATGCAAGACACTTCTTTTACCTACCTATGGGGATCTGTATGTGCCGACTCGTTAGGGTTACTTAAATTATATAATTCTTATTAGTGATTAGTTAAAGTCATTTTATGCGGTTGGCCATTTGCTAAGCACCACACAGGTCAGCATTTCTTTGAAATTAGATCATCATTGGACAATTATGTCTTTATATCTGTTTAATTTTGCATATGAGGTGCCCCCCCCGTATTTTGGTGGTAGGGTGCTTCCGTTGATCTTGTTAGGGAAAGAAATGTGCTGCCCATCACTTGGAAGTAATGTCCTTTCCCTGATGTTTCCATGTCTCACATATAATTCATTATGTTTTACAATTTTCTTAATGTTTTTTACTGCTTTCTAATATAATTTGTGATTTTACAATTGTTTAGATTAAATTCTGTTTTTCTTTTTGTTATTGTGATATTTGGAGCATTACAAAGTGGGCCTTTGTCATCTTGATCATCTCGTTGACAACTTTAACAATGCATCAAAAGTGGTAAAAATGACACGATTTTAGCCATAAAGGGGCTGCACTAGTTCTATTGACATCTCACTTATGTAGTGCACTTCTTTTACCTACTTGTACCTATTTAGTCTTAAACTAGTAGTAGCTTCCAATTACAGCCTTATAAGTCATTATGGCCATTTATTATTTAATCATGTTGGTGTTTAAGCCATAATTAGCAAGGTGCTCCATAATTGGAACCTAGAACTCTGATCAAGTTGTATTTGGGCCTTAGGCATATTTAGCCCTATATTGACCATATTAGGCACTCTAACGGTCATTTAGACCATGTTATATAGTACTTAGCCCTAATACAATATCTACTTACCATGGAGACCTTTTTGCAAGTCCAAGGGCATTTAACCAGTGTTATCAGAACCAGACATGAATTGGTGGCACCGGCCGGTCCGACCGTTTTTGGCGCAAAACCAGTCCAAACTGGAATAAGCCGGCTTAGGACCGATTGCGTGCATGTTGTACCTATGCAGGCCAGCGTAAAAAATTGCCTTCTTTTTTTATTTTTTGTTTTTTTTTCAGTTGGTTGGCCCACTTCTAATTCTCCCCTAGGCTAGCCTAATATTCAAGCCTACGACCCTCAACCTAATAATCAAGCTTATGGCCCTAGTATTGCTATGCAATTTATGGTAATGTTAAGTTCTTAAAGTAAAATGATGAAAATGACTCAAGATGTTTGAGAGTGGTTCCAACCTCATTGGATTTCATACGGAGAAAGTAGAATTTTAGATTTCACTCAAAATCCAACAGACTTAGTAGTTTTTTTAGGATTTCAGGATTTGGGGGATTGCAATGTTTCCATTGGATTTGTCATGTACGAGGGTATGGAACTAGTATATAATAAAGAGCACCAAGCCCTTTATGTACTTTGATGTTAGTGACATTGGTTGTCGAACTCCTCTATCATGACTCTACTAAAAATGTACCCATCACTCAAACAAAATCTTGACATGACATGCCATGCTTTTTTAATCTTATTTTAATGCCTAAATTGTTATATTGATGACGAAGACCCCAATATAGGCAATGATTTTGATGATATGTAGGCGTTTGTTGTAGCACGATTTTTTTTGGATGTTAGAGGCCATCTAGAGCTTATTTGTTCGTGTATTTTCAGTTCAGAGATGGATTGCACTCGATGCTCTTTTGGTTATGTGCACCCTTACATGCTATGTAAATGAGAACTTTTGCATATTTGTGTATAAATGGTTTGGATTCATATGGCTGCACATGGATATATATGTTTTTCTTTAAAATATGAATATTTTATGTGTTTTTGGTCCACAAGGTCCACAAGGTTTTTCGTTTCGATCATCAGTTTGGTTCTGATAACATTGCATCTAACAAGGACTCGTATGGTATTTGATTTTGTAGATAGCATTCAGCGAATGTATTGGGCTTATTTATGCACAACCGTATCATATTGTAATTCCCATCTTTTACATTAATAAGAATTTTAATTTCTTGAGATATGGTGCAGTTTATAGGAAATATGCATGGAGATGAACCTGTGGGACGCGAATTACTTTTATATCTTGCAGATTGGTTATGCGCAAAGTACTTGAAGGATCCTTTGGTATGTATAACCAAAGTTATTAACACACACACACAGATATATATATATATATATATATTTTTTTTTTTTTTTTTTTTCTTTTTCTTTTTTCTTTTCTTTTGCATTGATCAAGACATTGCTAAATAATAGTAATGGATAAGGCTTCAATTCTGGTTATAAGGAGTCAGGACGAGCTTGAAATTTGAAAGTGTAAATTTTTTCCCATCTAAATATAAATGAATCAGTATTTTATTAAACGGACCAATGATGGTAATCTTAAGAGAATTTGGGAATAGTTTTTGTCGAATTGCTGTAGCTCTGTAACATGTGTACTCGATTGAAGTTATATATTTACATGTCATTTTAAAGTTTAAACGATACTTCTATTTTCTCAGATTCATCTTGTGAAATGTTGTATCAATGTTCATGGTGTGGGCTTAAAAGTACTGATAAAGGTCACCATAAGAGGTGAGGGTATGAAAGGATATACTCTGTAGAATAAATTTAACAAAGAGAGGGCTTGAGAAAACTAAGTTTATCAGCAGGAATTATTTCTATGCAAAACATTGCCAGCCTTATTCTGGTATTAGAAGAAAGAAAAGCTATAAACAAATTCTATCATAATGACAGTACGCAAACAAGAACAAAAGAGAAAGGAGTAAACTAATCTGGAAAAAGGATCTAATGAGAAGCAGAAATTGAAGTAGGTAAACACAGATTATTGATATATTCAATACCCAAGGAACAAACATCATCAAGGCCACTTGCTTTATACCTTCAACATATTACAACAGATTACATAAGTTTTATTGTGTTAGGAACTGTCTTGCAGAACTTTGAAGTAGCATGTGGGAAACAAGTTTGCTGGGTCTTTATCATTTATGCCAATCAGAAAATTCCTTGTGAAAGTAAAGAGAAACAATTACAGTTGAAGA
This sequence comes from Pinus tabuliformis, assembly GCA_031772625.1. NCBI lineage: Eukaryota > Viridiplantae > Streptophyta > Pinopsida > Pinales > Pinaceae > Pinus > Pinus tabuliformis. The sequence continues at coordinate 891,870,688 of CM062811.1, forward strand.
TTCAAAGAATAAAATGTCGACATAATTGGGAAAGACAAAAACCTGGAGACTCAAAATCCAAGGTGGAACATAAATGCCAACAATCTGAGCGGATAAAGGAAACCGAGATAAACTTCACACACAGTCAATGATTTATATCTGTTCATCATGCATAAAAGCTATGCATAAAGTGAGTGGATACTGAACCTACAAATTGAACCTTGATAACTTTTAAGTACTTCTGGGTTTAGGAATAACTATTTGCAATCCTTCTGGATGCTGGTGATACTTGTCTGAGTCTGGCAATTTGATGATCAAGAACCAAGCAACTAGTAACCTAATGGAAGGTGGTATTCTCATGACAGGGCTTCACATACAAAGCTTATGTATATTTTCTCTATTTCCAGTGCGATAGTCGAATTTTCTGTTAGCAAGATTTATTTATATTTGTGTAACGAACAAAGTTCGTAAATGCTCTGATACCAATGTAACGAACAAGGTTCGTATACTCAGAGGAATGCTTTGATACCAATGTTATGAACAAAAATTGTATACGCAGTAGAATACTCAGAAGATTTGGTATATAAAAATATCCATTATAGGACAAATATATCATATTTTCTGAAAATGAACCTTGATAACTTTTATGCACATTTGGATTTAGGAATAGCTATTTGCAATCCTTCTAGATGCTGGTGATACTTTTATGTGTCTGTAAATTTGATAATCAGGAACCAATCAACTAGTAACCTAACGGATGTTGGTATTCTCATGATAGGGCTTCATATACAAAGCTGATGTATATTTTCTTGGTTTCCAGTGTGATAGTAGGTTTTTCTATTAGCAAGTTTTATTTATATTTGTGTAACGAACAAAGTTTGTAAAAGCTTTGACACCAATGTAACGAACAAGGTTCGTATACTTAGAGGAATGCTCTGATACCAATGTTACAAACAAAGTTCGTAAGTGTTCTAATATTAATGTAAAGAACAAAGTTCGTAAACACTTTGATACCAATATAATGAACAAGATTCATATACTCAGAGGAATGCTCTGATACCAACGTTACGAACAAGGTTTGTATACTCGGAGGAATGCTGATCCGGACTTAAACAGGAACGCAACAAATTACAGAGATAACCATAAACACAGATATGCAGCGAAAATAATACTTCATTTCATTAATGTAAAATACTGAAATATGCTTACAGATAGTAATGGAAATAAACCAGCTAGGGCGATGGTAGCTTATCTCTGAGAAGAGATGTGGTGGCTACATGCTTCTCAATTGTGTTACAATGAGGCTCGAAGGTCTATTTATTGTTGAGAAACAATGGAAAACCCTTAACATTCCAAAAACTAACCCTAGAAGATGAAACGCCAAACTGTGGGCCTCGTTTGGGTAAATTGGTACATCAACTTCCCGGGGTCGTAACTTTGGCATACGATCTCCGTTTGACGCGTACAATAGCTCGTTAGAAAGATCTATCCGAGCACTATCACTTTAGGAGGGGCAATATCAGTCCATGGACCCATGTTGCCCCCAGATTTCCCAAAAAACGTCGTTTAGGGCTTCAAAACGGCTCCGGAAGTTTAGGACCCGAAAAACTGCTAAAAATAGTAAGCTGTGCTACAATTAAGGAACTGAAAATGCTAAGAGAAACAATGTGGGGGTCCAAGTGGACTTGGCAGGTGGCCACCAATATCCACCTAGATCATTCCTCCCCCCTTAGGAAGCAATGGTCCCCATTGCGTTGAGTTCCTCCATGAGATGAGGAAACTTTTGCTGAACTTGGTCCCTGGTGAGCCACTTGCCCTGGTGAAGGAGTTGGCCTGCTTTGACAACTCGATATAGTTGAATATTCTGTTGGCGAGTGTTCTTGATCTGTGTGTCCATGATCCGATCAGTTGCAGCTTGTTCCATGCAATCTGGATTTAATTCTGTGGGTGTGAGCTGTTCTGCAATGGCGGATGTGTCTAGCAATGGTGGAAAGTATGGCCAAAGGCGGTCCACATTGAACACTGGGTGCAGGTCAAGGAATGGGGGAATGCTGAGCTCAAATGCATTGTCTCCCACAACCTTAGTAATGGTGTAAGGACCATATCGGAGTGGTCTTAGTTTCCGATAGGCTCCAGAAAGGCGTTCCTTTTGCAAATGCAACCAGACTTTGTCGCCCACCTGAAACTTGTGTGGCACTCGATGTCGATCATGTTGCTGCTTGTACTTGGCATTCGATTTCTCCAGAATGTCATGGACCTGCTGGTGAATATGTTGGATGTGCTCAATGAAGCTGGTTGCCTTGTCTGTTTCGGACTGGACATGAGCCGAATCTGTGTGAGTCGCTGCAAGTGGCATGGCCACATCAATGGGGCATAGTGGCTGGAATCCCAAGCCCACCTGAAAAGGGCTGTGGCCAGTCGAGCTATGAAGAGCTCGGTTGTAGCTGTGCTGAACATAGGGGAGGCTCTCGTCTCATGTGCGTGGATGCTTTGAGTTGTACATGCGCAGAATGTATACAATCATCCTATTGACGACCTCTGTTTGGCCATCAGTTTGAGGATGGAAGGCTGTGGACTTAGTGAGTTTTGTGTCCAGCATTGACCAGAGACTGGACCAAAATGTAATGAGGAACCGACTGTCCCGATCTGAGATGATAGACTGTGGGATCCCAAAGTGCACCCACACTCGTTCAAAGAAGAGTTTAGCAGTGGCTTCTGCTGTGATATTCTTCTTGCAGGCCACCATAATGGCCATCTTCGAGAACCTGTCGACGACCACAAAAACACAGTCATTTCTATGCTTAGTGGAAGGAAGGCCTGACATGTAATCCATGGAGATGGATTCCCAAGGTCGATTAGGGGTAGGCAGCGGGGTATAGAGGCCTTGCTTCTTGATGGTCGGTTTGGCAATGGCACAAGTAGTACATGATTTGATGTACTTCCCGACATCCTGTCGAAGATTCGACCAATAGAAATACTTTTGCAGTACTGCCACCGTTTTCTCAACCCCGAAATGCCCAACAGCCCGACTGTAGTGTGCTTCCCAAATCATCTTGGCACGCTCGCTTGAAGGAACACAAAGGTGACCTAGGTGGCATAACAGGGCATCCTGGAGGTGAAAATCTGGAACATGTCGACCCTCCAAGAGTGTTTGGTATGTGTGGTCGAATTCTGGGTCGCTTTTGTAGAGAAGTGGCCAATCAGAAGTCTTGTGCCCACAAGAGTTGAGCACGGTGGTTAACGCCATGATCGGTGGTTGACTGAGGCAATCTGCAACATTATTGGTGTTGCCCTTCTTATATTTGATATTCAAATGGAACTGTTGCAGGTATGTAGACCACTTCTGATGGCGATCATTTTGCAATTTCCCTTGGGTCTGTATGAACTGCAAGGGTCGGTGGTCAGTGTGGATGATCGTTTCCTTCCCCAAAATGTAATGCTTCCATTGTCGGCAGGCCTACACAATGGAATACATCTCTTTATCATAAGTGGGATACTTCTGGACTGTGTCTGAAAGTGTTTCACTATGATATGCCACTGGATGCCCGTGTTGAGTAAGGACTGCCCCAATAGCATAGTCAGAGGCATCTGTCTCGACCTCAAATGGTTGTTGTAAATCTGGTAACGCGAGCACTGGTGCTGTGCAGAGGTGATCTTTCAACTCTATGAATGCCTTCTGTTGAGATTCAGACCAAAAGAATTTTGCTTTTGCTTCTCCCTTGGTGACTTGACTCAAGGGCCAAGTGATATGAGAAAACCCCAACACGAACCTGCGGTAGAAGTTGGCAAGACCTAGAAAGCTGCGGAGCTCTATCAGAGTGGTTGGAGATGGCCAATCCTGAATGACTTGGATCTTGGCTGGATCCACATGCACCCCCTGTTCATCAATAATGTATCCTAGATACTGAACCTGGGTCATGCCAAAAGTGCATTTCTCCAAATTGGCACATAGCTTGTGTTGCCGCAGTGTTTGGAGAACCTGTCGGATGTGGTGGAGGTGCTCTTCCCAACTCTGGCTGAAGATCAAAATGTCATCCAAGTATACCACTACAAATGAGTTGGTGAATGGCCGCAAGATGTCATCCATTAGCCTCATGAAGGTTGTAGGGGCATTCGTCAATCCGAAAGGCATAACCAACCATTCGAAAAGGCCCTCCTTGGCTTTGAAGGCAGTTTTTCACACATCAGAGGGTTCGATTGGTACCTGGTGATATCCTGACTTCAGATCGATCTTGCTGAAATATTTTGCCCCCTTTAGTTGGTCCAGGAGGTCATCAATCCGCGGGATCGGGTACCTATTACGGACAGTGATCTTGTTCAGCGCCCGATAGTCAATACAAAGTCTCCAAGTCCCATCCTTCTTCTGTACCAACACAATCGGGCTCCCATAAGGTGATGAACTTGGACGGATGTGACCTTTGTGCAGTAGCTCCTGAATTTGCCTCTTGATTTCATCGTTCTCCAGAATGGAGCGCCGATAAATTGGTCCGTTGGGTAGCGGCACACCTGGGGTCAGATCAATGGAGTGCTTGACCTGACAGTGCAGAGGAACCCCTGCGGGGGAGGTGAAGATGTCCTCGTACTCCTCCACAACCTTGTCCATCTGTAGTTGTCGTGCAGAAGGGCCCTGTCTGGAGGCCGTGGCCACTGTCTTCTTCTTTCCTTGAGGGCGTATCATCAGAAAAACAAATTTCCCGGTTTTGGAAATGAGCTTACTGCATTGTTTTGCAGTAATCAAAGAGATGGCGGTAGGTGGTGCTACCTCTGGTATCCTGTACAACTTATTTCCCAATGTAATAATAACAGCACGGGGCCTTGATTCATACACAGCATGTCGCTTCCACAAGTATGGTTGTCCTAATAATACATCACAAACTTCAAGGGGAGCAATGTCACACAATACCTCATCCGTGAAGGGCTTGATGTTGTATGGAAGGCAACACTGCTGGCTCACGCGAAGATCCCGTCCTTGGTGAAGCCACCCGATGGTGTACGGTTGTGGATGTGTTGTGGTCGGTAGGCCCAACCGCTTCACGACCTTTGCCGAAATGAGGTTCTTTTGGCTCCCGCTATCGACAATGAACTGTAGCGGGGAGCCCTTTACCCACATCTGGGAGTGGAAGAGACGCTCCTCCTCCTCTGGATCTTCGGGTTCATTTTTCTGGATCTTGGCAGTAGCAACAGTGGCGTTGGGATCCGCATCAATGATCTGCTTCCCTTTGTCATTCCCCTTGTCGGGTTCTGACTCAAAGTCGGAACATGCATCTGATTCTGAAACCTTTAGCTCAACCACCAGTGACTGCTTGGCCCGACACTCACTTGTGTTGTGAGTGGAGCTCTTATGGAATTCACACCATTTTCCCGTGTCCTTTTTCGGCTTCGCGGCGCTGTTCTTTGCTTGCAGCTTTGGCGAGTTGTCTTGGGCTGCCCCGCCTTGGCTTTGTCCTTTGTTCTGTGGTTTAGGGGCACCTTTCCCTTGCTTCAGATTCACAGATCCAAAGTCTTGCTTCTTTTGTTTAAAATTCTGCTCGACCTTGACGGCATATCGGTATGCTGTGCCGAGCGAGGAGCTGTTCAGGAATTCTATTTCTTCTTGGATGTACTTGTGCAGGCAACCGCGGTATTTGAGTATCAAATGTTGCTTCGTATCCTTGATACCCAACTTTGTGCGAAGGGTATGGAAAAGATTGGTGAACTCCGGCATGTCTTGGTCCCTTCCCTGCCGCAGCGTGGTCCACTTTATGTATTCATCCTCATAGCTTCTAACAGGGTAGTACTGCTCCTTGATGGCATCCCGGAATGAATTCCAGGTGGGTGCGGCTGAAAATAGTGAGCCAGTATTTTCATCCTTCTGCTTGCAGTAGGTTTCCTACCAGTCCTTGACGTGGGGGGCTACTTTGAGAAGGGCGAAAACAATCTTTTCCCGACTCGAAAATTCATGAACAGAAAAATAACCCTCTAGTAGATTTAACCATTTATCTACGACATCTGCGTCTATCTGACCCTCGAATATGGGGATTTCAAAATTAATTTGTACCTTAAAGGGCGTGGCTTTTCCAGAGTAGCTGCTGGAAGCTGATGCGTCGCTTCTGGGTAGCCACTGAAGGATCTGGGCAACGCTGTCCATCATCGAGTTCCGTTGTTGCTCGAGGGCTTCTTCGAGCAAGATTTTAATAGGATCTCCTGCCCCCTCGTCTTTCTTCTCATCCGCCATGGGAGGCCGTCGGGATTTGCGAGGCTGGTCTCGCAAAGGTTCGACCAGTTCAAGCCCTAACTCCTTATATCCCGACCTCGTTGGGGACATGCAAAGAAAAACAGAGAAAAAACAGACCGCTTTGATACCACTGATCCGGACTTAAACAGGAACGCAACAAACTACAGAGACAACCATAAACATAGATATGCAACGGAAATAATACTTCATTTCATTAATGTAAAATACTGAAATATGCTTACAGACAGTAATGGAAATAAATTAGCTAGGGCGATGGTAGCTTATCTCTGAGAAGAGATGTGGTGGCTAAATGCCTCTGAACTGTGTTACAATGAGGCTCGAAGGCCTATTTATTGTTGAGAAACAATGGAAAACCCTTAACATTCCAAAACCTAACCCTAGAAGATGAAACGCCAAACTGTGGGCCTCGTTTGGGTAAATTGGTACATCAACTTCCCGTGGTCGTAACTTTGGCATACGATCTCCGTTTGACGTGTACAATAGCTCGTTAGAAAGATCTATCCGAGCACTATCACTTTGGGAGGGGCAACATCAATCCATGGACCCATGTTGCCCCCAGATTTCCCAAAAAACGTCGTTTAGGTCCTCAAAACGGCTCCGGAAGTACAGGACCCGAAAAACTGCTAAAAATAGTAAGTTGTGCTACAATTAAGGAACTGAAAATGCTGAGAGAAACAATGGTGGGGGTCCAGGTGGACTTGGCAGGTGGCCACCAATATCCACCTGGATCAAATGCTCTGATACCAATGTTACGAACAAAGTTCGTATACGTAGTAGAATACTCAGATCTAGTATATAAAAATATCCATTATAGGACAAATATATCATATCTTTTGTACATGAGCATCTTGATAACTTTTAAGTACTTTTGGATATAGGAATAGCTTTTTGCAATCCTTCTGGACGCTGGTGATACTTTTATGTGTCTGGAAATTTGATGATTAGGAACCAATCAACTAGCAACCTAATGGATGGTGGTATTCTTATGGTTGGGCTTCACATACAAAGCTGATGTATATTTTCATTGTTTCTTGTGTGATAGTAGATTTTTTTGTTAGCAAGATTTATTTATATTTGTGTAATGAACAAAGTTCGTAAACTCTCTGACACCAATATAACGAACAAGGTTCATATACTCAGAGGAATGCTCTAATACCAATGTTATGAACAAAGTTCATAAATGCTCTGATGCCAATGTGACGAACAAAGTTTGTAAACCCTCTGATACCAATGTAACAAACAAGGTTCATATACTTAGAGGAATGCTCTGATACCAATGTTATGAACAAGGTTCGTATACTCTGAGGAATGCTCTGATACCAATATTACGAACAAAGTTCATATACACAGTAGAATACTTAGAAGATCTGGTATATAAAAATATCTATTATAGGACAAATATATCATATCTTTTGTACATTTTCTTATATAATGTATTTTTCCTATAATATAATGTATTTGTCCTATAATGGATATTTTTATATACCAGATCTTCTGAGTATTCTACTGCGTATACAAACTTTGTTCGTAACATTGGTATTAAAGCATTCCTCTAATTATACGTACCTTGTCCGTAACATTTGTGTCAGAGCATTCCTCTAAGTATACGAACCTTGTTCTTTACAAGTTGACATTGCTACATTGATTTAATTTATCTTAATTAATACTTTCAAAATGACATAATGAAAGTACGAATCATGGAACACACGATCATAAAATTTAGAGGCACAAAGATATGGTAATCGCTGTGGATAGAAGGTGAGTTTTTTTTTCCAGAGGAATAACTTAGGAGTGGGTAGATCTTCTATCCCAGTCAATGTAAGGAAATGCATCCATCACACTACCAAATATAATGACAAGGATTGCATGGAAACTTTTAAAGCTAGAAATGAAATGAAGTTATATTAATGTTTGTGAGTGAAGAAAATAGGTCAATAGAATAAGGCACCTCTTGTAAACTATGCTATCTTGATGAAATCTCAAACTGTTTTTACCCATTTAAACTAAAAACATGCGTTGATCTTGAAATGTCCTATGGTCTCTGTTACCCACCATTTTGTGGGTGATATCCCTAGGAGATTTTTTTTCTCCATGATGGTCCTCAGCCTGCCGCCAGTAGCCCCTTGCAGCCATCGACTAAGTTCATTGTGCCATTTCTCCGTCACTTGAGCCAACCATGTGGTCCCTCACCCATCTATCATGATCGTATGTTTGAAGGTGGGCCTCCCAAACCTAAAGGTATGCCTTGTCATTTGGTGATTGAGTATTTTAGTTTACTTATCATGGAAACTCTTGGGCATGGATTAATGGGGGGATTTGGCAGAAAGAGTGGACTAGGTCTGTGCTCTTGTGCCCTAGGTCTCTTTTGGGTTTTAACCTTGGACCATAGTCTCGTGGGATCTTTTTTACTGACCTTTGGGATTTAGGAATGGTACTACATGGGAAACCCTGATTTTGGTTGCGTGGTCCAACTCCCCGATCCACATGTGAAAATTTTATCACTGCAACAACTGATTTATTTTACCTACTTATTTCCCAATAAGTTATTTATGAAAATCCTTCAGTAAACATTAAAATAAATTCTGCTGCAGATATCACATCATAATACAGAAACAAACACATGCACAAGAATTAACACATTGACACAAATATTTTGGACAATCAGTCCCCAGAAAAACCCAATGTGGGAAAACCGGTGCAGCAAGGGAGGATTTTATTATTCAACAATTCTTTAGTACAACTGGGTGCCAAACTAGCGTACCCAACAGAGAAAATTCTTCAGCACTTATCCCAGTCTCAGTGTCAGCCTGGCTGACCTCTGTGTAGCTGCGAGACCCTCTGCGTCAGCCCCTGCCTCTTTGCGTCATCACTGGGCCTCTTTGCGTCACCCACGCAGGCCCTCTAGTGACTGCGCAGTCTGCTGCTTCTGCGTCTACATGAGAGGCTCTGTGTCTGCCTCTCCAACCTCTGCGCTGTTCCCTTGGTGTTGTTCCCGACTCTCTGTTTTGTACTTGCTGCCTCCTGCTGCTCTCCAGACCACTAGTTCGAATTTCTCAGCTAACCCCGCTCCAGAAATCGAACTGACTGGTCTCCCTCAGTGTGTTCTCCAATTGACCCTCAAGCCTCTTCTTATACTTTTCCTATTGGTCCTTCAACGACCGAGATTAAATCTCTAATCAACGGCTAAGATTAGATTTGGCTTGATCTATGACTTTTGGAACCTTCTAACCTAGTTTTATATTAATACCCATTAATATTTTATTTTTCCTAAGTTTAGACTTAGAAACTCCATTAAAAATATTAATTATTTTAATATCTCCTAAACCGATTAGAATCTGCCCAAACCATTTCTGGGTCTTGGAGATCTCATGTGCTTTAGCCTCTCCAACGATTTTCAAGGCTAGAGCACATCCGATGCTACCCCAAATCAACACCACATATATCACTCTCCTTCCACTCATTATAATCCCATTCATCACTCCTCCCACTTGGGTCCATATTCTTCCACTGGGTCCACAAAGGGTCAGCCACCCCCTTCCCTTTAACCACACCTTGGGTCGGGCCTGGAATGATGCCTGAAGGTTGATGCAAAAGAAAAGAAAAGAAAAGAAAAAGCATAATTAACCACATTCAACAGGAAATTGTACCACAAAATGCAAAAGATGCCCGAGACAAACACATTTAGAAAGTCGGCAAAAGCCAATACATGAGCTGTACCCCCTTCCATGGCCATCACCCTAGTTCCTATAGGACATAGATGAGCCTCCTTTATCATTCAGGAACCCATGATTGTCCCAACCCCTGGTGGGCGATGAACTGCCCCACCTTAAAGGGGGTATCCACTACTATACTTTACACATCATGTTCTCATTCCCTTGAGCTGCGAGCAGTTAACCGAAGAAAAATCATAAAAGGAAAAAGGCATATGAAGAAGGTTGGAAAAATCAAGGTTGGGGTAACTCATGTACCACGATTGCTTCCTCCTACACATCATTCACCCAAGTATGAGCTTCCCTTTCATTAGCTACCATTGTATCATGGCATGTGACCCAGGTTTTCCCCTTCAATCCTCTACTCTGTTCCATCACTTTATCACATGCCACCACCATTTGAAGGATGTACCATGGACATACCACCCCCTTTAGAAGCAGAAACCACCTAATAGGGTGCTTAGTTAACCCCCCTTTGAGCTTGGAGACATTTGCACATGCCAAAGCCCACTATGGAAGGGCATGCCATTATGAAGTACCCACCTATTTTCCATGGTTTGTAAACTTTGTTACTTGATTTCTTTAATGAATTGGTGTGGATTTGTGGTAGCATCGGATGTGCTCTAGCCACGAAATTTGGTGGAGAGGTTGGGGCACATGAGATCTCCAATACCCAAAAAGGGTTTGGGCAGATTTTAAACAATTTGAGAAATATTAAAATAATTAATATTTTTAATGGAGTCCCTAAGTCTAAACTTAGGGAAATTAAAATATTAATGTGGATTAATATAAAACTGTGTTAGAATGGTCCAAAAGACATGGATCAAGCCAAATCTAATCTTAGCCGTCGATTAGGGACTTAATCTCGATCGTTGATATGTCAACAAGAAAAATATAAGAGGAGGCTTGAGGGTCACTTGGAGAGTACACCAGATGATCAGTCATTCTATTCTCTAGAGCGGGGTTTGCTAAGAGAGATAGAATCAGTGATCGGAGTTGCAGCTGAGGGGCAGTGAGTACAGAGAGACAGAGAGGTAGAGATAGTGCCGGGAGATCAGCGCAGGAGCCAGAGAGAGACACATAGCAGCCAAGGCTCACGTAGGGCCATGCAGAGGCAGCCAGGAGCTGCGCAGTGCTTCAGAGAGGCCAATGTTGCTGACATAGAGGGCCAGAAGGCTGACGCAGGGCCTCCTGAGGCTGACGCAGACCCATTCAGGGTGACGCAGGGCTAGCGCTGGGCAGAGAGAGGCTGACGCAGTCCAGAAGGGCAAACTTTGGGGTTTTTGGGGTAGATTGGAGCTGAGGAGCTGTCGGAGGGTTTATCAGGGGTTTCAGCAGGGACATTTGTCTCAGACTGAGAGGTACTACTGCCAAGGGCATTCTCTGTTGGGTAAGCCAGATTAGGCACCCATATTGTACTCTGAAATTGCTTAATAAGAAAACCCTCAGATAGCTGCACCGATTTTCCCACATTGGGTTTTTCCGAGGACATTGGTCCAAAAATAATGGTGTCATTTTGTGTGCTTGTTTCTGTTTCCTTCAGTTGATGATCTGTAATATGTTGAGCATGCACTATTGTTTATTTCCAGTATTTACATTGTAAATAACTTGTGAAGTAACGAAACAAGTAGGTAGGAATAAATCAGTAAAGTGCATGAAGGGTTTCTAACTGGTAGACTTAGAAACTTCAACAATTGGTGGACTAGAGGGGAAGAGGATGCATTGGATCTTAGGTAGGAGTACAAATGGTCTCCATTTTGGGTTTGGTCTCCCTAGACGGGGTCCTAACCCTCTAGAGGGCTACATTGGCACATGTAGGGCGTGTGTAGAGAGCTATGGGCCTCCACAACAATAGAAAACATTCCATGGATCTCCAGAGTCATTCATATATTGCTCGTGGTTCACTTATTCTGCAAAGAAGATGCACCTGGTTCACCATGCCCAGTGGGCTCCACAATTGCACCATAAACTTGGCAGATGGTCCAACATCTATACGATGATGTGGCATCACTTATATCATCATCCTAGCCCTTGCAGATGATCTACATGCATCTTTGATCTATTTGGAGACCCATGAGGACGTTTGTGTGCCCCCACATCCATTTGGGAGCACCACAGGTTTATTACTTGGAAAACAAGGGGCCAACCCCTTGTCCACTGTTTTTGGAGTCCTATTTCACATTATCGCACCTATGGACTTCATTAGGCCTCCTCTAAGGCCCAACGACACATGTTATTGATCATTCGACCCTCTTGAGAGGCTTACTCCTTTGTTATTGAGCTAGTTTGGTGGGCTTGCCACCAAAAGTACTTGTTATTTTGCACATTATTTTATTCTAGGGGCTAAATTAGGCAAAAATAAGCTAAATCAAATTTATTAGACATTGTATAAATAGATGATGAGTTGATTCATTCTCTCATCATCACTTGGATTGATCATTCTCTCTTAAGAGATTTTCGCTATTCTTTTTGGAGGACGAAATTGGATGGATGGATGAATTTTGATGTTTGGATATCTTCATTTTTGTCTTGGAGCTTCTATATTGGCATATGATGATGATTGGATATACTTGTTCTCACATGTAAGTGCTCTTTTAATGCTATTTTGTCATTCTTTTCTATGTCACATAAATGATGCTGGTATTTTCACTATACTAGGCTGAAATTTTGTCTTTGGCGAAAGGGTATAAATTTGTCTTTTATTAGCATTGCATCATGTTATAGGCCAAGTTTGAATAAGTGAATGTTCCTAGAGATATTTCATTGAAATTTATCTTGATAAGTCATCACATATTGCACATTGAAGTATAGAGACTTTGAAGCAATTTTCTTCATGCCCTAATTATCATGCGAAATTGTTCTAGAGGCCTCCTTGATTGAATGAAACCATCCTAATCATTGGAATCTCCTTGACTCCATTTCTCCCAAAGGAATATGCATTGGTCTTCCATAGGTGATCACCTTAAAGAATATTTTTCTCACCTTCTTCCTTTCTTTCGAGGCCTAGTATACATAGGTCACCTAGGGCATCACTTATCTCACAATCTAGCCATCCAAATACTTCGATTTTGGTCCACAACTACACTAGAGTTTGCTCTAGAGGCCCTCCAAATTTGAAGCAAATTCGACGGTGGGATCTCAAGATATTGCAAGCCCTAGCTTGAGGACCATTTCTTGCCCTAGGTTTCCCTTGGCAGGTGACCTCATTGGGATTATTGCATCAAATTCAAAGAAAATTTCTCCTTTAATCCCTTTCTCCCCCTCAATTAGGTCCAACACACCCTTGGTTGATCAATTCCATCCCTTTGACCTAATTCATGGTCCACTTGGTCTTGTGTGGTCCTAGAACTTCTAGAAGGTAATTCTTCAAAGACCATTTGGAAACCAAGTCTTCACAAGGGTTTTTAGGACTAAGTTCCTTTTTAAGGAGTCTCATCTTCAAAACCTAGCCCCTAGGACCCTCTTGGCCCTTCTTAGAGAGCCTTTCATCTTGCCTCTTGGGCAAACAAGCCATATATTGAGCCTCTCTTATGAATAGGCCTCTTTAGGAATAACTCTTTTCCCTCTATTGACCAATTCATCTAGGTGATTCCCTTCATATCGGGTCTCCTCCCATCGGTGAAAGTTTGTAAGGAGCAGGTAGCCATAGTTGAGGTGACAGTGGGCTATCGCTCCATTGTTGCCGTTGACCTAGTAGTTGCTCTTCTAGGGTCCCCTCCTAAGACCCTTGCTAGTTTGAGTGGTAACATTTTTGCACTATTGTCGGGGACACGAGACGTGTGTTTCGTTCCCCATACAACATATTGACATATCATTATTGGCGACTCCATTGGAAAAACGAAGCCCTAGTTCTTCATTGAACTTTAAGGTCAATGCTTGTAGGGTGAAGCAAGCATTTTTTGGGCATCTTTAAATTCACCTTGGCGACTCCTAAATAATTTACATGTATATCTCAAATATTTTGTCTTTCTTTGATGATTTTCCCACTTTGGACATCGCTAGTGTCCTTGGCCACCCTAATTGTGTCACATGAAGGATGGTACGTGGGGTGCCTGTGTTTGATGGTGATCCAATCTCCGCAATTGACCATGTAGAAAGATTTAATGCACATGCTTCAAAATAGAAAGTGGTTCACTAGGATGTCCTTATGTTGTTGTTCATGGGATCTCTCTGTTGTCATAACTCATGGTTGCATAATCACGAACCTAAGAGCATCTCATCCATTGAGGAGTTCATTGATGGCTTTCTTGGACATTTTCAAGAATACCTTGCATTAAGCATCCAAGAGGAAGCCTTCATCGAGCATCATCAAGACATTGAGAATCTAAGTAATGAGTAGGAAGATGAGTCTTCCTTCGGTCCACATGATGAAAAGGATGATTTTGAGAACATGTGTTGGGAAGGATGAGGCTATGGAAGGTGAAGTTGAGGCTAACCTTACCTTTCTCAAGGATACTACTCCTGATGACGCTCCTTTTGAGAACCTTGAGGAAGGTGATCCCATTAGCCCCTTGGAAGATGACATTGGAGATTATTTCCACATAAAAAAGGAGAAATGGGAAATTGTTGGTCCTCAATTTGATTGTGCTCCCATTTATGACACCGACAAAGAGGATGAGGCTGAGATTGGTATTCCCTTTCTCTCAGGCATTATTTATGATGACATATCCATTGATACCCTTGGGAAGGAGAATTATTATTTTCCCTTGCATGAAGAGGGGCAGTTGGAAGTGATCGATTCTCCTTTTATGAGAGACCCAATCTTTGATACTAAGGAAATCGATAAGGCTCCCACCTATCCTCAGTATGATTCTATATTCAAATCACTTGAGCCTTTAGATTATGATTTTGGGGAAGAGAAACCCGTTGAATACAATACTTCACCATCCCTTTTGCTTTTTCCCATTATTCATCATCTTGAGTCTTCATCAAGTGATTCCCTCACCCATTGTCATATGACTTCAAGTGACAGTGAGCCTTTTTCCCTTTCCGAGTATAGTGTCAAGGAAGAGCCCCTCATTGACTATACTTTATCTCCTTGGACACACCCTTAGGGTTTTGATCACTCCATGACCTCCCCTCTCCAATGTGTCCATCATCTTGAACAACCTATTTGTTGCACCCGTTCCTTCCCTTGCCCTTCGTTCCCCTCTCATCACGACCTTGTGGCCCCTACAAAGCATAATATTATAAACAATGATTTGTGTCATGGTCTTGGTACTTATCAATTGAAGATCTAGTAGAAGAATTTTGATCGGGTTTTCCTCTCAAGTGGTGAGAGGTTTTGGCTCTGGCTGAGAAGCCTACATATTGTGTCACTTGTCTTTTATTGTGCATGTTGGTAATTTTCTTGATGAAGAGAACACATTAATAAGCTAACAAAGTAAAGATCATAAGCTAAGAAGTAAAAGTACATCACAAGCAATTATCAAGCAGAGAAATTGTTAACTTTGAATGCCCTAGATTTCTCAACATGGTATCGGAGCTTAGGTGCTAAAAGACAAGAAGGGGCCGTCAAAGCAAGTTGACACACAAGAATCGATCTTCATAGAAGGCATCAAATCAAGTCGAAAGGTTATCAACACGATCAAGATCTACATCAAAGCAACCATAGATCGAAGAAGGAAGCATGAATTAAGACCGAAACCCTAGAAGCACTTCAAAGAAAGTGGAAGCTCTTCAAATCTAAAGAAAGATTGAATCAAAAGTCAATCCTCTCTCTATTGAAGCAAAGATCTTATAGAAGGCAGTCCTCCCTCACCAAAAGATTTGAAGTAAGAAGCAACAAGTTCATCATCAAGTTGAAGATTTGATCTTCTCAAGTAAGTACCTCTTATTATAATACAATCTAGTAAAAATGACTTCATGTTTTAAGGAAGACCAAAAGCTGGTTGGGATATCAAACTTCCTTGTTTGGAAAAGAAGGATAGGCATTGTCCTCGAAGTAAATGAAGTCATTGATCATGTCCATGGGAAGGTCTCCAAGCCATTCGAAGAACAAGCATTGTCTGAATACATGGAAAGGGATCTCAAGGCTCAAAAGATTCTCAAGGAGTCCATCAAAGATTCACTCATTTCCTATGTAGCCAAGTTGGAGACATCTAAAGAAATATATGATAAGTTGGGAGAACTTTTCTTTAGAAGCACGATAGAAAAGATCTTATCACTTAGATCTGACCTTCATAAATTGAAGGTGTCAAAGGATGAAGGGATATTGTCACGTTTCTCTAAGGCATTTCAAATAAAAGGTCAATTAAAGGACCTAGGAGAGATATTATCTGATAACGAAATAACCTCCTTTATTCTACATGCATTAACTGATGAACAAGGTAACCTTATTGCCACTAAGGAAGAGGAAGCTATCCCATTCATCAGGTTATGGTTTCTCTGCAAGGCAGAGGAAGACAAGATGAAGAATGAAAGTAACGAAAGATCAGATGGAAGGGAACAAACAGTGTCAAGACGAAAGGAAAAATTTGGAAAGTTTAGTAATCCAAAGAAGAAAAAGAAGAACACGACTAAAGAAAGATGCTATGGTCATAATAATTTTGGGCACTACAGAAAGGACTGTCCTAATCGCAAGAGGGACAGGAAAGAAGACTATTCTACTGATGAAATGAAAGAACCAAAGACAAAGAAGCATAAGAAGGAAGAAGAAAGAAGATGACTGGGTTGATCTTCTTCATTAGAAGGTTCTTTTCACTTGTAAAGTTCTAGATAGGAAGCAATGTAAATAAGATAGGATGCATCAAAGTTAGAAAGAAGCACCGTGATAGAAGCATTAGAAGAGCACATGACATAGAAAGCATAAAGTATGTCTGGTACAAATTACAACGAATAGGAAGCTCTTAGGAAACCTCATTAATACTTATAAAAGTAGAGGTCATCATCGACTGGGACCATCATAGTCAATAAAGAAAACATCTGCTGAGTGAGGATATGAAACATCCTTGAGTCTCTCTAATGGAATCCTTATCAAAGGATTTACCGATCTAGAAAGGAAGCAAGGTTTTATTCAGGATTCAAGAGATGATGGTATAATGACATAACAGGAAAGCAAGATAAAGTCCTTTCGAATGAAGCTGCTATAGGAAGTTTGGATGACTGAAAGAAAGATGAGGTATGTATGCTTGCATAGATTATTATGAAAGTCATGTCATATGGTTGCAGATAATATGTATCACTATTTCCATCATGGGAAATATGATCAAGAAAAGAAAGGATTTCCTCCTCCGAAAGATTGCCGCGAAAGCACAAGTCGCACTAGATGAAATCAACATAATACATATTCTCATATGAATCATGAGGAAGCTGACTACAATGAAGGAACTATGATTGGAAGCTCCTAGGAATAAAATGTGTGATAAAAAGAAGGGAAGAGATTGGAATAATATGCAATGAAGGAAGAAGGCATTCAACACCCGAAGTCCAAGAAGATTTGACTAGAAGATCTCCCGAAAGGATGTGTAGATTCTGATGGAAGTCGGAGAAAGATAGAAGACCCTTGACACTGAATATATGTGGGAGATGTGTCAATCTACATGTAGGATGTTGATACTTACAGGAAGATGTCATGGTGAAAGATCATCACGAAGGTAATTCTGATTTGAAATGATTGATTATGTTTGAACTAACATCTGGTTGGGCTTATGTAGGACTGTCAAAGGGAAGATCTGTAAATGACTTCCAAGCAGATCATATAGAAGGATGTAATGTCCTTCCGAAATATGGCATGAAAGTAGAATGACATGAAGTAAATCTAGATGGAATTTGATGGATCACTTTCTGATGAGTTGAGGACATGACTGACTCATGAATAAAAGTGATGTATGATCTGTGCCCTCTATATATAGAAGTTCCCAAAGGATGAAGACTCCTTAGCGAAGAAGAAATTCATGACATCAAAGGAAGGAGCTCTTCATGCAGCTGGTTGTTTTAGGATCTCCACATGAAAAGTTGCAATAGGTCCCTGGTAAAGAGGGAGCTTGAGAAGAAGTTTCTTACTTGGAAGAAACTTGGAAATTCCTAAGCTGGAAGCTTAGGTACATTCCTTTGATGGAATAAAACCTCTTGGTATAAAAAGGAGTGGTAGACATGTTGTTCTGATCTTCACTTGGGAAGATAGAATGAAGGATTGTGTAATCATTTTGCATCCGATGCTCTTAGGGGATGGGATAGGGAATCCCATGAAAGAGTAGTCGTGGAGGACTGATATTCTTTTGGGACTGAGGAGTCCAAGAAAAGAATAGACCTTATGGAGCATATCTTGAGTGAACCCGGGTGGGGTATGTTCCTAGAGAGACAATGATGAGAATGTCTATAAATCATTGGTCTCACTAGCATTGTGCTATGATCTTGTGGAGAGATAGAGCTGTTAGTCAAGGCCTTGCTACAAGGTTGCACGAAACGGGGAAACGGGTACGAGTTTCCGAAACGGGAAGCGATACGAAATGCGACCTCCCCAAATTTTGGAAACGGGGAAACGTGAATATATATATATATATATATATATATATATATATATATATTAGGACATTTAACATTTAAGAAATATGTGCAATCATAAAGCATATATGATACATTCTAATTTATTACATTATGATAAAATTGTCAATTGTCAATGCATAAACTATAAGTATCTAAATTTACATCACATTTACTCATGAATAATCACATAATGAAAATAGAAATATCCAAAATCAGCCACGAGAAATTTCTAATTTTTTGTCTCGTGCTTGATTGGGAGTCTCCTCCTACATAGTCGAATGACCTAAGTGCTCTTGATTAAATACAAGTTTCATACCCTAGTACCCTACATTCTTTTGATTATTGGGAGTCTCCCCTGCATAGAGGGCTTTGTTCTCTCGATTAAATACAAGTTCCATACCCTAGTACATGATAAAATCCAATGGAAACATTGCAATCCCCCCAATCCTGAAATCCTGAAAAACAGATAAGTCTGCTGGATTTTGAGTGAGATCTAAAATTCTACTTTCTCCATATGAAATCCAATGAGGGCGAAACCACTCAAACATTCTGAGTCATTTCATGGTAATGTTAAAAATTTAAGTAAAAGGATGAAAATGAAAAATAAAGGAGAATATCACTTTTACTTTAAGAATTTAACATTACCATGAACTGCATATCAACACTAGGGCAAAAGTTCACTTTTATAACTTTAGACAGGCATCTGGAAGCAACTAGAAGTCACTAGGCTAACGTAAGAATAGATTAGAAAACAAATAAATAAAAAAAAAAAATTAAAAAAACACAAGTAAAAGCTAAAACGTGGGTCATACGGCCCTGAACGCGTTTCAGGCCGTACTGGCCACGTTTTAGTTTCGTGAGACGTGGCAGTACGGCCTGAAACACGTTTCAGGGCCGTACCAAACACGTTTCAGCATTTCGTACTCGTTTCCATACGGAAACGCCCTCCTACCCCACGTTTCCTGCAACATAGCCTTGCTATATATAACAACACTGGTTGATATGATGCTATACAAATCAGTTACAAATCCGAATTCTTCTTATGAGAGATTCTTCAGATTGAGAAAGTCCAAGTTACCATTATGAATACCTCCCTAGTCGGCCTACAAACAATGAAGAAAAGTGTAACTAGGTTCAGTCTTCATAATGACATGTAATTATGATTTTATGTAATAGCATGTAAATAAGAAAAATAAAATTATTATTGACTTGCTTCATGGGTTGCATGAGCAAGGGATTTTGTTTTTAAGTCAAGACTCCCATTAGACTCTTTAGGATTTATTTGTCATCTAGTCATAAAATGTAAGAGTCATTGTCATGTAAATGAAGTCATGTCACAATTTGTAAAATGTCATCTTGTCTATGTAAAGTATCCTACAAAGAACTTGTCACCTAACCTCTTCAAGTCGGCCTACAAACAATGAAGAAGCTTCTAGATAAAGTCGGCCTAACTCTAGCTGTCAAGTCGGCCTAAAGGTCATGTGAAGAAGGGTATAAATAAAAGAACTCGACCTCCATTCTAGACAAGTAACTCGACTTGAATTCGGTCTAGAAAGAAGTGTGAAGAAACTGTAACAAGAAGTGCGAAGGAGGAGAAGCAAAAAGAAGTGCGAAAGTATCTTTTGGGAGACTTCCTTTTGGGCTAGCGAAATGGACTTTCTTCTGGGGCAACGAAGTCTCTTCTAGGCAGTGCGAAGTTAGGAGATCGAAGTTTCTTCTGGGGCAACAAAGTTTTCTTCTGGGCAAGCAAAAGGGGGTTTCTTCTGGATCAGAAAGGATTCTTCTGGGAAGGTTGAAGTAGAAGACCTAGAGAGTGAGATTCTCTAAGGGGAGGCCAAGAAAGCTAGAGACCGAGTTTCTCTAGAGCAGAGCTAGAGACCAAGTTTCTCTAAGTAGAAACTGAGGAGAGCAGTTCAAGATCAAGAAGGAAGGCAAGGAAAGGAAGAGGCAGAGCATCAAGGTTAGTGACAAGGTTCTTGAGATGATACTAGAGTCAAGGGTTTGTGTCATGGCCTTGGTACTTATCAATTGAAGATCTAGAAGAAGAATTTTGATCGGGTTTTCTTCTCAAGAGGTGAGAGGTTTTGGCCCTCGCTGAGAAGCCTACATACTGTGTCACTTGTTTTTTATTGTGCATGTTGGTAATTGCCTTGACGAAGAGAACACATTAATAAGCTAACAAAGAAAAGATCATAAGCTAAGAAGTAAAAGTACATCACAAGCAATTATCAAGCAGAGAAATTGTTAACTTTGAATGCCCTAGATTTCTCAACAAATTCCTCACTAGATTTTTGCTAGCATTTTCTCTGTAGGATAGCCAGTGTTTGGTATCCAGATTGTACTAAAATTATTCCACTGCTGCTTAATATTATAAAACCCTCAGTTACTGGACCGATTTTCCGACATTTAGTTTTTCTATGGACTTTAGTCCAAAAATAACTGTGTCAATTTTTATGTGTGTTCTAGCATTTTTCTCAGTTTTTAGCGTTATTATTTTTCCGTAGTTTTATTTGTGAAGGTTGCAGTGTGATTTATTCGATATTTTCCATAACAAATAAATTGTTAATTAATTAACAATTGGAAGAATTAGTTCTAGTCGTTGCAATAGGATTTCAGACTTGGAATTTTCACATGGTATCAAAACGAGTTTGACAAACAGGAAGCTCAGAGGTGGAAGAAGAGAATTTCGCTGTTCATGGGGAGCAGTAGGCTAGAATTTTATGGGGCTGCGCAATGCCTAGCCAGGCAGTACGAATTGCTGGGCAAGGGTTCGATTTTCTGTTGCTGGGTGGTAGAAAATCTGAATTGTTCGGAATAGTAATTCCAGTAGGTAGAGGGAGCAGTAGCAACTCAGATTTTCGTTGTGTAGATTCCTTGTTTGGGCGCATGGGGTTTTGCAGAAGTTTGCAGTAGCAGAATCAACGTTGGGTGGAAGAGAAATAGCACACACAGAGGGAAAATTTACCTCGGGGGATTTCGAGTTTTAGAGATAATTTTTCCAGCTGCAAATTGGTAGGAGTTGTGAGAAAATCTTCTCACTCTAGAGGGGGTGTGAATAGCAGATCCAATAGTTGAGCAGAGGGAAAGAAGGATATTTTTGACCAAATTTAGAGATGGCCACAACTGGGCTTAGAGATCATGATAGGTTGGAGGGAGCCTCCAACTATGTCATCTGGAAGGCTAGGATGTCATTCCTTCTAGATGAATATGGCCCGAAAGCCTACGTGGACAATGTGGTAGCGGTACCCCAGGATGTCGATCAACTCAAGGAGTACAGGAAGGAGATGGCAAAGGAGAATCGGATGATCTTGGATGGAGTTCGAGATCATTTATTCTCACGTGGCAAACAAAGGCACGACCAAGGAAATGTGGGATGCTCTCTTCGAGCTATACTAGAGTACTTCCGACCAGAGGAAGATGTTCCTACAGGAGAAGCTGAGGAGCATCGGGATGCAGAAGGGTGAAAGCATAAACGACTTCCTCATTAGGATTCAGGAAGTCTGAGATCAACTTGCAGCCGTTGGGGAAGCACCCCAAACCACAAAGCTTGTATGGTTGGCACTAAATAGTGTCTTAGAGGAATGGTAGGTGTTTTCCCAAATTATCTTGAGTAGAGACACATTACCTAAATGGGACAGGATATGGTCCGACCTACAGCAGTAGGAGTTGAGGAACGATCTAGTAAAGAGTACCATTAGCGAAAATGACAGTAAGGGACCTAAGGGTGAAGAGGAGAATGTGGCGCTAGCCTCAGAGGGTCCCACTTAGGGACAGGTGGAAAAGAAGAAGAAAAAGGACCTATCTATGGTCATGTACTTCAAGTGTGGTGAGCTTGGTCACTACAGTACGTAGTGTCCTCTCAGGAAGAAGGACAAGCAGGACTAGGCGGTAGTGTTTGCAAAGATAGACAAATTGTCCTCCAGGTTGGAGGAAGACGTCACTATGTTTGTGGTTATACCTTCGGGAGAGAGGTGGGGTGATCTAGAGCTATAGTCCTAGAGTAGCGCAAACATGGGCAAGATCCTTGAGGTGTCCTCCTCATGGATCATTACCTTGTTACGGGGGCCCATAGTATTTAGTAGTAGGATGCATCAGTTTCAGAGCTGCAGTCAGATTCCAGAGTGATAGTTGCAGACTAGTAGCAGTCAGGTGTTGTGGAGCGCAGTGCAGTGTTGGCAGTAGTGCAAAGTGGCATAGTGTAGAGTCAACAGTAGCGCAGATTCTTCAGTGGATAAGGCAATAGCTAGTAATAGTCAGGACACAGGAGATAGATGCAACAAACAATTGATTCAATATTTAGGATGCTTCTCAATTGCAGTTGTAGCAACAACAAATGAGAGGGAGTTGCAGTGCAGATGCATAGTTGGCAGCATTACAACAGTGTCAGCAACAACACCGATGCAACATCAGAGTTGTGCAACGGTTGGTGGGCAGTGACAGTTTGTCACAGTGGCCAGATATCGGCAGCATGACAGAGGGTGATATAGAGAGTTGAGACAGGGTGTTGTAGCAGTGGTGCATCACTAGAACACCTTCCTCGCTAAGGAGTGTTAGTTTTTGTAGCATCGGAGGCGTGTTAGTCTCAAAACTTTGTGGAGAGGCTAAAACACAAGAGTTCTCCATAACCCGAAAATCGTTTCTGGAAATTCCACTTACAAGTGTCTCAATTAGATTATTAGCCTATTTTTAATTATTTCCTAAGTCTAAACTAAAGGGGTTAATTAATTAGAATTAATTGAGAGAAGGTGTGAATCATCTAGAAAATCACACGGATGGACTTCGATATGATCTTAGCCCTTGATTAAGTTCTAATCTTGGTTGTTGGATGTCAAACAGAGGATTATAAGTATTCGTCGATGGGTAAATGGAAAAAACACATACACTAGAGATCAATTTCCTTGGGCAGTTCGATTTTCCATAGAACAACAATAGTTGCTGGAAGAGTTTGATCCCGAGAAGGAAATAGAGACAGAGAGGGGCAAGGACAGTGATCCGGAGGACAATTTTCTAGATCTGGAGAGTACATTGCAGAGAGGCAGAGATAGCCATAGAGGGGTTGCGCAGAAGCCTCTAAGAAGCAGTTTGATTTGTAGATTCAGGAAGTCGTTTCAGAGTTTCAGAGGCAAAAGAATTTTGTAGAGATTGGGAGAAACGTTTCCAAAGTTAGTGGCAAGTTGAAGAGGCAGCTTAGTGTGAGATCTAGGCCATACAGATTTGTGCCTGCACAGAGGCTTTGTAGTGGGTAACACAGGGCAATTTGTGGAGGGGTTTCATGTTGAATTTTCTAAGTCTATCCGTTAGAAAATTAATCTATATTTTGCTGGTTTATTTTTTCTACTTGTAAATTCTGAACAAGTTATTTAAAATATTTAAATACCGAAATAAACACAATACAGTCAACATCTACAGATCATCAGTTGAAAGAAAACAAACACACAAGTGACACCGTTATTTTTGGGCAAATGTCCCTGGAAAAGATCAATGCAGGAAAACCAATGCAGCTATTATGAAGGTTTATTATTATGCAGTATTTCCTTGAGTACAACTGGGTGCCTAATCGGCTCACCCAACAGAGAAAAATTACACGGCAATAATACCTCTATATTCGGAAACAAGTATTCAAAAAATTTGTCCCAAGAAACTCTCTCCAGCAACTCTGAAGCTCAGCGCTGGCCCTTTTGGCCTCTGCGTCAGCCCCAGGACCCTCTGCGTCAGCCCTCTGAGGCACTGCGCAGCCTCTGGGACCCTCTGCGTCACTCCAGCAGCCTCTGCGTGGATGACGCAGTCCCTCTGGCCTTTGCACTATCTCTGCTGGGCTCTGCGTGGCCTGAACTGGTTACTGCTCTCGCTCTCTCTGCTTCTGCGCTGGTCTCTCAGTACTGTCTCTGCCTCTCTGTCCAGTACTCACTACCCCTCGCTGCTGATCACTGATTCAACTTTGCTTAGCAACTCCGCTCTAGCAAAATGAATCACTGATCACTCTGGTGTGTTCTCCAATTGACCCTCAAGCCTCTTCTTATACTTTTCTCGTTGGTCCTTTAACGATCGAGATTAAATCTCTAATCAATGACTAATATTAGATTTGGCTTGATCCATGACTTTTGGAACCTTCTAACCCAATTTTACATTAATACCCATTAATATTTTATTTTTCCTAAGTTTAGACTTAGGAATTCCATTAAAAATATTAATTATTTTAATATCTCCCAAACCGGGTACAATCTGTCCAAACCATTTTGGGTCTTGGAGATCTCATGTGCTTTAGCCTCTCCACCAATTTTCATGGCTAGAGCACATCTGATGCTACCCCAAATCAACACTCTCTCTTAGCGAGGAATGTGCTCTAGCAATACTCCACACTGAGCATCACTCTGATTATTCAGCACGGTACCTGTGCTGATGCTAGGCCTCCTCGCCCAACATCCTCTGCACTGCTGCATCCTGTACTGTTGCCCATGGACCTACCACTGCCACTGTTGCATCCGTAAAGCAATTCCCTCTGCATCCGTGCTGTTGCTGGTTCTTTCTCCCAACACTGCATCTGCATTGCAGCCCCCTCTCATCATGCTGCATCGTGCTACTGCATTGCAACTCAGTTACTGAGAAGTAAGTAACTGATCCACCCAACTACTGACATCCCTGTCAGGCTAAAAATACTCCTGATGCTGAAGCTCTCTTTGTTGCTAACAAATGCTCCCTCTACTGACCTCTGTGCTGCTGCAACAACTCCTTGCATCTCGCACCATTGCACACCTTTCCGTGCCATCTTGCATTGGTGCAACACTCCCGTGCCTCTCGCACTATTGTAGCCTGCTAGCCTCGCACTGCCCGGGGACTATTGCACTGTAGCACTCTCTACCGCTTCATCCGCATCCGTCTCTACCGACATCCGCAATCCTGCTACTCCTCTTCAAGGCTCCTGTAGCAAGGTATAATCTAAGAGGTTGGGTACCTCAAGGATCACGCCCCTCATCGCCTGTAGTCCTTTTGACTACAGCTCGATGCCTCCCCACTTCTTCTCGAGTGGCACATGAGCACTCATGGCACAATCGTCATCCTCCTCGAATTCTTTCTCCGTCCTCGCTGGCGTTGCCTTCGAGTTAAAAGCCTCTCCCTTACTCTTCTTCCTCGGACACTGGTTCGCATAGTGATCCAATTCCCCACAATGGAAGCACTTGACCTTGGAGAGGTCCTTCTTCCTCTTCTCCTACTTTCCCGCAGATGCTAGAGCCGCATCCTCTTCCTCTTCCTTCTTGATCCCGACCGCTTTGTTGCTACTCCCTATCTTGAAGAGCGGCCCACAGTTCTTCCCAATTTGGAAGACTCGCCCTGCCCAATATGCTCTGGACAAATGTCTCCCACTCCTCAGAGATTATGCTAAATGCGGTCCTCAGCATCAACTCCTGATCCGACGTGGCCCCTATGGAAGTCAGTTGGTCATGAATCTCCTTCAACCGACCGAGGAAAACATCTATCTGCTCTCCCTTCTGCATCTGGTATGATCTTAGCTGATTCTCCAAGAACATCTTCCTCTGCACGGAAGTATGCTGGTACAATGTCTTCAAAGTGTCCCACATCTCCTTTGCCATTTCCTTCTCGGCAATATGTGGGACCACATGATCCTTGACCCCATCAAGGATGATGCACTTTGCCTTAGCCATTGCCTCCTCGTACCTTTCATTGGCTACTGGGTCAACTGGGATAGCCATTACTCTCAAAGCAAAGCCCTTGATACGATGTCTGTTTAGAATGGACAAGATCTTGGCCTTCCAGACCACAAAGTTGGATGCTTCGTCCAACCTGTCCTGATCTCTCAGCCCATTCACGACCATCTCTCTGCTCTTCTCTATCGACTCCTCCGAGTCTCTCTACTTCCTGCTTGGAAGTTCTTGGTTCGACTCCTGCTGAGTCTCTCTACTTCCCATTTGGAAGTTCTCGGTTTGACTCCTCCGAGTCTCTCTACTTCCCGTCTGGAAGTTCTCTTTTGGACTCCCTCCCTCTTGGAAATCCTTCTGCCAACCTTCAAGTTGCCCCTCTTCGATCGTCTGTGCAACTGCAACACTGATCCAGATTCCTTAGCTAGAAATCCGCCTCAGCAAAAACTCCCTCTACCTTGGTTTTGCCCTGTTAGGTACTGTTCTAACCACAGTACCCCACCAGCTTCGCTCTCGCAAACTGCCCACAACTTCCTTTGCCCCAACAATTGAAGGATTAAGCCTCTTGGCTCTGCATAATCCTAGCACTGGCAAAACAACTCCCTCATCCAATTGCGTCAACCCTCCTGGCCTCTGCGTGGCTCTGCATGAGCCTGTTTCTGCCCTCCTCAGCCTCTGTGCTTGCCTCTCTTAGGCCCAGATTGATGATGCAGTCCCTCTGCATAAACCCTTCCTCTGTTGCTTCTGCAAGGATCAGCTACTGTCACTTAGGACAACTGATTTTGCTGCAAATGCTCTGCTCGGCGGATGCCTTCATCTCTCCTGTGATTTGCAACCACACTCTGATACCATGTTGAATTTTCTAAGTCTATCCGTTAGAAAATTAATCTGTATTATGCTGGTTTATTTCTTCTACTTGTAAATTCTGAACAAGTTATTTAAAATATTTAAATACCGAAATAAACACAATATAGTCACAACATCTACAGATCATCAGATGTAAGAAAACAAACACACAAGTGACATTGTTATTTTTGGACAAATGTCTCCAGGAAAACCCAACGCGGGAAAACCGATGCAGCTATTATGAGGGTTTATTATTATGTAGTATTTCCTTGAGTACAACTGGGTGCCTAACCGGCTCACCCGACAGAGAAAAATTACACGACAATAATACCTCTATATTAGAAAACAGGTATTCAGAAAACCTGTCCCACGAAACCCTCTCGAGCAACTCTGAAGCTCAGCGTTAGCCCTTCTGGCCTCTGCGTCAGCCTCCTGCTGACTTGCGTCAGCCCCGAGGACCCTCTGCGTCAGCCCTTTGAGGCATTGCGCAGCCTCTGGGACCCTCTACGTCACTCCAGTAGCCTCTGTGTGGATGACGCAGTCCCTCTGGCCACTGCGCTGTCTCCGCTGGGCTCTGCATGGCCTGAACTGGCTATTGCTCTTGCTCTCTCTGCTTCTATGCTGGTCTCTCAGTACTATCTCTGCCTCTCTGTCTATGTTAAATTTGGACAACTAGGTCCAAACTCCATGTTCTGATGCTCAGATTAAGAGGCTAATATTTTTGTTGGATTCCTCTTTCTGAGAGGTGTAAAATCCATATAAAAATAGTCTTAATCCGATGAGCAGAACTTATATTTTGAATTTATTATTCTTAATAAATTATATGTGCAAAGGTCAGCCAGTTTTGTAATGTAGGCTCACATGC
The DNA here is from genome assembly GCA_031772625.1 of Pinus tabuliformis. Taxonomy (NCBI): domain Eukaryota; kingdom Viridiplantae; phylum Streptophyta; class Pinopsida; order Pinales; family Pinaceae; genus Pinus; species Pinus tabuliformis. The sequence goes on from CM062811.1 coordinate 891,898,465, forward strand.
CCAATAGATGTGTCACACACCCTCATTGATGGATATATATATACAGGAAAAGTTGGAGAGAATTGAAACACAACACAACTCACATCTTCCTCTCTCATCCTAAAAAGTACGAGCTACCTGGAGGACGAATTTCAGCCACACGTGGGAAGGACGAAGAGGATGTTTCTGCTGCTAGGGTTTCGCAGAAGTTTGACCAGCGTTGACTTTGGTCAACGCTTGGTCCAAACAAGCTGAAAACTTGTGGGAGGTTCGATTTTTGAAGGCCATACTACCTGGCACAAAAATCGAGGTCAAAGGGTTGACCGTTTTGCTGCTGCGTTGACTTTTAGCTTGCTGCCCCTGCGTTGACTTTTCAGGACAGCGTTGACTTTTGTAGAACTGACTTGGGTTGACTCATCTACTGGTTGGAGGGTTGTTGTGACACATGCTGGGCTGGCTGACCAAAGGAGACTTTGCTGGTTGAAGCATCCTGTTGACCGCCGAAACAATCACATACATTTTTCTTGTTTCTGATTTGTCTTCTGTAAGATCTGCTTATATGTTCTATCTGCATTTTGCTTATCTACTTGTATGATTGCTGTGAGAAAAGTGAAATTGCTCTTAGCATAGAACATCTACAAAACTTTTCAGTCTAGTACTCACTGCCCCTCCCTGCTGATCACTGATTCAACTTTGCTTAGCAACCCTGCTCTAGCAAAATGAACGACTGATCACTCTGGTGTGTTGTCCAACTGACCTTCAATCCTCTTATACTTTTCTCGGTTGTCCTTGAACGACCGAGATTAAATCTCTAATCAATGGCTAAGATTATATTTGGCTTGATCCATGACTTTTGGAACCTTCTAACCCAATTTTATATTAATACCCATTAATATTTTATTTTTCCTAAGTTTAGACTTAGGAACTCCATTAAAAATATTAATTATTTTAATATCTCCCAAACCATGTACAATCTTTCCAAACCATTTCTGGGTCTTGGAGATCTCATGTGCTTTAGCCTCTCCACCAATTTTCATGGCTAGAGCGCATCCGATGCTACCCCAAATCAACATTTCAGTGGTGAGTTTTCAATGTCGGATTGGTTGTGGGGTGAGGAAAATTCCTCACTAGATTTTTGCCAGTATTTTCTCTGTAGGATGGCCAATATTTGACATCTAGATTGTACTCATTATTTCAATGCTGCTTAATAATATAAAACCCTTAGTTGCCGCATCTGTTTTCCCACATTGGGTTTTTTCGAGGACTTTAGTCCAAAAATAATTGTGTCAATTTTGATGTGTGTGTGCTAGCATATCTCTCAGTTTCCAGCATTATTATTTTCTGCAGTTTTATTTGTGAAGGTAGCTGTGTGATTTATTCAATATTTACTGGAGCAAATAAATTGTTAATTAATTAACAATTGGAAGAATAAATTCCAGTTGTTGCAATAGGATTTCAGACTTGAAATTTTCACATGGTATCAAGACGAGTTTGATAGATGAGAAGCTCAGAGACGGAAAAAGAGAATCTTGCTGTTTAGGGGGAGCAACAGGCTGAAATTTTTGGTGTTGCACAATGGCTAGGCAGGCAGTACAAATTGCTGGGCAAGGGTTCGATTTTCAGTTTTTGGGTGGCAAAAAATTTGAATTGTCTGGAATAGTGGTTCTAGAAGGTAGAGGGAGCAACAACAACACAGATTTTCACTGCGCAGATTCCTTGTTTGGGTGCAGGGGGTTTTGCAGTAGTAGAATCAACGCCAGATGGAAGGGAAATAACACATATAAAGGGAAAATTTCTCTTAGGGGATCTTGAGTTTCAAAGATCTAATTTTTCTAGTTGTAGAGTGGTAGTAGCTGAGCAGATCTTCTCACTCCACAAGGAGTGCGAATACAGATTTAGCAGCTGGGCATAGGGAAAGAGGGATATTTTTGACCAGATTTAGAGATGGCCACAGTTGGGCTTAGAGATCAGGATAGGTTGGAGGGAGCCTCCAACTATGTCATCTGGAAGGCTAGGATGTCATTCCTTTTAGATGAATATGGCCTGAACCCTACGTGGACAATGTGGTAGCAGTACCCTAGGATGTCGATCAACTTAAGGAGTACAAGAAGGAGATGGAAAAGGCATAGCGAATGATCTTGGATGGAGTTCGAGATCATTTAGTCTCACATGTGGAAGACAAAGGTACGACCAAGGAAATGTGGGATGTTCTCTCTAAGCTATACTAGAGTACTTCTGGCCAGAGGAAGATGTTCCTACAGGAGAAGCTGAGAGCATCAAGATGCGGAAGGGAAAAAGCATAGACGACTTCCTCACCAGGATACAGGAAGCTCGAGATTAGCTTGCAGTCCTTGGGGAAGCACCCCAACCCACAGAGCTTGTACGGTTGGCACTAAATAGTGTCTCAGAGGAATGGTAGATATTTGTCCAAAGTATCTTGGGCAGAGACACATTGCCTAAATGGGACAGGATGTGGTCTGACCTACAGTAGGAGTTGAGGCAGGCTCTATTAAAGAGTAACTTCAACGACAATAGCAACAAGGGACCGAAGGGTTAATAGGAGAATGTGGCGCTAGCATCAAAGGGTCCCAGTCAAGGATAGGGGGAAAATAAGAAGAAAAAGGACCTATCTAAGGTCAAGTGCTTCAGGTGTGGTGAGCTCGACCACTACAGTACGCATTGTCCTCTCAGGAAGAAGGACACGTAGGGGTAACAAGACTAGGTGACAACATTCACAAAGATAGACAAATTGTCCTCCAGGTTGGAGGAAGACTTCGCTATGTTTGCAGCTATACCTCCAGGAGAGAGGTGGGGTGATCTAGAATTATAGTCCTAGAGCAACGCAGACATGGGCAAGATCCTTGAGGTGTCCTCCTCATGGATCATTACCTTGCTACGGGGGCCCAGAATATTTAGTAGTAGGATGGATCAGTGTCAGAGATGCAGTCAGATTCCAGAGTGACAGTTGCAGATTAGTAGTAGTCAGGTGCTGAGGAGCGCAGTGCAGTGTTGGTAGCAGTGCAAAGTGGCATAGTGTAGAGTCAGCAACAATGCAGATTCTTCAGTGGATAGTGCAGTAGCTAGTAGCAATCAGGACACAGGAGACAGATGTAACCAACACAGCTGATTCGGTATTTAGGATGCTTCTTAGTTGCAGTTGTTGCGGTTGCAACAACAACAAATGAGAGGGATTTGTAGTGTAGATGAAGAGTTGGCAGCTGTACAACAGTGTCAGTAGCAGCACAGATGCAACATTAGAGTGTTGAAATTTCTAAGTTTAACACATCAGAAATTCTTCCTGCATTATCTGGTTTATTTCACGTACTTGATTCCTTAACAAGTTATTTAACCATATAAATACTGAAAATAAATGCAAATGCAGTATCAACTCATCTACAGATCATCAACTGAAATAATAGACAAACACACAGGGGACACCGTTATTTTTGGACAATCGTCCATGGAAAAACCCAACTTTGGAAAATCGGTGCAGCAGTTTTGAGGATTTTATTATTAAGCAGCTTTCTTGAGTACAACTAGGGTGCCAAACTGGCTCACCCAACAGATATTTCTTTCTGGTAGTAATACCTCTCTTTGGAAGCAGATATTCAGCAAGTCTGCTCCACGAAAATCTCTCCGACGCTTCTCTGAAGCTCTGCGTCAGCCCTCTTGGCCTCTGCATCACTTAGAAGCCCCCTGCGTCAGCCTTCTGCTGCTCTGTGCTGGCTCTCTGGCCTTCTGCGTCACCCACGCAGGCCCTGCTAGCCTCTGCGTAGTCACTCTGGCCCTCTGCGTGGCTCCTGCTGGCTCTGCGTAGCCTCCTTTGCCTTTGCGCTGGTCCTTCGACACTATCTCTGCCTCTCTGCTATGCACTCACTGCCCCTCGCTGTAACTCAGATCACTTGTTCGATTTCTTTCAGGAAACTGCACTCCAGAAAATCGAACTGACTGATCAATCTTGGTGTATCTCCAACTGACCCTCAAGCCTCCTCTTATACTTTTTCTGTTGAGACTTCAACGGTCGAGATTACATCTCTAATCAACGGCTAAGATTAGATTTGTCCTGATCCATGTCATTTAGAACCTTCTAACCCAACGTTATATTAATATCCATTAATATTTTTATTTTCCTAAGTTTAAACTTAGGAACCCATTAAAAATATTAATTATTTTAATATCTCTTTCACTGGGTAGAATTTCCCCAAACCATTTCTGGGTCTTGGAGATCTCATGTGCTTTAGCCTCTCCACCAATTTTCATGGCTAGAGCACATTCGATGCTACCCCAAATCAACACTCCCTCTTAGCGAGGAATGTGCTCTAGTAATACTCCACCACTGAGCATCACCCTGATCATCCGACACCAGTACCTGTGCTGATGTTTGGCCTTGCTGCCCAACATCCTCTACACTGTTGCATCTTGTATTGCTGCCCATGGCTCTACCACTGCCACTGCTACATCTATACGACAACTCCTCTGCATTTGTGTTGCTGCTGGTCCTTCCTCCCAACACTGCATCTGCACTGCATCCCTCTCTCCTCGTGCTGCATCGTGCTGCCCATAGCACTACCATTGCTACTGCAACTCAATTACTGAGACGATGGTAACTGATCTACCCAACTATTGACATCCTTGTCAGCCTAGAAACCCTCCTGACGCTGAAGCTGTCTCTGCTGCTATCTTGTGCTCCCTCTGGTGCCTCTGCGTTGCTGCAACAACTCAGTGCCTCTCGCACCGCTACAAACTCCTTTGTGCCTTCTTGTACTGCTACAACCTCCTCTGTGCCTCTCGCACTGCTGCAACCCCCACTGCGCTGGTCTAGATCCCTGCTCTCTAGCAATCTCTGTCGCTTCATCTGCATTCGCTTCTACCAACATCCGCCATCCTACTACTGTCTCTCGGGGCTCTCGTAGCCGGATATGATCCAAGAGTTTGGGTACCTCAAGGATCCTGCCCGACATCTCTTGTAGTCCTCCTAACGACAGCTCGATGTCTACCCACCTCTTCTGTATAGGTACATGAGCACTCATGGCACAATCGTCATCATCCTCTACCTCCTTTTCCGCCTTAACTGGCGCTGCCTTGGAGTCAAACGCCTCTCCCTTATACTTCTTTCTGGGACACTAGCTTGCATAATGGCCCAACTCCCCATAGTTGAAGCACTTAATCTTGGAGAGGTCCTTTTCCTTCCTCTTCCCTTGCTTCCTCGCAGATGCTAGAGCCACATCCTCTTCCTCCTCTTTCTTGACCCGGGCTCTTTTGCCGCTACTTCCCACCTTGGTCAGTGGTATGATCTCTTCTTGGCGAAGAGCTGCCCGAAATTCTTCCCATCTTGGAAGATTCGCTTTGCCCAAAATGCTTTGGACGAACGTCTCCCACTCATTAGAGACTGCGTTCAGGGCGGTCCTCACCATTAACTCTTGATCCGGCGTGGCCCATATGGAAGTCAGTTGGTTCCGGATCTCTTGCAACCTGCTAAGGAAGTAATCTATCTGCTCCCCTTTCTGCATCTGATACGACTGCAGCTGATTCTCTAGTAGCATCTTCCTCTGCACGAAAGTGCCTTGATACAATGTCGTCAAGGTATCCCACATTTCCTTTGCTGTATTCTTCTTGACAATATGCTGGTCTACATGATCCTTGACCCCATCAAGGATTATGCATTTCGCCTTGGCCATCGCATCCTCATACCTTTCGTTATCAACTAGGTCGACTGGGATAGCCACGGTTCTCAAGGTGAAGGCCTTGATGCGATGTCTATCCAGAACAGACAGGATCCTGGCCTTCCAGATGACAAAGTTGGACGCCCCGTCCAGCTTGTCCTGATCCCTCAGTCCGTTCATTGCCATCTTTGCTCTTCTTTTCGACTCCTCTGAGTTTCGATTTCCCTCCTGGAAATCCTTCTACCAAAAGTCGAATCGTACCTTTCTGATCTCCTTTGCTCTTGCAACACTGATTTGGATTTCTTGGCTAGAAATCCGCCTAGGTAGTGATTCCCTTCTACCTTGGTTCTATCCCGTTAGGTATTGTTTTGCCTCAACACCAACAACACCCCACCAATGTCACACTCCACAATCTGCGCACAGCTTCCTATGCCATAGCAACTGAAGAACTGAGCCTTTAGGCTCTACGCAATCCCAGCAATGGCTAAATCGCTCCACTAGCCAACTACGTCACTCCTACTTGGCTGAGCAGGATGACGTGGCTCTTCGTTAGCCTCTTTTGCCTCTCACTGCTTCTGTGCTGGCCCCTTCTCTGGTTCGAACTAATGACGCAGGCCCTCCACGTCACCCCTTCTCTGCTGCTTTCTGCTTAGGAACAACCTCCGTCACTCGGGACAACTGTTTTTGCTGCAAATTCTCTGATTCAGCTGGTGACTTCAACTCTCCTGTGATCTGCAATCCTTTGATACCATGTTGAAATTTCTAAGTCTAACATGCTAGAAATTCTTCCTGCATTACCTGGTTTATTTCACCTACTTGTTTATTCCTTAACAAGTTATTTAACCATATAAATACTCAAAATAAACACAAATGTAGTCTCAACTCATCTACAGATCATCAACTGAAATAATAGACAAACACACAAGGGACAACGTTATTTTTGGACAATCATCCTCGGAAAAACCCAACTTGGGAAAACCAGTGCAACAGTTCTGAAGGTTTTATTATTAAGTAGCTTTCTTGAGTACAACTAGGGTGCCAAACTGGCTCACCCAACAAAGATTTCTATTTGACAGTAATACCTTTCTTTGGAAGCAGATATTCAGCAAGTCTGCTCCACGAAAATCTCTCTGACGCTTCTCTGAAGCTTTGCGTCAGCCCTCCTGGCCTCTGCGTCACTCAGAAGCCCCCGCGTCAGCCTTGTGCTGCTCTGTGTTGGTTCTTTCGCCTTATGTGTCACCCACGCAGGCCTTGCTAGCCTTTGCGTAGTCACTCTGGCCCTTTGCGTGGCTCCTGCTGGCTCTGCGTAGCCTCCTCTGCCTCTGCGCTGGTCCTTCGACGCTATCTCTGCCTCTCTGTTATGCACTCACTGCCCCTCGCTGCAATTCAGATCACTTGTTTGATTTCTCTCAGCAAACCCCGCTCCAGAAAATCGAACTGACTGATCAATCTTGGTGTATCTCCAACTGATCCTCAAGCCTCTTCTTATAATTTTTCTATTGAGTCTTCAACAGCCGAGATTACATCTCTAATCAACGATTAAGATTAGATTTGGCTTCATCCATGTCATTTAGAACCTTCTAACCCAGTTTTATATTAATACCCATTAATATTTTTATTTTCCTTAGTTTAAACTTAGGAACCCATTAAAAATATTAATTATTTTAATATCTCCCTCACCGGGTAGAATTTCCCCAAACCATCTGGGTCTTGGAGATCTCATGTGCTTTAGCCTCTCCACCAATTTTCATGGCTAGAACACATCCGATACTATCCTAAATCAACATAGAGTTGTGCAGTGGTTGGTGGGTAGTGACAGGTTGTCACAGTGGCTGGTGGGTAGTGATAGGTTGTCACAGTGGCTAGACATCAGCCGCGTGATAGAGGGTGATACAGAGACAAAGTGTTGTAGCAGTGGTGCAAGACTAGAACACCTTCTTTGCTAAGAGGGAGTGTTAGTTTTTGTAGCATCGAAGGTGTGCTAGTATTGAAACTTTGTGGAGAGACTGAAACACATGAGTTCTCCATAATTGAAAAATCGTTTATGGAAATTCCACCTAGAATTGTCTCAATTAGATTATTAGCCTATTTTTAATTATTTCCTAAGTTTAAACTTAGGAAAAGGTGTTAATTAATCATAATTAATTGAGATAAGGTGTGAATCATCTAGAAACTCACACAGATCGACTCCAATATGATCTTAGCCCTTGATTAAGTTTTAATCTTTGTCATTGGGGGTCCAACATAGGATTATAAGAAGTCGACCATGGGCAGATGGAGAACACACATACACTAAAGATCAATTTCCTTGGGCAGTTCGATTTTCCAAGAACAACATCAGTTGCGGAAGAGTTTGATTTAGAGAAGGAAACAAAGACAGAGAGGGACATGGATGGTGATCCAGAGGAAGATTTTCCAGATGTAGAGAGTACATTGCAAAGAGGTAGAGATACCCACAGATGGGCTACGCAGAAGCCTCTAAGAGGCAGTTCGATTTGCAGATTCGGGAAGTCGTTCAGAATTTCGGAGGCAACAGAATTTCGCTTAGGCCAAGAGAAATGTTTCCACAGTTAGTGGCAAGCTGAAGAGGCAGCTCAGTGTGAGATCCAGGCTATACGGATTTGTGCCTATGTAGAGCCTATGCATAAGGTGACGTAGGGTAATTCGTGGATGGGTTTCAGATGCCAGTTTTCAGTGTCGGATTGCTTGTGGGGTGAGGAAAATTCCTCACTAGATTTTTGCCAGTATTTTCTCTGTAGGATAGCCAATATTTGGCATCCATATTGTACTCATATTATTTCATTGCTACTTAATAATATAAAATCCTTCGCTGCTTCACTGGTTTTCCCACATTTGGTTTTTCCGAGGACTTTAGTGCAAAAATAACTGTGTCAATTTTTATGTGTGTGTGCTAGCATGTTTCTCAGTTTCCAGTGCTAGTATTTTCCGCAGTTTAATTTGTGAAGGTTGCAGTGTGATTTTTTTTTTGTCAGCTTGGTAGGACTACATCTTCATCATGTCCAACTTCTCACCCTGATCGGGGGGGGATAGCAGTAGATTTGAACCCAAGACTTTCGGTTTGGTGAGACTTCATTTCCACGGCCATTGCCAATTGAGCTACCCCAAGCGGACGAAGGTTGTAGTGTGATTTATTCGATATTTGCTGTAGCAAATAAATTGTTAATTAATTAACAATTAGAAAAATTAATTCCAATTGCTGCAATAGGATTTCAGACTTGAAATTTTCACACAAATGAGAGCCACAAAAAGAGGAACTCAGATTGTAGAAAAACTTGGATCACCATCTCGCATTATAGTTGGAGTATAGCCCAATGAAACTCGTATTGCAGTCATCGATACCTCAGAAGAGTGTCTCAGGCTGCTTCATCATACCAAAGGAGAATTCGAACCCACAGAAGTAGGTTTCGGACTTCATTAAAAGAATCATAGAACAACATTTGGGCAGAGTCATCTCAATTTATTGAACAAAGGGGTAATAGAAGTATTTCAGATTAGCATCAACAGAGAAGATATGCCACAGGAATTACCTCAGATAGCTCGCATAAATAGCTCAGTGGATCATCGAAATTGCTTTAGATATGTGCCAACAAGAGTGCCTTTCCATAAACTTGCTCTGATACCATGTTGAGAAATCAAAAGGCAAGTAAAATTGACGATTTCTCTTACTTGATAATTACTTGTGAATTTACTATTGGCATTTTTTATTATGTTTGTATTCTTCCATTCATCAAGCAATTACCAAAATGCAAAAACATGAACAAGAGACATAAGATATAGGCTCCAAGCCAAGGCTAAAATCCCACAAGGGGGAAAGCCCAGAAAATCTCCTCTTCTTATAGAATCAGATCAAAGTGAGAAATCCAAGAACCAAATCCAACCTCCAAGAAGCCAAGTCAAGACCTCCAAATTCTGCTTCAATATGATGTAATGCATCAATTTCATTCGTAGGAGATCACACCAATCTTAGCCACAGTAATTCGTATACTACAGAAAACTCGCATATGTTTCAGACCTTCTATCTCAAGAAACTTGCATATGCATATCAGATCTTCTGCCATAGAGAAGGTCGCATATCTAGCCCAGGAAGTTTGCACTCCTTTTTCAAATATACAGCCTTAAGCATATGCAAATCTTCATAGTAACAGATCTTCAGAATTTCACATATATCTGCCACAGAACACATCACTGAAAAACCATCAAATTTGCTTTCCATTTGGATGAAGGACATATGCCAATATATAGTTGTTCTAACATGCGAAAAACACATCTGTTGGATGAGCCGACTTGTCATCCAGGAGGGCTGACTTGGCTTCTTGAGGTAGATTAACCCAAAAATTTATTTTCTCTTTTTCTTTACAAGAAGTCCAAATAGGACTTTGAATCAACAAATCCTAGAAGCATGAAGAACATGCTTAACTAATGAAACAATAATAACATTTTATTTTTTCTCTTTTTCTTTTTTTTTTTTTACATAAAATACATAATGATACAAATTATGAACACTGAACCTAGTTACATTTTCCAGCACACTTTTGACTGGGAATATCTCTTTAATGCCTTCACATTTTGACAAAATTTCCACATGGCATGGCAACTACACATTATGTTGAGTAATCTGAGCCTTTGTTGACTGTTGACCCTTGGGATCCTATGCATTGGGATCCATGAACTGCCTTGGGAATTGTCAAATGCTGTGAATTTTGAAACTGCCATGTTGAGAGCTGAAGATGAATAATGTACCAAGGCCAAAGAATGCATACAGATTCTATGACACATGACCACATGGATAAGATAGGTGCACTCAAGACATGGCCCTACATAGTGCGATCAACCATACGAAACCAATGGCTTCTCTAAACCATGTGTCCAAGTAGGTCCATCCTAGTCTCTCCAATCCTATACAAGATGAAAGGACCTAAGAATGGAGTCTAAGAGTGTTGATTTGGGGTAGCATCGAATGTGCTCTAGCCACGAAATTTGGTGGAGAGGTTAGGGCACATGAGATCTCCAATACCCAGAAAGCGTTTGGGCAGATTTTAAACAGATAAGGAGATATTAAAACAATTAATATTTTTAATGGAGTCCCCAAGTCTAACTTAGGGAAAATAAAATATTAATGTGTATTAATATGGATCTGTGTTAGAATGGTCCAAAAAACATGGGTCAAGCCAGATATAATCTTAGCCGTTGATTAGGGACTTAATCTCGGCCGTTGAGATGTCAACAGGAAAAGTATAAGAGGAGGCTTGATGGTCACTTGGAGAACACACCAGAGTGATCAGTGATTCTATTCTCTAGAGCGGGGTTTGCTAAGAGAAATAGAATCAGCGATTGGGAGAGCAACTGAGGGGCATTGAGTACAGAGAAACAGAGAAGGCAGAGATTGTGCCGGGAGAGTAGCATAGTAGCAAGGAGAGTGACGCAGAGCCAGCAAGGGCTCACGCAGGGCCACGCAGAGGCAGCCAAGTGTTGCATAGAGCACCAGAGAGGCCAGCGTGTCTGACGTAGAGGCCCAGAAAGCTGACGCAGGGCCTCTTGGGGTTGATGTAGGGCCAACGTGACACAGAGAGGGGTTGATGTAGTCCAGATTGGGCAGATGCTGGGGTCGCAGAGCAATTTTGTGCTGAGGAGTTGCCGGAAGGATTTTCGGGGTTTCAGCTAGGAGATTTTTCTCAACTGTGAGGTATAGCTGCTAAGGAAATTCTCTGTTGGGTAGGCCAGTTTCGACACTCAGATTGTACTTTGATATTGCTTAATAAGAAAACCCTCAGATAGCTGCACTGGTTTTTCCGCATTGGGTTTTTCCGAGGACATTGGTCCAAAAATAATGGTGTCATGTGGTGTGTTTGTTCTTGTTTCTTTTAGTTGTTGATCCGTAATATGTTGAGCATGCACTGGTGTTTATTTTCAGTATTTACTTTGTAAATAACTTGTTAAAGAAAAATAACAAGTAGGTAGGAATAAATCAGAAAAAGTGCGTGAAGGGTTTCTAAACTAAGTAAACTTAGAAACTTCAACATGGTATCAGAGCGTGATTGCAGATCATAGGAGGACTAAAAGACATAAGCCGAGCGGAGCAATAGCAGCAGAAAACAGCTGTCTCGAGGTGACATAAGTTGTTTCTAGCAGTGCAGAAGCCAATAAGTGTGATGCAGAGCCAGCTAGAGCCACGCAGAAGAAGTCGGGAGCTGCGCAGAGCCTCAAAGAGGCCAGCGTTGATGACGCAAAGGGCCAGAGGGCTGACACATGGCATCCCAGGGCTGACGCAGACACATCTGGAGTGACGCAAAGCCAGTGTGAGGCAGAGAGGGGCTGACGCAGTTCACAAAGAGGCAGTTGCTGGAGTCTAGAAGGCGGCAGAAATATTGCAGAGTGGAGCTGGTGAGGTACTGTAGTCAAAACAATACCTGATAGAGCAAGGGCAGAGGAGTTATTACCGAGGGTTTCTAGCCAAGGAACTTGGATCAGCAGTGCAGAAGGATTTCCAGAAGGGAAATCAGGACTCAGAGGGAGTCCAGAAGAGAACTTCCAGACGGGAAGTAGAGACTTAGAGGAGTTGAACAGAGAACTTCCAGGAGGGAAGTACAGTATCGTCATGGCACTACATGGGGTAAGAGACCAGGATAGACTGAATGGAGCATCGAACTTAGCAGTCTGGAAGGCCAGAATCTTATCAGTGCATGACAGGAATTGTATAAAAAACTTCGCCTTGAAGTTTATAGCTATTCTAGTCGACCCTAATGATAACGACAAGTACGAAGAGGCGATGGCGAGGGCCAAGTGCATTATCCTTGACGCGGGTGAAGGATCATGTGGTACCACATATAGCCGAGTTTTAAGAAGGAAACGACAGTTGAGATGTGGGAGGCTCTCAAGAACCTGTACTAGCATACTTATGTGCAAAGAAGAACGCTGCTCGAGAACCAGATGAGGTCGTATCAGATGAAGAAGGGTCAATCGATTGACACCTTCCTCGGAGGACTGAATGAGATCCGAGACCAGTTGACTGCTATAGGAGTGATACCAGATCAAGAGCTTATGGTGAGGACAACCCTGAATGTTGTCTCAGAAGATTGGGAAATGTTTGTCCAGAGTATCCTGGGCAGAGGGACTCTCCCACCTTGGGACGAGATGCGGGTAGCTCTTCACCAGGAAGAGATCAGATGGCAGTCGAAGACAGGTAGCAACAGCAAAGGGATCAAGGTCAAGCAGGAGGAGGAGGATGTGGCTCTAGCATCCGAGGGAAAGCAGGAGAAGCAGAAGAAGAAAGATCTCTCCAAGATCAAGTGTTTCCACTGTGGGGAGATGGGTCATTATGCGACCACTGCCCAAGGAAGAAGAGTAAGGGAGAGTCTTTCGAGACTAAGGCAGTACCAGCACGGACAATGAAGGAAGTTTTGACACATGATGACTATGCCATGAGTGCACACACGCCACTTGAGCGGAAGTGGGGAGACATCGAGCTATAGTCAGGCGGACTACAGGTGATGAGGGGCAGGATCCTTGAGGTACCAAACCTCTTGGATTAGACCTTGCTACGGGAGCCCCGACGAGGAGTAGTAGGACTGGCTGATGTGGGTAGAGATGGATGCGGATGGAGTGGCAGAAAGAGCTATAGTGCAGGAGTCCCAAGACATCGCAGAGCTATCAGGCTGTAGCAGTGCGAGAGGCACAGGAGTGTTGCACTAGTGCAGGAAGGCATAGCGAGGTGTGCAACGGTGCGAGGTGCAGGGAGTTGTTGTAGCAGGGCAGAGGTCAGAGAGAGGGAGCACTTGTCAGCAGCAGAGGGAGCTTCAGCATCAGTGGGTTTTTCTAGCCCAACAGGGAGGTCAGTTGGAAGATCAATTACTTACTTCTCAGTAACTGAGTTGCAGTGCAGTAGTGGGCAGCACGATGCAGCATGATGAGAGGAGGTGCAGTGCAGATGCAGTGCTGGGAGAAAGGACCAACACTAGCACGGATGCAGAGGGAGCTGTTGTACAGATGCAGCAGTGGCAGAACCATGGGCAGCAGTACAGGATGCAACAGTGTAGAGGATGTTGGGCAGGAAGGCCTAACATCAACACATGTACCGATGCCAGATGATCAGAGTAATACTTAGTGAGGAGTATTGCTAGAGCACAATCCTCGCTAAGAGAGAGTGTTGATTTGAGGTAGCATCGAATGTGCTCTAGCCACAAAATTTGGTGGAGAGGTTGGGGCACATGAGATCTCCAATACCCAGAAAGCGTTTGGGCAGATTCTAAACAGATCAGGAGATATTAAAATAATTAATATTTTTAATGGAGTCCCTAAGTCTAAACGTAGGGAAAATAAAATATTAATGTGTATTAATATGAATCTGTGTTAGAATGGTCCAAAAAACATGGATCAAGCCAGATCTAATCTTAGCCATTGATTAAGGACTTGATTTCGGCCGTTGAGATGTCAACAGGAAAAGTACAAGAGGAGGCTTGAGGGTCACTTGGAGAACACTTCAAAGTTCAGAGTGATCAATCATTCTATTCTCTAGAGCGTGGTTTGCTAAGAGAGATAGAATCAACGATTGGGAGAGCAACTGAGGGGCATTAAGTACAGAGAAACAGAGAAGGCAGAGATTGTGCCGGGAGAGCAACGCAGCAGCAAGGAGAGTGACGCAGAGCCAGCAAGGGCTCACGCAGGGCCACGCAGAGGCAGCCAAGTGTTGCATAGAGCACCAGAGAGGTCAGCATGTTTGACGCAGAGGCCAAGAAAGCTGACGCAGGGCCTCCTGGGGCTGACGTAGGCCAAGAAGGGCTGACGTAGGGCCAACGTGAGACAGAGAGGGGCTGATGCAGTCCAGATTGGGCAGACGCTGGGGTTGCAAAGCAGTTTTGCGCTGAGGAGCTGCCGGAAGGATTTTCCGGGGTTTCAGCCAAGAGATTTCTCTCAAACTGTGATGTATAGCTGCTAATGTTGGGTAGGCCAGTTTTGGCACCCAGATTGTACTTTGATATTGCTTAATAAGAAAACCCTCGGATCGCTGCACCGGTTTTCCCGTATTGGGTTTTTCCAGGGACATTGGTCCAAAAATAATGGTGTCATGTGGTGTGTTTGTTCTTGTTTCTTTTAGTTACTGATCTGTAATATGTTGAGCATGCACTGGTGTTTATTTTCAGTATTTACTTTGTAAATAACTTGTTAAAGAAAAATAACAAGTAGGTAGGAATAAATCAGAAAAAGTGCATGAAGGGTTTCTAAACTAAGTAAACTTAGAAACTTCAACAAAGAGGACTGGTCATGGCCCACCATAATAAGCCTAGGATATCATGACACATAGCATCATATGGCCTATAAGGCTTTGACTTTCATTCTTTGGGCTTATGATGGTGTTACCAAATGAAAAAATGGATATAGGTACCACTGCTGAAATGAAGGGTAACATGTGGCTTGCCTGATAGTTGCTCCTTTGGCTCTCCTGCTAGGATTAGGAATTTTACCTTTAGGTGAGAGTTTGAGTTGCAACAAGGGTTAAGGGCTTTAGTCATGGTTTTCCTTGGCAATGCCCCTCCACCTGTCTTAACTGGAGCTATAATACAATTTTTATTTCATAGCTTGTACATGCTTTTCTGTGTGATCTACTTCCTGGGTTTTATCCTCTGGGAAGCTATAGAAGGTTGCAGGAAAGAAGGCCTTCCACTCACGTTTGAAAGGAGATCAAGTTGGAGGAATTAGAGGACATGTAACTTAACATTGCAAGGGTATAGAACCCACGTTGCAAGCTCATGGGAACTATAGTCTCACAATAATATACTGGCTGCAGAACCACATTACAGATTATGAAAATGACCCATGTACAATAGCTGGAGAGGGAGTCTTATGGTTAAGGGGTTTAGCCTGCCTTCTTCTATATGTTTGTTTGAGATTCCAGTCCAGCAGTAGAATTGTTAGATAAACTTCTCTGAAGTTAATCTGATTCTAGGTATGTAGACTGGAAAAAGGAATATAATTGTGCATAAGAAACTAGTTCAGAAACACAAAATAAAACCCTTTAAGCCAGTAGCTGAAGGCAGTTGTATACTTAAGCCATACATTTGAAGACACGGGAACAAAATAATTTTAGATTTCTTTTGTTATTTCAATAGGAAAGAAGCATGTTGTATACTTTAAAAATATTTTAGGTGACAGGGATAATTAAAGTATACAGTATTGTTCCGTTTCCTTTTCTTGATGCAGATCCTCTTTTTTCTTTAGTTTGCAAAAAAATGGCTAACTGCTATTATTTACAGGTATCCCTGATTGTTGAAAAGGTTCATCTTCATCTGCTTCCATCGATGAATCCTGATGGCTTTGCTCTTAGGCAACGTGGCAATGCAAACAATGTTGATTTGAATAGGGACTTCCCAGATCAAGTGAGTACCTGAATTAAGTAAAATATTTTCTCTAAATGCTCCTGTGATTGTATATAATCATTTAGGAGTATTGTAGGAAAGGCACATTATGTAAGGTAGCATATCTACAGTCCTGAGACATTCTTTGGTGCTGTTCTTTTTCAAATTCAGTTCAGGACATTTGTATGAGGCAGTGAATGGTGCCTAACATAAGGAGCACTGTACAGTTTTTTCCTCAGAATAATGATGAGAACTTGCGGCAACCAGAAACAAAAGCAATCATGAAGTGGATAAAAGACAAACGATTTACTGCTTCTGCCAGTTTACATGGGGTAACACAACTGATTTCCTTCTAAACATTTAGTTACTGACAGTCCAAGAGAAATGGATCTGTAATAGTTAGCATTTTCAACCTATGGTAGCCAGTATTCAGAATGGCTCAATTGATATAAATTCTGGAATGCATTAATTTTGGGAATAACTAGTTACATAGATTGCCCTATGAAGAGTTTGTTGTTAAATGATCTTTCTCATCAGGACTAGGTAGTACTCGACGAATGTTAGTCGGGTGAGATCTTCTTCGTGCAATTCACTGTTTTCCTCAGTACTTCAATCTCCCTTTCAGCTAATTTCCATAGAATAGTTCTCATCTTTTATGGGTCTTATCTGTTCTTACCTTTCCCTATGTCATCAACTTCCCGTGTTTTCCCCCTGTCAAACATGCTGCACACACCTCTTCTTCCTGAATTGAAGGAAAATCGACAACCACCCTTGATTTAATTAGAAGAGAAATGTACTGGAAGCTAAGATGCCAATGCCTCTACTGCCAAAGTGAGCTGAAACAAAATGCAAATATTTATTCAAACTTATTAAAATTGTGAACTTCTCACCATCAGCCACCTTGATCTGAACATCACCATGCCCTTTAAGAATGTGGGTCCTGCCATCACCTGAAACAACTGTATTCAAACTTATTAAAATTGTGAACTTCTCACCATCAGCCACCTTGATCTGAACATCACCATGCCCTTTAAGAATGTGGGTCCTGCCATCACCTGAAACAACTGTATCTGATATGGATTTGTTTTCAACAGAGGAAATAAATTAGTCTCTCCTCTTAGTCATATGCTTCAAACTGCATGAATCAAAAAATCTATTCATCTGGTGACTTGCCGCCCTTCTAAGAAGCAACAAATATAAACTTATTCAAATTGTGACTTCTTACCACCATCTTGATCTGAACATCACCATGCCCTTTAAGAGTGTGGGCCCTGCCATCACCTGAAACTAGTGTTGTGAAAATCGCGATTTTTTTGCCAAGACAATTTAATCACCCGATTAAATCGGCGATTTTTTGATTTGAAAAAAATCGCGATCCGATGCCAAAAAATCATGGACGGCGGAAACAGCGAGTTTTTGAAAGCATTTTTTTTTTTTTAATTTTTTAATTTTCTGTCTCATTTAGCAATTAGAGGGCAAGGGTGAGAGCTAAGGCGGAGGATAACTCATCTACAAGGGCGAGGGAGGAGAAAACTGAAGGAATTTAGGATCCCAACAAAAAAAAAATGGATTGGACCAAGTTTCTAGGGCGTAGATCTCAGGTATGAGCATCAAATTTGGCCCTATTTTTTGTTTTTTCCTTGTTTTTCCTTGGGTTTCAGTGACCCATATATTTCCCATGATTTTTGCTTGAGTTTGAGTGTGTTTATTTGCCATTTTTGTTGCATTTAGTGGAGAGTTTTTTTGTTGTTAAAAATTCAAAATCTTGATTGTTAGTTTTATTTGTTTAAATTCTTCTTGTGCCCTAGTTTTTTTCATGATTTTTGCTTGGGTTTGAGTGTGTTTTTTTTGCCATTATTGTTGCATTGAGTGGAGAGGTTTTTTTTTTTGTCAAAAAATTCAAAATGTTGTATGTTAATTTCATTTGTTTAACTTGAAATTCTTCTTGTGCCCTAGGTTCAAACTTCAATCTTACATTAAGACTCAAGAGTTCAACAAAGTTACAAACATGCCAAGAAAATTGGACCCTATGTGGGAATTTGGTGAACCCGATGGGGGGTTTGACAGATCAAATTTGACTTGCAAGTTATGTGGGCAGCATATGACAGGGGGAGTATACTAATTGAAATTCCACCTTGCACAAATTCTTGGACATGAAGTAGGGCTTTGCACAAATACAAATCCAGAAATCATCCGTAGAGCCCTCAAATCATTGGAAGAAATAGAGACAACCAAATTGACCAAGGCAACTCTGAAGAGTCAAATGGCAGGGGGTGGAGTGGTGGGACTGGGAGGTGATCGTGAGAGTGGTACTGGTTCTTCTTCAACATTAGTTTCTACAGTCAACCCCACAGTTGCCTCATCATTTTTTATTCCTAGAACCACACCTGGTGCATAACCATCTATCACGTCAGCTCTTAAAAAAAGGGAGAAGGAAGAAGCTGACAAGCTATTGGGAAGGTGTCTTCTTTAGAGTGATGTTCCCTTCAACATTGCCAGGAACAATCCATTTTTCTAGCCTGTGATTGATGCTATTGCTATTATTGGCTTGGGGTACAAAACCCCTTCCTATGATGACTTTAGAGGGTGTATTCTTCAGAATAAAAAGGCCAAAT
The DNA here is from genome assembly GCA_031772625.1 of Pinus tabuliformis. Classification (NCBI taxonomy): domain Eukaryota; kingdom Viridiplantae; phylum Streptophyta; class Pinopsida; order Pinales; family Pinaceae; genus Pinus; species Pinus tabuliformis. The sequence goes on from CM062811.1 coordinate 891,917,092, forward strand.
GCACTAAGAGATTGGAGGAGTTTAGGGGCTTTGTTGTAAAATGTAACTAGGTTCGGTCTTCATAATGACATGTAATTGTGACTATTGTAAATGATGTAATGAAGAAAATAAAATTATTATTGTAAGCCTTGCTTCATGGGTTTCATGAGCAAGTGATTTTATTTGTTAGTGGCTCCCATTGAGAGCCTTAGGATTTATTATTGAGTCAAAGAGTCAATGTCATGTATGAAGAGCTCTTCTTGAGCATATATAAAATGTATATGAGTCAACCTAGTGTCTAGAAAATCCCTCCAAAAAGACAAGCACAATCCTCTCTTGAAGTCGGCCTGCAAATTGTATGAAACATTCATGTCGGCTCACCTCAAATAGACACAACTATTCGGTTGGACATGTCGGATCATTTATGGAGGACAAACTACTATAAATACCCAACTAAGATTTTCGCATAATGACAGGTTCAGGATTCGATATCTCTGAAATTTCGGATGGGTAATTACAGTGAATAAACTTCGCAGATCTGGGTCTTTCGGTGGAGAAGACAGGTTCAGATTTTCTTCTGAAGTTTTGATGATGAGATATAGAGAACAATTCGGTGATATCTCTGTGTTTTTGTATGGGTATATCAGAGATAAAAGTCGGATTTGTGACACAATAAGATAGCTCGGATTGATTTTCGAAGGATGATCACTGTCAACTACTCAGATATCTTTTCGAATGAAGAATAGTGATGGGCTCAGACCTTTAGTGTTAGGGTCCCACCCTAACCCCCTTATTTATGTCATGGGATCACGTCATAGTCAAGAGTCAATAAAGCCCATATTAATATTTGTAAGTGGTTAACCCGCAATTAATGACGGGACCACAGTTAGTTGCAAATGGGCGGTAGTATTAGATAGATGGTAAATGGGCGGTAGTATTAGATAGATGGTATTAATAAAACCCACGGTATTGGCCCGTGGTATTGCATGTATGAGTCATATATAAAGGATAGAGACTCCCTGCGAGGAGTATCGTGTCTTGTTTTTGTAATCGAGCTCTGCTCTATTGGAGGTTGCCCCCTCGAAGAGGCCTGTGAACATTTCTCTCTGAATAATAAAATCATTGCTATTCTGTGTTCTGGGTATCTTTTCTTCGCATATTTTGTGTTTGGGTATTACTTTACAGGTTAAGAGCATAACAAGTGGTATCAGAGCACTTTCCAGGGCTCGGTGGGATCTCCAAATTTTAGCAATTTTTTTTTTTTGGCTAGAGACGTGTTCCGGCGTCTTTAAACCACAGGATCTGTCGTTAAGCGCATAAACCTGCGGATTTGGGGAGGCATGCACACAGGAAATACAAGAGGTGGTCACGTCTGTTGGACTCCCTTGTAACCCCTGTGGGTACCCCTTCGAGTAGTAGCGCATTAGACAGAACCGCGCACGGACTGTCTTCCACGTACCCTCTGGGTATATAGGAAGCCCCCTAGCTCCCTTGAAACCTCGCCATAGATAAACCTTCGGCCGTCTTGTGGCTACAGTACACCGAGAACAGCACTCGGAGAGATTACTCGCCCGTACGATAGGGTAGTCGGGTTGTACGGCTAAGGGTATGGTCGATCCTCCTTAGTTAGAGCCCTGAAACATTGGGCCGAGTACTACTGTCAGACTCTTATGTATATTGCGATCTGTAGCACCTGACACTCCTCAAGACCATAGTTCCCTTTCTATCGGGGGATCACACATCATCTATTCCAGATCAGCAAGTGCAGCAGCAGCAGACATTAGTCCCGCAGCTCCATCAGATCAGCAGCAGCAGTTGTTCCACCATTCAGATCTCTCAGATCCACCAGATCGGAGTAGTTGTGAAGGGTTCCTGTACCTGGATATAATTTTCGCAGGACTTTTGGCGGCATTGACATTTTGAGGATTTGGCGACTGCAATATTGATCAGGAAGGAGTAAAACTCCGTTAGGAGTTTTCCAAAAAAAATTAAAAATAAATAGAGTCTGAGATCTTTCGGGGCGCTTATTGGTGACCTAGCCCATCAGAATCAGGACGACGAGCTGAGCAAGGTGGTACCATTCAATTTCTTAGTAAAAATTTTTTGGCGGTCCCAATTTTTCATCAGGTTGGTGTATGGTAGAAACTCGCGCTCAAGCAATGGCCAATGAAAGGATGGACAAAATTGAAGACCAGGTGAACTCCATCCAATTTTCGGTGAACGAAATACAACATGAGATTAAAGGAATAAGTATCCAGATACAGAACGCACTGAAGGGCAAGGAGCCAGCCCACGAGGAGGCGAATAATGGTCATGAATACCATGAGGGTGAGTCTAGCCACTCTCCCCACGTCTGGCACACCCACCCACCACCCAGTCAGCGACCTCCCAAGTTGGATATGCATAAATTTGACGGTTCTCACACGTCCGCATGGCTAGCACAAATGGAGCAGTATTTCCAATTGAATCATATCATAGATGAGGGGACTAAGGTTATGGTGGGTACCATGTACTTGGACAATGAACGATGGCAATGGAAGGAATGGCATCAGCTTTGCAATGGACATTTTCAGAATTGGGCCCAATTTGCCAAAGCTCTTCGAAATCGCTTTGAACATGAAGACTCTTTTTTGGGGCGTCTCACTAAGCTCCGACAGACGGGTACAGTGGAGGAATATATTACTGCTTTTGAAGCCTTAGCCTTCCGCACTAAGGGTCTCACAGATGAGTTCTACATGGAATGCTTTATCAGCGGTCTTAAAGAAGCCATCAAAGCTCAGGTTCTACTCCACCACCCTCCCACATGGACAGAGGCTTGCCAGGTAGCTCGTAAGGTGGAACGTGCATTAACAGCCCAATCCAGCCGCCCCAACTTCCCCGCTAAAGGTCGTCCCTCACAGGCTCCCAACACGACTCAGACACTTAAGATTCAAAAGGTGTCACCTGCGGAAATGGCCGAAAGAAGGAAGCAAGGACTATGTTACTACTGTGATGAAAAATATTCCCCGGGTCATAAATGCAAAGAGCCCAAGTTTTTTCAAATAGATGCCACTGACTACAGCTCCACCGAGGAAGATCCACCACTTGAGGAACCGGAGGCGATCGAAGAAGATAACCAAAAGGAGATTGTATCTGGTGAACCAATTATTTCGCTAAATGCATTGGCAGGAATTTCTTCCCCTCAAACTCTCAAAATCAGGGGTTTTCTTAAACATCGCCCAGTAGTAGTCTTGATTGATAGTGGAAGTACCCATAATTTCATCCATCAAAAGATCGCTGAAGCAGCACATTGTTTTGTCCGGGCAGTTTCTAACTTCCAAGTCTAGATTGCAGATGGGGGCACAATGAAATGTGAAGGTCGCTGTGAAAATGTCAAACTTCAAATGGGGGATTATCAATTGAAAACCCACATGTTTGCAATACACATGGGGGGTTGCGACATTGTCCTAGGCGCGGAATGGCTCCGCACTCTTGGGCCAATCACAATGGATTTCCAGGAGTTATATATGAGTTTTAAGCAGAACAACTCCACACATACCCTCCGTGGACTACAGGCGGGAGCCCCCTCTATCATCAGCTCGCATAGGATGGAAAAATTGTTAAAAAAGGGCCATCATGGAGTGGTAGCTCAATTTAATGCCATCCAGGTAGTCGACACCATGTCTCTGCCAATTCATCCTGAGATGCAACAGATTTTAAATAAACATCGGACGGTCTTTGACAAGCCTCATGAGCTTCCACCCTCGCGAGGGGAACATGATCATAGCATCACATTGGTTCCAGGGGCCCAACCCCCAAATGTGCGGCCATACAGATATCCGTTCACCCAAAAGAATGAAATAGAAAAAATCATCAAGGAATTGTTGGAAGCAGGTGTCATTCGTCCCAGCATTAGTCCTTATTCATCCCCAGTGGTCATGGTCCTCAAGAAAGATTGGGAGTGGCGGATGTGTCCCGACTTCAGGGCCCTCAATAAGTTGACAGTCAAAGATAAATTTCCCATCCCGGTGGTTGACGATTTGCTGGACGAACTCAATGGGGCTCAATTCTTCACTAAGTTGGATCTTCGCTCAGGCTACCACCAAATTCGCATGAAGGAAGTCGACATTCCCAAGACGGCTTTCAGAACTCATGAAGGCCATTATGAGTTCCTGGTCATGCCATTTGGTCTCTGTAATGCCCCCTCTACTTTTCAGAGCCTTATGAATCACCTCCTCAAACCATATCTCAGAAAATTTGTCCTTGTCTTCTTCGATGACATCCTCATCTATAGTGGCACTTGGGCGGCACATCTTCAGCATGTAGATCTACTATTGCAACTGCTCCGCACGCATAAATTATTTGTCAAGATGTCTAAGTGTTCGTTTGGCATGGAAGAAGTTGAGTATTTGGGCCACATTGTGGGGCGTGAAGGTGTCAAGGTGGACCCCAAAAAGATCCAGGCAATGCAAGAATGGCCTCAACCTAAGACCTTGAAAAGCTTGAGAGGATTTTTTGGGTCTCACAGGCTATTATCGTAAATTTGTCCGCAACTATGGCCGCATAGCGAAGCCCCTAACTCAACTCCTAAAGAAAAATTCCTTCTTCTGGAACGAGGAAGCACAACAGGCATTTACCGCTCTCAAAACTGCCATGTGTTCCACTCCCGTCTTAGCACTACCCGACTTCACCAAATCCTTTGTCATTGAATGTGATGCTTCGGGTACAGGTATTGGAGCGGTCTTAATGCAGGAAGGGCGACCATTGGCCTTCACCAGCCAACAACTAAGTGGGAGGAATCTGGGCCAATCTACCTACGAGAAGGAAATGATGGCCATCTTACATGCAGTCGAGACCTGGCGACCTTACTTGTTGGGGCGACGTTTCCAAATCCGCACAGATCATCACAGTCTTAAATATTTTTTGGAGCAACGCCTATCTTCCCCACAACAAAATAAATGGTTAGCCAAAATGCTGGGATATGATTATGAGATCATTTACAAGAAAGGGAAAGACAACAGTGTAGCAGATGCATTGTCGCGCCAATTTGAGGAGGAAAGTACTCTGCTCGCAATTTCCCTCCCCATTCCAGACTGGATTGAAGAGGCTCGCAGAGAATGGTTTTCACATCCCGGGCTCTCCCAACTCATTTCTCAATTGCAGGTAGATCCTAATTCCAGCAAGGGCTACTTGTGGCAGAATGATATTCTTCGCTACAAGGACAAAGTCGTAATATCACCAACATCCACCCTCAAAAGTCGCATTTTGGCAGAATTGCACTCATCTCCCATTGCAGGACATTCGGGCTTTCAGAAGACGTATGCTCGCACCAGAAGATCATTTTTTTGGACCGGCATGAAACAGGACATCCTTACTTTCGTAGCAGAATGTGACGTCTGTCAACGCCACAAAGGGGAAACCGTCAACACACCAGGCACATTACAACCATTGCCCATTCCGGCGTCAATTTGGACGGAGGTCTCCATGGATTTCATTACAGGTCTTCCAAAGTCTGGGAACAAGTCAGTCATCATGGTGGTTGTGGACCGACTGTCGAAGTATGCTCATTTCTGCGCCCTACCCCAACCGTTTACACCAACTTTGGTTGCTCAAACTTTCATGGATCAGATCTTCAAATTGCATGGCATGCCCACTTCTATTGTGTCCGACCGCGACCCGATCTTCACCAGTAATTTTTGGCAGGAACTCTTCAGAATACAAGGCACTCAACTCAAACTCAATACTTCATATCATCCGCAAACAGATGGTCAAACCGAAGCCGTCAACAAATGTCTGGAAACCTACCTTAGGTGTTTCACTTCAGAAAAGCAACACCTTTGGGTACAGTGGTTACCTCTGGCTGAATGGTGGTATAACACCAACTATCATGCCACCACCAAAATGACTCCCTATGAAGCAGTCTATGGTCAACTTCCGCCTTCCCCTACTTCTTATCTCACGGGGTGCTCCAAAGTACAAGTCGTGGATCAACTCCTACAACACCGCGCAACCATGCTCGCCCATCTGCGCGAGAATCTTCATCAAGCTCAGAACCGTATGAAGCAACAGGCCGACCAACATCGCTCAGAGCGCCAATTTCAAGAAGGGGATCAGGTCTTTTTGAGGCTGCAACCATATAAGCAAACATCACTCAAAGACAAGGGTTGTCAAAAGCTCTCTCCAAAATTCTACGGACCTTACCAAGTACTTCAGCGCATTGGAGAAGTGGCTTACAAGTTGGCTTTGCCACCTACAGCAAAAATCCACCCAGTTTTCCATGTATCGTGCCTCAAGAAAGTGATTGGGAACAATTGCCGAGTTCAAACCAGTCTACCTGAATTGGACGAAGAAGGGTCAATCTGGCTTCAACCTGAACAGGTTCTAGACACACGAGACAAGCACCTGTGCGGCCGCATGATTAAGGAGGTCCTCGTCAAATGGAAAGACACCTCTCCGGAAGATGCAACTTGGGAACCAGCCACTATTCTTCAGCAGTTTCCGCAGCTTCAGCCTTGAGGACAAGGCTAGTCTTAAGGGGGAGGGCATGTTAGGGTCCCACCCTAACCCCCTTATTTATGTCATGGGATCACGTCATAGTCAAGAGTCAATAAAGCCCATATTAATATTTGTAAGTGGTTAACCCGCAATTAATGACGGGACCACAGTTAGTTGCAAATGGGCGGTAGTATTAGATAGATGGTATTAATAAAACCCACGGTATTGGCCCGTGGTATTGCATGTATGAGTCATATATAAAGGATAGAGACTCCCTGCGAGGAGTATCGTGTCTTGTTTTTGTAATCGAGCTCTACTCTATTGGAGGTTGCCCCCTCGAAGAGGCCTGTGAACATTTCTCTCTGAATAATAAAATCATTGCTATTCTGTGTTCTGGGTATCTTTTCTTCGCATATTCTGTGTTCTGGGTATCTTTTCTTCGCATATTCTGTGTTTGGGTATTACTTTGCAGGTTAAGAGCATAACATTTAGCACAGTCATCAAGCAATTCAGATCTCTAGCTTTGGTATCATTGCAGTAAGTAATTCGGAAGCCTCTCTGTGATTTCGTAAGAACAATAGCTGTGGAGATTCTGTGGTTCGATCTCTATTACAGTCATCAAAGAAAAGAGACTTGGTGATGGAACTGTGAAGTATACCTCTGTCTCGGTGCAGTAAGGTCTCATTGATTCGTTGTAACTACAATTTGTATTATCTCTGTGGTGAAGATCTCAGTGTCAAGGCAACAATGAAGATCTCGGTATCAAGAATGAAGGATCTCAGTGTCAAGGCAGATCTCAGTATCCAGACAATGATGAAGATCTCGAAGAGGACTGTCAAGAGAACGTGTGTCTTGATCTTGGAGTGGCTACTAGGTCAAGGGTCTTGGTCTTGGTATTCATCAATTAGAATCTCTATAAGAAGAATTTGTGCGGGTTTTCCTCTCAAAGAGTGAGAGGTTTTGACCCTGGCAGAGAGCCAACATCTTGTGTTCTTGTCTCTTTTGTTTTGGTAACTATTTGATGAAGCAAGAAAACACACTCTAATAATAACAAGAGAAGATTGTGCTAATAAGAAAAAGTGAAAAAGTACCTCACAAATAGTTATCATCGTGAGAAGAATCTTATTAACCTAATTGCCCTAGATTCTTCAACAAGCTCATGGGCATAGACATGATGCACTGTGATGTCAGATGGTTGGACTAATCAAAAGGATAGAACCCTTTTTAACTTCTTGGTTAATTGTCCCAAGGGGACACTATTTATGAAATCTGTTGATGCATCTGCACATATCAAAGATGCGTGGTTATTATGTGATTTGTTGGACGTGTTCATTCAGGAGGTGGGTCCACAACATGTTGTCCAAGTCATAACGGACAATTTTGCAAGCTTGCAAATTATGTTGTTGCTGGAAGGATGCTTATGGAGAGGCTTCCTAACTTATTTTGGATACCTTGTGCTGCACACTGCATTGACTTGATGTTGGAGGACATAGGAAAAATTCCTTTTGTCAAGGATATTGTGGAATCATCAAAAAGCATTACAAAATGCATCTATGCTTCATTTGATGAGAACATTCACCAACAACAAGGAGTTGGTGCACCTTGCCATTACATGGTTTGCCACTAGTTTCATATCTCTTCAATCCATCTTGAATTCTATGTGGGTTGTGAAGAGAATGTTTCTTTCAAAGGAGTGGTGTGCTTTGTCATATAACCACGAACTAGATGGAGAGGCCATATGCAGGCTAGTTTCATACCAGGAAAGCTTCTGGGAAGGAGTGCAAGAGGTGTGTAGCATTATTGAACTTTCGGTAAAGGTTTTTTGATTAGTTGATGGAGACAAGCCCACAATGGGCTACTTGTATGAGGCCATGGATAGGGCCAAAGAATCCATTCACAACTATTATGATGATAAGGGGGATGAGGGGTTTGAGAAACAACAACTCATATGGGCAGTGATTGATGAGCAATGGAACAATACACTCCATCGTCCCATTCATGCTTCAGGGATATAACTGAACCCCACATTTTCTTACTCCCGTGGTTCCATGTTTGATGTTGAGGTCATGGATGGATTCTTCACTTGTGTTCAGAAGATGGTGTCATTTCCAACAGAATGTGCTGAAATCTCTAAAGAAATGGAGATATATAGGATGGCAAGTGGCACATTTAGCTTTGACATGGCTATTAATGATAGGAAAACCAAAATGCCAGGTAAGCTTTAGTTTGTTTCAATTTTCAAATTTCATTCTCTTCATACTTTGCTTCAACTTTCAAATTTCAATTTTTTTCTTATGTTTCTCTTATTTGTTGTAGATGCATGGTGGAGAAGCTATGGTGGTAGAGTACCCAATCTCCAAAAGCTTGCCATTTGAGTGCTCAACCAAAAATGTAGCTCCTCCAAATGCGAGCGCAACTGGAGTATATTTGAAAATATACACACCAAGAAGTGCAACAAGGTAAAAATTTTCCAATTAATTTTTTGAATTCATTAAATAATAAAAAATATAATTTATTATTTCTATAATTATTAATTATTAATTTATGATCCTTGTATAGGTTGGAGTCCCAACGGCTTAACGACATGGTCTATGTCTACTACAATTTTTGATTGTGGGTGAGACAACTTGAGAGGACACCTGACGTGGAGGCCATCTCATTGGATGGGATTGACACCACTTTTGCATGGAGGGTTGATGCCAGGAGGCCTATCATGGAAACAACCCCTGATTGGTTAGAGGAGGAGGTAGTGGAGGGGGTAGCAGCTGCAGAGGAGGAGGAGGTGACACCACCTACCATGGCCACTAGTAGAGGACGTGGTCTACCTTCTATGGCTCCTAGTTCTTCAGCTTCTAGAGGATATCAGAGTCCAATGCCAACGTCAGGGCCTTATTCATCTAGAGGGAAAGTTGTTACAATTTCTCGCAAAGGGGCAATTGAAATCATTAGTTAGTTGGTTCATTTCATTGTATATGGTAATTGACTCATGATATAAGATACATTATTATATTTTTTGCTGATATTTTGAGGCTGAGTCAGGACTCAAGATTCAAGACATGATTCATTGTTATGTGTGAGGTAGCACTAGACATATTATGATATTACACATCTTATATATATTAGTTCTCTTTTCATATTTATGTGCCGATGCATTTATTTTATATTGTGGATGCTTTAGATACTAAAAAAATTGAAAAAATGTGATTTTTTTGTATTTTTTTAATTTTGCCGATTTTTTACCGATTTTTACTGATTTTATCCCGATTTTTACTTCTTCTTTTTTTCTGATTTTGGACCCTCACCGATTTAACCTGATCGTGATTATCGCAACATTGCTTGGAGCAAGTTGCAACTATCTCTAGACTCTGATATGGATCTATTTACAACAGAGCAAATAAATTAGTGTCTCCTCTTAGTCATATGCTTCAAATTGTGCGAATCAACTTTCCACCCTTCTAAGAAGCAACAAATATAAACTCTTCTCCATGGTGCTCTATGACATTGGTATGTTTTTCACTTGGTGATTTTCCTTGTATTTTAGATGCTACAATAACTTCCTGCAAACCTCTATAAATGCCCCAGCTTTCCACCTCAACATCTCTCTTTTTGAAATCTGAGCTAACATTACCTGTGGAGCTTGTATTACCCAAGCTGCTTGTTCCTCCGTCTTATTGCAGTTGCTTGCCTCTGCCTTCAGACTCGTCTGCAAAGGCACTTTGGAAGTTTCAGCACCGCCACCAATGTGCTTTCTAGAACCCTCCTGTAACAGATAAATGCACAGTTGATCAAATGTAGTTGTTGTAGATTCAGAGCCAACGTTGCTTCTGGCAAAGTACTAAGAACTACAACAAACTACCGAGTATAGTGACTACTTTTTTCCTTCTCATCGACCTTACTATTTACAGCCAACTGATCTTTGTTACCCTCAAATTTCAAGAGATGATCAGAGATTGAGTCCACCTTTACAGAATTTATAAAGAAAAACGAGTTTTTGAGATACAAATCCATCTCGTATCTGAAGTATCCTGCAGTTTTTTCGATATTTTCCATGCATCATGCATTGGTTACATCCTTCACCTATCAAAGATCATCAGTATTCGACAATTTATTGACTTTAGGTGATTTCTATCCTTTACCTTTCCGACATAGAAATATTCAGTATGTAAAAAGTTAAAAGATTGCATTCATGCTGGTTTTTTCATTTTGTTGCTTCTAGAAGAGGAGCTTTAATATCACAAGTTTTTGCAAGTGTAAATTGAGTATTCTGTGTTTCATGGTTCCTTAAAATTTCTTGTGAAGTTCATATTTCAGAGTTCACTTCTCATTTAGGTCTTTCTTATCGAGTGACAATTTTTTTAAAGTCTGTTGTTAATGGGGTCGAGTTTTTCATCTTGTGGTAACGTAAACATTAGCAATTAAGGCTATCAAAATGAGAGGCTTGAGTAATTTAGTGATATTCGGAATTACTAATTGTACAATGACTTTCTCACATCATGTTTTGCATTTGGTCACAATGTCACATATCACATATCACATCTAACATATATGGCTATAATGGGCTATTTGAATGATTTTGATTGACATTCTTGTTTTTCGTTTCATCCTCAGGGTGCACTAGTTGCAAATTATCCTTGGGATGGCACTACCGATGGCAGGTAATATAAATAAATGCACGATCATTCTTATTTAGATCATTTATATATGATAAAAGGTAAAATTGCATTGGCATTCACAGTTTTCAGTTTATATAGCTTGTATTCACTGTCTTTTTTGTGATTACCGATGACATTTGCAGGGGGGGATATTCTCCATGTCCAGATGATGAGGCATTTCGCTACATGGCAACTATTTATAGTGACCACCATTATAATATGTCTAAAAGTAAAGAGTTCCATGGAGGGATTACAAATGGAGCACTGTGGTATTTACAACCAAACAATTGTATTAATCTCAAAAATGATGATTTTCTGTTTTTCAATAGAGATCTTCTGCAAGATCTATTTTTTATCTAGCTAAACAAAAGAGAGATAAAATGGTTATGATGTGATTTGGTTTATAGGCATCAGCTGTGGTGAAATTTGTTACATATTTTCATAGCTTTTGAACCATCAGACATGAATGCAATTTTTGCTTCGACATTCAATCTTATGCCTTGTTAGGTATCCTCTATATGGAGGGATGCAAGATTGGAACTATATACATGGAGGCTGCCTTGAACTGACACTGGAGATTAGTGATGAGAAATGGCCTGCAGCAAAAGAGGTTTCTGGCTATATTTGCATTATATAATCTCTTTCCTGGCTATACTTTCTAATTTGTTGCTAGTTTTGCACATGAAAGCAGTTTTATTATGGCATTAGTTATGAATTTTTCCTTAAATACCAGGAGATTAAAATTCAATATTCTTCACAAAATAATTTTCTTTTTTATGTTGATTATTGGCTGTCTTCCTTGTTTTGCAATCGATTCATATGTTTGTCTCAAAGAACAAGTGATAAGGGGAAAGAATAACGGAAGATAGTTGGCATTGAAATTTGAGCAATAGTGATTTCTTCGTTAAGATTTTAAGCTTTGTACACTGGGTTGTTCCTTAAGTCCAAGCATTGGAATGATCAAAGTTAGTGCTCTTAGATGTACTATTTCGTTTCAGGCCCATTTCTAATGAATGCCAAGTAGCATTGCTAATGGTTGTTTATTCATTGATTCGTTGGAATTCCTTCCATGGACTTGATGACATTTTCTCTTGGCTTGTGAATGTCCTAGGGTTTTCTGCAAAGTGACACCTTAAAATCTTGTGTGATTATTTATTGTGGTGAATTGAAAGTCATTGTATAGAGTCGTTATATATCTGATTTCACAAGGGTCCACTACGTGACGTACCTTTTAGTAAGGTTCTTTATTGTGGTGAACTAACATACCCAGTACCCTATGTACTCTGTTGAGGATATGGGTGTTGAGAAATCTAGGGCATCAAGTGTTAGGTGTTTTCTCTTCCATTAGTAATTGCTTGTGAGTGCTTTTTACAACTTTAGATTAGGATCTTCTTTTCTTAAGTTATTAGTGTTCTTCATCAAACAACTACAAGTCCGTTTGAGTTTCTAGATGATGCACACCTTTCATAAATTAATACTGATTAATTAACCTTTTTTCTTAAGTTTAGACTTAGGAAATATTTAAAAATAGGTTAATAATTTAATTGAGACACTTTTAGGTGGAATTTATAGAAACGATTTCTGGGTTATGGAGAACTCCTGTGTTTTAACCTCTCCACAAAGTTTCAAGACTAGAACACCTCCGATGCTACAAAAACTAACAATGGGGATTGCAATATGTTAAATACTCATACTTTGCAGCCTCCTATATTCTGGAATCGATGCAACCTTTTTAGAAACGGCCTGGGAATCAATCTTTACTGAAACCATAGCATGCAAGACCTAAACATAGAAACCATGTAATTCTGTTAAGTATCATTAATTCCTATGAATAATAAGACAAAATATGAATGATATGGTGAGTGTCAAACTCAGGGTACCACAAATTGAACAGTAGATTTTAGACACACTATTATATAATGGTTCTAGATGATTTTTATCAAAGTGTCAGCAAATTATACTATCCTGAAGAAAATTTGAGTTTTATTTACATTGTTCAGTACAGCAGATCAAGAATTAGATGGTTAGTTTGTCCTCAACAGGCAGAATCTCTTACAAAATAGTAGATTACCGTTGTTGATTGCAAAGGCTCATAGTAGAAATATTCTAGGCTGAGTTGCAACAAAATTTATGTGGGGAAAAGTTTGGAAATACAATAGGTGGAAATAACCCTGGTAGGTTATTTTAAAAGTACCGAGTAGCCCAAATAGGATTGAATTTGAAATGTGGAGAATACAAAGTAAGAATATCGTAATGGTGATCTAAATACTATATCTCCACTACAAACAGAAAGAATAGGAGAATAATAGGTATAAATATGTGACTGCATCGAATGATCAAACTAATGGGTTAATGCTTCTAAGAAAAATGTTTTAAGTTGTAAATTAAGTAGTCAATGTCAACATAATTTAGGGCTACAATTTTTACTTTCTTCTAATGAGATTACTTTTTGGTTGATCTTAAAACTTTTGCAGATTCCTTTACTTTGGGAACATAATCGAATGAGCATGTTGCAGCTGGTAGCAAGCCTTGTAAAGGTCTGTCTTTTCTTATCATCCTTGCTTCGGTTTAATTTCCTTCTTAATATGATATTTGCCTATGAAGGTGCATTAACCTATTTCCTTATATTTAGATATAGGTGGTTTGCTGCTGGTCTGACTTACTCATATGGTAGGAGAAAGTAAGAAAGGGAAAAAAACATCTATAATGCCCTCTGCTGGTGAATATAGAGAAACTTATGAAATTAGCAGTTACAAATCTGCTACACATAACAAATTGATTTTTTTTAACATTTTCCAAAATTGTAAGATAAAAGAAATATATAATTATTGTATCTCAAAAGGAATGCAAAAGGCATATCTACCAAAAACAGGCCAAATCCTTAACAATCTTAATCTAGTAGGTAGATAAATTACAGATGTCTAGATGTGACATGGTTATAGACTGCAACTGCATTACATGTCTGAGAAATAAGGTCAATTGGGAAGAGTCAGCCATCTTCTAGGGAGTGAAAATTTGTGATACCTATCATAGGTATTTCCTATGAATAACTTAATTGCAATCTTAGTACTGTTTTCAGTGGTTCCGTAATATAATAGCTTAACGTCTAAACATGCAATTGGTTTGGGCTTCATTCCAAAGTTGCTTTAATCTCTATAACTAAACATGCAATTGGTTTGGATTTCATTCCTAAGTTACTTAAACGACCAAGCTATTTTGATAGCCAAGGTTCAAGGGTTAATATAGGAAAAGCATCATATAATTTCCTCTAACTGAAACATTGAAATTTTCGAGAACCAAAAAATATTATTGCAATCACTTCAAAGGAAGATTCAAAAGCTGAACTTTCAGTCCTTGAAAAATTTCAAAAGTCATAAGAACAAAAGCCTTGCATGTAAGCAGTGACTAGGATGCACAATTATCATCAGGCATGGTCTGATCAGGCTATATTGCTACGAAGTTATAGTTTGGATTTAGCCATCAAAACTTGATGTGCCAGTGATACCATTTGAATCAGTATCATAGTTGTTTCTACCACTTTTAAATTGCGGCATTGATTTGTTTGTCTTTCAATTTTTCATCGGCATAATGAAATAACATATGATTATTCCACCTGCATTACTGACCAAATATGTTTTATTCAAATTCAATTCATGACTCTGTTTGTTATGCAGACAGGAGTACATGGAAGAGTCATATCATCATATTTGGGCCAGTCGTTACCTGCATCTGTTCAGATTGCTGGCATTAACCATACTGTGAGTTTCCATTTCTAATAGTTTGTAATCAAACATGACAAGGAAATTTATGATGGCTTGTTTGATGATTTGTATTTTGGTGGCTTCCAAGTTTAAGTTGGTCTGGGATATCACAATTTGGTGCTTTCTCTTCACAAGTTGCAAGTCCTAGGGTATTCTTTGAAACCAAATAATGTTCTCTCTCTCATTGTGTCCATTATTCATAGGTTATTGCAGGGGATCGCTTTGGTGATTATCACCGGCTACTTTTTCCAGGTCGTGCTTACGAAGGTGGGGCCTTTCATATTTATTTGCATGCTTTAGGATTCCAATTATCATTTACAATTTTTTTTTCTGGTTCTGGTTTCATCAGTTGACGTGACTCTTATGGTGGGTTGAACACAGTCACGGCCAGTATACCTGGGTATTCTTCAAGGACTACCCATATCATGCTAGTAGAAGAGAAAGCTACATACGCTGATTTCATCTTAGACCCATCAGGTCCAGCAATGAAATTACAAGAGAGACAATCACAAGCATTTCTTAAAGAAGGTTCTCTACATGACAATGATTGTAACTGCAGCTGCAATATGGAAAAAGAATCAAAATGGGGTGATTTCTTACAGAGGAAATATCTCAGATCCAATGGTGATGGTGCAATTGTATTTTCTCATTTGAAAGTAGCAATGTTCTTCCTCAGCATTGTAGTCATTTTAGTAATTTTCTATGTTCTCTTTAGATGGAAGGTAAGGTCCAAGACTCAGAGACTAAGGCAAAGGTACTAAGTCCTTATTCATAAATAAACTTCCATAACTGTGCATCAACTCTTTTGTACTGTTTTCATTTTTAATATTTTAATTAAATCCAGCTTGAGAAATTGCTAAAATTTCCTAAATTTTAGAGCATGGATAAAATTTTGTCCCAGTCTCAAGCCATCACTCTACAAACCTGCCATGTCTGAGGAAAACTTATCCATGAACGTGATTTTTGGTCCACTCATCTCTTCTCTCTCTACAAGTACAAGATCCTTAATTAGATCAAGTAATACATTTATATAGGTATTAGTTCTAAGTTCGAACACATTTCATGGGAATTCTCCAATTCTAGCCTCATCTTCAATAACATCTATATATTCCATACTAGTGAAGTCACCGACATTGAGGTATTTCATTTTGAATTTGAAAGTATTGTATGGGTTCTCTTGCCTATTCTATTGCTGAACTAGTAAATAAAGCAATATGCTCTGGCTTTCCTTCATCTTTGGATCGTATATCATTGGTCACGTGTATAAAGGCGTACTGCATCAATTCCGTGAGACTATATGACAACTATGACTGGTCACATTCTGGAAAATCTTTATGCTGCAGTCCTTCGAAAGTTATCTATTAGTGGTTAAATGATGTAGAGTGTGAACCTAAATGATAGGTGGGATTTCTTCTAGACGATTATATTGTGGGTTACCTCTTCACTCTGACAGGCAGTTATGAGGCTAGGTAACAATCATCAAAAGCCTATTATTTTTGTAGATGTTGAGAAACTGACTTGGTCCCAATTGTCATCTTTTGAGGCTTTGCACAGTTAAGTGTCCTGAGGATTATTCTTATAGCACTTGTCAAGCTTTGTGAGACTGACAAGTTGCATAAGTGATGTTTTTGGAGACATTTAAAGCACTGGGATTCAGTGCAAGTGCTGTTGCATTTACATGCTCTGGATTTGTATGCATATAGATCGGACAGAGCATCACCTTGTAAGAGGCCACTTATGCGGTTTAGAGTTGCCCCCTATTATAGGTCTTGATAATGTCTTCTTACCTTCCACCCGAACTAGACTACAAAGACAACTTTCTAAGTTTCTTCCCTACATCCTTTTATGAAGACAAGCTATAATCTAATGTCGTAGCTTTCCATCCAGCAAGAGATACCTTCAGTTCTTTAGGTCACCTTAATGGGGTAGCTTGTTTATTTATTGCCTTCGTGCACTATCGATGTAAACATAAAACATATGTCCCAATGTTGGGTAGAAAAATGTTTTTGTGTCCCTCGTAGAGAGAGAATTCTTTTAATTCCATTTTTATGATGTTATCGTGGAACCCGTAGTGCTATTTGGATTTGAGGATTAGGTATTGAAATCTTTGGACAAATATCAAATAGGCATAAATTCAGAAAGTGCAGGGTCTAAGCTATGAGCAGAAAAGCCCTTAATGTTTAGTGTTGGCTACATTCGATGCACACCCCCTTTGTTTTAAAGACCATTTTTCTGAATATGCTAGTTACACAGGTTGAATGACTAGCGCAACTTCATATAGAGCCAAAACAATATTCAATTCTTTTATTTTCACATAATTTGATGACCACTGAGCTACCCGTTTATAGCTATTGTTGGTATCCTAAGTTTTTAAAAGTCGTTTGGTTGTAGATTTCTCTACAAGAGTACATCTCCTCCTGAGTTCACAAAAATGATCCCCCTCATATCTCATCAATCAAAGAAATTAACAATACTAGTTGAGACAACATGTGCTCGAAATCATTATGGATCAAATGCCATTGTCTTTGTAGTTCACAACCATTTGTCTGTTGTCACAAAATGGTCTACAGCCTTCAGTTTCCTATTGAAGACCTTTTGGGTGGGAGGAAAGGAATATGACACCATCTACCAAGAGATAGAAATGAAGATATATGGCATAAGCTGCCTATCCTTTCTTGAGGGATTCATTGATGTGTTGATAAACTTATTGTCTGTACAATGAAAATAATGTGGAGAAATAGGACATCCATAGCACTGTGGATGTCCATAGGCTACGCATGAGTTGCTTGTTTACAGCCTGTTAGCCTCTACTGATCGTCTTTGTTGCAGGGATATTTTGTGACTTTGTGGATCATAAACTTACAATTGAACGATAAGATCTTATCTATGGGACCCACTATGTTATTTATAAAGAATGCAATCATGACATGGACAATCCTTTTGATATTTACCTCACTATACCCAAGTCCCTTTCTACATGCACACCCAACATATTGTGGTGGTACATTTATTAAATAATTTAAATTAATTATGTTTTGTGAAGAAACTTTTTAGTTAGAATTGTGCAAACAATAATGTTACAACACTCGATCTATAGTTATTATATGTACGCATGATATATTAACAGACATACATGTATTTATTATCTTGCTGCTTAAGATAATCTCTATTAAATTATTAAGTTTCAATCTTTTGTAAAATAATGCCATCTAATAATATATTGCATTTATTGAAATATTTTTTTCAATTAATATATACCATTACGTGAAAATGATATATTAGAATGGTTTACAAATTCCACAATGTAAAATCTAATTATTATTCACGTGATTACAGTACTTTTTTATTTCTTATTTTGTATCTTGTTAAATGTATGTTATTTGTGAAATGTATACATAATAAGAATATTAGTTATTTCATTCTTATAATTTTTCTAAGTTCATTTTTTTTTTTAATTTTGTATCTTGTTAAATGTATGTTATTTGTGAAATGTATACATGATAAGAATATTAGTTATTTCATTCTTATAATTTTTCTAAGTTCATTTTTTTTAAAGTAAATCACAAGTATATAATAGTAATATATAACTTTATTATCAACATTTGAAATTTTCGCTGGAAGTTAAACATTCATTAGCAATTTTGTAACAACTTGTAACACTCACATGATAACCTTAAATATCACATACTTTTTTTTTCGTTTTATTCTTTTTGCTTTTGAAGAAGGGATTTCTCTGGAAGTTAAACATTCATTAGCAATTTTGTAACAACTTGTAACACTCACATGATAACCTTAAATATCACATACTTTTTTTTGTCGTTTTATACTTTTTGCTTTTGCTTTTGGAAGAAGGGATTTTATGATACCTAAGTTTAAAGTAATTATTCAAGTCTTATTCATCTAGTGTTAAAATTATGCTAACAAATTCTTATCATAATCTAAATTCTCATTCGATAACAATCGGTCAAGTTCAAGTAAGAGTATAGATTATGTTTATATATATAGACACACACAACTATGAGGTGTATACTAATTGGTTTGAGTGGGATTTAGTGCCCACCAAGTTTCAAGTTCAAACCTCATGGGGACGGGTTGAGGATGGAAGCCACTTTTAGGTGAATTAAACTATTACAAGGGGTGACTAAGCTTCACACATTCCTGGTGATAGTATCACACTAGTGGATAGATTATTCTTTCTTCCATCAAATAAGCATGCCATTAGTAGCTAGATCATTCTTCCATCCAATAAATGGGTTGGCCTAGGCCTAGGTTTGGCCTAGTCACAGTGTTCTACTATCCACCTAGATAATCTCTATGACGTTGTTGATTTAATTAACAAAATGCCTTTCAAATATTATTAGCTTATCAATTTAATAAATTATAAATTAACTTATATATTTAGCTTATTTGTAAACGACATTATGCTTTTCAGCAATGACTCTAGACACTATCAAGGAGGCTCTAACTTTATTTTAAAAAGTCACAGGTATGATAATCAGTTCACAAAATCCTACTCTTACTTATTTTGGTTTGCCCCAAGGAGAAATCATAAGAGCCCAGGATCATTTTCCTTTTGAGATTAAAACACTCCAAGATTGTCTAAAGTATATGGGGTTCCAGCTAAAGCCAAATACATGCGGGAATGTTGACTGGATGTGGTTATTTTCCAAAGTAGAGAAAATGCTAAAACATTGGAGCTACAAATGGCTATCTTGCGTGGGGAGATTGGTCCTAATAAAATCTGTCTTAGAGGCCATCCTAATTTATTGGATGACACTAACATGGGTCCCCAAAGGCATTTTGGAAGCTCTTAGGAAGTTATGCAACATATTTCTATGGGCTAGCTTTAAAGAGGAAGTGGTACTTCCATGGGTTAGCTAGGAGAAGATCACTCTCCCTAAAAGCTTGTGGTGGATGGGGTCTAAAAGACCTCCCACTTTTCTCAAAATCCTTGGCTGCAAAGGTGGGGCGGAGGCTATCTCCACCAACAGTCTCTAGACTTTGGTAGTCTGCTGTAAATACATTTCCCCCCTATCCATAGTGTATTGGATTAGGAAACCTAATAAAAAGACAATAAATCCCTCGATTATTTGGAAAGAAGTCATCTCATCATTTCCGATGGTGGGAAGAGCTCTGGCCTGGAATGTTGGAAATGGGGAAAAATGAGAATTGGGGTTGACCCCTGGGTAGGTTGTAAAGAAAATTTAGACTCCTGAGGGATCTGGTTATAGTTTTGAATGAACGTGGGTTTGTTTTCCTCTCTCAGATTATGGATGAGGGCAGAACTACGATGTGGGCTCAAGATTGGAGGGATGCTACTCAATTGAACCTTTAGGGGGACAGTGCAGCTACATGGGCCCTTTACACACATTCCCTCAACAAATCCCATGTTCGAATAAGGGACAAGGAGGATACCCTATGTTGGGTTCATGCACCCTCAGGCTAATACACCCCAAAGTAGGCCACTCATTCCAACTTGCATCCAGAATTAGAGATGATTCAGACTAGCGATATAAAATATTTGGAAGCTTAATTGTTCAGCGAAGGCTAGACTTTTTTTGTTGTCTCATTTGGAACAAAATTCCAACATGGGACAATTTGCAAATGAGACATAAGGGGGGTCCCAGTTGGTGTGTATTGTGCAAAGATGCAAAGGAAACTATGTCACATTTATTTATTCACTACCCCTTCTCTCAAGGCGTATGGGCAATGGTCAAACAACTATTGGGATGCAACTTAGTTTGGCAGGGAGACAAATTTTCAAATGCTTGGAAGTCTTGGTGGGATTCTACAGGCTTTTAGATGTATCCCACCTCTTATCTGTTGGGGGCTTTGGTTAGCTAGGAACAAAGCAATTTTTAATGAAGATTCATTTGCTCTTGATATCATATCCACTCAAGTTGGAGTTATTGTCTCTCTTCTCCCCACAAAGGATATTGTCCACGTTCTGAGAAATATTTCAGAAGAAGTGATAGACGAAGGCACACCTTGGTCTTATTTTGATGGAGCTTCAACGAAGGAGGGGACTTGTGGAGGTGGTTTCATACTTTAAATAAATGAGCTACACTTTTTAAAATCTACAGTTTGTATGGGGAGAGGCTCCAACAACTATTTATAGCTTCTCACACTAAAACTTCTATTATGTTGGGCTCTGGAACATGAATGTTACACTCTCAGGTCTTTGGAGATTCATTGAATGTTTTAAATTGGTTCAACACCACACAAAGATGTCAACCACACACTACTGCCTAGTTTGGAGGACATTCAACAGTTAAAACATGTTTTTAACTCTATATCGTGCTATCACATTTACAGGGAAAGGAAAGTTGTTGCAGACTTATTGTCTAAAGAAGGCACTCGAAAGGATTTGGGCTTTTGGCAGTGATTGAAACATATAAATGGTGTTGTTCAGGAGTATCATCATTAGTCCTTTTTGGACCCTTAGTCTATATTTTGATCAGTTCCTTTATTAGCCATGACTACCTAGTTTTGGACAACTACAGTTATATATGATTTTACTCAACACTTGTATATTTGCAGGATATATATTCTTAGGTTTATATGGATATGGACAAATATATTTATTCTGATGTAATTTTTGATGATATTCCAACTAAATGGGTAGCCTTTACATGCATAGTTTTTTTTATTTTTCGCCCTATGTATGGGGGACAATTTTGGAATGCACAAGGGTGCATCTACACAATGTAAATTTTTGCTAATAATAAAAAAAGTTATGATTTTTACTATGGCGAAAAAAATAAGAATTATTACACATTTTTATTCAAAAATAAAATGATAACATTTAATAACTATTCAATATTAAATCCTATCCATTAGTAAGAATGAAAAATACCAATTTAAAAGATTTATATCTATTTGATTCGTAACAATGATTGATATTGATAATTATTTTATTTATAATTTCATTAATTGACATAATCATAATTGTATTAAAGTACAATCATGTATAACTTACACAATTATATTAAATTTACATTCTATCACTCAAATTGACTAAGGTTTAATACTTACCTTATAATAATTATAATATTAATAATAAATATAAATTTAAAACAATTAAATCAATATAATATATATATATATATATATATATATATATATATATATATATATATATATATATATATATATATATATATATAGTAATGGACCAATAATTTCCTCCTCGATGGGGATGATACCACTCTTGTTAATGTAGACTCCTTGTGAGGTGTGCCTCTCAACAGATGACACAAATTCGTTATGGCGTGGAAGAGAATTGGTGGAGGGCATTGGAAGTTGTACTGCAAGTCTCGTCATAAATGCAGGTTTGTGTCTCTGGGGTGGTAAGAGTATGTAACTTGTGAGAAAGGAGGTGAGGCTGGTTTATACTCACCCTCCTCTTCCTTGGCTTGGGTGTCATTGTTGTTCCTTGTGCCTCTGTGGAGTGTGGATGAGGTTGGTCTCTCTCAAGTGTTTGGCTTTATGATATCAATTACGTCTATGCTGGGTTGGGTGCTTTGGTGTGGTGAGGTATTGTGGTTCTTTCTTCATCAATGTTTTCATTGTACTATGAATTTGGCTTTGCGCTTGTATCTCCTTCAGTGTCACATTATTGATGGTTGGATTTTTGTAGAATTTCACATGTGCTATTATCTTTGTGATGGTTATTATGGTTGTAATTGGTGCATTCTTTTCGTGCATTTGGGTCTTAATCTATCACTTTTTGTTTGGGTCTATGTTTTTCGTAGGGATATTGTTTGGCTAGGCATAGTGTTGTTTTTGTCGGGTGGTTGCTAGTCTTTCCTTTGGGAACCCTTAGTGTTTATTTTAGGGTTGCTCCTGTTATTTTGTTTTGTCCTTGATCTGAGAAAGTCACTTTCTGTTGCGAGGGAGGTACTTGCTCTGAATGTGAAGTTGGGTATTGCTTTTCTTCTCAGTCTGGTTAGGCTTTAGGGGTTTGTGAGTTTTATGTCCTTTAGTTGTTTGGAATTGGGTTATTTACTTGAATTTGGCCCCTTATTGTGGCATTGGGGGGATGGTTTGCTAGTTCAGTGTTCAGGAAAGAAAGGTTCAGTCATTTGTTTGTCCTCTTGTTTTGTTGGTCATGGATTTTGTACTTGTTTGGTATGTTATCCTATTTTTGGCTTCATGCCTCCTCATCAGAGAGCATTGAGTCAGAGGGGTGGTATGAGTTATGTTGGCTTTAAATGCACTCACCCTTTTGCTTTTTATTCTATCAAAATGTTCTTTGATGTGGTTCCTCTTGAAGTCAGAAGAGAAATGTTTCTCTTGGAGGCAAAGGAGGTTGAGGAGAGATCCTATCATTATGATTTTGAGATTCAGTTGTCAAGCTTGGATCTAAAAAAGGTCCTAGACCCAAGCAGATTTCATAAAAAAAGTTACATTTCTTGTATTTTCTTGCTTTGCACCAGCAAATGGATACTCGACTTCATTTTATTTTCAAAGGTAAGTAGGTTGAAAGCTATAATTTTTTCTTTGGATTGGAAGATGTCAAGTGCATGATGCGCAATCTATGTTTTTGTCTTAATAGTGTGGATTATAGACTAGCTCATGTGGAGGGTTTTCTTGTATCTGATTTTGGCTCTGGTGATCCGACTAACCCTCCTGTTGATCCTAGTGATTACATTGACCCTCTGGTGGACAATGTTTAGGACCTCACCATTATCTCATCTGATCAGGATTAAGCTCTGAGAACTCATGTTTTTGGTCACTTTTTCCATTGTCATTACAATGTTGTTGTTGGACCTCTTGGATTCTTGTTTGGCTTTTAATGATTTCACAATGTTTTCTTTGGTCGTGATGGAAGCTGATGCAACATTTTGTAGTTATGTCGTGTTCGATGATGTTTTCATTTCAGATGGACTTACATTTTGGTTTGCATGGCACAAAGCAATGATACATCTTGGCCCCTCTTTGGAGTTCTGGTCGTGTTGTCTTTAGGCGCCAACTTGATATGGGTTGGTATTTTAATCTTTGACCTTGTCTTGTGCTCATTTTTCTTATGACATGAATGCGAGCTTGATCAAGATGTAAGGTTGGTATTTGCAGCCCTAGGTAGTTCACAGAGTTGTTTATGGTTTTGGGACACACTTGTGGTTACTCCCTGTTGTGTTTATATTCACCTTAGCCAATGGTGGGCTTCTTGTGGCATGATAAGACTATAAATGGTGGATTTTGTTGTGTAATGTTGTCCTTTAGGGTCCAATTGACTCTTCTATTTATAATGATGTCGGTATTGGCAATATGTATGTGTGATATGCCTCCTTTTTTATTAATAGAAAGTCTTTGATGTAATTTACAAAAAAGAAATGAACCAATAATTTTCTAAAATAAGAGAAGCTAGAAAAAAATCCCAATGAACACTTCATATTTAAATTCCAGTTGTAATTTTATAAACGTAACATTAAATTTTTTTCCATATTGCGTTAACACATTTTGGAAAGTTTACCCTTGTTTATTAAGCTACATTGTTTCAATATTAATTACAACCATAGGTCCTAAACACTCTTATTATATATGCAATTTTCCTAGTTAAATTTTATCATTACACATGATTAATTCTTATTATATGTGCAATTCTCTTGGCTGATTTTTACCATTATATATGATTAATTATGTTGTGGATTTCATAGTTTTAACCTACATTGCTTCTATGGATTATATTAATTTTTTTCTCCGTAAATACTAATTCTATTAAAAAAGTGAAAAAATATATACAATGAGGTCAAGACCTCAGAGGATGCCGCAACCTTTCCTCAGCCAAAAAATCAGGGACATTACAGTTCAGCCCTTCAAACAGATTTACAATACAGATTTCAAAAATTTTGCTTTGGTTCCAGACATACTGACCCAACTGACCAGACCTACCATCTTCATTGCCTATATTGACCAAAAAAACAGAGTAGCAACTAACATAGGCATATTTAAGACAAAATTTAAAGCCTGTATTGGTTGTTGTTACTACCTGTAGCATGAGAATAAACCATACATAGACCTCTGACTTCAAACTCAAAAACATAAGACCAAGATTGCAAAGCATATAAGCAAGAAAGCGACCCGGCAAGAAGGAGCTGTGATCAATCTGCATGACTTGGTGAAGCTGGCGTATCCTCCTTTGCCTGGCTAGTAGAAGCTACCCAGGTCACTAGACCGTCTTCGTCCAGAACCGGCTCACCATCATCAGGATTAATAACCAAATGTAGAACCCCAGCTTCTCGTTGAGATGTCCTGCAAGCTAAATCATCTTCCTGTATTGGACCAGGCTGCTGAGGCGCTTCCGAAATAGGGGCATCCTCTTGCATGTGGTCCACATGAAACACTCTCCCCGTCAGATCCCCTAGCAGAACACTATCATCCTGAGAAAGAGAAGGAGCGGATGGAGATGAACTGAACTGGTTGCCCTCCTCGTCCGAGACAAAGATGGTAAAATTAACGGTCACCATGGGCCTGTTGAGCCGACTTTGGAAGATAAACCTGGAGGTCTGATAAGAAGTATTCGGGAGTGGCCTATCTCGGTCCGAAGGCAGAGAAGAAGGAGGAGCCAAAGCAATGGGAGCCACATTCTGAGGGGCATTTCGAAGAAGGCCGCCTCTGTTCCCTGAATGACTGCCTCTGCGCGAGATTCCTCGTCTTCGAGGCATGGTTCCAGAGACTAAAGAACTGGGAGAGCGTTTGAAACAGAGCCAACCAGAAGTGCTGAGAAATTCAGAGCGATTCCACACCCTTTCTAACAACCAGACCCGAATGACTATGCCGCGAGTCTGCAGCGGCTTTGCTTCATAATAAACACAGTCATTAACTGCGGTACGCGGATCCATATCAGTGAACCAAGCCATATGCAGAGCAACCATGCTTGCAATGAATTCAAACCAAATTCGAGGCAGCGCGGTAGTTAATTCCTCTGCCCTGAACCTGATATACCAACCTACGGCGTGTACCATACAATCCTTCCGCCTCCCGCGAAGTCTTTCATTGATTGCTGGTAGAGTCACCCGCATCCGGGTTCCTATGGATTATATTATTATTTACATCATTTATTTGAATAAAATTTCATCATGTTGATTGATATATTCGGTTTAATAGCTACCAACATTTTCTTAAAAAGCTTACTAGAGTTAACTCTTTGATATATTAATGAATTCATTTCAAATATATGGCTAACACACCAAGTGCAATTGTAGAAACTTGGCAATAGAAGATAAGGTCCTTTATTGTTGGAAAATGTAAAGTGGCATCTTGTAGTTCTTATTTTCCTTAACCTTGATATTTCCCTGTGAATTTTATTAGTTTTCTTTTATGTTCTTTAGTTAGATCTCTTTATCAAACAAATATCAAGAACGAAATAGTGACAATAGAGGACACATAAATTAGACTCTTAGCCATGGAAAAACCCCTCCAAGGGGAAAACCCAGAAAAAGTCTTCTCTTCTTAGAATTTGCTTCAAATTAGATACAAAGACCCAACCCTAGACCAAGTCCTTCTCCAAGTACTAAGCCAACCCTTCCAACAAGTATTTCCTTAAACCTGCACCAACGAACTGCAACTTTGACCTGTCAGCGTCAACCCTACAATTTGCACAGCTACTTTGACCCTTTGGTCTATTACCTTAGTTCTGCACCTTCGACCTGTTTTGTACCTTTGGCATGTTTCGCACCCGGTTCTATACCATTGACCTCTTCCACACCTGGTTTTGTATCTTTGGCCTGTTCCGCACTTGGTTATGTACCTTCAGCCTATTTTGCACTTGGTTCTGTACCTTTGACCTATTTGTCACCCGGTTTTCTACCTTCGGTAGAAACTTCAGATGCGATTACCGAATCTTTTCTTGGTTGAATGAGATCAAACTGCTCCTTTATATAGCCTTCTCAAGGGGTCGAATTCCCTCCTTTAGGCTAACTTGACGTTTTCAGGGTTGACTTGTACTTTAGGAGATTCCAAGACTTTTTAGACTCAAAGTAATTATTTTTATAAATACATTTTTCCCGGAAGTGTCTTATAAACATGATGTTGACTTTGACTCATGACAATAAATCCTAAGACCTAATAAAGCCTGTTAGAGTCGGTCTAGTATCCCTCCACCAGAGATCAAAAGCTCTTTGCATTTCATAGTTAGGTGTCTCATTAGTGTGATCATGTTGCATTCCGTTAGGCATGCCATAATCTCGGTGGAAGGAGTTTATGTCGTTATTCCCCTCTTGTTTGGCACTGCCGGTTCAGGTTTGTTCAAATAAATAAAGTCCTCAAAGGGTCATTCATTTTGCTTTAAGTTTTTAGGTTTTAGGTCTAGGGTTGAGTCTAATTTTGTCTTGAGAGGTCATCAAGGACCAGCAGGCTAGAGGGATGTCCTTCATTAAACATTTCTCATCATTGTACAACTAAATTTTTACCTTGTTCTCAAAAACTCTGTTTTTGAAAACAAGGTCATTATCTCATTTTTGTAAAAATTATCAAAATTTCAAATTCTTCAAATGTCGAAGTGCAGCCTTGGTCTCCTTTGCCAAAGCATCCCAGAAGCTATCCCTGCAAAAATTTTCAGAAGAAATCATCATTTCAACCAATTTTTCAAAGAAATGAAATTAAAGGTCAGAGCCAATTAAAGCAAAAAGTGTCAACATTCAAACATTACAAAGTGGGTTTTGGGCAAGTAAAAAATTAAAAGGAAGCCTATAAAAGCATGCCATCCCTCATTGGTAATTCATTTGCCTCTCAACACTCCAAGAGAATAGTTGTCAAGTCGATTTCAAAGTTCATTGGGCGAATTGAGCAGTTGCAGCAGTGCGCTACGCGTCAGAGGAGGCGCGCTACGCATCAGCGCGCATTTTCCAGTTCAAATTAACTCAGGCGCTACGCGTTGAAGGCGCGCTACGCATCAGGTTGGGTGCGCTACGCGTTGGGTTTCTTGCTCAGGAAATCGCCAGCAAGCCATCAAAGCTGCTTCTCTCTCCAAATTTTTTCAGGTAGGCCTCTAATCCATGGTGGTTTTGGTTTGGCTAAGATGAATGAGCAATGAAAATGCAAAAATGCCATGCTAATATGGAGTAAGACCCTACCTTGTTGTATCAAATATTAAAATTGCAAATGTGCTAGGTTTCATTGAAATTTTCTGCCCAAGGTTACCCATTTTCCCATTCCTCTTTCCCCATATTTTCCTCACCATTTTCCTTGACATTTTCCATGCAAATCATATAATTTCCCTACTAAAAATCATTAAAATCCCCAAACCCTACTATTTCCTAAAATCCTATGTAAATTTCCTAAACTCCACTTCCCATTACAATCCTACAAATTATGATTGTATATGTTCCATGTTCCTTTCCTAAAATTTCCTTTCACATTTGTTTTACCTAATCCCCTCAATTTTCCCTTTTCCCTAACATTTCCCATGTGTGTTTGTCCCCTTGGTAACAACATTTAAACAAATCAAAACACAGTTCATTGGGTGCACAGTCAACATTATTTTTCAGTCACTTGCCTCCAAAACCATGTCAGAAACCGAAATAGATTATGAGCAAAGTGATGACCGTGAATCAACACCAGAGGTAGAGGTGCCAAGGAGGCATCACAGGGGTGGTAAGGGTGGTCAGCATGTCAGGGAGGAACCCACCTCTTTGGCTTATCTACAAGCTTGTCCACTTGCAGTGTCATGTTTCCGATATCTATCATGCTATGAATATTGTGAGAGAATCTCCCAAATTCAACACCACAAGGAATTGGCCCGCTTGTTTGTCCTACATTTGCACAATGGGCATGTGAATCTTGCAGGAGTGGACTTCACATTGTCACCTGAGATTGTTGCTCAAGCAACAGGGATACCCAATATTGGAGAAGAATGGAACAAGCGCCAACAGTTGGACAGATTTCATTATGATCCATATATCAAACCTGCATATATGAGGTACCTAACTGGTGTTTTTCCCTTCAGATTCTTAAGAGACGAGTATGCACCTTTGATGAGGATCATCATTCGCTATTTCACTTGTGAGGGCAGATTTTCACGTTTGTATTCGTACCATATCCGTTTTTTGATGCATTTCACACGGGTACGAATGATGAACATTCCATTCTTCATGTGCCGAAATATAGAGAGGATGGTGCCCTTAGTGCAAAGAAAGAGCCCAGCACAGCAACACAAGAGCATCTATCATTATGCACTGATCAAGATTGTGGTCATGCATCAGTTGGCACAACAGGGTATTCCATGGGAGGATTTCATTTCTCGTGACTTGTTCACAGTGCCACAGCCACCTCCTGAGGTTGTCCGTGATGAGGGAGGGCCTTCACATCAGTTTGATATTCCAGAGCCCGAGCATGTCAGCACTCTTCCTTATGTTACATATCAGAGAGGCCACAGGGTCTTTTTTGCATCTGCACGGCGAGTATTATCTCCACATCAGGTGGAAGGGGTCTCGCCTTCTTCATCAGCACAACGAGTGTTATCTCCACATCAAGTGGAAGGGGCCTCGCTTTCGACAGCAGCACAGGTACCAGAGAGAGGCAAGCAGCCCAAGATTGATGAGGGGCCATCAGGTGTTCCAGGCATAGATGTTGGTGATCTTGATATCATTTCTCCTAGCCTAGAGTCAGAGGAGATCATCCAGCAGCTAAGAGCTGAAAATGACTTGTTGCACCAAAAATTGGAGATGACAAATTGGACAATTACTTATTTGGAGCAGCGCAACAAGCAATGAGAGGATGAACACTCTCTTGATGAGTTGCGGAGGATCCGAGAAGACCGGAAATTGGCTCGCAAGAGACCCGGTGATTTGACACCTAAGGAGCAAAGCTCTATGCTCATTCAGGTGAACACACATATAGAGAGGTTGATAGTAAAGGCAAACAGGGACAAAGACATGCTCTGACACATGAAGAATCACTATTGGGCTCGAATGCATGTGTGTAAAGCAAGAATGAAGGTGCTCAAAGGACGGTTGGCCAAGGCACTAAAACGGAGGAAAAGGCCCGATCCCCTTCATATTTTGGCTGAGGCTACCTTGAAGGAGCATGGTGCTCAATGATGCACTTCCAACACAAATTTCAGGAAATTTTGAGCAATTTTGGTCAATTTTGACTTTTTTGTGCCACACACACGTTTTTGCTCTCAACGCGTAGCGCGCCGCGCGCTACCCTGAAGATGGGCAAGTCCATTCCTCAAAAAATCAGCATTTTTGGATTTGTCATGACAAATTACACTTGCTCAACAATTACCAAGACATTTCATCAGGTTTTGAGCCCTCAGAAGGTCAAAAAACATGCAAAAAATGACTTTCTGCCACTTTTTGGACACACAGGGAGCAGTCTTGGGAGATTGAAATTTTGGAGGGGCAAATGACCACCAAATTGAGAAATTCCACTTGGGCTGGAAAGTAGACATCCAGACCTTTCCAACAAGCCTAATTTTGCCTCATTTGGATGCCGGGAAGTGCCTCAAAAGTTGGCTCAAAGGCGCGCTACGCGTTGAGGATTGGGGCGCTACACATCAGGGAAGTTTGCCAGATTTTCACCTACAGCTCAGCAAAACGCAGATTTGACTAGTTTTGACTTTTTGGAGTGGTTTTTCATCCTCCTTGATGTAATTGATGTAATTTTATGATGTCATGGCACTTATTTATCTCTTCTAGAAGATTCATTCATAAAAATTCAAAAATTTAATGAATGAATTGGTTTCCTAGCTTATAGAGGCAAGTTGTTTTGATTGCCTAGATTGTAGTGCTCAGTTAATAAATTGGTTGAAACAACTCCTAGGATGATGAGCTCGACCCCTAGAGGCAAGGAAAGGTGTTAGCTTGCCTATATTATGTATTTTCTTAGTCATTTTCATGGTTGGACTCTGGAGGGATTAGCTTCTATTGTATTACACTTTGTATCTCTGCAATTTTGGCAAAGGAAAGACCAGGGTTTTGCAGCACTATTTGGGATTCCTGTGGTTATTTGTGTTGATGGTGTGTTCTCTCATGTACTTGTAAGATTTGTTATGTGTATCAATTTCCTATTTCTCTTTTCTGCACATTAAGTAAATGAAGTGTTAAGGTAGAATTCATAATTTATATGCTCTGCCTTTAAGTTTGCTTAATATCTATGTTTTCCTCTGTCTAAAGAGAACTCTCGATGGTTTCTTGCTCTCTTTAGCTCCTCACCGGTCATTCCTATCCATTCACTTAAATCAAAGGCATCAAGACAATCTCCTACCTTGCCCCAAAAAGACCTCTGCAAAAGCTGTGTCCCATCCCCGCACCCAAAATTGCTCTCCCCCTGTTTTCCACCAAAACCCTAAAAATCTGAAATCAAACCTTCTCAATCAGTTTACTAGCCTAAAATCAGTGTTCTTATTGGTCATCTCCGCCCTTTCAAGATCTTTTGTCGAGATAGACCCGTAGAGACCCCTCTCCTGCCCCGTAGGGCTAGCTACGAGGCTAAGTGGTTTGATGTTGCCTTGGATTTTGTCTTTTTCAGCCTGAGGCCAAATTCAAGCGCTAACAAAGCCTATAAGCATCAAGAACATGCTTTTACCTAAAAGACCATCAATAAAGAGGATGAAACCCATGCTTTAATAATAATAACTTTTCTTTTGTTTTCTTGTTTGTTACATAGGATATATATTGAAATGTGTACAACAACAATTATGTAGAGCGAAACTAGTTACTTTTTCAACACTCCCTCTTAACCAGGGAGGTATTCATAATTATACAACTAGTACAACATCATATCTGAAACTGAAGAGTTCTCATAAGAAGAGTTGGATTGATAAGCCACACTATAAGCATCATCATCATGACCAACGTTATCTCTGAGGCCTAATTAGACAAGCTCTTCTTTAATTAAGAGCATTATGCTGGGACGCTTTACGTGTGATACCGCACTACCTCTACAAGATACATCCACCATCTGGATGTCCACAAGGTATGTCCTTTTAGGACTATTCTTATCTTGGATCCCCAATCCCGAGTCCTCAAAAAATATTGGTCCTCTTCGACTACTCTTCTCTTGAATTCCTGTCCCATTCTCAAAGAGTGTCGGTACCTGTCCTTTCTTGGATGTTATATGCTGAAGGAAACCATAGATGCTTATCCAATCCTCCACCATTCTCTCTTCATGACCTTCACTTAGACTTACTATTGTTAGTCCCGATCAAGTGCATGACACATGAAGAAGAAAATGTCTATGTGATGTTTAACATCACTCCCTCTCAAACTGAGACAACATCCCTATTCTCCCTTAATATTGAGAATTAGACATTGCTCCTTATTCAAGGATACTCCTTTGCTCCCTCTTAAAAACCAGAGGAGATTCCATACTTCTTTTCAATAGTGGAAGCCAATATCACAATCCTTATGGTTTGTCTTCATGAGAGTATAAAATACTTGATCTCCATAGCTACATGGCTCCCTCTTTCCTTCACATCGAACTTGCTTCCTTTTGAGGTATCATGAATCCATATTCTCTCTTTAATATTGTGCTAGGATTCAGGTCATATTTCTTGCTCATCACTTTCATCTTCAACATCACAAGTAAAGGCATTGTATTGAGCCATTCCAATATTCAAGTGGATCATAGCTTCCTCATGAAAGTGATCTCCTTTGACCTTTAGGTTATTATCTTGCATTGTTACCTTCTAATTCGAAGATGAACACATCTTGACTTCATAGTTTCTAGGTACCAGGTATTGAGATTTTCTCAATATTTTCAATCCATGGAGTAACTTGAACTTGCCTCAACTGAAATCATGAATTCTTGGAACATCTTTTCCAAGCAACAAAATATTATGTTAACAAGATAACCAAACCATAAATAAAATAGACTTACCTTACCATGTTGACCTTCTCAACCCATCAACATCCTCATCGACCATCTCCACTTGAAATTTCCTTCTCGCATCAGAGTGCCTAGGATTGAACTTGATTACCAAGTTACAATTTTTTCTTTTCTGAAGATTGAATGTTAATTATCATCTTACATATTCTAGAGAAAGTATTAAACTTTTATACATCCTTAAGTAGTCAAATTCTTCCTTTTAAGCCTCATACAATCATACCAAGTATTTTATGAGATTCTATACATATGAATCTTAGCCAAGAGTCACTTCCAATATTCATCCTTAGGCCTCTTTTCCCTTCATCTAGCTATCTTTCCTATATTCTAACCCATTGCATTTCTTCATCCCTTTACCAGTATTGACTCCACATTACATGGAATAAATACTAACCTTGTCATAGTGCTTTTCTCAAGAACCTTCCATAATGATGGTTCTTCTAGGATCATGATGATCCACTTAAGCAAGATGACTACCTCTAACATAATGTTAGATAACGCCAAGATGATTAACATGCAAAATGGTCTATCTATCTCCTAGATTATTATTACAAAACAACTTAACCAAGTAGACTCTACTTATGCAACTATCACAGGATTCTCTCTATGATGTTATGCAAAATCAAAACTTTTCTAAACAATGCATGTTATCCGAAAGGAAAGGCCAATTTTACTAAGAACCAACCAAGATGCCTTTTGTATTAGTAACGATCCTTCACTTCTTCCTTCTTCGGCTTCTTCTTAGGTTCCCCTGTTTCCTCAGTTACGTGAGCCTCTCTTCTTCATTTCTCTTGTTGTTATGTTGGATTGGACAATCCCTCTTAAATTGTCCATATTCATTACACTTAAAGTATTGGTCCTTGGACATGTCATTCTTCTTGGAATTTCCAAACTTTCCCTTCTTCAACTTCTTGACTCGGGTTAGGAAGGATTGAGACTACTCATCTGATCCAATGTCATCTTTTACCTTGATCCTTGATTCTTATAGAATGCATTAAGCCTGCAACTCATCAAAAGGAGTTGAATCTTTCTTGGAGTAGATGCTTGTTGCAAAACTGCTCCATTCTAGTGGCATTGCATTCAAAACACAGATGGTCACTTTGGAATAAGATATTCTTTCCCCAAGTCCTTGCAGATGGTCTCTTAGCTGAGAGACTTTCATGAGAAAGGATGCCATATCCTCATCCTTTGACTTCTTCATTCTATATAACTTATTCTGCAAAGACATCTTTTGCCCTGATGTACTTGCAGAGTACAAATTCACTAGCTTATCATACATAGCGTTGGAAGTTTTCAAGTTTGCAACAAATGGAACAAGAGAATTTTAATAGATTTGACTATGATCCTTTGAGCCCTTACTTCCCCTTTCTTGTACTTTTTTAGTTCTTATGTCTTGTCTTTGCTTGGTTCAGTGATTTCCCTAGTAACATTTTCCATTACTTCTTGTTTTGTGAGTATAAGATCAACCCTTTTCTTCCATGCTAGATAATTTGAGCTTATTGCTCTCCTTGCAGAAAGAACCTATATGACCTATAGATTCAGACATGATGTAATAATATGATACTTTGATAACCAAGATTCTTCTTGATGATGTCTTCAACCTTCTTGATGCCTTCAAGATCCTTGAAGAGACTTCCTTGAAAGATGTTCCCTATGATTCTTTCACCAACAACTTCCAAAATTGATGCCTTCCAAATAAACTTCTTCTTGCGAGATTGATGTAGTCCTTGGTCTTCTTTAATGTAGAAACCCTAGATCAGTAGATATTCTACCAATGAGTCTTTAACTATATTCCTTCGAGAGACACTCCTCGAGAGTTTTCCTTTTTCCTTCCCCTTAACAAACAAATCCTTGTAGTGTCCTTCCACATGCCTTCCTTGTTCACCTTAACTTTGATACCATGTCGGAAAATGTAAAGTGGCAACTTTTAGTTCTTATTTTCCTTAACCTTAATATTTGCTTATGAATTTTATTAGTCTTATTTATGTTATTTAGTTATATCTCTTCATCAAACAAATATCAAGAATGAAACAGTAGCAATAGAGGACACAAAAATTAGTTTCTTAGTTAGGGCAAAACCCTTCTAAGGGGAAAACTCATAAAAACTCTTCTCTTCTTAGAATATGCTTCAAATGAGATACAAAGACCCAACCCTAGACCAAGTCCTTCTCCAAGTACCAAGTCAGCCCTTCAACAAGTCCTTCCTTGAACCTACACCAACTAGCTGCAACTTTGACTTGCCAGCCTCAACCTTGCAATTTTCACAACCACTTTGACCCTTCGATCTATTACCTCAGTTTTGCACCTTTGCTTTGTTTTGCACCTTCGGCTTGATCTTGTTTGGATATTCCAACACATAAGAAATAGTTAAGTATAACTTAGTCTAGTGTAGAGTTAGGTAAAGTGTGTTTCTTTACTATGTACTTTTGTAACTTACAATCCAATGGTCACGATATGTTCTAGACATGAAGTGATCTGATAGTTCATTCTCTCCTCAGTATTACCGACACTTGATCCGTGGCTTAACACCCGATTGGTCCATGATCTCTATTTAAAGAGCATGGAGGGTCATTTGTAAGGTGACCGTTCATGAGAGAACCTTATATAAATTTTCATTCTGTTACATTAATAAATTGCTTGAAGTGGCCGCGTTGGCTCAGGTTGTGGACTGTTTCCCTCTTTGAGGGTTTTAACCACATTAAGAATATTGGTGTACTGATCTGTGATTTGTTTGTGAGCGGTGTCCCTTGGTGTTCTATCTAAGGAACTTACCCTCTAAATTCCTACATGGTACCAAAGCTATTTGAGGGTCGCATCTGTCGCTGATCCAAATCCAAAGCCTATACAATTGCATCCGACTATCGTTTCTTAGATCTACTATTTCTGACCGCTTTCGGGCCGAGATGACTGCTCTATTGTGTTAGGAGCATCTGTTTCAGTGAGGAACCCGTTACGTTTCACCTGAGAAGGTTTCCAGTAGCCCTAGCTACGTCATTTTTAAGATCTAGAGATGTACAATTTTTATTTGCAGTTTTAGTTATTTATCTCTCTGTTAATTTCAGTTTATTTATCTCTCTGTTTTTTATTATCAGATCTATACCTTTCATTTCTGCGTATGCTCTTTTCCTTGCAACTCTGTGCGATCTGGGCAAATAAAAAACATAAAGAAATGATTTTTCTCATGCGTATGCTCTTTTCCGTCGTGCCTTAGTGTGATCTCGGAAAATCATAAACATTGAGGAAAATATTTAGTTTCCGACGAAATCTAACTTCAAGCCTGAAGGTTTGGTTTTTTTTGTATGTTCATTTTGAGTTGTGTGGTCTTTTGTTTTGTAGGCAAAAATGACTTTCTCAAGTAAGCACGCACTCCAAAGCTTTAGTGCAAAAAAAAAACCCTCTTTTTTCAAAAAATTACTAACCTTTTAAACTAGCTCACTTGGTCCAAAGTTACTTTATGGGAATAGAGGTCTTGGGTTCAAGTCTTTCCTTTTATTGATTTATTTTTTCATAAAACACATGTAACTTATGATTTAAATTTACTTTATGTAAAGGTGTTCTCACCCATTATAAAAAGTGAGTCACTTATAATTCTAAAGTCTCGTTATCTTTTATTTAAGTTACAATTTAGTGAGTAGTTCATAAAGTACCATTGTAAAAGTGACTTTCACTTATTTATAAAAGTGGGCCACATATTTTTTTTTTTTTAAATTGAGCTAATTAGATTAAGTTTGGAAAGAGGGGGATTTTTTTTTTAAATACAACATTATCATTCACTTCCACACATTCACTTACTTCGTCGGCATCTTCAACAACTTTTCTTCAAAAAGCCATAACTTCTTCATTCGGAAGTCATTTTCAAAGCCGTTTTATTTTTAATCGGTCTAATTTTTTGAGATCTTTCCATTTGAACACCTAGTTTCAACATCTACAATTTCAGTTTCTGTTAAAATGGAAAGTCCATGCCAAGTTATTCTTAACAACACCAACTATTTCCAATGGGTGTCCTACATGGAGGATTTACTTAGAAGTAAAAGTCTTTATAGAATAGCCTCAAACCAAGAATCTAAACCTAAAGATGAAGATAAGGCAGTCAAATGGGAAAATAAGCAAGATCAAGCATGTGGGATGATAGGGATGTCTATTTCTCCAGACCTTAGATTCCATATCGCAGAACTTGATGCCTTTGATGAAGCAATGAAACAACTCAATAAAGTTTTTGGAATTAAAAATTAAATTAGAGCCCATCAACTCGAAAATGAGTTGCTTACGTTGGAACCCAATAATTTTTCTTCCATTGAATATTTTTTGTCCAAGTTCAAGACCCTTAGACTTCTCTTGGAAGGTGTTAAGGTTAAGAAAGAAGATGGTAGTCTTATCTATTCCATTCTCACTAAGTTAGTAACAACCTACTCTGTGTTTGTTTCCACCTTCCATTCTACTAGAGAAGCCTTTATTTCTCAAGGACAAGCCTACAAGTCCCCCTTCTTTAATAAGGGAACAAGAAAAACTCTTACATCTTGGTCTTGTTAATACTATAAACTCTTCTAAGAAAGCCTTAACAGCCCAACAACAACCAAATTCAAAGAATCCTAAGAAGAAATATCCTAAAAAGAATGGTCCTAAACCAAACAAGGGTCCTAAGCACTTTCAATCTCAACAAAATGAAAAATCAATTCAACAAAATGATAACGCAAATAAAAACAAAGGGAATAAGACTGATAGACATTGCAACTTTTGTAATCGAGATGGCCACTTAAAAACCAAATGCTTTAAGAAGATGGAAGCCTTAGAAGCAGCAATGAAGAAGCATAACATCCATTTGGAGCACTCTTCAACTTCAACTTCATCTCTAGGAATATCACTTTCTGCATGTGGTTGTCAAGCACCTCAGTCTAGTTATGCACTAAATGTATCTTCTTCTTCTAATTCTCATGAGTTTCTCATTGATTCTGGAGCTTCTTATCACATGGCCAAAAACAAAGCCATGTTTTCTTCTTTAAATGATTGTAACACCAAAAATATATATGTTGGTGATGAAGATCTCTTAGCGTTGTAGGGACTGGAACTATTCATCTAGACAATGGTCAATTTAATGATGTATTATGTGTTCCAACCTTATCCTGCAACCTTCTATCTGTATATCAGATAACTCATTCAGGTGAAGGTAAAACCGTTTAATTTTCACCTCACGATGTTGTAATTAAGGACCTAAGAGATCCTAGACATATCCTAGCCACTAGAATTGCTGATGATTCTACAAGGTCGTATATGTTTAACAAATTTGGGTCATCAACTCTTCCCTCGGTATTTGTTGCTCATAATGATGAAGTGAGCAAACTTTGGCATGAGCGATTTGGTCACTTAAACTATCGCTCCCTTCAAAGTCTATGTAAAGAAAACATGGTGACAGGTCTTCCTATGGTATCTTGCAGAGATGGTGTTTGTTCCAGATGTGTACTTGGAAAACATCATTGGGATAGTTTTGAAAAACGTGCCTCTTGGCACACCTCAACCCCTTTACAGCTTGTGCATAGTGATTTATGTGGTCCACTTCCAGTTGTTTCATTCTCTGACTACAAGTATTTCTTAAATTTCATTTGATGATTTCTCCAGATGCACTTGGGTATACTTCTTAAAACTCAAGAGTGAAGTATTTAACATGTTCTTGGCCTTTACGGTCTTTGTGGAGAAACAATTTGGACATCAAATTTTTAATCTAAGATCTAATAATGGTAGAGAATATGTTAACAACAAATTCATTAACTTTTTCACTGAGCATGGAATTCAAATGCAACATATTGTTCCATATACTTCACACAACAAAATGGTGTAGCTGAACGAAAGAATCGCACCTTAAAGGAAATGGTTAATTGTATGCTTCAATCTAAAGACTTAGTCTTAATTTTTGGGCAGAAGCAATTAACTGTGCAAATTACATAGTAAATCGCACTCCTACTAAGGTTTTAAAGAATATCACTCGAGAAGAAGCATGAATCTCAATTTAAACCAGATGTAAGTCACTTTCGTGTTTTTGGAAGTGAAGCATGGGCCCATATTCAAGATGAGAAACATAAAGCCTTAGAACCTAAGAGTGAAAAATGTATTTTTGTTGGATATTCTGAAGATGTCAAAGGATATAGACTTCTTCCACCTAAATCCAAAAATGTTATCATTAGAAGAGATGTAAAGCTTGCTGAAAATATATCGACCTACGAGCCTAGTTCGACGAATGTGCCACCTCTCTCTATCCCTTCTACTTCTGAAAATATTTCTTCTTTAGATGATGACATCGAGGATGAAAATCCTCCCCCACCTTCTCAAGATCCTCCTTCAGCTCCTCAACTTCCAAAATGGGTCCGTGCTACTCAAGATGCAGCAGCTACTCTTGCAGGTGATCCTACAAATCAACGACATACACGTTCTCATTTCGATAGAGCCTCTTCTTTACTGGCTCAAGCTTCAGCGAATTATGATCCTGACACCTTTGGAGAAGATTCAGGCCAACTAGATTGGGATGTAGCTATGAATGAAGAATATCGTTCATTATTGGCAAATGATACGTGGGATCTTGTTCCTCTTCTAAAGGGATGAAAACTTGCTAGATGCAAATGGGTTTATAGAACCAAGTTTGGACCAGATGGAAAAGTTGATAAACATAAAGCTCGTCTTGTTGCTAAGGGTTTTTCACAAGTTGAATTCATTGACTATACTGAAACCTTCTCCCATGTTTCCAAAATGAACTCTATCTGCATTGTTCTTTCCCTTGCTGCCTCTTTCAAATGGGAAGTCCATCAGATGGATGTCAAATATGCCTTCTTGCATGGGGACTTGCATGAAGAAATCTATATGGAACAACATCCTGGCTTTATACAAATAGACTTCGGCCTTGTATGTCGGCTTAAGAAATCCCTTTATGGTCTCAAGCAAGCCCCTCAGTCTTGGTATGCCAAATTGGATAGCTTTCATTTAGATACTGGCTTTTCTAGGTGTCATTCTAACAATACCATTTACATCAAGAAAGTGGGTAAGTCTCTTATCATTCTTGTTCTTATGTTGATGATATTATCCTTACTGGTAGTGATCCCAACCTTATAAACCATGTGAAGTCCAACCTTAAAAAGCAGTTTGAAATCATCAAACACTTGCATTATTTTCTTGGTCTTCAAGTCTTGCAATCCAAGGAAGGTATTTCCCTTTCCTAGTCCAAGTATGTCTGTGATCTTCTATGCCACTTTCACATGAAAGACTGTAAGCCGCTCCCTTCTCCCTTTCGGTCACTTGTACTTCCCCTGAAGTTGATGCTACCTTATACCATCATCTTGTAGGAAAACTTTTGTATCTAACCCATACCCGTCCTTACCTTTCCTTTGTTATTGGCCTTATTGCTTGGTTTATGCAAAACTCACATGAAAGTAATTGGAAAGTAGCTAAAATAGTAATTCGTTATGTTCGAGGTACAGTTCAGTTTGGGATTCATTACAGTGCAGAAGCATCTCCTCTATTGGTTGGTTTCACTGATTTCGATTAGGCTAGTGACCCTGACGATCAAAAGTATACTACAAGTTATGTGTTCACTCTTGGTTCTGGACCTATTACATGGGCTTGCAAGAAAAAAAGTTCCATTTCTCTTTCTTCAACAGAAGCAAAGTATCGTGGAGCCGTAGAAGCTAGTAAGGAAGCCCTGTGGCTTCGTCAGATCCTGTCAGAGTTTGGCTTTCAACAGCAGCTTCCGACTACACTTTGATGTGATAATCAAAGTGCCATTCAAATATGCAAAGATCCAGTCCAACATCAGCGCAACAAACACATTGAACTACACATGCAATTCATCAGGAAGCTCATTCATGACCATGTTCTTGAAGTGTAATATTGTTCAATTAATGATCAAGTTGTAGACATCTTTACAAAGGCTCTCACAAAGGCAAAGTTTACTAAACTTCAATTTATGGTTGGACTTCAAGAAGTTGTCACTAGGGGGGGATAGGCTCTAATGCCTCCTTCCTTCTCCTATTGTGTCATATTTGTACATCCTTCAATCTTATCCCAAGTTGTTCTTAAGGGGGGATGCTAGGATATTCCAACACATAGGAAATAGTTAAGTATAACTTGGTCTAGTGTAGAGTTAGGTAAAGTGTGTTTCTTTACTATGTATTTTTGTAACTTACAATCCAACGATCATGATATGTTCTAGACATGAAGTGATCTAACGATTCATTCTCTCCCCGTTATTACCGACACTTGAGCTGTGGATTAACACCCGATTGGTCCATGATCTCTATTTAAAGAGCATGGAGGGTCATTTGTAAGGTGACCATTCATGAGAGAAGCTTATGTAAATTTTATTTCGTTTACATTAATAAATTGTCTGAAGTGGCTGCATTGGCTCAGGTCGTGGACTGTCTCCCTCTTTGAGGGTTTTAACCACATCAAGAATACTAGTGTACTGATCTCTGATCTTTTTGTGAGCAGTGTCCCTTGCTGTTCTATATAAGGAACTTACGCTATAAATTCCTACAGTTCTACATCTAGTTTTGTGCCTTCAACCTATTATGCACCTAGTTTTGTACCTTCGTCCTGTTATGCACTTGGTTTTGTACCTTCGACCTATTCTACACCTGGTTATGTATCTTTGTCCTGCTCCGCACCTGGTTCTATACCTATAGCCTATTCTGCACCCGATTATGTACCTTCAGCCTATTCTGCACCTGGTTCTGTACCTTCGACTTGTTTTGCACTTGGTTTTGTACCTTCAGCCTATTCGGCACCCAATTTTGTAGCTTTCGTAGAAACTTCAAATGTGATTACCAAATTTTTTCTTGGTTGAATGAGGTCAAATTCCCTCCTTTAGGCCGACTTGATGTTTCTAGGGCTGACTTGCACTTTAGGAGATTCCAAGACTTTCTAGACTCAAAATAATTCTTTTTATAAATACATTTTGCTCGAAATGGTATTATAAACATGATGTTGACTCCTTTGACTCATGAAAATAAATCCTAAGACCTAACAAAGCCTATAAGCGTGAAGAACATGCTTTTACCTAGAAGAGCATCAATAAAGAGCATGAAACCCATGCTTTAATAATAATAACTTTTTATTTTTTTTTCTTGTTTGTTACATAAGATACATATTGAAAGAGTACAACAAAAATTATGAAGACAGAAACTAGTTACACTTTCAACAGTTATTAACCAATGGTGGTGTTGCAGCCAAAAGGCCCTTCATATCAAGAATAATACACAACAATATAGTACCTACTACTAACAAGTGTTTTCTTAACTCAATATATTGACACCTAGAATGTATATGCTTATTCAACTATTTACAACCAAAATTGTTTTTGATAGAAACTCTCTTAACCAATGAAATTTTCTCCATATCTTGGAGGATGAGAACTAATTAGTTTACATTACACGTTTAGCATGAAAATGGTTTCAATATTATTTTTAATTGCAAGTATCACATACTAAGGGAAGGATTGTGCATATATTGTTGTTTTATGTTGGAACTAGTAGTTAACAATTAAGTCAAATACAATTATTGATCTCTAATTCTTCATGAAATTTACCATAGAAATCACGGTGTTGAACATATCGAGGAAACTGAATAATTTAATTCAATCAAGTGCATCAATCGCCCAACAATGACATAGGTATTTGTCTAGCAATGTGCATTGTTTAGAGTGAATAATCCTAACCATATATTGGATATGGATGGGAGGATAAATCTGAGTTGAAATTTGCAACGTGATTAGAGCGAAATTAAAAGTAAATGAATTGTTTATAGAATGATACATATTGAATTCCCTTGAAGAAGTTTTGAAAAATATAAAATATGGTATTATTGTAATGTTCTCTAGGACACTGCTATAAAAAGTAATTATATTATATCTTACAATGTATGATTGAACAAAGAGCATTTTGTCACATGAAAAGGTACTATTTTTCACTTTTGAATCAATCCATTCACCGTTCCATCTCAAATGTTAGCACCTCTCTCGGGAGAACACATAATGAAACTTGGTAGTTAAGGGTTATTTCAAATTAATCTATGAAGGTATTGTTGGAAAACTAACTAGGTTTAGTATTCATCTTAATTTGTATTTTATAAATAAAGAAAAAGAATTTTATTTGTTCAAGCATGGGTTTCATGCTCAAGTCTAGGTTAAGCATGTTCTTCATGCTTTTAGGGATTGTTGAGTCAAGAATAATATTTATCATTCATTAAAGTCCCATTTGGACTCTTTCTAACAAAATAAAAATATTGATTTTTGAGTCATTGTGTTCTCCAAACACCAAGTCAACCCCGCCATTATAAGTTGGATCTATTTGGGCACATTTTCGCTCTCCTAGATGACTATATATAAGGTTGACCTTGTCCTCATTTGGAGGAGAACAAGCAAGTTTGATTTGTGCATATGACAAGAAGAAAAGTAGAACAGAGGCCCGGAAGAGAAGTGAAACTTAAGGAAGAGCTAAGGGACTTGAATTGTTGACTTGTTTTGTTCACGCGTGGGAAAAGGATAGTGTTTTTGTATCCGTTGCAGGGCCAAATAATGTAGGACAAATTGCATATCTATAGTTCCAGGACCGAAATCTTGACTTGGAGCAGATTGACCACCTTTGACTTGGTGAACGTTGACTTGATCGAAGAAAGTTTTGGAAGGGCCAACTTGGTGCTTGGAGGAGGTCTAGGTGTTTGGGTCTTGGAAGTCTCATTTTGATCTGATTCTATAAGAAGAGGATTATTCGGGTTCTCCCCAGTTGTGGGGTTTTTCCCTAGCTTGGAGCCTATATCTTGTGTTCTTTGTGTCTTTTAGATCCTCATGTTTTGGTAATTGCTTGATGAAGATGTAAAACTAAATAATATAATGCCAACAAATATCACAAGTAATTATCCCGAGAGGAGAAGCAAATTCAATCTACAAATATCTTGATTTTCTAACATCATATCAGAGCTAAGATCAGTAAAAGGAGAATTGAATATCACTTTCTGTTGGAAGCTATGTTTTAAGTCTTCGTTGAAATCCATGTGGAGTCTGAGTTCAGATCACTTACTATTGGCTTAGTCTTGGAAGTTTGAAGTCATCCGTTAAGGAGATCTGATAAAAATTGTTGGCTTGTCTAAAGACTACTAATTTGAAGGTCTGTTACATGAAGTTTTGTGAATTCAAGAGGGTACCTGGTGTTTTAAAAGAAAAGCATCCATACGAAGAACTGTAAGTTTTACTCTTGGACATTTATAATAGAAAAATCAAAATATATTTTTCTATGGAAAACTTTCTTCATCACATGACAACAAATGCAAAAGTATTTCAAGTCACCTCCTCTAAAATACAACTGAAATATGAAGTTCTTCATCAACTATTCAAAGTTCTGATTTACATCCTAAGATCTATGACATACCTTGCTTTTCTTGTAGTGTGATCAAATGAGAACTA
Source organism: Pinus tabuliformis (assembly GCA_031772625.1). Lineage (NCBI taxonomy): Eukaryota > Viridiplantae > Streptophyta > Pinopsida > Pinales > Pinaceae > Pinus > Pinus tabuliformis. The sequence continues at coordinate 891,961,227 of CM062811.1, forward strand.
TTCTTAATTGGACTACTAGACTTCCTTGGAGAATTATTCTTCATTGGAATACTAGACTGAAAGCATCAAGATGTGAACATTTCTAAATAGAAATCCTAATGCAGTGACTAATATTATTTCTTCTACTTATTACCTTAGAAATAAGTTATCTACAGTTGTCTGACGACAAATATCAAAATATATTCTACTACGTCTTTCACAATTAAAACATTGCAGAAATTAAAATACTAGCACAAGTACAATCACAATGACAGTTATTTTCGGACAATTGTCCCTGGAAAAACCCAATGTGGGAAAAATGGTGTAGCAGATGAGGGTTTTATTATTCTTCAGCAAAATATTCATGTACAAATTACAACCAGCAGTATAGAACAAGGCTTTCTGAGAAAAATTTATAGACATTCCTGAATAAGTATCTGACCCGAGAGAGCAGTTCCTCCACCCTCAGTGTCTCTCTGGATTGCCCAACATCACTTTCTCTAGCTCCTGGACTCACTTTCACAATACCAGCGCCACCCAAGCCGGCACTGCCTCTCCCAACGTCAATCTGCCTAGCGCTGTCCTCTTATTGCTCTACGTTTTTGTCCCTATCTTCCTAACTGATGTTGAACCCTCTTTGTCTCTCCTTCACCTGCAACTCTCCCTTTGAATCGATTTTCTCTTGCCGAACTTCGACCAGTGAGAAAATCGATTATTCTTGGGCAACTGAGTATCTACCTATTGTGTTTTCCAAATTACCCTCAAGCCCCTTCTTATATCTTCTTGTTGGATAACCAACGGCCTAGATTAACTCCTAATCAAAGGCTTAGATAGTTTTGACCTGATCTCCATTTTTATCTAGAAGATTCACCCACAATTAGATTAATACCCATTAATATTTTAATTTTTCTAAGTTTAGACTTAGGAACCCCATTAAAAATATTAATTATGTTAATATAATCGTCTCTGGGTGGAATTTCTCAAAAATGGTTTCTAGGTTCTTTGGAATGCATGTGCCCAAGCCTCCCTGCAAAATTTGAGGCCTCGAGCACATCCGGTGCTATCCCAAATCAAAGCTCCCTCTTAGTGAGGAATGTGCTCTAGCAATATACTGTTGTTGCACATTGCTCTGACTCTGAAGCATCGTCCTCTGCACTACTGACGTTTGACATGTTGTCCACCAACTACTGTGCTACTGCTGTAACTGTATTGTTGTCTTTGAGACTGCCACTACCATGGCTACATTTGTACTACAACTCCCTCTGAATTTATGCATTTGTGTTGCTGCTGGCACTGCCACTGCCAACTGTCCCTACATTGCAAATTGCTACTACTACTGAAATGAATTTTCAACCATACCCATCTACTCTCTGAACTAAGTGAACTTAGCTCTTCTGAGAGCCTTTGTGAGTATATTGGCCACATGCTCTCTTGTGGCAACATACTGTAGCCATATTTCCCGACGCTGAACACAACCTCTAATAAAGTGACAATGAATATCTATATGTTTCAACCGATCATGAAATACTGGATTCTTAGAGAGTTTGATACAACTCTGATTATCTCAGTAAACCTTGGTCGCTTCCATCCTTTTTCTAAATAAGCTCACAAGCAAGTTTTGAGCCATATGGCTTCACACGTAGATGTGTTGGTTGCCATATATTCTGCTTCTATTGACCTTAGTGCTACTAATTTCTGCTTCCTGTTGCACCAAGATATCATCCCTGATCCAACACCGAAGCAGTACCCCGAGGTACTTTTTTGGTCTACTGAATTACTTGCCCAATCTGCATCAATGAACCCATTCAAACTGACGTCCTCACCTCTAGAGTACTTTAACCCATATCCGTTTGTTCCACGTACATACCTAAGAATGTGTCTTGCCACTGCCCAATGCACCCTTTTTGGTTCCACAATGAACTGACTAAGAGTGTTGACAACAACAAAAAATGTCTGGCCTAGTGTTGGCCAAATACACAAGCAACCCAATGAGTTTCCTATGCAAGGTTGGATCTACTTCTTTTTTCTCCGATGCATCTATTTTCTTCCAATTGGTGATCATGGGAGTAGCCATGGGTCAGAAATCTTGCATTCTGAATCTCTTCAGAATTTCTGTAGTGCACCTTCCTTGTCCAAGGAAGATCTCCCCATTCTTCTGCCAAACTTCCAACCCCAGAAAATAATGCATCATTCCCAAGTCCTTCATGTTGAATTCAGTTTCAAGATTCTTCTTGCAGTCCTGGATGAGCCTAGATGACCCAGTTAGGAACAAGTCATCTACATATAGTACGAGAATAAGTGGCTCATTCTCTACCAAAAAATAGTAGAGATTGGGATCAACATCACTCTTGACAAATCCCAACTGCTACAAGTAACTATCAATCTGACCATACCATGCTCTGGGTGCCTGCTTGAGCCTGTATAGGGATTTCTTTAACCGGCAAACATGATTTTTCTACTCATGAGTTTCAAAGCCTTCAGGATGTTCTATATACACCTCCTCTTCTATCACTCCATTCAAGAATGTTGTCTTGACATCCATCTAGTGAATCTCCCATCCCATTTGAGTTGTTAGGGATATAACAGATCTAATAGAGGTGTATCGAGCAACTGGGGTAAAGGTCTCTTCATAGTCTATTCCTTCTTTCTATGCATACCCCTTTGCTATGAGCCTTGCCCTGTACTTCTCTATGCTGCCATCTACAACATACTTGATCTTGTAGATCCATCATGGCCCTACAACTAATCTATCCTTTGGTCTAGATACTACTTCCCATACATCATTCATCATGATGGAGTTGTATTCTTCCACCATGGCATCCACCCATACTTGGTGTTGAACAACTTCCTGAAATCTACAGGGTTCTTCAACCTAAGCTACCACTTCTTGGTATCTATCTAGTTGTCTACGCTGCCTCTTCTCGGCTCTAGGAGATCCGACAACTCCTTTGCATCCCTTAGTGTTTTCCGCACTTCTCTTCTCATTCTACCACTGGTGGTGGGAGGCTCAACCAACCCTTCCTCCTGATCTTGTTGCTCAGTCTGTTGAGAAGCATTTGCATTTCCTCCTTTTGAGGAGATGGTGTTGGTCACTGTACTCAACCCAGGTGTATGCTCTCCCGCCTATCCTTGTTGTCCCTGTTGCCCTTGGACTAACTAAACATTTCATGGCTGATCTTTAATAGGCATTTCACGAGATTTCCCGAAATCTCTATCTTCCATGAACTTTCCATCCTGACTTACTAAAATCTTCTTGTTTCCAGGAATCTAGATTCTATATGCCTTTGAGGTCTTGATGTATCCTATGAGATATCCCTTCTCCGTAGTCTAATCCAGTTTGTTGCGCTTCTTGTCTAGAATGTGACAATAAGCCACACTTCCGAATATCCTGAGATGACTGACTTCCTACTTCTTCCCTGTGAAAACTCCTTCGGACATTCTCTTCCCTAATGCTCTATGAGGAGTTCTATTCTGGATATGTACTGTCATGTTGCAAGCTTCTGCCCATAGATACCTAGGGAGATCTTGATCATACAACACGGCTTTGGCTACCCAACAATAGTTATGCTCTTCCGTTTTGCCACCCCATTCTGCTTTAGATTATATGGAGTTGTCCACTCTCTTTGAAGCCATCATCTGCGTAGAAATCTATGAAGTCTTTGTCTATATATTCTCCACCATTATCTGATTACAATACCTTTATCTTTTTCCCTATCATATTTTCAACAAGAGCCTTAAACTCTCAGAAATGATCAAAGACCTCATCCTTGGTCTTTAAGAAATAGATCTAGGTTTTTTTGGAGTGATCATCGATAAAAGTGACGAAGTATTCACCACCACTAAGATCCCTTGTAGACATAGGACCACAGATATCTAAGTGTATTAATCCTAATACACATTCTGCTTTATTGTTACTTCTAGAAAAAGTTGCTTTAGCGTACTTTCCTAGCACACATCCTCTACACAAGTCATCATGTTCAATACCAAGGACTAGTACCCCTGTAACAGTCTCTCTGAGCATCCTCATTTCTCCATGGTGTAAGTGACCCATTCGCTTGTGCCATAATTAATTTCACTCCTTCTCACCATTACAGTTGCTACCTATCAGTGTCATTGGCAATTCGAGTTGCAACCTATACAACTTGTTGCTTCGAACCCCAATTTGTTTTTTCTTCTTCTAGCTTGGATGCTTAACGTATAATTTCCTCCTATGAAGTATAAATCATATCCTTTATCCTGTAATTGGGACATTGAAATTAAGTTCATTCCTAATCCTGGCACATGTAGAACATTGGTGGCTTGGATGTTGGTCCCTGCTTTCGTCTGAAAAAGCTATGGTGCCTCTCCCTACTAGAGTACATTTTGTTCTGTTTCCCATAGTTATTTGGAAGTCCATTTGTTCTTCTTGATAGCTTGAGAAATGTTCTCGTACTCCAATCATATGAGATGAAGCCCCGCTATCAATGTACCAAACATCCACTAATGTTGAATTTGCTAGGCATGTGAATTCTTCGTCTAATCTGGTAGATAAATATGAGACACTTTGAGTATCCATATTGTGCCAATTTCTTATGCTAACCTATTCTAGCAACTATTGTAGAAAAAAAAATTGTGTCCCACCTAAGATAATCCTCCTTGTTGAATCTTCTGTTGCACTGTCCCTTCTACCACTAATAAATTTCGATTGGAAAGACTTACCTCTCTTTCGACTCACTTAGAGAGAGTTTTCCCATGAAATCCAATCTCCTTGGCTTGAACTACGCAATCCTCTGGGAGATTCGAATTTATGCCCCTGCAAGAATTTCAAATTCCCTTCTCTTCTCAACGTTGGATCCTCTGGCTTCTCTTTATGCTTCCCTGTAGCTCTGATACCATGTGAAAATTTCTAAATAGAAATCCTACTACAGTGATTAATATCATTTCTTCTACTTATTACCTTAGAAATAAGTTATCTACATTTTTCTTACGTAAAATATTGAAATATATTCTACTGCAACCTTCACAATTAAAACATTGCAGAAATTAAAATACAGACACAAATAAAATCACAATGACACAGTTATTTTTGGACAATTGTCCCTGGAAAAACCCAATGTGGAAAAATCGGAGCAACAAATGACGATTTTATTATTCTTCAGTAAAATCTTCATGTACAAATTACACCTAACAATATAGAACACGACTTTTTGAGAAAAAATTATAGACATTCCTGAACAAGTATCTGACCCGAGAGAGAATTTCCTCCACCCTCAGCATCTCTCTTGCTTGCTCAGCATCACTTTCTCTAGCTCCTGGACTGTCCTGTGCAGTGCCAGCGTCGCCCAAGCCAGCGCTGCCTCTCCCAACGTCAATCTGCCCAACACTATCCTCTTACTACTTTGTGTCTTTGTCCCTGTCTTCCTGACTGATGTTGAACCCTCTCTATCTCTCCTTCACCTGCAACTCTCCCTCTGAATCGATTTTCTCTTGCCGAACTTCAACCAGTGAGAAAATCGATTTTACTCGAGAAACTGAGTATCTGCCTGGTGTGTTTTCCAAAAGACCCTCAAGCCCCTTCTTATATCTTCCTGTTGGATAACCAATGACCTAGATTTACTCCTACGCAAAGGCTCAGATCGTTTTGACATGATCTTCGTCTTTATCTAGAATATTCACCCACAATTAGATTAATACCCATTAATATTTTAATTTTCCTAAGTTTAGACTTAGGAACCCCATTAAAAATATTAATTATTTTAATATAATTGTCTCTAGGTGGAATTTCCCAAAACAATTTATGGGTTCTTTGGAATGCATGTGCCCAAGCCTCCCTACAAAATTTGAGGCCTAGAGCACATATGATGCTATCCCAAATCAACACAAGACACTTTTATCATCTGAGCCTTCTTCAAACATAATCCAAATTGCAAAGAACCACTACAATGATCTATGACAATATGACTACAACGTGACAAGAAGTGAATTCCATTGAGCTACTAGAATAAGGATGGAAGTGAGTTTCTTGGTGATACAAATTGAATTTTGGATAAAGATATGAACAAAACTTACAAGAAGATGAGAATGCTTGAAGATCTGAGCTATAACACTACGATTATCCAAGTTACAATACGAAGCTAAAGGTATTTTTCCATACTACTGCAATCTGAAGATTGAGTGATACAAACTAATTCTTGAAGTCTGATGCAAATTTAAAACAATGATATGTGTTGTTTCTAAGGAAATACATGTCTATGCTACTTCAAATTGGAATATTCAAATTACTTTCTATGAGCTAGACAATAACGGTGAACTGCGGGTTAAGATTTAAGAGATGGGTTACTGAGGAGAATATAATCTAATCCTTCAACCAAGTGCAAATCATGATAGAGAAGAACATCTGAAGTAGTCGAGCTCAAGGAGGACAAGGACGAAGAAGGTTTTTGACTAGTTTTGGGTATGGTTTTTGTCTATTGTAGGTCCAAGCATGAGTAGAAGAGTAGTCACATGAGATAAGGTCAAATCCAAGCACATTGGTGGTTGATCTTCCTTGGAGGATAGGGCTGAAATCCTTATGGTTTGTCACAGGTAGGGTCAAGCCCTATTTTGGTTATTGAACAATGGTTTTGATAGTTGGAGGGCGATTGAGTACACCTAGAAGGATAGTGAAGCTGGATGATGCTTGTAGAAGGGAGAGCAGACTAATTTGAAGGTTGGTTGAGGGTTGGTCTGTTTCCCTAACCAAGCCGAAAATTTTAGACCTAAAGTGTGCACATGATAGCGAGCAGTAGAAGAAGAAAGTGGCTTCAAATCACAGATATTTATTGCTCTAAGTTGGTGTTTTTCTACGTGGTTGAAGTGTCCTGGTGTAGGACAAACTGTGGAGCATATTAACGCTATTAGAAGGGTAGCAAGAAGGTGTCTATGTTGGGCCCTAGTTTAGGACTCATGCAAATGACATGTTTTCCTTAAAGGGTTGTCCTAAATTCTATGAACAAGTGCATTGAATGATAGGTCAAGACCCTAAATGAAGAGAGGTATGATCACACTATTTTAAGGGATTCTTGATCTTCAAGTGTTCCATATTCAGCCTTAGAGAATGTCTTGTATTAAGAGCAGATGGGAAACAAGGTAGGACTTGCAAAATGAAGGAATAAATATTTCATTTTGAACAAGAAACCTACGTAAAATGGTTGGAGGTTTGTAAGCGGTTGATTGGTAAGGCCTAAATGTTGTGGAAAAGTGGCATACTTGTCACAAAAAGTGGGCTATACATTAATTAGTTTTTGGAGAATCACTAAGAAGCAGTCTTTCAATAAAGTCTGAAGGATGTTTAGTGCTAGAGTTTGGATCCCAATCCCTGACAGGGGGAGTGTGAGGGGGCTTCCCCCCCACTATTGCTGCTTGGGGGCTCCAGGGGGGGCGATTGCATGTTTGGAACCCCCCCGGCGGGGGTTCGGGGGCAGTACCCCCGAAGCTAAAAATAGATGAAAAATTGCCTTGTAAAATATTGTAATTTCGTAGTCAATTCAAGTCGTTCATTAGGTGGATGATTTGACGATAGAAATTATGTTTAATTTAGGGTTTTTTTCCCTAGAAGGAAACCCCTCGGTTTATATGAGGGAATTGTATTGTGGATGTGTATTATTATTCTGAGCGAGAAAGAGAGAGGAGACCGTGTGAGAGTGAAGAGGAAATTACATCAGATCTGTTGTAGGTTGTATCTCTTCATTTTGTTGGATAATATAAAAGGAAGGATTGGTTGTTTCTCCATGGACGTAGCCCAAATTGGGTGAACCACGTATATCTGTGTCTCTCTTATTCTATGCATTTCTGTATTTGTGTTTTTGTAATATTTTGTGTATTTCATTGCTCTGTTAATTAATTTCTAACAAATAGCAGCTAGAGGGAACAATTATTTGAGACTATAGAGTTACGTTATCTGATAAATACTGATTAGAAAGGTTAGCCAGGTTGACTGAACAATGGATTGGTTGACCTAGTATTGTCATGATTAGAATTATGTGATGGATTATCTTCAAGACAAGAAACAATGCAGTGCATGAAGTAGTGTTGGACATAGTTCTGGATGCAGTTGTTGAAGACTTGAAGTTTAGGATCATCGACTATTAGGAAGCATATTTGGAGCCCTAGTTCAAGAAGTTTCAAGATGAACAACCTCAATGATAAGAGGGTTGGTTAAAGAAGCTACAATTATGACAGATAGTTTATTTAATGGATGTATCAGTACTTTCGATACATGTTGAGGCTTGTTGATGAATTATCCTTGTTTGAGAGGGAGTGAGCATGGATTTCTCCTCTTGGGTTAAGAGGGAGTAATGTTGGACACTAGTTCTCTGTATGTCATGTACTAGGCTAGGACTAACTATTGTAATTCTAGTGCATGCATCACGAATAGGAAGAATGATGGTTTGAATTAGTATGGTTCTCCTTGTGTCAGCTGCTGTGATAGATTAGGACTAATATCCTAAGTCAAGTACATAGACATGGATAAGGAGAATGGTGGATTGGATAAGCATCTTGGATAGACATTATTGATTAATGTACTGTGATGCATTAGGATGGAGATCCTAAGTCAAGTACATGGACTTGGATAAGAATAGTCTGAGGAAAAGACATTTCCTTGAGGGAAATGGTCTGGTGAAAGATATACTCTGAGTATCCTAGGTGGAGTATGTACCTCAATGATGTGGTGTGGTGCCCCATGGAATGCCCGCCAGCATTGTGCTCTAATATTGTGAGATATAGAGTGTACCTATCAAGGCCTTGGTAATGTGAAAATGTTGGCTATGATGGTACTTTGATGCTTATCAATCTAGATCCCTTCTTATGAGAATATTTAAACTCAAGATAGACTTGTTGAGTCATTACGAATACCTCCCTAATTAAGAGGGAGTGTTGGAAAACTAACTAGGTTCAGTCTTCATACTAATTTGTATTTTATAAATAAACAAAAAGAATTATGTTTGTTCAGCCATGCGTTTCATGATCAAGTCTAGGTTAAGCATGTTCTTCATGATTTTAGGGATTGTTGAGTCAAGAAGAATATTTATCATTCATTAAAGTCCCATTTGGACTCTTTGTAACAAAATAAAAATATTGATTTTTGAGTCATTATGTCCTCCAAACACCAAGTCGGCTCTGTTGGGGCACATTTTCACTCTCCTAGATGACTATATATAGGGTAGACTTTGTCCTCATTTGGAGGAAAACAAGCAAGTTCAATCTGTGCATATGAAAAGAAGAAAAGTAGAGCGAAGGCCTAGAAGAGAAGTGAAACTTGAGGAAGAAGGAAGAGACTTGAATTGTTGACTTGTTTTTCTCACACGTGGGAAAAGGCTAGGGTTTCTACAGTTGTTGCAGGGCCAAAGATTGAAGGAAGAGTTGCAGATCTATAATTGTAGGACCAAAATCTTGACTTGGATCAGATTGACCATATTTGACTGGGTGAACATTGACTTGATTAAATAAACTTTTAGAAAGGTTGAGTTGGTGAATGTTGACTTCATTAAAGAAAGTTTTAGAAAGGTTGACTTGGGGCTTGGAAGAGGTCTAGGTCTTTGGGTATTGGAGGTCTCATTTTGATTTGATTCTATAAGAAGAGGATTGTTCGGGGTTTTCCCATTTGTGGGGTTTTGCCCTGGCTTGGAACCTATATCTTGTGTTCTTTTTCTTTGTGATCTTCATGTTTTGGTAATTTCTTGATGAAGAAGTAAAACTAAATAATATAATGCCAACAAATATCACAAGTAATTATCATGAGAGGAAAATCAACTTTAATCTAAAAATATCTTGATTTTCCAACATCTTATTAGAGCTAAGGTCAATATAAGGATAATAGAAGATCAATTTCTATTGGTAACTACGTTTCAAGTCTTCTTTGAAATCCCTGTGGATTCTGAGTTTAGATCACTTACTGTAGGCTTAGTCCTAGAATTTTGAAGTCATTCATCAAGGAGATCTGATACACATTGTTGGCTTGTCTAAAGACTACTAATTAGAAGGCTTGTTAAATGAAGTTTTGTGAATGAAAGAGGTACTTGATGTTCTAAAAGAAAAGCATCCATACAAAGAACTGTGAATTTTTCTCCTAGAGAGATGTAATAGAAAAATCAAAATATATTTTTGTATAGAAAGTCACCTCCTCCAGTATACAATTGAAATACGAACTTTTGGATCAAATTTCAAAGTTCTGATTTACATCCTAGGATTTTTGGCATACCTTGCTCTTCTTGTAGTATGATAAAATGAGAACTAATCTTAATTAGACTACTAGACTTCATTGGAGAATTATTCTTCATTGGACTACTAGACCGAAGGCATCAAGACACTTTTATCATTTGAGCCTTCTTCTTCAAACATAATCTGAATTACAAAGAACCACTACAATGATCTATGACAATATGATTGCAACTTGACAAGAAGTGAATTCCCTTGAGCTACTAGATTAAGGATGGAAGTGAGTTTCTTGGTGATACAAGTTGACTTCTGGACGGAGATACAAACAACAATTACAAGAAGATGAGAATGCTTGAAGATTAGAGCTATGACACTATGATGATCCAAGTTATAATACAAAGCCAAAGGTATTTTTCCATACTACTGCAATCTGAAGATTCAATGATATAAACTAATTCATGGAATCTGATGCAAAGTTAAAACGATGATATGTGTTGCGTCTAAGTCAATGCATGTCTATGCTACTTCAAATTGGAATATTCAAATTAATTTCTCTGAGCCATACCATAACAATGATATGTGGGTTAAGATTGAAGAGATGGGCTACTAAGGAGAATATAATATAATACTTCAACCAAATGCAAATCATCATAGAGAAGAACATTTGAAGTGGTTGAGCTGAAGGAGGCCAAGGGAAAAAAAATTGTGGACTAGTTTTGATCGAGGTGAATATTGGTGGCCACCCGCCTATTCCACCTAGACCCCCTAGTCAGTTTCATCTGTTTCCTTGTTCATTTAAGCATTTACTATATTTAGCAGTTTTTCGGGTCCTGAAATTCTGGAGCAGTTTTGACCCCCTAAACGGCATTTTTTTGGGGTCCGCGGAAAGCCATATCCATTGGTAGGGGCTTGCAGCAAAACTTGTAGTACTCAGAGAGACATTTCCAACAAGGTATTGTACGTGCCAAACGGAGATAATATGACCAAGTTACGACCTCGGGAAGTTGGTTGCCCAACTAACCCCAATGGGGCCCACAAACTCTTGGTGTTACAACTCCTAGGGTTAGGGTTTTGATTATTTAGGGTTTTCTCATGTTTTCTAATAATAAATAGGCCCTTGAGCCTCATTGTAACACAATTCAGAGGCATGTAGCCACCACATCTCTTCTTATAGATAAGCTACCATCGCTCGAGCTATCTTATTTCCGTTTTGTTTGTAAGCATAGTTCAATATTTTTCTATTAATGAAATGAAGTGTTTTTCTGTTGCATCTCTGTGTTTGTGATTATATATGTAAGTTGTTGCGTTCTTGTTTAAGTTCAAACCAGTGGTATCAAAGCGGTCTGCTCTCTCTCTGTTTTTCTTTGCATGTCCCCAATGAGGTTAGGGTATAAGGAGTTAGTGCTTGATCTAGTTGAACCATTGCAATATCAACCTTGCAAAACTTGATGACCTCCCATGGTAGAAGAAAAGAAAGACAAGGAGGTAGGAGATCCTTTCAAGATGTTTCTTGAGGAAGCCCTCGACAGGTCCTTCAAACCCTGTGCCAACACAAGTTGTGTGCTAACTTGGAGAAATGCACCTTTGGCATGACCCAAGTTCAATATATGGTGTACATCATTGATGAGCAGGGTGTACATGTGGACCCATCCAAGATACAAGTCATTCAGGATTGGCCAGCTCCATCCACTCTAACAGAGCTCTGCAGCTTTTTGGGTCTTGCTAATTTCTATTGTAGGTTCGTGTTGGGGCTCTCTCATATCACTTGGCCTTTAACTCAAGTCACCAAGGGCAGAGAAAAATAATTTTTTTTTGGTCGAAAGCCCAACAACAAGCGTTCTCTGAGTTGAAGAATCACCTCTGTTTTGCACCACTGCTCACATTACTAGACCTGCAACAACCATTTGAGATTGAGATAGATGCCTTCGACTGTGTTATTGGTGTGGTTCTTACTCAGCATGGGCATCCAGTGGCTTACCACAGTGAGACACTTTCAGACACAGTCCGAAAGTACCCCACTTACTATCAAGAAATGTATTCCATTGTGTAGACCTTCCATCAATGGAAGCATTACATCCCGAGGAAGGCACAAATCATCCACACAGACCACCGACCTCTATAATTCACACAAACACAAGGGAAGTTGTAGAAAGATCGCCATCAAAAATGGTCCACCTATTTTCAACAGTTCCATTTGAACATTAAGTATAAGAAGGGTAGCACCAATAATGTTGTTGATTGCCTCAGTCGACCACTAGTCATGGCATTGATCACTGTGCTCGACTCTTGTGGGCACAATACATCGGGGTGGCCGCATATTTATAAGAGCAATCTAGAATTCGGCAACATATACCAGAAACTCTTGGAAGGGAAGCAAGTTCCAAATTTTCACCTTCAGGATGCATTGTTATACCACTTGGAACACATATGTGTTCCTTCAAGTGAGTGTGCCAAGATGATTTGGGAGGTGCACTATAGTCGGGTCACTGGACATTTTGGAGTAGAGAAAACAATGGTTGTATTGCAGAAGTATTTTTATTGGCCGAAACTTCGTCAGGATGTTGGGAAGTACATTAGATCCTACACCGCCTGCTCCATTGCCAAACCAACCATAAAGAAGCAAGGTCTGCATAATCCTCTACCTACTCCTCGATGGCCTTGGGAATCTGTCTCCATGGATTACATGTCGAGCCTTCCTTCTACTAAGCTCGACAACAATTGCATTTTCGTGGTTGTCAACAAATTCTCTAAGATGGCCATCATGGCGGTCTGCAAGAAGAGTATCACAGCAAAGGCCACTACTAAGCTCTTCTTTGAGTGAGTATGGGTACACTTTGGGATCCCATAATCCATTGTCTCAGATCGAAAGAACATATTCTTGATTGCATTTTGGTCAAGTCTCTGGTCGATGCTGGATACAAAACTTACTAATTCCACGACTTTCCATCCCCAAATTGATGGCCAAATAGAGGTTGTCAACATGATGATCGTACACATTATATGCATGTACAACTCAAAGCATCCACACACGTGGGATGAAAGTCTCCCCTATGTCCAACATAGCTACAACAAAGCTCTCCACAGCTCAACAGGCCACAACCCCTTTCAGGTAGGGTTGGGATTTCAGCCAGTATGCCCCATTGATATGACCATACCATTCGCAACCACTCAGGTATATTCGACTCATGTTCAGTCTGAAGTTGAAAGGGCTAACAACTTCATTGAGTGCATTCAACACATCCTCCAACAGGTCCATGATATATTGGAAAAAACTAATGCTAAGTACAAGAAGTGCCATGATTAGCATTGAGTGTCACATAAGTTCCAGGTGTGCAACAAAGTTTGACTACATTTGCAGAAGGAGTGCCTTGTTGTAGCCCACTTCAAGCTTCGCTTGCTCCAATATGGGCCATACACCATCACCAAGGCCGTCAGTGACAATGCCTTCGAGCTCAGCATCCCACTGTTCCTTGGTTTGCACCCAGTGTTCAATGTAGATCACCTTCGACCATACTTTCCACCATTGTTGGACACATCTGACATTGCAGAACAACTCACACCAACAGAGCTCAACTTGGACTACATGGAATAGGCCACAACTGATCAGATCATGGACACACAAATCAAGAACACTCACCAACAGAGTATATAGCTATATCGAGTTTTCAAAGCAGGCCAACTCCTTCACCAGGGCAAGTGGTTCACTAGGGACCAAGTTCAACAGAAATTTCCTCACCTCATGGAGGCTCTGCATGCAATGGGGACCATTTCTTCCTAAGGGAGGAGGAATGATTCAAGTGGATATTGGTGGCCACCCACCTATTTCACTTAAACCTCGCAATCAGTTTCATCTATTTCCTTGTTCATTTAATCATTTACTATTTTTAGAAGTTTTTCAAGTCCTTAACTTTTGGAGCAGTTTTGACCCCCTAAACAACATTTTTTGGGGTCTACGGTAGGCATGTCACCAAAGGTAGGGGCCTGCATTGAAACCTATAGTAATTAGAGAGACCTTTCCAACAAGGTATTGTACGGGCGAAACGGAGATAATATGACCAAGTTATGACCCTAGGAAGTTGGTTGCCCAACTAACCCCAATGGGGCCCACAAACTCTTGGTGTTACATATCTCGGGGTTCTCATGTTTTCCAATAATAAATAGGCCCTTGAGCCTCATTATAACATAGTTCAGAGGCATGTAGCCTCCACATCTCTTCTTAGAGATAAGATACCATCACCCGAGCTATCTCATTTCCATTCTGTTTGTAACCATAGTTCAATATTTTTATGTTAATGAAATGAAATGTTTTTATGCTACATCTTTGTGTTTATGATTATATTTGTAAGTTGTTGCATTCCTGTTTAATTTCGGATGAAATTTTGGATATTTTTTTTGTCTATTGTAGGTCTGAGCATGAGCAGAAGGTTAGCCGCATGAGATAATGTTAGATATGGGCATGTTGGAGGTTGATCTTCCTTGGAGATCAAGGCCGAAATCCTTCTGATTTGTTGCAGGTAGAGTCGATCCCTGTTTTGGTTATTAAACATTGGTTTTGATAGCTGGAAGGGTGTCAAAGTACACCTAGAAGGACAATGAAGGTGGATGGTGCTTGTAGAAGGGAGAGTGAGATAATTTGAGGGTTGGTTGAGGGATGGTTTGTTGCCCTAACCAAGCTAAAAATTTATGACCTGAAGTGTGCACAAGATAGTGAGTAGAAGCAAAAGAAAGTGGCTTCAAATCATAGGTATGCGTTTTTCTAAGTTGGTGTTTTACTCGGTGGTTGATGTGTCCTAGTGTAGGAAAAATGTGGAGTATCTTAAGGTTGTTAGAAGGGAAGCATGAATGTTTCTATGTTGTGCCCTAGCTTAGGGTTCATTCAAATGATGCATTGTCCTTAAAGGGTTGTCCTAATCTCTGTGAACAAGTGCATTGAATGAGAGGTCGAGACCCTAAATGAAGAGAGCTATAACCACACTATTTTCAAGGAATCTTGATATTAAAGTGGGCCATATTCATCCTCAGAGAATGTATTATAGAAAGAGCATATGGGCAACAAGGTAGGACTTGCATAGTGAAGGAAGAAATATCTAATTTTGGACAAGCATCCTGTGTACAATGGTTGGAGGACCGTAAGTGGTTGATTGGTAAGGCCTAAGTGTTGCGGACAAATGGTAGACTTGTTACAACAAGTGGGCTATACATTATTTAACTTTTGAAGAAGCACTAAGAAGCAATCTTTCAATAAAGTTTGAAGGATGTTTGCTAGATTTAGCTATCGTGTGGATAGATTTGTGAAAAGTATAAGGACAAGTGAAGTAATGGAAATTCATTGTCAAGTGGGTTGTGTTTAGAAGACCTTATGATTGGTGCCCTAAGGACTGTCAATTTGATGGTTGTGTATAGAAACCCCAAGGACAATCATCCTGGAGGCAAGACTGACTAGAAGGTTTATTTGAAGACCCTAAGAGTTTTTTATTTTGGAAATATGAGAATAACAACTAGAGGGTAGAATTATTTGAGACTTTCAAGTTACATTGTTTGATAAAGATTGATTGGAAAGGTTAGCCAGTTGACTAAACAATGGATTGGTTGACCTAGTATTGTGATGATCAGAACTGTGTGATGGATTATCTGTAAGGCAAGAAGCAGTGCAGTGTATGAAGTAGTGTGTTGATTTCGAGTAGCATCGGACTCTAGGCCTAAAATTTTGCAAGGAGGCTTCGGCACCTGTATTCCAAAGAACCCAAAACTAGTTTTGGGAACTTCCACCCAAAAACAATTTTATTAAAATAATTAATAATTTTTAAGGGGACCCTAAGTCTAAACTTAGGAAATTAAAAATATTAATGGGTATTAATCTAATTGTGGGTGTAACTTCTAGAAGAAGACGAGGATCAAGCTAAAATGATCTTAGCCATTGATTAGCTTTTAATCTGGGTCGTTGAATGTCAACAAGAATATTATTTAAGGGAGCCTGAGGGTGATTTGGAAAACACACAGTGAGATCAAGGAAATCGATTTTTCTAAAGTGAGAATTTCTCAGGAAGAAAATCAATTGAGGAGATTCCTTGCAGTAGAGGGGTAGTGAGAATACGAAAGAAGGAATTTCTGAAGAGTACAAGGCAGAGGGAGAACAAAAATATGTCCAGAGGGAGGTTGACGCTGGCCCACGCAGTGCTGATGCAGGGGTAGCACAGTCCTTGAGGGGAAGTCGAGTTTCAGTTTCCGGGAGCTGGGGTGTGTGAGTCCGGAAGGTAGAAGTTCAATTTTCTCACCCATCAAGGGATCCAGAAGAGGGGCAATGTAATACCCAGGAGTGATGATGCAGAAATTGTCGAGAGTGATGCAATTTTGTGTAGAGGTCACGAAGAGGATGACGAAGAGCCTCCAGTTCATCCGGATCAGTCACTAATTCTCCAGTGAAAGGATGAGATAATTTCACCAGTCTTTTGTTCAATATTCTCTCTATGCCATATTTCTAGTTGAGCATCCTAGAATTGTACTTAGATTTTCTCCTGCATGATAATAAAACCCTCAAGGCTGTTGCACCATTTTTTCCAGTGACTTTGGTCCAAAAATAATTGTTTCCTATGTGTTTGTATTTTCCTTGCTCAGTTTCTATGTTTCAGAATCATATTTAATTTGGTGTAGTTTGCTTCAGTAATTTACTTCAATGTTTGAAGAATAAATCTGAAATAAGCTTGTAATATAATTTACAATTTATGGGAAGTAGATTTAGCTGGTTGTAGTAGGATTCCTGAGATTGTTAGATCTAGGAATTTTCACATGGTATCAGAGGTGAAGGTGAAGCAAGAAGAGCATAGCCGGTAGATCCAACTCTGAGCAGAAAAGGGAAATCGAAAAGTTGCAGGAGGCAACAGTTCGAAACCCCAGAGAGTTTTCGCAGTTCTTAGACAGAGGGCTAAAACTTCAAGGTAGTCTCTCTTCAAGAGAGTTGATGGAGAGAAGGGCTTGAAAATCAAATTTTTGCCAGTGCAAAGGAAGCAGCGCTGAAGCCTCAGCATGAGGAGAGATGGTGGGATGCAGATTTTTCTGTAGGCAGTTTGTTGGGCAGAAAATCATCAGAAGAAAGAGGAGAAGCACGATTGAGGGAATTTATTCCTCAAAGAATTCCTATCCAAGGAATTCGAATTCTCTAGAGTTGAGCAGCAGCAAGGGGCAATAATTTTACTAGCCCTAGTAGGGAGTGCGTAGGCTAGCCCAACAATAGCAAAAAAGAGAGGATATTTTCGACATTTGTGGCAAAAAATGGCAACCAATGGCTTCATGGATCTGGACAAGTTGGATGGGGCATCCAACTATGTCATCTGGAAGGCAAGAATGTCATTCCTTCTAGATGATCATGCCATCAAGACATATGTCAACAACATGGTGGTTATCCTTGCAGATGCAGATCCATTGAAGAAGTGACGATAGAAAATGGCGAAGGCCAAGAGGATGATCCTTGATGGCGTAAAGGATCATGTAGTGTGTCATGTCGCTATTAGAGGGACTGCTAAGGAGATGTGGGATGCCTTGGCAACGCTATATCAAGGATCTTTCGAGCAATGGAAGATGTACTTGGAGCAGAAGCTAAGATTTGATCAGATGCAGAAGGGAGAGCATGTGGATCCATTCTTCATGAAGCTTAAGGAGACCTGTGATGAATTGTCTATTGCGGGGTACACACCTCAAGATTCAGAGTTGGTTAGATTGGACCTCAATTCTATCTTAGATGAGTGGCAAGTCTTTTTCTAGAGTATCCTGGGTAGAGCAGCATTGCCAAATTGGGATGAGATGTGGGAAACTATAAAACAATAGGAGCTGAGGAGAGATTTAGTCAAGGTTAAACTTGATGGAAGCAGCAACAGTAGGTTGAAGCCCAAGGAGGAGGAGGATAATGCAACCCTTGCATCGAAGGGACAACAAGAGCAGCAGAGACGTAAGAAGGACATATCGAAGATCAAGTGTTTCAAGTGTGGTGAGATGGGTCACTACGCTACTCAGTGTCTTATCAAGAAGAAGGACAAGGATGAGAAGAACAATTTGAAGGTTGTGCCCACGAAGATTGAAGAGGAGGAGTTCACCATGACAACCGAGATACCACTAGGAGGGAGGTGGGTTTATTTTGAGTCGTTCGAAAGAGCTACAGATGGGCGGGATCCTTGAGGAGTCCACCTCTTGGATCAATACCTTGCTACAAGAGCCTGGTTTTGCAATAGCAGGATGGACTAGTGTCGGATGTTACCGAGGAGTGTCGCGGAGACAGTTGTAGTGGCTAGGAGCGCCAGAGACTTAACAATGTAGAGCAGAGTTGGCAACAATGCAGATGGCACAAAGAAGAGGTCAACAACAACGCAGTATATTTAGAGGGTTAGTGCAGAGACTAACAGCAATCAAGCTTCAACATTCACGTGTATCATACTAAACATAGTTAGTTCAATAATTTGGGATGTTTTTCTGTTGTTGATGGAGTAGTAGCAACAATTTTCATTGCAGTAGCAGTTGGTAGTGGCAGTGCTAACAGTAACATAGATGCAACACTTGAGAGGGAATTGTAGTACGAATGCAGTGTTGGCAATGGTAGTGTCAGTAGTAGTACAGTTACAACAACAACGTAGTAGTTGGTGGAAAACATGTCAAACATCAACAACGCAAAGGATGATGCTTCAAAGTCATAGCAATATGCAACGGCATATGTTGTTAGAGCACATTCCTCGCTAAGAGGGAATGTTGATTTGGGGTAGCATCAGATGTACTCTAGGCCTCAAATTTTGTAGGGAGGCTTGGGCACATGTATTCCAAAGAACCCAGAAATTTTTTTGGGAAATTCCACCCAATTTTTTTTTATTAAAATAATTAATATTTTTTAATTGGACCCTAAGTCTAAACTTAGGAAATTAAAAATATTAATGGGAATTAATTTAATTGTGGGTGTAACTTCTAGAAGAAGATGAGGATCGAGTTAAAATGATCATAGTCATTGATTAGCTTTTAATCTAGGTCACTAAATGTCAACAAGAAGATTATTTAAGGGATCCTGAGGGTCATTTAGAAAACATGCTGAGAGATTAAGGAAATTGAATTTTCTGAAGTGACAAGTTCTCAGGAAGCAAAATCGATTGAGGAGATTCCTTGCAGTAGATGGGTAGTGAGAATCCAGAAGAAGGAATTTTCAGAGAGTACGAAGTAGAGGGAGAACAAAAAGATGTCTAGAGGGAGGCTAACGCTAGCCCATGCAGTGCCAACACAGAGGCAACACAGTCCTTGAGGGGAAGTCAAGTTTCCTGCTAAGGGAAGTCAAGTTTTAGTTGTTGGGAGCCTAGGTGTGAGTCCGGAATGTAGAAGTTTGATTTTCTCAGCTAGCAGGGGATCCGAAAGAGGGGTAGCATAATACCCAGGAGTGGTGACGCAGAAACTGTCGAGAGTGATGCAGTTCTGTGCATAGGCCATGCAGAGGGTGACGCAGAGCCTCCAATTCAGTCGGATCAGTCACTGATTCTCCAGTGACATGGTGAGATCATTTCACCAGTGTTTTGTTCAATTTTCTCTCTGTATCAGATTTCCAGTTGAGCATCCTAGAATTGTACTCAGATTTTCTCCTGCATAATAATAAAACCCTCAGAGCTGTTGCACTAGTTTTCCTGCTTTGGGTTTTTCTAGAGACTTTTGTCCAAAAACAATGGTGTCCTATGTGTTTGTATTTTCCTTGCTTAGTTTCTATGTTTCAAAATCATATTTAATTTGGTGTAGGCTGCTTCAGTAATTTACTTCAATGTTTCAAGAAGAAATCTTAAATAATCTTGTAATGTAATTACAATCTAGGTGAAGTAGATTCAACTAGTTGCAGTAGGATTCTTAAGATTGTTAGATCTATGGATTTTCACATAGTGTTGGACATAGTTTTGGATGTAGTTTGTGAAGACCTCAAGTACAAGATCATGGATTGTTAGGAGGAATATTTGGAGCCCTAGTTCAAGAAGTTGCAAGATGGGAAACCTAAGTGATAAGAGGGTTTCTTAAATAAGATACAATTATAACATATAGTTGATGTAAGAGAAGTATGAGTACTTCTGACACAAGTTGAGGCTTTTTGATGAATTCTCCATGTTTGAGAGGGAGTGAGCATGGATTTCTCCTCTCAGGTTGAGAGGGAGTAAGGTTGGACATTGGTTCTCCCTGTGTCATGTACTAGGCCATGACTAACTGTCATAATTCTAGTGCATGCATCACAGACAGGGAGAATGATGGTTAGAATGAGCAAGGTTCTCTTTGTTTCAAGTACTGTGATGGATTAGGACTAATATCCTAAGTCAAGTACATAGACACGGATAAGGAGAATGGTGGATTGGATAAGCATCTTGGACAAATATTCTTGAGTCATGTATTGTGATGGATTAGGATGGAGATCCTAAGTCAAGTACATGGACTTGGATAAGAATGGTTTGATGGATAGACATTTCCTTGAGTGAAATGGTTTAATGAAATATTTATTATGAGTACCCTAGGTGGAGTATGCACATCGATGAGGCGGTGTGGTGTCCCATGGAATGCCTCCCAACATTGTGCTCTAATCTTGTGAGAGATAGAGTGTACCTTTCAAGACCTTGATAATGTGACAATGTTGGATATGATCACTTTGATGCTTAAGAAAAAAAATCGGTAGAAATCACACAGGAAAATTAAAAAAAAAAAATACTCAATCTATATCCCTTCTTTTGAGAATATTTCAACTTGAGATGGACATGTTGAGTCATTATGAATATCTCCCTAGTTAAGAGGGAGTGTTGGAAAAGTAACTAGGTTCGGTCTTGCTATTGATTTGTATTTTATAAATAAAGAAAAAGAATTTTATTTGTTCAAGCATGAGTTTCATGCTAAAGTCTAGGTTAAGCATTTTCTTCATTCTTTTAGGGATTTTTGAGTCAAGAAGAATATTTTTCATTCATTAAAGTCCCATTCGGACTCATTGTAACAAAATAAAAATATTGGTTTTTGAGTCATTGTGTCCTCCAAACACCAAGTCAACCTTGCCATGATAATTTAGCTTTGTTGGGGCATATTTTTTGTTATGAAACCAGCTCAAGAAAAGATAGAAAAGATATATCAACACCTTAGAATTCAGCCTCTTCGAGGGGGCAACCTCCTTTACATTACATAAATGAACAATTCTTGGATGATTCAAATGACAAAACCTCCTTTCTATATATAGGAGTCTAAGGAGTCACAATATAACCCAGCCGACCTAACAATAATAATATAAAGCCACAAAAATAACAATAGAGGGATTCTATGGGGCCAGTAATAACCATATGGGGATAATAGGGGCACAACAATATTAATAAGGGATGCAACTACAATATTAATGGGGTAATCACTAGTATTATAGGGACCCAACATGCCCCTCTCCTTCAAAAAAGTGTTGTCCTCAACGCTTGAGTAGTTTTGGATGCTTTTGTATAAAATTCTCATCCTCCCATGTGGAATCTTTAGCGGATAAGTTCTTCCACTTGATAAGATACTCTGAAATTGATCGATTTCATAGCTGTCGAGTTCTTGTTTCTGTGACTGCTTCCGGTTCCAATATAATTTTTCCTTCCTCGTCAAGTTTTGGCAATATTGTTTGAACTGGGAGCTTGTCGCTTATAACCTTCTTTAAACATGAAACATGGAAAACTGGGTGCAATCGAGAAGCTGCAGGAAGCTCCAATTTGTATGCCATAGTACCAATCTTTTGCAACACCTTGTACGACCATAATACTTTGGTGATAATTTATTATCCTTCTTAGCTTGCTTGAGGGACATTTGCTTATATGGTTGTAGCCGTAGGAATACGCAATCACCTACATCAAAACTTCTTTTGCTGCGATGTTGATTTGCCTGTTGTTTCATTCTATTCTGTGCCAACATGAGGTTATCCTTTAAGAGTTGGAGGACTTGTTGTTGATGTTCGATGTGATGTTCCACTGCTTGAACCTTAGAATTTTCTCTTAAATATGATGTGATGGATGGTGGTTGATATCCATAAAGTGCCATAAATGGGGTCATTTTTGTTGCTGTATGGAAGGAAGTGTTATACCACCATTCAGCCAAAGGCAACCATTTGATCCATTGTGTCTGTTTATCAGATACAAAACAACGAAGATATCCTTCCAAACATTTGTTTACTATCTCAGTTTGCCCATAAGATTGAGGATGATAAGATGAGCTATGAGCTAACTGAGTACCAAGACAAGAAAATAATTCTGTCCAAAAATTTCCATTGAAAATGGGATCTCTGTCACTTACAATAATCTTTGGGTTTCCATGTAGCTTTTGAATTGTTTCCATAAATGCAGTAGATACTGTACTGGCTTTAAATGGATGTGATAATGTACAAAAGTGTGCATACTTGGTAAGTCTGTCAACTACCACCATGATGACACTCTTTCCCTCAGACTTGGGTAAACTTGTGATAAAATCCATTGAAACCTCCTCCCAACGTTGGCTTGGAATGGATAAAGGTTGTAATAGACCTGGGGTCTTAATTGTTTCAACTTTATTTTGTTGGCAAACCAAACATTCTGCCACAAACTTTTGAATATCCGATTTAAGGCCATCCCAAACAAATTCCTTCTTAACCCTGTGGTAAGTTTTTAAAAATCCTGAGTGCCCTCCTAAGGTAGAAGTGTGCAATTCCATAAGAATCTTTTGTTTTAGTTGGGAATTCTTACAGAGGTATAAGCGATCTTTGTACCATAAAGAATCATTTTGCCAGCTAAATGTATCAGACGTACTAGAATCTTGTTGTAACTTTCGAATAAGTGCCCACACTTCTTCGTCATTCTTCCATTCCTCCCTTGCTTCGTTTATCCAATCTGGTTGGATAATAGAAATGGCACACAACAATGCTTCCACGTCCTCATCCTTTCTTGAGAGTGCATCTGCCACCACATTTTGCTTCCCTTTTTTGTAGATGATTTCAAAGTCATAACCCAACATCTTTGTGACCCACTTTTGTTGCTCTTTAGAGGATAATCTTTGTTCTAAAAATTATTTAAGGCTATCATGATCTGTTTTTACCTTGAAGTGTCTTCCCATTAGGTAGGGTCGCCATTTCTTAAGTGCATGGAGTATTGCCAACATTTCCTTCTCATAAATAGCTTTATGTAAAAACTTTCCCTTGATTGGACGACTTTCAAAGGCAATGGGTCTTTCATCTTGCATTAAAACATCACCAATTCCATTTCCTGAAGCATCACATTCCACAATAAAGGTTTTTGTGAAGTCTGGTGTAGCTAAGACCGGTGCTTGGCACATTGCCTCTTTAAGATGTTCGAAGGCCTTTGTTGCTTCTGGAGTCCATGAAAATGCATCTTTCTTCAATAATGTTGTTAGAGGTGCTGCTATTCTCCCATAATTCTAAACAAACTTGCGATAATACCCTGTCAACCTGAGAAATCCTCGTAGATGCTTTATGGATGTGGGGATTTTCCATTCCTTAATGGCTTTAATTTTTCTAGGGTCTACCTTAACTCCTTCATGAGATACAATATGACCCAGATATTTCACCTCTTGTACTCCAAAGAAACATTTGGATCTTTTTGCATATAATTGTTTCTCCTCCAATAGTTGTAACACCCTGTCAACATGTTCAACATGATCCTTCCAAGACTTGTTGTAGATTAGTATATCATCAAAAAATACTAACACAAATTTTCTAAGGAATGGTTTGAAAATGGAATTCATCAAACCTTGAAATGTTGAAGGTGCATTGGTAAGGCCAAAAGGCATGACCAAAAATTCATAATGACCCTCATGAGTTCTAAATGATGTTTTCGGAATGTCTTTAGTCTTCATTCTGATTTGATGATATCCTGAACGAAGATCCAACTTGGTGAAGTAAATTGATCCATGCAATTCATCCAGTAATTCATCAATGACAGGAATCAGAAACTTATCTTTAATAGTGAGCTTGTTGAGCTCCCTATAATCTGGACACATGCGCCATGATCCATCCTTCTTGTGCACTAATATTACTGGAGCAGGGAAAGAACTTTGACTCGGTTGAATTATACCAGCCTCTAGCATTTCTGCAACCATACGTTCAATTTCACTCTTTTGGGCATAGGGATATCTGTACGGCCTGATGTTTGGAGGAACACTTCCTGGAATTAGATGAATAGCATGATCTTGATCACGAATAGGTGGGAGACCTTTGGGAGTCTCAAATACCTTGGAATGATTGTTCAAGACTTTTTGGAGATCTGGAGAAATAGATGATTCCAATGTGGAAACATCTAGCGAACATAATTGTGCAATTACACCCCTTTGTTCCTTTTTTAGAAGCTTTGTCATACCGTTAGAGCTGATTATCTTTCCTGGTTTCCCTGCAATACCCCTTAATTCAACTTCCTTTCCTTCCACAGAAAATTTCATGAAAAGTTCTTGAAAATTAAAAGCTATTGTACCCAAGGATTGTAGCCATTGGACTCCTAGTACAACATCAGCACCTCCCATTGGAATGGAAAGCATTGGGCTAGTCAATACATATTCTCCCATCGATAGCTTGATATTATGGCACTTTCCAGAGCAATTTATTGTTCCTCCATTTGCAACCATCACTTGACACTCTGGTGCTGGATATAAGAAGCAATTCAATTCTTTTGCTACCTTACAATCAATAAAATTGTGGGTACTTCCTGAATCAATCAACACTATTACCTTTTTCTTCTTGATTTGTCCTTCTATCTTGATGGTTTGAGGAGTGGTAATTCCAGCCAATGCATTACAAGATATGGTCGGATTCATTTATTCTTTATCTAGGCTTTGTTCCTGGAGTATACCCTCTTCTTTTGACCTTTCTTGCTCCTTTTCTTCTTCCTCTTCGCAATCTATGTAGAATAATTTCTTCTCAGCACACTTATGACCTTTAGTGTATTTGCTATCACAACTGTAACAAAGCCCTTTTGCTCTTTCTCCTTCCAATTGTTGTGGTGTCAACCTTATAGGTTGTGGAAGACTAGGGGCAACAACACTTCCATCTTTATAGTTGTGAGTGGTATGCTTCCTGGTTGCCATAATTTTGCTTTCTATTTTTCTTGCTAACCTGAATGCCTTCTCTAATGAATCAGGTTCCCAAAGGCGAACATCATGTTGGATATTATCCTTTAAAGACCCTATGAACACATCAATCCTATGCTCCTCTGGAATATATTTTACCCTTATGTTCAATTTTTGGAACTCCTCAATGTGCTCCATTATTGAACCCTTTTGTTTGAGACTTATCAATTGGCTAAAAAAAGTGTTGCTTTTTGTATCTTCATAATGTGCTGGAATTCTTTCATAAAAATTGCCCAAGTGATAATTTGTTTACGAGAGAAAAGCCATTGATACCATACAAACTGATTTGGTTCCAAATATAAAGTTGCAATACGTACCTTTTGTGTGTTTTGCACATTATTGAGATTGAAAAATTGCTCCATCTGTAATATCCATGTTGCGGGATCCTTGTCATCAAACTTCCTCATATCGATTTTTGGAATATGGTGGGTCTTCGATCCCACATTGGAGTCTATGAAATCATGATTAACATTTCTTTTGTTCGCATCATGAGTTTCCTTTACAACCTTTTCACCATTAGTAAGTATTTCTTGTAGAAAATTTGTCAAATCTGTCTTCAAATATGCCATGTCTCTCTTCAAATCTGTCTTCAAATCTATCTTCAAATCATCCATCTTAGCTTCCATGCCCTTTATCTTAGATTCCATGCCATTTATCTTAGCTTCTGTTAGCTTTTGTGAGCGTGACATTTGTTGCACTTGTTCTTGTAATTTTGATATATCATGTAGCATTTCTTCCTCTTCTTCATGAGTCATGCTAGGGCTTTCAGGTTGCTTACTAGGTGTTTGCATTTTCTTTCCTCGAGGCATCCGTTACTGATAATAATTCTCTACTATGCCCTTTGAATTCCTTCAAAATAAATTTTCAAACCAATCTTAAGCAAAAATTTAAAAGAATCTACACACCTTTTTTCACTTTGTAGGAGCTCGATATTGCCTCTAATGTATCTCTGTACTTTCAGATCATCCAGTTCTGAAATTGCGACCTGCAGTAGCCCTCTGTGTCCTCTTTCCAATGCCACCAATCTGATCCAAATTGGATTCTCCAAGGAAGAGTTATGCAAAATCTCCCACAGTGACCTGATTATAGACTAGTTCAGTAGAGCGAACTTGTACGACGTGCACTGTTTTGACCTTTGGCCCTGAAAAATATATACAAGAAACTACAGTCCGTCCTCTTTCTATACCTTCTTAAATTTCAATCAGATGCTCAGAGAGAAAGTTATGACGATTTTCCCCAGGTCACCTGTTTGGAATGAAATTCAGGAGTCTGCAAGAAGACCAACTTCCTCAGATCATATCTCCGCAAATATAGCACGAATAGCTCTAAAATTTGGACCCGAGATTCAACACGATTTCTTCTCAAATGGGTTTTTTTTTAGCTTCTGAAACGTCGCAAATATATATATATATATATATATATATATATGAAATGAATAAAAAATTAAAAATTAAAAAATTAAAATTAAAAAAAATATAATATAATATAATATATATATATATATATATATATATATCTATATATATATATATATATATATATATATATATATATATATATCTATATATATATATATATATATATATATATATATATATATATATCTAGCGAAAGTGCCACGATGACCTGTTTAGATCAGCGAAACCCTAGAATCCAAAGCTCTGATACCAAATGTTATGAAACCAGCTCAAGAAAAGATAGAAAAGATAGATCAATGCCTTAGAATTCAGCCTCTTCGAGGGGGCAACCTCCTTTACATTACATAAATGAACAATTCTTGGATGATTCAAATGACAAAACCTCCTTTCTATATATAGGAGTCTAAGGAGTCACAATATAACCGAGCTGACCTAACAATAATAATATAAAGCCACAAAAATAACAATAGAGGGATTCTATGGGGCCAGTAATAACCATATGGGGATAATAGGGGCACAACAATATTAATAAGGGATGCAACTACAATATTAATTGGGTAATCACTAGTATTATAGGGACCCAACATTTGCCCTCTCCTGGATGACTATATATATGGTAGATTTCATCCTCATTTGGAAGAGAACAAGCAAGTTTGATCTATGCATATGTGTTGACAAGGTTAATCCTCTTTGCAAATAGAGGTGATCCCTCTAGCCCAATGAGTGGCTCTAGCAACTGAAGTGACAATCAACTAGACATCTTCCTAGGTTACAATTGAAAAGAAGAATGAAGGAGATGGCCTACCAAGTTATGATGCTATTCCAATTTCCTTTGTTGATGACCTTGAACCACTTGTATCATGGGCTTGTTCCTGCTTCTCTCAATGTTTATGCACCTGCACAAGTGATCAAGACACAACAAGGCATGCCAAAACAAATAGCAAATCCAATAGCAACCTACTTAACTAATCAAGGAATGTCAAGCTAAATGATACATGAACATATACATTTTGGGAAGATGAACCAGCAATTATGTAATATTAGAAGAAAAAAATGGAAGCTTACAACCAAAGCCTTGAATTTGATAGGCTCTCCTTGAGTGGTAATCCAAGTCCAATCCAAGAACTCTCCAAGAACTCCTTCTCCAAGTAAAATGAATAGCCTCTAGGAACAATCTTAGCATAATGGTGCAAATAGACATAGACCAACCATTTGGGAATGGGAGAGGATGAATTTATAGGTTGGAAGAGGAAGTTAGGACCTCTCCAAAGATAGGATTAGGCCCTCATCTCAAGGAGGTAGCTCATATGGATAAGACCAAGAGGCCAATTTGGGAGGATTTGACCTCATCTATGCCAAACAACCTCTATCTCATCGCTCTGGAAGCTTCTAGATCAATAAGCTTCTCATCCTCTTTGGAAAAATTACCTCTTTGGGATCATCGTGGGTATGAAAGGGAACAGAGCGATGACATCATGGGTCAAGCATGATGCAACAAGTGACCATCACGGTTTTTAACCTCATAAGAGCGATGAGTCTCAAAATCAAGGTTTTAGAGCTATTTCTTCAGGGGAAAGCTCAAGGCATTTTCCAATCAATGTTCTAGCCTAAGGGAGGATATGAGATGCATATCTGAATAAGTACACTACATGATGGTCATGTTTCAGGCACTTCAGGGTATGTCACAGGGAAGTTCAGGAGGTGTGACAAAGTACTGTGTAACAGGTGCCCCCTAAAGCATGAAGGTAGAACGAGGAGTGATGGATGAGATGCTTTACGAGCTTTTGCAAGGACGAGGACACACACTGTCAGGAGACTTGCAAATCAAGGATGCATATACATATACATATCTGAGATCAAGACATGAATCTATGGCATGGGCACAACCATCCAGATGATGAAGACTATATGAAAAGATCCATGGTATGGGTGCAGCCATCCAGATAACGAGGATCATCATAAATATAAAGTCCCACGGTATGGTCACAGCCATCCGTATAGTAGAAACATGTGTATAATCATGAACAACATATAACTCCACGCAACCTGAATCATATTAGACAAGACTCAGGGTTTTGTGCTTCATCCTAACTCGATAAAAGTATAAATTCTAACATGCGAATAAATGTGTTGAAGTCAAACATGCTAGAAAACCACCTGATTACCGGCCAATGATGTGGACCATTAATAGGTACGAGAGAAACCACCAATAATGACAATGGCTCTCAAGGTACAACAGTACAATCCGTGAATGTGATAATGAAGCTGAAGTCGAACACTCGTGGAATCATCCAATCGAAGGCCAATGATGAAGACCTGTTGTTGGATGCGAAGAACTTGCCATTAGGGCATGTAAGCTCTAAGGTACTGAAAGGGAGTTTCTAAGTCATCTTCCTAGATAATGAGCTGAAGTCGATAGGAAGCGACCCGTCGAAGGAGGGAAATGATGAATCCCCCATCATTGACATGAAACAAGGAATAAAGTGGAATAATTTTCAAGGTTGTAACAATGACTCAAATGGTGTATAGGTAAATAACTGTAAATTGGACTTCTCTTGAACATATTGGCGACACGACTCCAGAGTGTGGCAGCATTAGACTCAACATAGGACCAAGGGTCATAATGATGAAGTGGAATAGTCAGATGATAGGTAAAATGGATAACCCAAACTCGGAAGGACAAGTGACT
The DNA here is from genome assembly GCA_031772625.1 of Pinus tabuliformis. Taxonomy (NCBI): domain Eukaryota; kingdom Viridiplantae; phylum Streptophyta; class Pinopsida; order Pinales; family Pinaceae; genus Pinus; species Pinus tabuliformis. The sequence continues at coordinate 891,990,591 of CM062811.1, forward strand.
GAGCAAGGATATCCCAAACCCGACACGAGAGCATAAGAGCATCATGCTACCAATGCAAAGGATGTTTCATCTTCACTTTTACACGCTATTTCTAGCGAGTACGTCTTTATTTTTACACAAGCTTGAAGAGGATACGATATGATTGTCATATAATTTCATCCTTCTGATGAATCCATCCTAGTAATTCTTACGAGCCCTAGGAAGGAGAAACTTGGTCTGATCATGGTGATGAGTCTTTCTTCATAAAAATTTTAACGAGTCTAGCGGAAGAATAACTCGGTATCTTTTTCATATTTATAAAGTTTGAAAAAGAGACGAAAAGGAAAACCCCATCATGTCCCTTTTCGTAATTTGTCTCTCGAACCCCAAAAAGGTAGAAAACAATATTCGAGAGAACCTCTTGACCATGTCAACCAAGGTGTACCTTTTTTGTAAATAGTCTATCTCAGTCCGGAAAAGGGTTAAACTTATATTAAGTAGACGTCAATTCATTTACTTTAACGAGTTCGAAATGACAAGTACTCGACAATATTTTCATATTTTTGGAGTCTGAAAAGAGATGAAAGAAGAATCCACCTGGAGGAACAAGGGGTATGAAAGGATATCAACTGGTTCTGGTCATGATGGAACTAATCAAAACATGTAATGGTCAAGAGGCTAGCTAATAAAACCACTTATTGTAGATGTTCCTCATGTAAGGGTAAAACAACCAAGTGAAAGCATCTAATCAGCCAAAGAGATGGTGACAAAGGAATGAAAAAACAAAGGCTCATCTGGCAAAAATCAGATGATAAAAACGACAATCATGAGATGTAAAGTGGGCATGGTTTCATTTCTACACAAGCTTGAAACATGGGAAACTATGCTTAAGTATACTTGAAGATGGTTTCATTTTTCACAATCTTGAAACGGAAAAAAGCTATGCTTGGGTTTGGTTTCACTTTTACACAAGCTTGAAACAAAGATAAACTATGCTTGAGATAAGTTTTCATGCCCCCAACATAATGACTTAATTCAAGGTACATGCCCCCCAAGCTTCTTTTCATTCACCTAAGTAGAATACTTTTTGCTAACAGGTGGATGGAATGAAGGTTTACTTACGAGATCAAGTGAAAGACTCTACTAGGATTTTAGAAGATCAGATCAAAGACTCAAATTGGAAGGGGATTTGTTTCATTTTTTAACGAGCTTGACACAAGTAAAGGAGCTATGCTCATGGAGACCTATTGCATCTTTTAATGAGATTGACATAGTAAAAGAACTATCCTCATATCCCTTGTTTCATTTTTTAAGGAGCTTGACACAAGACAAATAACTCTGCTTCATATCACCTTTTTTCATTTTTTAAGGTGCTTGACACAAGACAAGGAAATTTTCTCAATATCACCTTTATCACAACCCAAAAGAGGCCATGGATTCCAAGAGGTTCTCATTAGACGAAAGAACAACACTTTGGAAGAGATACATGTCCAGGGACCCAAATGAAAAATTGGGCTCCAATGCCCCCAGTACATGGTGTACGGCATCACCCACTAGATCATCAGTAGATGCGGGGATGGAACAGGTGGCCACGTAATTAACCTATGGTGGGGGTGATACCACTTGCACATAAAAATCATTTAGGGATGATGGTTGAGTGGGAGTTGATTCAGGACCAATGAATGTAAGCGGATCAATGATCACAATGCTTCCTTCATGCTAGAAACACACCACTCGAAGGAGGGAGGAAACAAGAGCTCCCATGACATAAACATAGTCACGACCAAGGAGTGGATTAAAATATAATGGGCCTTGGACAACCATCACGTCTATATAGACAGCCTTTCCTCCCAAAGTAATAGGTAACTTAGGAAGGATCTCTAATGGTTGACTGGTTCCTTTGTTAAAAGCTAACCGATTCTGGGTGATGGGGACAAGATGAGGAGAACCTAAAGCTTTCCAAGTAGTTGAGGATAAGATACTAACATATGTGCCCTCATCTATGATTATGCTAGGTACAGCCATATCATAAGCATGTACTGTAATCTGGAAAGGCACATAAGATGGAAGGTGATATCCTTCCAATTGACTCCAATCAAAAGAAGTGACTAAACTACTCAGAGGGGGTGTCATTGGAACATGAGAGATACCCTTTTGCTCTATGGGAATAGGAGAAATGCTCTCATGCACCTCGATAATAGGAGAATTTCCCTCGAGTTCATTCGAAATTGAAGAAACCAAAAGAACGTGAGCAGTATGAGATTCACTCTCTACTAGAAAGGTACAGTTAAGTGAAAGTGGATCCAAGTCTACCATTTTCTCAACCAATGGTTGATCGACAATGGACTCATGCGACTCACTTTCAGAGAGAGGGGTTGACCAAAGATGGCTTTTGATCAATCACTTGATCAACTAGCGGAGGATCAGGGGAAAGATTTCGATACCCATCCGGAAGACAAGGCTGGGAAGCTGTAAGGTTTTCCAACTCTATGGAAGCCTCATCCATAAGAGGACAAAGGTGAATGGGATGACTACCTTCACACAACTTACAAGGAAATTTAACTTTTCCTTTTTTCCCATGGACCTTACTATTACTAGTTAAAGGTGTATCACCATCATGATTGCCAAAGGCTGATGACAAAGGTCAACGTGAACCTATGGACCACACTTCTAATATCTTGGGAATACCACGGCAATTCCGAAGAAGATGGTCACCCTTACATAACATGCAAGGGAATTTTACTTTTTGGGGCTCATTGGAAGATGTTTCTTCATTATTTGCATCAGTAACAATAATTTTTTGGTTGCCCCCTTACTTATTTTGCTTCTTCTTCTTCGTCCTCTTCTTCTTCTTCTTAGCTCCCCAGTTACTAGAATCTAGACTTTCACCAGGCGAAGAGGAAGAATGAGGTGAAGAGATAGGTGAAGAAGGCGAGGGGTCAACTTTAGGATCAACATGAGGTTGATGTTGTTTAGGTGGAGGAGAACTCGGCTGAAAAGCATTTTTTGACACTCAGAAACATTGAGGTCGAAAATAACCAAACTAGAAGACCAATGGTAAATTCAAGTTGGGCTAACATTGCCATATAAGGAGCACCAGTATTTCCAAAAGAAGGAAAAGGACTAGGATTCCTGTTAGAGGGGTTTTTGTTGGGGTCTAGGTATAAACAATCTATTCACCCTTTTCCTACATTAATTTATCAATCCGGGTGCGTATCCTTTCAAGGCAATGTGCAAGGTATATGCAAGGGCAAGTGTACCATCCATTACTGACCAAGGTTTCGTGATTAAGATTCAAAACATTGTTGTAAAACTTAACTAGCTACAGAACTCAAGAAAAGAAATTACAAGAATTAACAAGCTGTAATAGCAACTATGAAATAATAAACAACACACACATAGAAATATGCAGCACCTGATCAGGAGAGCGGGCCTATCTCTCTGATCAGGGCTGCGTTAATCACAATGAAGAATGGAGTAGCAAAAGAGATGATATTTTATTAATCTGTAAAGGGTTATTACAATATCGATGGGGAGTCCCCCAATTATAGGAATAACCTGTCTTTTATACACAGCGAGGGAGAACAACATCTTTCCCCAAAACTTGGTAACCATATACCCAGAAATGTAGATTAGTTTAGAATGGCACCAACACCAGATAAACAAGATCAGCGAGTGGTCCAAGAATGGTTCGGGGATCTACGACTCCAGCTACACAGCTTCCTTATGGCTGGTTGTTGTTGTGAATTGTGGATCTACTGCGGGACGCTGCGAGATTGGTATCTGTTCTCCAAAAGCTGCGGTCAAACATATGTTTTAGTGCTGTGAATAGGCAAAACCCCATGACTCTACTTCATTAATAAAATATTCCAATAGACAACAAAGGTGTGATTACCTCATGGATTTAGCATAATAAACATAGGTGAATAAATTCAAAAAGGTCAAAAAGAGTGATGGAAATACAACAGGAAGATAGCCTAATTTGGTGCCCAACATCTCCCCCCCAACTAGCCTTCTGCATGCCCTCATGCAGTTCGCCGCCTCCGCGGGTCTGGTTTTTGCAGACTGTTGGCCTCCTGGAGCTGAGCAAGATCATACTCTTCGGCCATCTTTGTCCCTGGAACTTTAAAACCATTTGAGGGGAGGACTTCCTTCCACCAATCTCCTGAAACATTATATGTTGGGGTGTAATTTTCTACTGGCAACCAGATAGTGGGGAATTGAAACTGGATCCCCATCCACCGGACCCCACATGTTCAGACACACGCCACATACCTGGGCACTCTGGGGAGTGCTCATGCAAAATTTGGTGCCCCAAAAGGTTCCCTGTTCCGGACATCTGTAGGTGACATCATCCACCTTTTCTGACAGCAATCAAGGACCTCATCTTGAAATGTGACTAATTGCCTGACACAAAGATCAAGGCACCATTTTTGTGTCCTCAGCATTCTTTCTCTGTTCCCCTCAATTCCCAAAAAGGTGTTGTGTTTAGTGAACATGGTGATTGACCTTTCATGTTCTCCTCTTACTATAAATGGCTTTGTAACCTGATTGGACTCAAATGTATTAAAGGCCTTCTGCCAGCTGATCTGATTAAAAGTATAAGAGGTGAGGGCCCTTAAATGAATGTCCCCCACATATGGGACCAGGTTAAATTCTCTGTCCATGCACAGTAGATACCCATGCAGGTAAAACTCACACATCAAATGCTGAGTTGGCACGTCATGGCTCCTCATTATGCAGAGGAATTGTACACCGTCCTCTATTTCATAACTAATTTCATTCTTAATGCTCTCCATGCAGAATAAAAGAAAACATTCATGCAAGAATAGAGAATAACAAGAAGTAGGGGGACGACATGCCATCACCTCTTGTGCCAAGTTAAACATCTGCTCCTTATCAGTTTTCAGCTTTGCCACTTGCTTTTCTAGCTGCTCCATCTTGAGCTGTTGCTTCACATGCCTCAATTTCATGACATCTATGCGCTCCACATATTCAAAAATGGTTGTGGAGGCTCGTTCCTAAGTTCTTCTGACCTCATTTTGATACCGAGCTACAGTATATTTCCAAGTCTGCACTTCGGCCGTTAAGGCATACTCACGGTCTTCAAATAATCGCTCGACCGAGTCTGTTTGAGTGGTAGCAGAAGTTGTGGCTATCTGGTCCACTTGAGTCTCTGCTTCTACTACTATGGCCTTGGAATTTTTGGCCTGCCGCTTGTATTTCTTCATCCGCTTCTACAATTTGTGTACCTGCTTCCTTAGTTTCCTGACCTCCATCTTAAGCCGCATTGTTTCTTTAAATTGCAACTGGTATTTTTTCTTGACAAGGAGTCTTCGTTGTTCACACAACTCCACCCATTCTTACTTAACCAAAACTTCCTCAGTTTCGACAGCTGGAGGTAAATCCCCCGAGACAGCTTCTTCCATGCCGACTGTCGGGTTTTCCTCCACTGTTCGTTCTTCTTCAATTATATTTTGCTTCACGACCTTCTTGCCTGGTTTTACCACTGGCTCATCTGTCGGGACCGCTTTTCTTGATCCCTCCTTTTCGCCAACGGCTTCTTCCCTTTGTTGTGTGCTCACCACGACCATTGGTACCCTTCTGAGGTGCTCTCCTATTAATGTGTCTGCTGGAACCCCTCCCGGTTCCCCTGCCTCAGGGACCTCTGCCTCTTCTCTCCTTTCTGGTTCTGAGGTGCTTGTTACCTGGGCAGCACCTATCCCACCCGATTGTGGTCTTTGTGATAAATTCAGAGCAAGAGGAATGGTGAGATCTTCTTCTGTGTGCCGAGGGGGATGAGATACCCTTGCTCCTCTTGGGATGGAGGAGAAAAAGGAAAACTAGCAGGGATTTTCAATGTTCAGTCCCGAGGTTGACGCTAGTTCTTGTGGATCAGCACCAGCCTCATGCCCTAGTTCTCCCATAGTTTCCTCCACAGGTTCCATGGTTTTCCCAGCTCTGATCCCTTCTTTTCCTAGTTCCTCCTCTTCCATTGGTTCTATGGTCGGGGTGGTCACGACCTCTTCTTCGTTCGGGTTGTCTTCCTCCATCGGCTCCATGGTGGCAGGGAGTCCTTGTGGGGTCCCTTCGGTCGCAATATCGACCGATTCTCCTGTCCTTGCTTGTTGTGGTACTGCCTCTGCGATTGTCATGCTATCAATTTGCTCTGCTAGCTCCACAGTCGAGGCTGGTTCTTGTGGATCAGCCTCGATCGCAGTACTAGTGGGCCTTTCTGTGTCGACTCCTGCGTCTTCCATCGGTTCCACAATTTCGGCTTGCTCTTGGGGAGCAGCCTCTTCTTTGAATTCTTCAACTTCCATCTCCATCTCTTCTGGCTCCTCCTGGTCAACATAATCATCTTCTCCTGCATTTTCTTCCTCCATGGCTTCTGGTTCATCTTCCCTGGTGGCCACAACGGCTACTATCTCTTCCTTTGTGGAATCCCAAAACAGTTCCCACGGGATCGAGATTCATCTGATGGCATTCATCACCAACAACTGGATCAGCCCATGGTGGGTAATGACTGCCAACACCTGTTGTGACCTTTGAGCCGAATGCGCCATCAGTTGAAGACTTATCAGTAAGAAATAAGGAAAATTTAGTGAAAAGGCCTCTGCTTGGGGGAATCGAAGGTGAGCTAATATTTGGAGATGATATTTGAATATAGTGGAGTATCTCCCCTCACAAGTTACATATTTAGTGACAAACTCTGCTACCCCTCCCCATGGATGTGGTAATGAGTTTCAGTCGTATCCTCGACCCTTCTGCGCAATGCTTTCTCCTGCCTGCAAAAAGGCTTCGGGAAACTCTGGGAGGGAAGTCCTTCTTGAAAACCATCGTTGTCCATTTTGAGGGAGCTTGCTAACTTCTGCAATGGCTTCCTCCATAACAAGGACTTCTATCTTACGGAACCGAGAGCTTTCTTCTCCCAGGTTGAGTGTGAATTCTGCCGCAATTTCTTCATTTGACCCTCTCAACCTGTCAAAGTAGATGTTCCAACTTGCATTCTCAAAGACCTGCCATACCTCCTGATTGTTTCAAACTCCTGTTGTATTTTTTAGTTCGTGCCGAACAGACCGTCCACCCATTGTTGTAGAGGTGGGATCAACATGACGAATACAGTTAGCTGGTAAGGAGAATGACAGGGACCCAAACGATTGGCAACGGTAATAATGTCATGATCGCCTTGGGGAAAACGGATGGAACAGTACTCGTACGTTTGAGAAATCTCAGAGAATGATGGTGGGTTATGGCGGTACGGCTAGATATTTCAGTGGTTTAATGCAGCGTGTTGGGGAGGTGACTGGTTATGACTCTTCACATATGAATATGCATTCCAATGCATCGAGGTTGTGATTACAAAGTACCGTAATCATTAGATTTAGTTTGGTGTGAATCATGTGTCATGAATGCATTTTCATGGTACGCCGTTGTTTCTTATGATGGTTCCCCCCCCCCCCAACTTAATTACAGCCGTCTGTGGCAGGTATGATGTATTTTTGGAATATTTTAATTAAATCTGTAAAAGTCAGCAAAGACGTACCTGGGGACCTACCTTGTGGTGGAGTAATAGAAACACAAAGTAACAACAGTAGGGAGTAATAGCAACATGAAGTAACATCAACGGTGGAGTAACAGCAACAACGGAGTAACGGCAGTTACGCAGTAACAACACCGATAGAGTAACGATAGTTGCAGAGTAACAATAGTTGCGGAGTAATAGCACCGATAGAGTAACAACACCAGCAAAGTAATAGTAGTTGCGGAGTAACAGCACCGGCAGAGTAACAACAGCTGCGGAGTAACAGCACCAGCGAAGTAACAACAGTTGCGGAGTAACAGCACCAGCGGAGTAACAACACTGGCGAAGTAACAACACCAAGTGTTACATTTCTCCTGGCCATATTCCTTTGTTATTCCTACAAAAAACAAACAAGTAAGTAATAACAATATTTTTTTTTTCTTTTTGAAGTTCTATATATATATATTTAGAGCAGAGTGAGAGTGTCCTTTATTCCAACAACCATTAAATCAGATGAATCAGAAAGGTGTTTGACAAAGGCATCCCTAGAGGCTGGACGGTGCTATAGTTTTAGACAGTGTCCATTTACTAAGAACGTATATATTTAGAGCAAAGTGAGAGTGTCCTTTATTCCAACAACCATTAAATCAGATGAATTAGAAAGGTGTTTGACAAAGGCGTCCCTAGAGGCTGGACGGTGCTATAGTTTTAGACAGTGTCCATTTACTAAGAACGAGGTATGATTCTCATCTATTGTAATTAGTCTAACCATTCCATTATCGAACACTGTGTCCACTTCATATGATCCCATCCAGTGAGTGTGAAGCTTGCCTTTGAAATCCTTAAATTGGGAGTCATAAAGTAATGCCCAATCCCCCAAATGAAACACCTTACTTTTGATAAATTTATCATGTCATTTCGTTCTCTGCTGTTGAACAACAATAGTCTTCTGAATAGCTACTGATCAAATCTCGTCCAACTCATTCAGCTATTCCAATCGATGTTTTTGTGCTTCTGATAGGTCTAGGCCTACTTCTAGAGTTGTTCTGAGTGTACTGATCTCAAATTCTACTAGAAACAAGGGGGATTTCCCATAGACTAATTCAAATGGAGAAAACCTAGTTGTATTCTGCCATGTTCTTCTATACGCCCATAAAGCTTCTGGAAGTTTCTGTGCCCAGTCTCGGTGATGACTTGCTACTGTTTTTGTCAATATATTTTCCAATATCTTGTTTGTACTTTCTACCTGTCCATTCCCCTGGGGGTGATAGCGGGTTTTCACTCTATGTTTAACCCCATATTTCTACATTAGCTTCCCTATCATGTGAGATGTGAACTGTGTCCCTCCATCTAACACAATTTCCCTTGGAGTACTGTATCGAGCAAAGGTTTCTTCAAAAATAAAATCTACCACTACTTGCTTTGTTTCTTTTGTGACTGCTCTGGCTTCTACCCATTTAGTCACATAATCGGTGCAGACCAAGATGTAAGCTTTCTGATGAGAAGGTGGATTGAAAGGTCCAACAAAATCGATGGCCCATTTATTGAAAGGTTTGAGGACTACCTGGGGCTGTAGAGGCATTTCATCTGCTTTCCCAGGTTGTCCCATCCATTGAAAGCTATCACATCTACGGACATAATCCCTAGCATCACAAAAGATGGAAGGCCAGTAATAACCCATCTGCATCACTTTATGGCATGTTCTCTTATCTGCAAAATGTCCTCCACAGGGGCCATCATGGGCGGCCTTTAATATCTCATAGATATCATCTTCTCCACACAACGTCAAATCTGTTGGTCAACCCCTGTATGAAAGAGATACCCTGCCATCCATGAATATCGAGTACTATGATGAATAATCTTCCTCTGATCCTTATATGACACATGACGAGGCACCTTCCCTGTAGCAAGATAGTTAGCAATATCTACATACCACAGAGTGTTAGCAGAAACTGCAAAAAGATGCTCATCTGGAAAATTATCTTCAATTGGTGTATTCTTACCATCATTTTCTATCCTAGACAGGAAATCTGCAACCACATTGTCTTTCCCTGGTTTATCTACTATAGTAATATCAAATTCTTGTAGTAGAAAAAGCCATCTTGTAATGCAACTAGGGGTAACAGGTTTATTCATTAAATACCTGATAGTTGCATGATCAGTATGTACAAAGGTAGGATACCTGGTAATTTAGTGCTGGAATTTGTTGATGGCGTAGATGACAGCAAGGAAATCTTTTTCAGTCACTATGTAATTTAATTTAACAGGACCCAAATTCTTACTAACATAGTAAACTGCATATGGTACCTTGTCCTCTTGTTGTCCTAATACTGCACCAACCACTGTTTGGGAAGCATCCATGTGAATGTGGAAAGGTAATGCCCAGTCTAGCCCTCTAAGGATTGGAGCACTATAGACCAAGTCCTTGATTTTCATGAAGGTTACATCACAGTCATCTGTCCACACAAAATTTGCATCTTTTGTCAGCAAGTGAAAAAGTGGATGTGCTACTTTAGCAAAATTTTCTATAAAACGCCTGTAATAACCAGCACAACCAATAAATTTGCGTACTTGCGTGGGTGTTTTGGGTATCGGAAAGTGTAGAATTACCTTTATTTTAGCTGGGTCCATCTGGATTCCTTCAGCCAAGAGAAAATGTCCCAGAACAATTCCTTCCTCCATCATCATATGGCATTTTATTGTACTTAAGGAGACACATGCCTGTATGCACCTTTCAAGAACTTTTTCTAAATTTTTCAACCCTTCTACAAATGAATCCCCATATGGAGTAAAGTCATCCATGTAAATTTCAACACTATCATCGACCAAATCAGAGAAGATCCCCAAAATTTCCCTCTGGAATGTTGCATGTGCATTACATAGGCCAAAAGGAAGGACCCAGTATGCGAATGTTCCCTAGGTGAATGTGAAAATGGCTTTGTCCTAATCTTCAGGAGCTATCTAAATCTGGTTATACCCACTAAATCCGTCTAGGAAGGAGAAGAACTTTTTTCCAGCCAATGTGTCCAGAACTTGGTCAATAAATGGTAAAGGAAAATGATCTTTCTGTGTTGCCTTATTTAATTCTCTATAATCCACGCATATCCACCATTTACCATTTTTCTTGGGGACCATTACTAATGGAGAAACCCATTGGCTATCTGAAATGGGGTAAATAAAACCTACGTCCAGTAATTTCTAAAGTTCTTCTTTCACAACATTTTTCAATGCAGGGTTCATCCTTCTCTGAGGTTGTCTCACGGGACAACAATCTTCTTTAATGTATATATGATGGGTACATAAATTATCAGGAATCCCCTTCATGTCTGAGTAATCCCAGGCAAAGGCTTCTTTATGTTTCTGAAGGACAACTACAAGTTGCTTCTTCTGGGATTCTGACAGGTCTGGATCAGTATTCAGGGTTTTTCCTGGTTCTAATTCCACTGGGATGCTTCCATCAGGTGCATCAACAGGTAGCTCCTATGATCCTTCTATTGTTTCAATAGTTTCTTGTGTCTCACAGCTTAGAATAGATTCTAGGATTTGTTTATTTGGCTCTAAGACGGAGCAAGGATCATCCATGAAAGAGGTGATTACATCATCCTCTGATTCCATTTTTAACTTAAGGGCTTGTCCAATAGTGAGGACTGGTCTTAATTCCTCATTTTCCATTTCAGGCTCCTTCCTAGATAAAATTTTCTTGCTACCTGTTGTTTTTTTGGATGGGTTTGGCTCTGTAGGTGGGTATAACACTAAATTCTTAGTGTTGTGCCCATTTGAAATAACCATATGCCCTGAACGACACCCAATGTAAGCATCTGCAGTAGCCAGCCATGGTCTACCTAAAATTAGGGGATGGCTACCAACCAAAGATTGCGTATGTAAGACAAGGAAATCTATGGGATAGTGCCATGAATCCATCGAAATTATTACATCTTCTTACTTCCCTACTGGTTTTATTGTAGATCGATCTGCTAGTTCGAACACTGTAGGTGTATGTTTCAAGTTACGAAGACCTAATGTATGCATAGTTTCAGTGGTGACAACATTGATGGTAGCACCAAGGTCTATCAGCACATTCAGAATCTCTACCCCATTAATTTGTACTGTTAGAATTGGGTTCCCTGGATCTCCATACTTTACAGGCATTGACTTTCCCATCATAAAATCTGATAATTTTCCCATGACATGAATAGTAAGGGGGTCTTTGGATTTCTTTACAGGTTTCTTTGAACAGTATTCCCTAAGAGTCTTTGCATATATCGGTACATCCTTCATAGCTTGTAATAGGGGAATTTTGACAAATAAGTTCTATAATTCACCTAATAAATCAAATTCAGCTTGAGGGTTTGATTTACTCAAAGTTAGTCTCTCTGGATAAGGTGGTTCAGATTGATGTTGTTTTGCAGGAGGTGCATGGTTCCTACCAATTTGTTTTGGTTCTTTATTAATTAATTTTGATTTCTTACCTTCACTATCAAGTTGTTCAATGATAACTGGAGGAGGTTGAACATTGACTGTCCACCCTGATCGCAAATTCATTTCATACAACTCTGCAGTAGAAATGCTATACGAAGGTAGGTTAAGAGTGTCGGTTTGATGAACTCCCTCATTATTGGGCTTCGGGTTAGGTTGGATTGGAAACTGAGGATGGGCAGGTTGACTACCAGGAGGCACATTAGAGGGCAGTTGAAGTTGTTGCTATGGCATCGGCTAAGGAAACTGCCCAGGAGAGGGTCCTCGCCAAGTTGGAGCCCATGGGGAGCTCGAACTGGCTTGAGGGTTCCACTGCTGCTAAGGTGGAAACCGGTATTGTGGCCACATGGGAGGATAGGGCATGGACTGAGGATTCATATTGAAATTACTGAAATATTGAGATGGGTCTTAGTACATACCTTGAATTCCCATTGGTGGTCGAGGCTGCCATGGCTTTCTAGACCCCATGAGGTACAACTGCTCTGTGTCTTCCCCTGTCCCTTGAAATACTATTTTCAAGCCTAGCAAGGAGGGACATGAGCTTGTTTCATGATTTAATTCGCAGATTGCACATTCCTCTATGGAGTTTAATGGACATTCCCTCTCTGAATGCTTCTTTCTACACTTCGGGTAGAATATAGCCATGGTCCTTTCCAATTCTAGCTGCTTTTGTTTTACTTGTAGCATGTCCATCTGTGCTGACAGAGTACTCAGGATATCCATTCTCAAATTGTCTAGCAAGTTTCCGATTTTTGCCTTCGTAACACCCCCGCTAGACACCTTTGTCGAGCGAATCCCTTGTCTATTTCTTGCGAGCCCTCTCGAGCACTGAATGCATAGTTCGCAGATAACTTCGAAGCTTTCCTTGGAGATGTCTCCCTTTCTTACAATGTTCAACAGTTCCAAATATTCCTCACAAAAATCCCGGAGGAGGATAATTTTTAGAATCTCCTTATCTAGGTCGAAGTGACCTAACCTCTGTAATGTGTACTTAAATCATTCCACATAGTCTTCCAAGCTCTCATCTTATTTCTATGTGAACTTAAAAAGTTCCTCCTTGATGTTCCGGGATTTGCAGTAATCCTGGTATTTTTCTAGAAAAGTTGTTCGCATATCATCCCATGTGGAAATGGAGCTTCCTCCAAGGCCCATGAACCATCGCAGAGCTATCCCTTTTAATGTAGCAGGGAAAATTTTTAACTTCTGGGCGTCTGTCATGTAGTCATACCCCCGCACACTATGTCAAATTCGAATAAAAACGTGTCGGGGTCTTCTGAAACAAGCCCATGAAAGCTTGGTAGGGCTGCTAATGGAATAGGCTTTGTGGGTGCACCAGCTCCTAGATCCCCAATCGGAAATTCGATGGTGGAGGTTGTAGGAGCCATAAATATCCTCCAATAACCGCTGGGTATTTCAACAGGCTCTGTGGAAGATGGTCGAGGTTTCCTTACCACTCGGGTTTGGGTTGCTTTGATAGCACTTCCTCGGTCCCTTGGTGATGCAAGTGCCCCTTTGTTTCCTTCCCCTGCGTCCTGATGACTTGATCCCTCGGCTACGACCTCCTTTCCTTTGCTGGAGTGGCCTGACCCTATCGATGTTCTGCTTGCAACCTCTTCCCCTTCTATTACCAGCATAAGGTTCCCTTGGTCAGGTATACTACTGGATGTCTCCTCAACTACTGGAGGGGCTTGTTGTGTCGAATCACCACAGAATGTTGTAGACAACACTGGTTGATCTACTGATTGTCCCTCGGACTTTACTCTCTGTGCACCTAGTCTCACGGCTGCGCGAGAGGATGCTTCTGATTCAACTTTCACTATAATTTGCTGGATATAAGTCTTTCTTCCCAAGTCTAGTCCTCCCCTTTTTGGGGCTCTTCCTCTGCCCCTCTTATTTGGTTCTTTGTTCATACAAATGTTGATATGACAGAAGGTCTAGGTATCAACCTACAACGCTCTAGTCTTGAAGTAAGGTGTCAAAGGACCATTCCTTCCCCACAACGAAAGAGCTTACAAAAAGAGAGACAGCTAAAAAAAACAAGAATCTAGGGTTCAGGGCCCAGAGCAGGGCGTCAAAGGACTCCTCCCTCCCCAGGACAAGAACCAGGAACAAACACATGCCTCCGAGAAGACCTAATACTTCCAGATCTGAAGCAAGGCGTCAAAAGACTCCTCCCTCCTTAGGGTAAAAGCTAGGGTTTCTTGAAATTAAAACACACAAGGGTTTGAAAGAAATAAATCTAACTCAGGGCTTGGAGCAGGGCGTCAAAAGACTCCTCCCTCCCCAGGACAAGAGGGTGGCCCAATCAAAACAGGAAAGCAAATAAAAACAAGCAAAAGAACACCTACGCTCAGGACCTGGAGCAGAGTGAGAAAACTCGTTCTCTCCCCAGGACGAGAGATTGACCCTCTGGTTGGTCTAGATCATATCTTGCACCTTGTTAGCCTCCCCGGCAATGGCGCCAAAATGTTGGGGTCCAGGTATGAACAATCTATTCACCCTTTTCCTACATTAATTTATCAATCTGGGTGCATATCCTTTCAAGGCAACGCGCAAGGTATATGCAGGGGCAAGCGTACCATCTGTTACCAACCAAGGGTTCGTGATTAAGATTCAAAACATTGTTGTAAAACTTAACTAGCTACAGAACTCAAGAAAAGCAATTATAAGAATTAACAAGCTGTAAAAGCAACTATGAAATAATAAACAACACACACATAAAATACGAAGAACCTGGTCAGGAGAGTGGGCTCAGCTCTCTGATTAGGGTTGTGTTAATCACAGCGAAGAATGGAGAAGCAAAAGAGATGATATTTTATTTATCTGTAAAGGGCTATTACAATATCGATGGGGAATCCCCCAATTACAGGAATAACCTGTCTTTTATACACAACGAGGGAGAACAACATCTTTCCCCAAAACCTGGTAACCGTATACCCAGAAATGTACATTAGTTTGGAACGACAAAAACACCAGATAGACAAGATTAGCAAGTGGTCCAAGAATGGTTCGGGGATCTGCGACTCCAGTTATACGGCTTCCTTATGGCTGGTCATTGTTGTGAATTGCGGATCTGTTGTGGGACGCTGCGAGATTGGTATATGTTCTCCAGAAGCTGCGATCAAACATATGTTTTAGTGCTGTGAATAGCAAAACCCCGTGACTCTACTTCATTAATAAAATATTCCAATAGACAGCAAAGGGGTGATTACCTCGCGGATTTAGCATAATAAACATAGGTGAATAAATGCAAAAAGGTCAAAAAGAGTGATGGAAATGCAACAGGAAGATAGCCCAATTTGGTGCCCAACAGTTTCCTTGACTGGTAGACTCAAGAAATGTTGCCATCAACATTAGCCTAAGATCTACTAAGGATTATTTCCACAAGAAGGATGTTTTCCTATGGTCAATTAATTGATTTTAGAATTTGAAACAAAAACTTTGCCTTTTCATGTTTTAAGAGTCTATAAAAGGATGAAAAGGTGACTCTAGTCGCTTTCATTGGTTTAACGAGCTTGAAAGGACAAGTACTTGATGATATTTTCAATTTTAATGAGTTAGAAAAGATTGAAATGACTACTCAGGTAACTCTAGGCAAAAGGAGTACCAAGTAACCGTGAACTACAATATACACCTCAGCAAATAAATTTACCAAGGACTTGATGTACGTGCAGGAAATCTCCCTGAATGTTGTGTTCGGTGTATCACGTTTATAGGGCAGCAGACTCGGCTTCCTATGGATAAAGGTTTTCAAACTATCAGGGTATCCCTTTATATACTCGACGGTACAGGGAGCACAAGTCTGTGCTAGCGTTGTCTAATGCAAAAGAGAATGACAGCTGCTAAGTTTTATAGATGCCGAAACACGTCTCTAGCCTAGACCACTAAGTATGAATGTTAATGTTTTAAATGCTCCTTAGATTAATTGATAGATTTTAAACATTTATCTTCAATTATGTTTCAGTTTTGGGCTCAAAATGGTTTCACCTTAACACCTATGATGCAACTATATGAGAAAAATATAACTTTTCCACTTCAATGAAAGCTAGACTAACAAAGGGAAGAAATTTCAATCAATAATGCATCAAACAAAGTGCATCATGAAAAATTCCTTCCACTAACTTTCACTTTCGTCTTCTAAACGCAATGCCAAAAGTAAAAAATATTTTCACTATTCACTATCCTAAATGCAACTTTTCAAAAGCAAAATGATTTTGACTTTACAAAGATGCACTTATATGAATTATGATTTTCTTTTCATTTTGAATGATTTGATGCACCTAATAAAGTTTTTATCTTTCAATCACTGAAAAAAGTGATCTATTTTCAATGATGAATTTCAAAAAATAACTTTTCAATGCAATTAATCTAATGCATTTTCACAAAAAGTAAATTTCGAAATACAGGCTAAAACAAATGCAAAACAATGTTTTCAATGAATTCTATAGAAAAAAACACACAATCAATCAGCAAAGCAAACATCTCAATGACATCAACAAGCAGCAAGCAATGACCAATTACTAGAAACCCTATAATTCAGTTAGATTTCACTTTGAAGCCAATGAGACAAATTTTGCAAATTAATCAAGGCAATCAATTAAAACATTGACAAATCCAAGCATACAGGATGGGAAAATACCTTAGGGGCCAAGACACACTGGATTCTTAGGAAGAAACCTCAAAAATTCTCACATTTAAGGATCATGGCTACTTTATATACCCAAACCTGTGATTATCACTACTTTGCATAGGAAAATCCGCGATGGCATCACTACTTTGTATACCAAAAGTAGTGATGATTTCAGCGTGACCAAATAATGAAGAAAAAAAATCATCGCGACTGTAAAGGTAAAAATTGCGATGCCATCGCGAATGTTAAGGCTAAAACCATAATGGGCGAGGAATATGGGAAAAAACTAAAAATATTCCAAGAAACAATCCAGACCTAACACTCTAAGTTAGTAATCAGTTATGGTATAAACCCAGACGGATGCAGACAAGCTGAAAAATCGACGGTTGGTCAAACTAGTCAAAAGATCAGGGTGAAGGATTGGATGGAAAGGATCATAGGCTCCCCAGTGGAGTCACCATTTTGTTGACAAGTTTAATCCTCTCTGCAAACAGAGATGATCCCTTTATCCCAATGAGTGGGTCTAGCAACTGAAGTGACAATCAACTAGACATCTTCCTAGGTTACAATTGAAAAGAAGGACGAAGGAGATGGCCTACCTCATTTTGATGCTATTTTGATTTCCTTTGTTGATTACCGTGAACCACTTGTGTCACGGGCTTGTTCCTGCTTCTCTCAGTGTTTATTCACCTGCACAAGTGATCAAGACACAACAAGGCATGCCAAAAAAAATATCAAATCCAATAGCAACCTACTTAACTGATCAAGGAATGTCAAGCTAAATGATACATGAACATATACATTTTGGGAAGATGAACCAGCAGTTGTGTATTATTAGAAAATAAAGGGAAGATTACAACCAAAGCCTTGATGTTGATAGGCTCTCCTTGAGTGGTAATCCAAGTCCAAGCCAAGAACTCTCCAAGCACTCCTTCTCCAAGTCAAATGAATAGCCTTTAGGCACAATCTTAGCATAAGGGTGCAAATAGACATAGACCAACCATTTGGGAATGGGAGACGATGAACTTATAAGCCAGGAAAGGGAGTTAGGACCTCTCCAAAGATAGGATTAGGCCCTCATCTCAAGGAGGTAGCTCATAGGGATAAGACCAAGATGCCAAGTTGGGAGGATTCGACCTCATCTATGCCAAACAATCTCTAGCTCAACGCTCTGGAAGCTTCTAGATCACGAAGCTTCTCATCCTCTTTGGGATCATCGCGGGTATGCAAGGGAATAGAGAGATGACATCACGGGTCAAGAGTGATGCAACAAGTGACCATCGCAGTTTTTAACCTCATAAGAGCGATGAGTCTCAAAATCATGGTTTTAGAGCTATTTCTTTAGGGAAAGCTCAAGGCATTTTCTAATCAATGTTCTAGGGAGGATATGAGCTGCATATCTGAATAAGTACACTGCATGATGGTCATGTTTCAGGCACTTCAGGGTAAGTCACAGGGAAGTGCAGGAGGTGTGACAAAATATTGTGTAACAATATGACAAGAATAAAAGTAGAGCAAAGGCCTAGAAGAGAAGTGAAACTTAAGGAAGAAGGAAGAGACTTGAATTGTTGACTTGTTTTCCTCACACATGGGAAAAGGCTAGGGTTTTTGCAGGGCCAAAGATTGAAGGACGAGTTGCATATCTATAGTTATAGGACCAAAATCTTGACTTGGAGTAGATTGACCATCTTTGACTTGGTGAATGTTGACTTTATTGAAGAAATTTTTGGAAGGGTTGACTTGGTGCTTGGAGGTGGTCTAGGTCTTTGGGTCTTGGAGGTCTCATTTTAATTTGATTCTATAAGAGGATTGTTTTGGTTTTCCCTAGTTGTGGGGTTTTTCCCTGGATTGGAGCATATATCTTGTGTTTTTTGTCCTTGTGATCTTCATGTTTTGGTAATTGCTTGATGAAGAAATAAAACTAAATAATATAATGCCAACAAATATCACAAGTAATTATCATGAGAGGAGAATCAACTTTAATCTACAAATATCTTGATTTTCCAACTGGTAGTAACTATGCAATCAAAAAATTATTCTAATTTGTGTGTTTATTTTCAAGGTTGGTTTACTAAAATTTTGCTTACTCTTTCCATCTGAACTAAAGATAACCCCCTATTTTCAAAATCTATTTCCAAGTTATAGACACATGTTTTTCCTTCTATTGTTTAAGGAAGTTTAAATGCATAAACAATAGCATATTTAATTAACAATTTTATGATTGTATCTGATCAACATTGAAAATCAATCTTGGGTATGTGCAACTCAACTTATGCATAGAGCTAGTACTATTATTTTGATGTCTACTATACAACATAGTTATTGGATCCTAATAGAAAAGAAGATAAAAGAATAAGTGATGGTCAAAGATTAAGTATCTGATGAGGGATAAGGTTGAATGAAAGGAAAAGTAATTCGACTTTATTAAATTATCAAATAAAATTGGTTTGTATAATAAACAATCAAAAGCAATTGAGTCCTACCCATCTATAATAATATAAGAAAAACTATAGACATCCATTTTGTGTTTAACAATGTCAAACTTGACATTGTAATTGAATTAATCGACAACTTGGATGCACTAGATGGAATAATATATTATGATAGGAATTCCTTTCAATTTGTACAAAGCTTTTGCTTTTCACTAACCAGATTAAATGAATATAACTAAAATAAAGTCTCTTAATTGAAATATGATTTCAAACAAACACAATGAGTATCTACAATAAAGAAAATATGCTATACTTATTCGCTACATAGAAATATATATGAATTTGTATACATGCTCAATCCAGAAAAGGAGAAATAATAATAGTTCCTACTACCAAATTAGCAGAGTTAGCATGCAAGTCAATGGGTTAAAGATATAATGATTGGAGCACTCCTCGTTCAACCAAAATTTTAAGAGGACTCAGATACATCAATATAGGAAGGAAAAAGAGAGATTAAGATGATTCATTATAGAATAAACAATTAATTTATCTGGTAGAAGAGAAATCATAAGAGAGACCCTTAAAATTTTGGATGCCACTTTTCACACCATCTTGGAGATTTCAATCTATATTAATTTCAAAGAGAACATAAAATATTACATTCGATAAGGGAAAAACAATGTTTTTTCAACTTAATTTTTTTTAACCAATAATCATTCTAGAATTACAGACAGTTCTTACTTAGGATAATCATGATTATTTATAATCAATAACATAATCTATCTAAAGAATACTACAACCAAAATACCATAGTTAGACAGTTCAAAGCATAGTTTAAGTCATTTTATTGAAACAATAGAATTATTATTACCCCTTTTCAACATAGAATTATAAAACTTGTTTGCAAGTGTTATCAAGGGAGGGTAAATGATTAAGTTATTTATACTAACCATAATAAGAAAACATTTTGTTTAACAACATCAATCATAAAAAGAGATTGTACATTTACTTAAATTCAATCATCAAACCACAAATATTATTCACTGAGAATTTAAATTTGGAATCTGATTGTGGGACTTCTACATTTCTTTGACATAGTCCTCATGAACTTGATGAATTACCACATCTTGATCAGGATTTACTGGCTCACTGGTTGTCCTCCCATACTTTTCCTCGGGTACTCTTCTTCCCCGCTAACCCTCGAGTTGCAATGGGGTTGTATGAGAAATTAATACACTAGAAATGTAGAGGTGAGCTCTCAAACTCAAGTGGTTACCACTCAATGGAAACTCCACACACATCAAACTCACAAACATAACTATATTTAGTCACTCAAAGTAATTCAGCATTAGAGTGCATCCAAAAAGTGAGCTTCTCATAGTTTTCTCTACTATAGGCCTTAGTGTTACCAATTTCCATTTTATATAAATTTTATCATTTTCTTAATTTCCAAATTCCTAGTATTCATCTACCTATGTATCACAATTGTATCAATATTCTCATAAATTTATTTTTTATTTTTAAAAGGCTAATTTCTTTAACCCCACACATGTTTCCTATTTCTTCTCTTAGTTGTCTCTTGACCCCTATTCAAATTCCCCTATTTTGGTGCCCACATGGTTCTTCAACTAGATTTAACTTATTAGGTGCCAGTTTTATGTATGTAGCCTCCTCTACCTTTTCTCAATTTCAAATTTTAGTTATAGATCCCAATTATATACTCCTTCCACATGAAGGGTTCTCATAAATGTCATTTTTCTTAATTGTTAATATGATTCTTTTAGATTCATGCACTCCACCCCCTTTAGTGTTATATTTTATTTAACATTTTATTATCATTTTTTCTCATTTAGAATATTATCCCCGCATGTTTTAAGATAGCTAGATATTTAATTGAGTTTAATTCGCTTCATTTTAATTTCTCCAAAGTTGGATTCAGATCTATCCATAATCTCTTTTTCTGAGTCCTATCTATTTCACACTAAACTTATTTTTGTTTGTATTTTTTTAACTCTAGTGTTTAGTCCATAAATTTTGAATTCCAAACTCTTTTTTGTTTTTCCAATACGAAAGGTGCGAAGTCAATTGTGCCTTTCAAGAACTCCTCACGCAATTTCAAAGATGCCACAACACTTTCTATTCAAGTATTTGTGACTAAAGCATAGGCACAATGGTAGAGACCATTGTTAACTCCAAGGTCATCATTTGTTGTGAGACTAATGGTGATTTAGAATCAAAGTGTCCACCTTGATTCATGCCCCTTAGTGGAACCTTGTGAGTGACTGAATCTATGGTTCAACCCTCACATCATTGTGCAACTTCAAGGCGAAGGTTCCCATTACCTTCCAACCCAAGCCACAACAAGAGTGCTAATAGGTGGAATTAGAGACGTTATCCCACCCCTCCCATGCCCCATCACCCATATATGAGTCATTTAGTCAAACACTTTACATGCGTCTTCAACCACTTCATCAATATTTTGTAACAATTTATTATTGACAAATTAAATTTTTCAACATCAACTATACTCAAATAACTAAACCAAAATTACTTCCTCATCAAGCGCATATGCACCGAGATGTTTTCTTATCACACTCAGACGATTGTTCGATGATATCTTATCACAATGATATATCATCAAAATATATACATGACAAGTAACATTGAAATCATCCATTTCAACTAATACCATAACCATCAACTTAGTTTAGAATGATAATCAAAATGAGCACATCAGGAGTCATCATCACATGAAATAATAATAATTAGATCATCTGTATTTGATGTGCTCAAAAAATATAGTGTAAGTCACAATATCAGTGTCTAAATTCAAATAAAATTGAAAGTGTCTATCTCACAGGCATGATAAAATGGGGCAATATAGTCATGATCTCTCTCCCTAAAAACTCACTATTGTTCAAGGTGTTATTTCATATCATGATTCAAAGTTAACTTGGAAAAGTATTTCTAGGTAATGATTTTAATAAGTAGAAATTCACTGGGAAAAGTATTTATAAGTCTTATATGTACATGCATTTTCCATTAAGTGCATGGTAAGTGAATTATTTCTTACGTAAATGTGTTTACTTCATATTGGAAGTTAGGTTTGAATTGTCAAGAATAATTGGTTTGGAAAGATCGAATGAAAACATAGGATGAGTTAATTGATAAAAACATTGGAATCTTGATACATTTGTGAATATGTGATGGTTTTAGTATGCCAACACTTGTAAAATACAAACTTAAACCATAGTTGTATGTAGTTTTCATGTGAAATTGGACTTAGGGAATGTTAGCTTCGATGTGTCGCAATAAATTGCCTAAAATCCCACCTTGGAATTTATTTATTCTTCGAAGTTAAAGAGATGTTGGATAAATATTTTGCATGTTTTGATCGATACTCTGGTTGATATTATTCTTAGGAAACCAACCAGATAATGGTGGTTTTATGTGTTAAAAGGTTTGTAATTTTCTTATATAGAGTAACGATTATTAAAGTCTTGTTTAGATCATTATTCTCGTAAGAAATCACGACTACCATATTTTTTCATGTCATTCACTGACATGCTTTATTTTAATCATTTTGCCAATATCAAATTTTAATGCATTCAATGACTATATTAATCTTTCATTCGGGAGAATTATGATTTCTACTTAAACATAAAAGTGGTATACATTTACAACTAGCGAAAGAAAATTTTTAATTAACATAACAACAAGTATTAAAACTTTATTAATTAAATCATTAATATATACATACACGAATATTAATTATTAGTAATAAATAATGTCATTAACCTATCTTTACAATCCACATAATATGTTTGCGAGAGATTTTTCGGCGAAAATCACATGAGAAACCATTTGTCGACGCGTTTCGAACCAACCAGTGTGGTTCATCGTCAGGACAAGTTGAAGAAACAAATCCAACTTAGCATTTTAAATAGTCTGAGCAGAGACTCCAACAGCTAAATCGACCAACGGCTAAACTAACCACTTATAATATTTTATTTATTTTGGATCCTAACTTGTATTATTAACCTAATATTATAACTTTAATATATCTATATATATATATATATATATATATATATATATATATATATTAATTAATTTTTATAACTAACCAATAAAAATAATTTATGTATTAAAAATAATAATAATATTAAATTAATGAATAGTATTTGACCTATGGACCATAGGTCAAAATTAGCCGTTGGTCGATTTAGCCGTTGGAGTCTCTGCTCAGACTATTTAAAATGCTAAGTTGGATCTGTTTCTTCAACTTGTCCTGACGATGAACCACACTGGTTGGTTCGAAACGCGTCGACAAATGGTTTCTCATGTGATTTTCGCCGAAAAATCTCTCGCAAACTTGTTATGGATCACAAAAGCCTCAGCTCTACAATTAAATCCCCACATAATATGTATTAAATTTTCATACATCTCATTTTTATGATGTGACTTTGCACCATCAAAAACAATGATTAGTATATGATCAAGTGGCATAAAAAATAACATTAATTCTATATATAAAAACTGCTAGAACTCTACTTTAATCTTTTTGTTTCATTTTATATGATTATTGCCCAAACTTGAATTGTGACTATAATTAAGAACTTCATAAGTCTATTTTACTTCATTATAATATATTGTTTTTTTTAATTATAATATTTCTATAGTTTATTTTTTACATATAAATATTAAATTTTGAATAATGTCATATTTTCATTTGTTATTTAGCACACCACATATATATATATATAAAATATTAAATAATTAAATCATATTTATTAATTAATTATTCTAATTTATTTTTTATAATAAATGAAATTAATTTTCCAAAGTGAATGCATTCTATATAAATTTTAGATATACAAAACTACGATATTTTAATATTAATTATCTATATTAATATAAATTTTATTTTAATTAAAAATAATATGAATTTCTTTGATTTGGAAGTCTTTTGTTTATTAATATAAATTTTATTTTAATTAAAAAATGAATATATATTTATTTGATTTGGAAATATGTTCATACTAGTTATTTTTTGTTGAGATATTTAGTGTCTTAAATTTATTTTAGATTTGATTGATAAATGAGAATTTAATAAATAATGTAACACTTCCATACTCATATATAAAAGCTTACAGAAGGAAAATATAATATATTTATATTAATTTTTATTAATTTTACAAATAATTTAGTTTATATTTATTTTGATTTAATTTAATAAAAATAATTTAATATCATTATATTAATATTAAATTGTTATTTAAAAAATATTTTTTATTTAAAAAAATTTAGGAGATACTTATTATTGAGATATTTAGTATCTTAAATTTATTTTAGATTTTCATTGATTGAATTTAAATATGAAAAATAATTTAGCATTTCAAAATTTATATATACCAACTTTTGAAGGGAAAAATATAATATACCAGTGTTACATTGTATTAAATATACATTTTACAGATAAACTAGTCTATATTTATTTTTGTTTAATGTATATAAAAGTAATGTATCTATCAAGTTTAGTTTTAATAATTAAAAGGATTAATGTTATTTTCTCTATATAAATTCAATTACAAATGATAAGTTTAAATTTAAATGAATATATTGTTATAATAGATTTGAGCTTTGTTGTTAATTTAGTTTTATGACTAACTATGCTATAGTTATTATCTGTATTTCTATCAAGCAAAATTTAAATTAACTTGTAGAAAAAAATTGAAAATGCTTCTTTAAAAGCTAATTTGCATCATTATACCTCTACAAAGTTGCACATAGAGAAATTATGGATAGAAGAATCAAATTAAGCATACAAAGTGTTCTTTTACCTTGAGCTTCACACATTTAAATTAACTTGTAAAGAAAATTTGAAAATGCTTCTTTAAAAGCTAATTTGCATCATTATACCTCTACAAAGTCGCACGTAGAGAAATTATGGATAGAAGAATCAAATTAAGCATATAAAGTTATATTTTACCTTGAGCTTCACACTTTGACTCGATCTTCTCACCATCTATTCCCACATGTTACTTAAGGAAATTTTATGTTGTGTTTTCACTACTAAAGTTATTCATGGGCTTGGGGTTAACTAAATCCCCCTTGTAGGTTTCTATTTTCAATTAATTTTATGTAAGTTTGAATATTTGCGATCACTTCATCTCTTTTTTGGGATTTCAAATATGTTTGAAGAAGATGCTTGTGAACTTGGGTTAGTAATTTGTAAAGAAATTTTTATTACTTGAAATTAGAGATTTACATCCATGGTTATTGAAGCATATTCAAGTTTTCCACTGGGGAAACAAAACCAGATATAGAACTTCAATTGATTCAAAATATCAAAAGATAATATATGTTCAAAGTACTAGAAATCAAAACACACGTTCTAATTGTTGGGTCACTAGGGTCATTCCCAACTAGAAACTACGGAACGAAAACATAAAAGAAAAAAAACAAAAAGGCAGTTAATTCGATTTATTTGAAACAGTGGCTTCAATAGGGATGGGATCTTTGCCACTTCCTGGGGAGAAATCGAGATTAGGAGGAATACCCATGTGCTTCTCTAGCCTCTCGAGCCAATAATCCATTGTGATCATGTGCCTCTGCTTTTGATTCTGAGTCAAGATTATATCTTCCTTAATTTTGTTCCTGTCTATAAGAAATATGCCTAGGATAAACTTAAGATGTCAATAAATGTCCATGGTGTACATATATTGATTACAACATCTATTATGACCTACATCAGGAACCCAACTTTCCACCTCTATGAGTACCTCTATGTTCGTAAGGGTGCGCCTCTCAATGGCTAGTTCTCTTTCCACCTATGTAAGTTCCTCCTGAATTGGTTGAGGAATCAAATCTCTTTATATCGTGGTCAATATTTCAACTTGCATTTGAGCTCTTGAGTGACATCCTTGGTAATAAACAGCACCCCTATGCACTCTATCTCTATGTTCGGGCATGATGAGAAATCAAATAGAGAGTTGGGTTGCAATGTGGATCACTACAACAAAACCAGCGATTAGCGTCCCTTTTTACTTCTTTTTTTGCATCTAGAGCCCATTTTTGGTGCTATTTGCATCCATTTATCAAATATGGTGCAAAACTTGACACAAAATTTGCATCAAGTTTTGCACCAAATCTTACACCAAGTTTAGCACCAGGTATTGCAATAGGTTTTGCACCACGTTTTGCACCAAATTTTATGCCAAGTTTTGTGTCATCCTTTACACCAGGTTTTGTTCCAGGTTTTGCATCAAGTTTGGCACCTAATTTTGTTTGACATACTTTTGCATCCTCATTTGCATCCACTTTTTGCACCTACACTTGCATCAACTTTTGCATCGACTTTTGCATCCTTTTTTGCATCGACTTTTGCATCCTTTTTTGCATCCTTTTTTAAATCATTTTTTGCATCCATTTTTTCATCCATTTGTGCATCCCTTTTGCGCCAAGTTTTACATCGAGTTTTGTGTCTAGTTTTGCATATAATTTTGCATCTACTTTTGTTGCATCCACTTTTCCATCTTGTTTGGCATCCATATTTACATCCTCTTTTGCATCTATTATTGTACCCACTATTGCATCTAATATTTTTGTGCCAAAATTAGCGCCTAGTTTGGCACCTCCTTTTGCACCCACTTTTGATTATAATTTTGCATCCATGTTTGCATCCTCATTTGCGTCTAGGTTTTCATCAACTACTATATCTATTTTTGCATCCCTTTTTGTATCCAATTTTGGACCAGGATTTGCATCGGGTTTTGTGTCTCGTTTTGCAACTACTTTTGCATCGACTTCTATTGCATCCACTTTTGCACACAATTTTGCATCCACTGTTGCACCCATTTTAAATTTCACTTTTTGCATCCCTTTTTACATCTTCATTTGCATCATACTTTGATTCTTTTTTTGCATCTATCATTACATCCACTTTTGTTATGCCACAATTTGCACCATGTTTTGCACTCACTGTTGTATCCACGTTTGCTTCCAATTTTGCATCCATGTTCACATCCTCTTTTGCATCAAATATTGCATCTATTTTTGCATCCACTTTTGTGTCAGGTTTATGCATTGGGTTTTGCATCTCGTTTTGTATCTACTTTTGCATCTACTTACATTGTATCCATTTTTTGCATCCAATTTTGTTTTGTCTGTTGCATCAATGTTTGCTTCCACTTTTACATCCATTTTTGCATCTTATTTTGCATATTTTTTGTCTATTGTTACATCCACTTTTGTTGCACCATATCTTGCGCTTACCATTGCAACCACATTTGCTTCCACGTTTGCATCCCCTATTGCATCCACTTTTGTTTCATCCATTTTTGCATCTGCTTTTGTGTCCGTTGTTGCATCCACATTTGTTTCACCACAATTTGTGCCAAGTTTTACACCTACCATTGGACCCATGTTTGCTTCCACTTTTGCCTTCATGTTTGCATCCAAGTTTGCATTGACAACTGCATCTACTTTTGCATCCACTTTTGTGTCAGGTTTTTCATGTTGTTGTGCATCTACTTATGTTGTATCCACTTTTCATCCAATTTTACTTCTATTGTTGCCCCCATTTCTATGTTCGCTTTTGCATCCCTTTTCCAACACTCATCATATTTTCTGCATTGATGATATTCCTTATGGCATTGACAATTATGAACAATTGATGACAATGTCAATAATATTGACAATGATGAAAATGAAGATGATGGCGATGACATGAATTGTGATTATGATGATAAAGACGATAGTGGTTACAATGACAATGATGATGATGGCAATGATTATGATGATGACGATGCTAATGACGTTGGCGAATCTTCCCAATTTTAGATGTTGTCATTGTCATAATCATAAGCATTATCTTTGGTGTCATCATCATCATTTTCATCTAGGTCATCATCAAAAACTATAATGGCATGAATGATGATGATGATTACAACAATGTCGATAGAAATTACATTAATGATGATGATGGGGATGATAAAAATGACAATGACGATGATAATGGTGGTGATGATGATCATCATCGATCATCTCTCAAAAATAGAGTTGTTATTTCTCTTACGTATATCAATGTGTCCTAAACAACCCTTTTCTAGCACTGATCACATTTTTTGGGTTGATGATATTTCTTACAACATCTACAATTATGAACAATTGCAAACAATGTCCATAATGATGATGATGATGGCATGAATGGTGATTATGATGATAATGTAATGATGGCAATAACAATGACAAGGATGTGATGATGATGACAATGATTATGATAATGAGAATGACCTTACAATCTTATGGATTCGTGAACAATTACTAGTTTCAATACCATCTTCTGGATACGTATTACTATCATACTTTTTAGATTTTCTGTCTCTCTTGAGGTATCTTACTATAATGGTGTTGTCAACACTAGAAAGATATCTTGTTGTAATGGTGGTTCTAATGTTATCACTAGCAAAGTTTTTGTTAAATTTTGGTTAAAAAAAACCGATTTATGCAATTATTTTGACAATCTATGTAAAAAAGTAAATAACATCCAATTATTTTGACTGTAGTCCCATTGATTATCATGAATTCACCAGTCTGAAGACCATCTTCTACATACATATTATTATTAAACTTTTTGCATTATATCCCTCTTATATCTTGTTGTAATGGCAGTATTAGCACTAGAAGAATATCTTGTTGTAATGGTGATGTTAGTATTAGCACCAAAAAAATCACTAAATTTTGGTAAAAAAAAGTTTATCATTTATTTATTTTTAATTTGGGAAATTTTTGTTTTTATATTTTTTGTGTTTAATTCTATTTTTATGTAGTAATATTTTTTTTGGTTGAATTTTGGTAGTAACTAGTTTTTGGTCTAATCATATGTATTAACCATGTTCTTTATGCTACAAGTCTAATTGTTGGGACAAAATTGCTCTTTCAAATAAGTTGCAAAAAGCATATAAATGGAAGAATAGCGATGACAACTATTTTCATTGTCCAACTGTTCAGTATATCATGTATCAAAATATTCAACATTTTTATAAACAATGGATTAGAGGTGAGTCTGTAATTGTACATAATGTTTGGATGTTACATAAAAACAAAGTTTGTTTCATTGATGTGGTTAGGATCTATTTTGGATACGAAACCCTAGGTTTGGAAGTATGCAAATAATGAATTTGGTTTACCTTTGATAACAAATGAAATTTTATTTCTTTTTCCTCGTAAAACCAAGGAAGATATGGCAATAATTCTCGTTAGAAAACTACTTCTTGTTGAAGGTTTATAATTGGTTGCAAAAGTTCAACAACTGGGTATAGAAGTTTTTAGTTGCTATTAGGGAAACAATGTGATTATAGGTTTTAGCAGACATAGATCATTCTTGGTATTTGATTCACTTTGAGAATATAAGTACACCAAAGTGGATTAGGTTATGAGTGGATTGGCAAAGCAACCCTTATTTGTTCCTTTTAGTTTTTGAGATATCTCAAGTTCAACTAGTGCTAGTAAATGGTTTCAAAGATGTTTGCTAGGGTTTTTCAACAAGGTCACTAGGTCCCAATGTAACATAGATACTTCATATTTGTTGAAAAGTAAAACCCCCACATAGCACTGAATAGATCATTAATGACTACCTAGAGAACTTAGACTAAATTAATCGTGGAAGTAAAAATTACAACCAAATTAATCATGAAAGTAAGAACTACAATTGAAAAAACCACACTTGGTAATATACTAGAATTCATCCTCGCCAAATCCAAAGTTGATGAATAATATGTTAAATCTTTAATGAAACTCATGAAAAATAATAAGCATGTTATCGATATAAGAGTGCATGAACTTGCTTAATGTATATTTGTTAATTGGAGATGATGAATATCTAAATAAAGTTGATGAATAATATGTTAAATATTTGATGAAACTCATGAAAGATAATAAGCATGTTTATCCATATAGGAGTGCACAAAATTTCTTAATGTGTAGTTTACGAGAAATTTTTCCAGCGTAAATCACAAGATATATCATTTGTTTAGGCGTTTCGAACCAACCAGTGTGGTTCATCGTCAGGACAAGTTGAAGAATCAGATCCAACTTTGCATGTTAAATAGTTTGAGCAGAGGGGATATTTGCACCTTAGCCTTAACAACCCTTGCCCAAGATGAATCTATTTAATGGACTAGCTTGGATATGTTAGGTCTTGGATTTCCAGAGTACCCAATCAATGCTTAACTCCCTAGTCCTAGCCAAAATTCACTCCTATTGAAGAGACAACTTGAACAATCTTGCTAATAAGATTAACAAATTCGTTCCTTTTGATTGATTTACAACAAACCTTAATGCCTCTCTTTTCTTATCCTCCTCTTCCATTCTCCAACAAAAACTTATTAATCTTATAGCATAAACACTTTATATAGGTAAGCATTGTAATCATTTTCCTCAACTCACACGGTACCTTTACACCTCAACCCATATAAGTGGACCTAAGTCCATGGCACAACCCATCACACTCTAAGATGGTTCTAATTGTCTCCTAAAAACTAGGACATAACACACCTTAAATGCCAAATGGTTAAGTCATCCCAAATTTGTGGGATTTTTTCCTTCATGGAACACATTCTAGCTAGTGTTGATCAAACACAATGCACTAACACCACTAACACACACTAAAAGTCCTAGATACCCTTACGCTGTGGCACGCACCCAAGCACTTCGACTGCACCTCCATAAAATGCACCTTCAACTTTGGATGTCCCAAAATAGTAATATCCTAACCCAATATGGCCTACTTGTTAGATTTGTGTAGTTCCCTCCTTATCAGATCCTTGCACCTCCTTGCACTCCATGGTAAATCTACTCTAATGGTCACCTTCCAAGTTCCAACACTTCGTTTCACATCATGACATAACCACCGATATACATTACAACAACCTTCAACTTCTTTAGTGGGTTGCACATCTATTTCACATTTCTTCTCCATCTTACAAAGTGGTAGTGCCAAGGAGAGAGTATCAAGTTGAATCAAGGATTGCTCACTTAGTACCACTACTAAGTTGCCTTCGTGCAACTTGTCAAATCCCTTAATTTTGTTTCACAACTTCTCATAGGGCTTAACTTGCTTGTATACACTTCTAAGTGAGACTACAATCCCCCAACCTCTCCTCTGCAACCCTTGTTAGAGTCTTCTTAGACGTGCAATCATGCCTCAAGCTGAATATAACACTAGCATCCCAAATGTGCATGCTCATTCCATCTTTTAATGCTTCACTGAAACCACATTATGACACTGCTTAAAATGAAATGTTTACATCTTAAGACAATGTACCTACTTTGCTTATGACAATCTAAACTATGCAAGTGGCTAAGAGAGGACTATATTTTCCCAGGATGAAAATATAGGGTCTTACAACCCCATTCACACAATAATTTTAATATATTTCACCCGAAAAAAGATACATATCCTACTCCTTTCAAATTTATCATATAATTTTAAGAAATTAACACTTGTTATTAACTATTAAATAGACTTACTATATATTCTCCTTTGTTTGCACCCACCTTATATGTAAAAACATATAAATATTTTCAATACAACCAAATTAAAATCATATTTTTCCATTTAAAAATTATTAATTGAAATTAAAAAAAATTACACCTAATAAACTTAAACAACAACCATAAAATTATATTATTATTATTATAAATATTTTCTAACCTAACCAATAACCAAAAACATTATATAGTTACTTCTTTAGTGATGTGAAAATAAAAAAAATGTATTTATTGTTTTAATAACACCTAATAAACTTAAACAACCATAAAATTATATTATTATAAATATTTTCCAACCTAACCAAGAACCAAAAACATTATATAGCTACTTAACTAGTGATGTGAAAATAAAAAAATGTTTTTACTGTTTTTCACTATGAAATTAGCATTTTTGAAAAAAGGTAAAGCTTTACTTTTCTTTACAAAATCCCTCCCAACCCAAACTTCATTTACGTTCTAGAACAAGAAGGAGGATCTGTTCGCTTTTCGCAGGGCGGGAGCAAAAACGAGATTGCAGAGATTTGCGAATTAGGGTTTCACCAGTAGCAGACACTCGAACCCCACGATCGGTTCTTCAGTCCATTGACGGCGCCAAGGTATGTTCCATTTTTAACTTCAATGGATTTCCACCCGCACATTCAGTCTTCCACACAGAGAGGAGTACACGCATTTCAGGTTTCTGGTTCAAAATCCAGTGTGTTTTTAGCAGCCACTCTTGTATGTTTAGGTTTTAATCTCTGTGATGCAATCTGTTACTGTTTGCAGGGATGGCGCTGGCATTTGATGAGTACGGGAGGCCATTTATCATAATAAAGGAGCAGGAGCAGAAGACCCGAATCAGAGGCTTAGATGCTCAGAAGGCCAACATTGCGGCCGCCAGGTCCGTTGCGAGAATCCTCCACACCTCACTCGGCCCCAAGGGAATGGACAAGATGCTCCAGAGCCCCGACGGCGATGTCACCATCAGTAAGCTTCTCTTCCATTTATTGAATCTCTATTTTTGGGTTGGTAAAACCCCTTAAAAATCTAAAAATCTGAAACTAAGTAGAATTTATTTTAAAAAACTTCTGATTCGTAAGTAGCAGTTACTTTAAAAAATTTATAGGTTTTCCGAAAGGAGTGAAATAAGCAAATACTCTGCGATCTGCTTACTCTTCCTCACAAACTGTGAGGCCCGCCGAGCTAGATGCTCTACATACGACGCTGACTACCTACGAAAGCTCCCGAATGGGTGAATGCGTTGAGATGTCACTAACATTGAGAGATAGACACTTTCCAGGGATCTACTTGGCGTAGAGGTACTTTTGGCGGGCTTTTCACTAACCAAGAAACTTCGTTTACAAATTATTTTGCTCAAAATAACACCAATTGCTCGACAGCAGAAGGTTCATAAAGAAATGGAAATAATAATTTTAAGAAGAATTTCGGAATAAAGAAATAAATTATATAAATGTCCACAAATGATGAAAGGACATTAGGTTAATGGGACTAAAACTATATATTGATGCTGGAGTGCTTAAAGGTATTCGCTGAAAAGGAGAGACTACAAATAAGATTTCAGATTTAACAGAATGACAAATGATAAAATAACAAAGGGGTGATTATCTCAATTGTTTGTAGCCAATGTTGTTGAGCATCTGGCTGGTTCTGGTTACGTGTTAGTAGGTAACCAGTTTAAATCCCCCAGATTTAGGTGCACTAGTCTATGTCAATAGTTTTATGAAGAATGCCATTCACAAATATGGAGAAGCATCTCTTGGATTTCCTTATCAGATTTTCAAGGGTTAGAATAACAGATAAACCTGATACAATGAAGACGAGCATCTGGCTGGTTCTGGTTACGTGTTAGTAGGTAACCAGTTTAAATCCCCCAGATTTAGGTGCACTAGTCTATGCCAACAGTTTTACGAAGAATGCCATTCACAAATATGGAGAAGCATCTCTTGGATTTCCTTATCAGATTTTCAAGGGTTATAATAACAGATAAACCTGATACAATGAAGATGAGACTAATAGCAGAAGCCTAGAAAATAAATAAGTCCTAATTTATCTAAGCGTCAAAGGAGAGGTATGCAGGGCCATAAACCAGGCTGGATTCTATCCTGGCAAACTTTATTGAAGCTCATCGGACTGCAAAGTTTGACGGGTTACGTGTGGAAGGGAGAACCCTGGTGATGGGTGTCTGTCTAGTGTCTACAAGATATAAGCTGAGAATTATAGCTTTTGTAAGATAGCATACCTAGATGGCCTTGTGGATTATCTGGATGATCTCAACTGTGCTTGGTAAGGGTGCTTCTGAATCACTGATCGTCTGTTATTTTTGCTCATGACTGGTGCATCTACCGGGTCATCGATGCTTCATCCAACTGAAAAAATGATGCAATCAATCTAGTGGATCTGGGTCTGGAGGACTCATGCATGCCCTGCTCTTAGAGTATTTGGTTCGCTTTACTTTGTTCTTGAATAATGAACTCTGCTTTCACTGTTGTGGGGAGATTCCGGTCTTAATGGATTTTTTGTTGTCATTTCAAAATTTGTAGTGGAGATAGTGGATAAAAGCCATGCACTGCAACAATGCTCCCAGCCAGATAATTTCATTAAATTTTGGAATCTAATAAGAAAAATTGAAATCGAGTAATAGTTTGTGTGGGAAGCAAAGAAAGTGAGAAAAAAAATCTCTTAGCTTTGAGCTTCATTTATGTGTACTTTGTATAACGGCTACTTGGTTAACTTAGTAGGTCAGTCTTTATTATCTAAAATATGCATATTGAAGATTGGATATCACGGCAGTTTCTCCCTCTCATCGCCATTGTCAACATGGTCGTCAGTGAGCATCTCTACATGAACAGAGGATCTATTTGTCCTTTTAATGTTAACAAATTTATAGTTAATTATATAATAAATATTTTGATGTACATGTACATGAGGACTGATTGGCGCCGTGAGCAAATCCAGGCAAGGGTAGGGGGTTCAAGAATTTTAAGGAAGGTTGCCTCTTGTTCATAATTGTTGTGACAATTTTTCTGATTACTGGAGGTTCAAGAATTTCAAGGAAGGTTGCCTCTTGTTCATAATTGTTGTGACAATTTATCTGATTACCTTGACCTCCCTGATTTCAGCATACGTGTAACTAGGAATGGCTATAAAC
Organism: Pinus tabuliformis; assembly: GCA_031772625.1. NCBI lineage: Eukaryota > Viridiplantae > Streptophyta > Pinopsida > Pinales > Pinaceae > Pinus > Pinus tabuliformis. Next base: position 892,025,336 of record CM062811.1, read on the forward strand.
CATAGTAGCAAAATTTGAATCCGAATATGTATTCAAATACAACTCAGATGGAAAATATCTAATAAAGAAATGCAGCATGGTTCCAATATGGAAATCTATATTTCTCAGTATGAAAATAAGCGTTTTGTTCCATATTTTAGAAGAATTTCATCCTCAGAACACACTAAAACCAGAAAAAGCAATTTATTCTTTGAAAATTTTGCAATGTAGTTTATTTTTAAGTGTTTTCTTACTGTTATTTTTATTTTTTTGAGGTTTTTGCTCTGTTTTTTTTGGGCTTATATGTTGATGGGTATCAAAGACATTATAAGGTAAGTGAACTGTTATGTATCTGCATTGCAGTGAAAACATACTGAATTTTGTACTGTTGCCGAATTTCCATATAATAAAGAGAAATATGACCAAATCTTGCTACTATGCTATAAACTAGATTTCCAGCATTGAAATCCCCTTGTGTATTCAGCTATGGGTCCTGTGGGTCATCTCGACTCCCTCCATGATAGTCCTTAGAACATATTCAGGTTTGTATTTGTTCAATAGAAATGTAGGGAAACAAATATTCCTTTCAAAGGTGTAAGACTCTGTCACCAAGCAATATCTAATGTGCCTAAACATGGTTCTATCAACCCTATGGTTGTCTTGTGGTATTTTTTCTTGCTTCTCTGTTCTACACTACTTGGACACTCCATAACATTTTTCTACATTTTAATCATGCTATCCAGTGAGAAGATATACTTGAATTCTGAAAGGATATGTTATAATGTTGATACTACTTGTGACTGCACAGAGAGGCCCTGAGTCACTGAACAACCACCATTCTTTTGTGGAAAACTGGCTTCTGTATGAAGGGGTGTTACCTGCAACAATGCCTATGGACAATCCTGCAGAAAAATGGGCTCTGCTTCAAATGTGTGTGATCCCTTCAACATGCCGATAGCTGATGGTTATAATTTTGAAACATAACCCAGAGGAGAAAGAAAGGAAACTTCTTCCTAATCGCGCATAGGGCAGCCCTTTCATATTGATTAAGCCAGATGCAACTACAGTTCCATGGGAACAAGACCAAAAGCTATCATCAAAACACAGTGTTCCATGACACTAGGAAATAGACCTTGAGTCAATCTGGTAAATGCATTATCTGTAACAGTAAGAATAGATGAACCGTATTCCTCAGTAACTGCTATTCCTCACATCTAGAATTTTGCACCCCTTGGTATCCTTAGTGAGTCTTTTCCTTCTTTCCAGAATGGAATTTTGAGTGTAGGTGCTTTTGTGATTGTTTCATTGCCTTCTTGTATATTATTGGTCTCTCACGTGCATTCATGGACAGGCATAGCCCACTAGATATCTGAGAGTCTGAAACAGGCTTGACAATTCTCAAAGTTTTGTAAACTTTTCTTGTCATTTTAGTATCTAGAGTCTTGTCTGCTATGGTTTGGAACTTCTTGAAAAAAATGTTGGCATTGGGGGTACACATGCTAGTTTTACATTTTTACCCAATATGGTGGTGTGTAGGGTATCACAAGATAATGTTTTGTTGGAAACACATCAGGATGGTTTTCCTGCTATTGATGTGAATGACTACTTCTGTTAAGCATATTTTGCTCTATGCCATGTTGTAGGAGGATGCATACCTGGGATTGAGGAACACATCCTATGGTCTGAGGGATTTGTCAAAATTTTGGGGACATGTCTTTTGGCAACATATCATAGTTAAAATTAGGCTTAACAGCAATAGCCATTTGTATCAACAGTAGGAAAACCATCCTGTTCTATTGTCAACAAATTTTACCTCAAGATACACTTGGATTTGCCGAGTATTCATTGCAAGCAGGTTAAAGTTAAAACTAGCATTAGTACCCATTGCTAACATTTTTTTTCAAGAAGCTCCATACTTTATTTGCAACTCCTATATCCAGGATTCAGGATTTGTCGGGGGGGGAGGTACAGAAATGTCCTGAACAGCTCGAGATGCTCCTTGGCTTGCTACCTGATGTCTGCATGATGCAAAATTTAAAGTTGGGGGACATCCCATGTTATGGTCATATGCATCTAATTTGTAAATTTCATTTTCCTTCACACCATGCATCTAATTTGTATTCTGTATGAGAATTAACAAAGGAATGATGCTCTTTTTCCTCTTTTCTGCTTTCCACAATATTCGCTGTTTTTTTTGGTGAGTTTTCCATGTTCTAGATCCCACTTTGTTCCCACACACTCAAATTTTAGTTGCCTTGCTCTGCCATAATAATAATGCTTCAATTTCTTAGTTCTGGATTTGCTTATTCTTATTTTTAGATTTGCTTTAAACCGAATCTTTACCTGTAAATTGAGATGTAAACTTAGAGTTGTGTTTATAGATTCAGAAATAAAGTTGAGTTTTTGAAAAGTTCTCAAATGAGAGGCAAACGTTTTAGGCTAAGCACAACCATACCCTTTATTTTCCTCCCTTCCTATGGATTATAATTGATAATCTAATATTTTTTAACTTCATTTGATTCTCTGAAGTTGATTCCCTTCCTCCATTTTCATTAAAATCATCATGTTATAAGGCAAAAGGGCATACCTTTATATGAAATTTTGCCAGCAAAGAGTCCAAAATTAAATTTTGGACAATTAAATTTTCATGCAACTAAGCAACATTGCTTTTTAACAATACTCTTGGTTCAACATTTTTTGACAATGGTCTTGGTTCAGTACTTTCTTACGAGCAGAGCCCTCTCCATTCCTTCAAGCAAGAGTGGTCTCCTTGGAAAAACAATAAATCTGACCATTTCAATTTTTTCATAATGTAATACCTTGTACCGGATATCTTTGCTTTACGCCTTCTAAAATCTTGGATACCTCATCAATTTTTCCCTTAGAGAAACATTGTTTTACAGAGTCAAAAAGTTAGTTTCACAACCTCTTCTAATTCTTTTGCCTTCTAATTGTAATGATTTTTCCACTTCACTGGTCTGAAATAGAGCAGACATTACTTCTGTGTATACTTTAACATGTACAGAGGATTTACAATCTATCACTTCTTCAAGAACTTTTTATGCCTCAATTTTTTTTCCTACCTTCCCAAGATGATGCATGCCATAGATAAAACTTGCATGACTTGGAACAACACGTTCCCTAAGCATTTTGTTCAGTATCTGGGCAGCGGCTTGAACTTTCTTTGATTTGCAGCAAGCTTTGATGAGTGAATAGTACAGAGCATATGTGGGTGAGAGACCCTTTCTAATCATTATCGCCAGTTGATTCACTGCCTCATCCACCATACCCAACTTGCATAGGCCTCCAATGAATGTCCTATAGCAAACTATATCAGGATTTAAATTTTTTCATCTCCATTAGATAGTTCCTTGCATGGTCCACTCTACCAGCGTTGCACAAAGCATTGATCAATGCATTCAAATGGATTGTCCACTCCGAGAAAGGATTGTCCCTGATTTTAATATATAGTGTGACAAACCGTATGTGACAGGCAGGTGGAAAACTTTTCTCGCAATTGACTAAGCGACGTCCTGTGAGCCAGACTTGAGACGGAAACCCTCGTCAGAAGTATATGCTTGGCTCTTTTCCAAACAAATGAAGAGTCAATGAGGTTTTGTGTAATCACTTCTGGTATCGTATTGGGTTATTGTTAGAAGCGATAATTGGATTCGGATTCTCATCGAGTGAGTTGTTCTGCTTTCTCAATTTGAGAGGGTTGTTTGGAGGGAAAAACGAAAGAGGACATACAAGAATAGTGAGGGGAAAGATGCAGAGGAAGAGGATTGAGAACATCGCCAGCAGGCAGGCTACATTTTCCAAACGTAGGTGGATTGCTGAAGAAAGCTTATGAGCTCTCGGTGCTCTGCACTGCAGAAGTTGAGCTTGTGATTTTCTCCCCAGCAGGAAAGCTCTATGAACTATTTTTTAGTGCAAATCCTACTATTTTGATTCTAATAATCATGGCTATGCAAAACTCATGAGATTCTTACTAATAACCCCGGTGGTGCAAGCCCTAGTAAGCTCGATGTTGAAAAACTTAGTGTAAAACCTCCAACAACAACATAATCAATACATGATGTCAAAAAAAATGGAGAAGCATCCAAGGTTCTTAAGCAATGATGTAATGAATGAGGTGGAGAAGCATCCAATGTTATTGAGCGATGGTTAGCTATACGAGGAAACATGCAATGTCATCTTCCTTTCATTTTCATGGATATAACTTAATATAACTTTCTTATGTAGAAAACATGGCTTATCTTAGGCTTAACCATGCATATAAAATACCACCTATCATCTTCATTGAAAAAAGAATGGTGTCTTTGTTCATAAATATCAGTGATTAATCGTAGGAATGGCTATTATTCTCTATCGAACAAAATCAAGGACTAAGTAATGAAGATCTTGGTCGACAACAAAACTTATGATTATTAACTTCACATTAAAATTCACTTCATCTCTGCCACCTTCAAGGAAATCTTTGTTATCCATCACCATATTGATGTTGTGACTTGGTCCTTGAAAAACATTCAGCATGTTTGATTCATGGAAACCTTCAAGTTAGACAGTATATGTCATGCTAACTTGCAAGAGATTAGTGTGAGGTACATTGAGGCTTGCGGGGCCTGCCCTGTAGTTTGCCCTCATGAAAGCATAGAAGTAGATTATAACCAGTTTCTTAGGAAACCATGAATCCTTTCTAGCCTTGACATCTCTGTGACCAACAAGATATACAACTCCTGATAATTCAGAACACTTCCATAGTTCCAAATGTACATCACAAGAAGGAAGTAGGTGGCAAAAACCATTTATCCAACCATTTTCCCCCACTTTCATCAAAACTGCAGAAAAATAAATTAGCTCAGTTGATCCAAATAGAACAGGAAATCCAATCGCAAGGAATATATTTTTTGCCCATATAAGAACCATGACAAGAGTCACTAGGCTTGTAGTCACCATAATCATCTCTACCTTTGCAATGCCATATGCATTTGATATCTCGACCGTGCTCTTAAAACAATCACATACCAAGACACACATTATCATTAGAACCCAGTTGATGACAAGAATGTAGATCTGACCCATGAACCGTCGGGATGTGTGAATTATTTTCAATCTGGGAAAGCATCCTAGGGCCATGGACATTTTAATAGATGAAATTGTTGCTGAGATCATTGCCTGGCTTGCAATCATGGCAACAACACTAGCTATCACGAAGACTGGCCAGATAAAACCATCTGGAATTGAAGCAGAGAATACGTTCTCCACCACAGAGGGATGCTTCATAAGATATGCAACTTGATCCATGTAAGCCAATAGTAGGCATGGGAATACTACACATGTGAAGGCTATCTGGATGGATCTTACTGAGAAGTGACCCAAATCAGCAAACATAGCTTCAGCTCCTATTATGCATAACACGCAACCTCCTAGGGACATCCATGCTTTGATAGTGTTCCTCTTGAACAAGTAATAGATATAAACAGGATTGAATGCCCTTAAAATTGTCATGTCATGTTAAATAATATTGTAAAGTAAAATAGAACCAATAGAGAAAAACCATATCATGAGTGCCAGAGAAAATGTCATGCCTACTTTGCTTGTACCAAACTGTTTTATGCTGAACAAGATCACCAGGAATATGATTGAGACAATGACCACTGTTTTCAACTTTAGTATTTTGTCAAATATTAAGAAATGCGAAACATAATATATATGTTAAAGAAGAAACATATTATATATCTTCAAGGAGAAACATATAATGGTAATGCAAAGTTTTAAAAGGTATGTGATCCTTATGCTTATTGGACAGTATATAAAAAATTTCACACCTTTTTATGAGATATGGGAGGAAAACATGTTAAAGATTTTTAATAAATATAAAATTTCCAAAATGATGCTAGTTACGTGTGATTCTTTTTTCATTGTTTGTGATTATGAAAAATGAAACTCAATGTTTTTTCATTAGTGCACACATATTTCATTATATAATTGCATATAGAAAAATCATTCCAGAGCCGATAACAATAAAAGTGAAGAATTTATGGTCCAACGTTATATTTAAGGGAGATGTTTGAGGATGACTTTTGAATTTTGTTTTTCATTTTAAGACATTTGGAGCAAATATTAGGAAGGACTTTGAGAAAGGATTGTCCTTGATTTTCGAAAATGGAGTTGTTCCTTTCCAGCCATATGCCCCAAGTGACCATCAAAGGGAGAGCTCATATGTTTTTTGGATGTTTTCTTTATAGCCATTTTTTTACACATATCCATAGAGTCCCCATGCCATTGATGTGAATTACTTGTTCGGTTTTTTTTAACCAAAATTTTTAACCAAACAAGAAAAATTAAAAAAATGCCTCAAGATCAAAGACTGAAACAAAGACCTATTGACATACCTTTTAAAGTATGGAAAGAACTTGTAAAATCATATGAGAAGTTGGATGCACAAAGAAAAGCCGGCAATGAGAGCATTCAGGTATTGAATTTTTCATTAAACATTATTTAGAATGTATTAATACTTATAAGTATCTTAGACATGTATTTGTGTGAAAATAAATTGAATTGGTTTATGTTTAAGGACAAGGCATCCAAGGCGAGGTTAACCAAGACAAAAGTCACTCATTGTAGTGGCCAGAAAGGTTTAAAAGCACTGATAACAACCTTTGTAAGTATATTAAACATGTGATATTTTTTTAATAAATTTTGTACTAGAAGAAAGTCATTGTTATCTAATTTCTCCCTATTTACTGATTGATAGGAACTAAAATATGGAAGACCTCCAAATCATTTGGAAAAGGAGGTGCTGCAGCAAAAGAGATGGGTTGAATTTGTTGTTTGGATGGACTCTATGGTATGTAATCTTAGTTGGATTTCCAATATACTTTTAAACCATATTTTCATTTTATTTTTTAGTACTATTAGATATTATATCTTACCTCATTTTATGGTTAACATTGTATAACAAAAACATGCATTGTGTTATGTAATTAATACTAACATGTAATATTGATTTTTTTTGTCAGAATGCTATAGGTAATGATTGCCAAGACGATGATCCAAATTATGTTCAACATATATCAGGAGATGATGAGGATGAGGATGAGGATGATGGTGGTGAAGGAGGAGATGATGATGATAGTTGCGGTGTTGGTGATGATGTGGATCAGAGTAATGAGGATGGTCAAGATGATCATGAGGATGATCTTGGTGGTGGTAGCTAGGCATGCACATGCATTGTTTTTTATGAAGAAATTATTGTGTAGAATGACATTGTTATGTTTAGATGGGTGTTGTGAATTTACCCTATATCAATGAGACATTTTGATTTTGTAATCATACGATGAGTTTGATTTATGTATGTTGTTAATTTATCGTAGAATAACGATATTCATGAAATATTTTGATTTGTTAATCATATTTGAATTTTACTTGTTTTGATTAAAAATAATACTGATTTTATTAGTATTATGTTGCTATTTTATACATGTTTTGAAAATTGTTAATGACACATTGTTATTTTTTTGGATGGATGTTGTCAATTTCTCTTAAATTTCTTTACAAATGATTTTGAATTGTGATATCTGCTTTAATGATATTTAGAAACTATCATATATTTCACTATGAATCTATAAAGGGGGTCATATATGTAAAGAAAAATATACTTTATATAAGAAGTCAAATGCGGATGTAACCATGAATGCAAAATTGAAAGTAAAATTGGATGTTAAACTAGGAATTAATACAAAATGCAAACAATTGACATACAAAGTGTTTTAAATTAGAAGTGAAAAATTGTGCAATAGTTGACACAAAGAAGGGAACAAAACATGGCATACAAAAGGATATCAAATTGGGCAAAAACAAGGACACATAAATGGGCACCAAATTAGATGCAAAAAAAGACAACAACTAGATGTAAAATAAGATGCAAAGTTGAGCGTTAAAAAGAAGCAAAAAATGTTATAAATTAATATGCCAAATGATGATGCAAATAATGGTGTAAATTTGGGATGCAAACTTGGGTGCAAAAAAGGAAAAAAAAAAAAGATGTAAGAAAAGACATAAAACAAGATGCAAAATGGGGCTGAAAAAAGGTGAAACCAAGGATGCCATATTGGATGTAAGAAATGATTCCTAATCACATGCAAATTTAGGCTCGAACTCAGACACAAAATTATATGCAAATTTGGACACAAAATGAGGCAAAAAAGATGCAAATTTGGATGGTGAAAACGATGTAAAACTTGACACCAAAAAAACGCAAAATTGGATGAAAAAGTCGGTGTAAATAATGGTGCAACATTGGACACAAGTAGACACAAAAAAATGGTGCAAAAAGGGGCATAAAATAGCTTAAAATTGGATGCAAAACTTGATGCAAAAACAAATACAAAAGTAGACGTAAAAAATGGCTCTAAATTGAATGTACCATTAGACACAAAATAAGATGCAAAGGTGGACACAACACATGACTCAACATAAGATGCAAATATAAATGCAAATTTGGATGCTCAAAATGATGTAACATTAGATGCAAGAGATGGTGTTAAAAATGATGCAAAATTGGATGAAACAAATGACGCAAAATATGGTGCAAAATGAGATGGGAAAAATGGAGACAAATCAAACATAAATGTGGATGTAAAAAATGGTCCAAAAAAAGATGCAAAAATGGGCACAAAAATGGATGCAAAATTTGGTGCTAAATCAAATTCAACACATGGTGCAAAGATAGGCACCAAAGCTGGTGCAAAAATAGAAGCAAAAACTAGTGTAAGACTAGATACAAAACCTGGCGTAAGACTAGATGCAAAAACTGACACAAAATGGATGCATAAAAAGACGTTAAATTGGATTCAAAATACAGTGTAAACTTGATGCAAATGATGGTGCAAAAATGGAAGCAAAGAATGACACAAAATAGGAAGCAAAAGAGAATGAAAAATAGATGCAAAAAATGACACAAAACTAGAAGCAAAACCTGTCATAAAATAAGATGCAAATCTTGGTTCAAAATTTGACGCAAAAAATGATGCATAGTTTGGTGTAAAAAATGATGCAAAATCTAGCATGAAAAAGGATGCAAAATCAGGTGCAAAAAAGGACGCTTTAAAAATTGTACAATAGAGCCAGATTTAGCGCCAGGTTGCTCATCACAATTACAAAAAAAATGCACTAAAATCTGGCGCTAAATCTGGCGCAAATCGCTGGTTTTGTTGTAGTGGATGAAGGACCCTTGTGGCCATGAGAAAGTCATATTTTTGTTGCCAAAGTCTAAAACGAAGCAAGAAAAGTATCGAGTAGGTTATTTAAGAATAGTGGTGGAGCTTTGGCTTAGCTCAGGAATCGGTACTAGGGACATGCAACTGAAAGATTTTGGAAGTGTTGTGAAGATATGTAGATTGCAATGAGGGCCAAGGAAACATCCTAGCTAGGCCTCCTTTTCCTACCTATGCTCCTAGGAATCTCTCTAACTTTTCCAATTAAAACTCCATCAGACCAAGCTAAAATGGTGACTCTGAGTGCATATCTCTAATAGCAAAGAATAAGGAAAAGCATAATTCTTGAGTTCCTGAAACTTCCCATGCCCTTAGTGATAATTTTTTCCAAAAACATATACTAGGTCCAATGATTGGGTCTCCTCCCTGGTGCCAATATCTATGAATAAAATCCCATTGAGTGCTACGTAATGAATGATAAATGGGTGAAGAGATAGTTATGGGCTAGCAATCCATCATGTAACTCCACTGAGGACCTACATTAGTTTCTCAGCCATCAAACAATTAAAGGTTTTAATGAATGATGTGCCATTACACAAATTGATGAAATGATATGCCATCCCATGTGTGTTGCATGTCATAGACGAAAAATGTTATGGGGGCATGTTGCCACATCCCACTAGCATGTGGGTTGGTGGGATAGTGGCAACAAACCCCCCACCTTCTTGTTGTGTGCAACACCCCATTTTGGAAATTTGATCTTATTGCACTAAGAGCCGACATTCCTCTTCGAGGGGAGAGGCAAGGAGGGATTTCCAATAGGTCGAAATTGAAGAAGCTTGAGCAGAACATCCCTCATTCTCCAGTTTGTCTATAATATTGTTCCATGATTTGCGTATGTGGGTGGGAATGATCATCAGGATAGTCATAATGATGGAGGAAACTTGTTGCAATAGGCTTTCCAATATCCAACTATAGGACCAACTATTGGATTACCACATGTGAGGCTTAAAGGAACAAATCCTTCCAAGGCCAAATGGATCGAGATTGGAAAGGTGAGATTGAAATTACTACAATGGTTGATGATTAGTGTAAATGATTGTTTCCTTACCCATCAAGTAGTGTTTCCACTTTTTCACACTTTGCACCAATGCATGCAATTCCTTGTCATACATAGGATACTTAATCATTTCACCACCGAAAGTTTCCAAATGAAAACAGATAGGCTTACCATGTTGCATGAGGACTGCACCCATGGCGTAGTCACTAGCATCAGTATGGATTTCAAATGACTGTCTCAAGTCTGGAAGTGCAAGTATTGGGGCTGAACTGATATTTTCCTTCAATGCATCAAAGGCCTTTTGTTGTTTGTCTCCACTGAAAAACCTTTTTCACACTAGTCAATGCATGCAAAGGAGCTACTATAGAAGAAACATTAACAATGAATTTCCTCCAATATTGGGTTGCTCCCAAAAAACTTCTTACCTTAGTAATTGTCTTGGGCCTTGGCCAATTCAAAATGACATCAACCTTGGAGGGATCTATTTTCAACTCACCTCCTCCAACAATATGACCCAATTAAACTAAAGAAGTTTTTCCAAACTCACACTTTGACATCTTTAAATACAATTGTTCTTCCTTTAAGATATCAAGTACTTTTCTCACATGCATGACATGTTCATCACGATATTTACTGAAAATTAAGATGTTATCTAAGTAGACTATAACAAACTCATCAAGAAATTACCTCAACACATCATTCATCACACGCATGAAGGTAGCAGGACCATTACATAAACCAAAAGGCATAACTAGAAATTCAAACAAACCTTGTTTTGTTTTGAATGTTGTCTTCCAAATGCCTCCTTCAGCAATTATAATTTGATGGTAGCCACTCCTTAAGTCCAACTTAGTAAAATACTTTTCATCTTTCAATTGATCAAGTAAATCATCTATTCTAGGCAGTGGGTAACGGCTCTTTCCTGTAATCCTGTTTAATGCACGAAATTCCACACACATGCGCCATGTTCAATCCTTCTTTGACACCAAAACAATAGGTGACCCACATGGTGAAGAAATTGGCCTCATGATCCCTTTATCCAACGACTCTTGAATTGCTTTTTAATTTCTACACTTTCCATCACTAACATCCTGTACATGCCAATGTTAGGAAGAGGGCTATCTTGTTGCAACTGTATCTCATGTTGGATTCCTCTCTTGGGAGGCAATCCTCTTGGTTCCTGAAAAATCTCATCATATTGGTTAACAACATCAACCAATTCAGATTTCAATCTTTAGTCACAACCTTGAAAATCTTCATTATCAATATCATTCTTGGGTTTGATCATTAGAAGCACAAAATTCTTACTAGAATTCACTAGTCTTTTCATCTACCCTACATTTACAAGTGAAAGATTTAGTTTCTTGCTATGGGCTCTTACAATGTATTCTACTCCATCTTTGAATAAATCGTATTTTTTTTCATGTCTATGGAAGATAGATTTTCTATCATAGAGATATGGGCTGCCAAAAACTATACCACATATGTCTAATGGCACAACATCAAGTTCCACTTCATCTATGAAATTTGCAACAATGACGAATTTCAGTTTACACTTTCTAGTTACTTGAAATTGTGCATTGTCACAAACCCATCCTAATGGATATGGCTTATGATGTGAATGGTTTCCAAGTTTAAACTTTTGACAATGTTTTCAAAGATGAGATTGGCTTGAGAGCCACTATCAAAAAGAGTATCAATTTTTTATGGTTTGAGATTACCCTTACGTGAAAAAATTATATCCTCTTCTTTTCATTTGGAGTTTCATTGTGTAAATTTGAAGTACTAGTGCTAGCAATGGATTTTTTTCCTTTCATGCCCCTGGATGTAATTCTAGTTTCATCACCTTAATCGGATCCCAAATATTTTTTAGTGGTTGCAGTTGTCTTTTGTTTTCCCTTGTTGTTGAATTTCTTTGGTTTCATCTCAGGATGAAGCTTCCAACAATGAGCTTCATCATGACCCTCTTTGGAACAATGATTGCATGTTAATTTCTCTCCTTCCTTCTTAATGGATGCATTTTTCTTTCCTTTCCCTTTGAAACCCTTATCTTTTCCTTTACCCTTAAATGGATTTTTACTACCCTCTTCTGAATTATTTTTTCCTCTTACTTCAATATGAGTGGCTTGCACACACACCTAATCTAGATTATTGGGATTAAACATAAGGATAGTATGCCTAAGGTAATTGTGTAAACCTCCTATATACTTCAGCAACGTGTCTTGTGATTGCAAATCTACACCTGACATTAGAGACATTTCTCTAAATGCTTGGGCGTAATCTTTGACATTTTGACCTTCAAGTTGTCTAATTTTTTTCCAATTCATGATGGCTTTCTGTATATATGCTAGAGGGTAAAACTATATTTTAATTGCAGCAATGAAATCAGACCAAGAAATTGAGATCTTACCATGTTTTCTTATCTCTTCTTGTGTCTTGGATTCCCACCATACTAGTGTTGCACCCTATAGCCTCAAGGAAGCTAGTTGAATCTTTATTTCATCACCTTGAAGGTTTTGAATTCTGAAATAGACCTCCAACTAACAAACCTAATTGTCAAGCTTCTCTGCATTCACTTCACCATTATACATGGGTAGTTCAAATTTAACATTAAGTTTTAATAGGGGTGTTTTACCAGTTCCTTTTGAGGTATGTTGATGAGTATGAGTAAGGGTTGTATTAGTGGAAGAGGGTGAAGATGTATGTGAAGATGAAGATGAAGATGATGGTGGAGAGGGTGGAGATTTACCTCATTTCCATTACCTCCTCCTCCTGAATAACCTTATCTTTTTGGAGGCTTGGAGCTTTCACCCTGTAGTCTGGTATTCCTCTCTTCGTAGAGGAATTTCACCATCTCTATCATGTCAAAGAAATCCTTCTTAAAAATCTTCTCATCCTCTGTCATATTTGTAGGTCGTCCCTCATGCGACATGCTTACTGAAGCCTCAACTACAACTTGAGGTAGAACTGGTGGTGGAGATTGTGGCAACCTTGCACTCCTTCTCCTTGACCCAACTTCAGGATTTTCAACCAGCTTCCCTTCTCCTCTCTTGAGCTTCAACCTTGTAAGCATCGCATTCACTTGCAAATAGTTAAATCCTTCTTGCACAAAGAAAACCAAGAGCTTTGATACCAAACTTGATCTGAATGGGAAAATTAGTTTTGTTGTGCTAAATTCCTCTTTAGAACATGTCAAAGTGCTTAAGGATTCATGAGGTTAATTGCATTTTAAACATGACTTTTTGAGTGTTTTTATGTAAATTTCATGTACAAATTAACATAAACAAATGACTGAACAATAACATATAACAAACATGAACATCACCAAAATAGTATCACAATAGCACATGATGAAGGAGTTCACCCTTCCTAGGCTATGTCTCCTTGGTCAAGCTTCCAATGGTTTGGCCCTCTCTATTATGCTCAAAAGTGTGAATACATTAGTTTATAATGCTCATATAGCTCTAAAACCTGTCCCAATGGCTCCAAAATACCCAAAAATGCATGTCTAACCTCTTTATGCTCCTAATTTGGTCAAAAACTGTAGAAGTTATGGCTTCTCCAAGTCTTTTTTCTAATCGCACCTCAATTTCCCCAAAATCCGGCACTATCCTACAAATTCGCCAGATTTCTGCTAACAGTGCGCCATTCCCACCGATTTCAAGGCGAATTTGTCGAACGCACTAAATGTCCTATAATGCCTAAAAACCCAATTTTATGAACATGTGGGGGGCCACGTGCCCGGAGCTAAGGCCAATGACTTGCCTTCGCTGGTTGGGCCCCCACTCTGCTCTGATGGTGGTCCCGTGGGTGGCGCATCCAAGGGCTGGCCCCCATGGCTGGCCCTTTCCCTGGAGTACACACGACTTACCATTTAAATCAACACCGATAACCATATATAATAAGAAATAACCATGTGGCGCGTTGGTAGGAAGCTTGGACTTGTGCTTGGAGGTCACGGGTTCGACCCCCGCCACTGCTGCCCGGGCCTTAAACGAATTTTTGGTGGCCCTGGGGCTGCCACGTGGCAACCTCTGGCTGGGCCACATGTCAACCTGTGGTTGGCCACCTTCCAACCAATCAAATTCACCCAAATCTGAACCAATAACATCATGCCACTTGCCACCACACCATTCACTGGAGTTGCACAGTTACCTTGCCACGTAGGCATGTTGAGCCAGCTGTACTGATTGTTGACTAGGTTGTCATCATTTCTTTTTAAATTTGCCTATTTAGGAAAACAAACATAACATGTTTCTGGGAGCATAGGGTGTTTGTTTCGTGCGAACTGAGTTGTGCCAGATTCAGAATGATGAGCACTACATGGTCGTTTAGGTTCCACACCGATCTGACAACTTTGAATTTTGAGCTAATTTTTTAGCACCTCATCACTAATTTTAGGTCCACATAGCTTGCCTTAGGTGACAAATGACCATTTTTTTCTCCATTTTGGATCCACCCCATAAAAAGGATCACTGTAGGTTGTGTATTAAGCTAAGTATGGAAGAGGGCACCATGAGAGGAAAATATATATATATAGATATATATATATATATATATATATATATATATATATATATATATATATATATTGGAAGAGCTTAAATAATTGATTGGAGTATGACCAATCTGCTCACAATTTTGAGTGATCAGAATGTCCAACTAGACATCTTACTATTAAATTTACTAATGAGATCCACTTAGCGGTTTTGTTTGAGGGAACTATCCATCAATGGGGCTCCCAGATATTTTGAGGGTAGCTTGTTGATTTTGAATCCCAGAGTTCTAGCTATATGAGTGTACATAGATATTGAGTGTTAAATAAAATTATTTGAGATTTAGCTTTATTCATTTCCATACCTTATGCAATGGATATGTCCTCCAACACTTGTGATAAACCTTGCGCTTCTTGGAGTGTTGGGATGTCCATGAACATGGTGGCATCCATGAATTGTTGATGCGATAGAGGGAGATCTAGTGAATGGGAGAAGGCCATTAGATCTTGAAATGGAGCATATCCCCCCTCTTATTTCTTGATCCCCTCCCTTCTTTTCCTAAATATATTTAATGGAGTTGAAGTTGCCTCCCAAAATCTAGGGCCCTAGTGAGATTAAAAGTTTGATTTTCTTTATGGAGTTAATTAATTTTACTTTGTCTCCAAGAAGTGAAGGAGCCCATAGACATTTGAGAGAAAGCATGATTCCAAGGATCCCAATATCTGAAATTGGATGGTTAATATTTTGTATAATGAAAACATATTAAGAACTGAAACCTCCTAAGAATTCTAGATAATGGCTAAGCCACTAAATCATCCCTGGGAATTGATCGCTTATGATTGGAAATATTATCCCCATTTCATTATCAATTGATTGATGACATTTCCTGAAGTTTTTGTTTCATGTAGTGTCAAAAATAATGGATGTATTGTCTTTATTTTTTCTTTCAAAATCCTTTGCTTTCCCTTACATTTAAGGCCTCTAATATTCTAGGATATCATTTTCATGGTGGAGAAGTGGTGTTGGAGGGGTAAACCTTCCAAATCAACTTAATTCTACTTGAGTTAACTAATATTTTTCCTAGTTCCCCTAGGACTTGTTGGATGCTCTTTCTTCCTATTTTCTTTTCATCTTTATATGGCTTTGTAATCTCTTTTAAGGGTTATACATGAACCCCGAGGGGAGTGGCACTTATTTTCCCTATTGGGGCTTTTTTTCCTTGTTGTCAAGATTTAAGGAAGGATTTATTGAGGATTTATACTTGATGCTAAGAGATGGAACTCTAGTATTTTCCTTTCTAGGATTTTTATATGCTTAGAATTTCGATGGAATCTAGTTCCATGTCTTTTTCTTCTTCAATTTGTGGGGTTATCTTTGAATCAACAATTGGTAGTTTTTGAATAACAGGTTCTGAAGGGGTAGCGAAGGTGGGTTGAGGGGATCATGAGGGAGATTTAGGATTATTGGTATCCGAAATTACGAGTTTAAGAGGTAAAAATTCAATGAGTAGGGTCTAGGAGTTGAGGTTGGTGAGAGGGTTGAAACTATTGCTAGTGACATGGGTTTTTCTAGAGTGTGGCGGTAGCTGAGGGGGTTTAGGGCCTCGTTAGCAACCTTTTGGCTTGGAGAAGTTATCTTGATCTGAGGTTTGGGATGGGTATATTGGAACCATCAAGATTAGACTGGGTAAATTCCTATAGAAATGCTCATATTCATGGAAATGGTGGCATCTGAAACGAATTTTCTCATAATCCATGGTTTATTTCCAGAGCTCCTCTTGGTAGTATATATCAATGAATTTAGGTAAGGGTTCTAAGACGTTCATATAAAACTTACTTTCTTTGTGGCCTTTGAAACTTTGATGAAATGTCCCAACGCATTTCCAATGCCATCCAGTGTTTCCTCATCCCAAAATTCTCTTTGTAGGGAGTACATTTGAGCCCATATCGGTGTTATGGTAAAGTCCTCTTTGTCAAGGATGAATATCTATGAACAAAACCATAAGTAGAGCCTTGCAAAGTTAAAGAAGTATGGGCCATTTTTTAATGTTCTCATATGATCTTTCACGTTGGAAAATATAAGGATAAAAAAAACCATTTTCTCCAAGTTCCAACTTGATGTAGCCTTTTAGCTTCCATGTTTTTTCAATCCACTGAGAGAGGGATTTCTCTAATGGCCATATGCCCAAAAATTTTCCTATGAGGACATGAATTCTCATGTATTGAATATATTCTTTGATGTGGCTCGAATGGACTTCAAAATTTGAATTTGTTGTTGCTTTCAGAAAGTAGCCCCATAGAGTTCTTCATCTATTTTTCACTTGACCGTATGTGTTTTTTCTCTAGCTAGATTCAGTTTATTTTGCATTGGCCCTAGAGTTTTTGGATCCCAAGTCTCAAGTGCAACTAATTTCTTGGGGAAACTATCCTCGATAACAATTTTGCTATAGGAGGGAGTATCACTCCCCCTTATGGCATTGGTCGTGAATGAAGGTTGACATAATAACAGGAATGTTGATGACAACGATGGCAGTGGAATAGGGTTTTAGCAAAGAATTCGACAAACATAGCTATGTTCTTTCAAGGTAGTTAATATTTTTATTATTGTTTGTAGATTATTTTTTTATATTTCTCAAGTAGTATGGTTTGAAACAAGGCATGATAGAACCATTTTTTGGTCCTTCAAATTCTAGAATGTTTAAATGCATTTCATGTCAAGTTTTGAATTCAATTGATTGTGTTCATAGGTGCATTCCATAATGTAGGTGAGGGAGATGTGAAACATATTAAATGTTTGTAATTCTAATGTGGAATAAGTTAACCAAAAAATAAAATAACAAAAGAAGTTGATTTTTAGGTGTCCAAAATAATTAACCAAACTACATCTATTAAAACCTTGGATTTAAGAAGAATCGAGAGTGATAAAATCTATCAAGGTGCAAATCTTTCCTCAATTTTCTGCATTATAAAAAGTTTGGCACCTTGAGGGATTTGATCCCTCTTAGAATTTGATAGCTCTAGGCGTTTAAATGGGTCTAGAGCAATGTATCCCATGCTTTTCATATAAAGATATATTTTGGCCTTTGATGAGTTCCAATCATTTGTATTTTTTAACTTAGGGTCTATTTTATTAATATGCAAGTAAATAATACAAATCAAAAGAGGGGAGGTAAATATTTTAAAACACATATGCATTTTCGCCTTAAGATAGTTCTCATAATTGTATAAAATAAAACATGGATTAGAACCAAAATTGGGCCTAGAGACCACTATAGTCTAAAACTTTGATTTTACTTAATGTCACAAAAGATAACATTAATACGAATCTATAATCTAGAAGGTTTGGAAACCCATAAATAGAGTACTAAAGTAACATTTTTCATATAAACAAAAGGAGGCATAATGGGCCTAAAGATCATTCCTAACCTTCAATTACAAGGTTATTATGTTTTTTGGGGTCCATGCATGTATTCCTTCAACAACAACAACCTAGCCCTCCTCTTAAACAACATTTTATGCTCTAGTGTCCTCCTAGCATGAGCTAAGAATTACATTAATTAAGGCTTCATTTTTACTTCCCATTTGTTTAGGATTTTCTGGAATTGGATTAGCCTCTTTCCTTTCAGTATTGGAGGCTACCATTTCCTTCACATGCCAATATACGTTAATAGTGGGATTCTTTGGAATTTATTTCTATTGAGTGTTCAAGGTTAGGGGCAACCCACCCAGCCTCCTCATTAATCACATGCTTTGTGGTTTGAACTTGTTTCTAGTTTATTCTACATCCCAATAGCTCCACCTACTTCTTGGTATTTTCTAACATATAGAGTTGATAATGTATGTTATTCCCATTGTCTTAGCTTTCTTGATTTAGTTCTTATTGGGTTTGCCACTTTCACTTTTTCAACTTTGAGTTTTTGGTGACCTTCCCTTCTCTTTTTCCATGTTACCCATCATGTTAGTAGGGTTACATACATTTTTTCACTTTACATTATCACCATTGTAAGCCCAAGGTCATAGGTCAAAAGACATGTAAAAACCGTGTGATTTTTTGTATTTAGGTGTCCTAGGCCTTGTGATGGTTGGACATGACCTGTTCTTTTAGGTTAATTCTTTGGTCTCTTTTTCTTGTAAAGGATCAATGGGTTTGTGATGAATCTCATTGGAACTCATAGTTTAGAGGAGCCTTGGTTATGTAGGAGTGATCACTAATGTATGGGCCAATATAGCTCGTGTGGAAGTGCACCTATGTCTTACCACATGGTTATGTGTGTCATTGAGTATGTATGTGGCCTTAGCCTTGGTGTAGTATTCCTCAAATAATTGTCAACATGGTATTGTCACAAATTCAACGGTTAAGATTTCCTGAGGAAGTACACACTTCCCAATTCATGTGATCCTAAAAGGAAAAATGTCAACTTAGTCTCAAGACGCTCAACAAAAAATATAGATGGTATGCTATGTTGGATTTTTTTCCAAAATGTGAATGCATCATAAAGAAAATAATATTCAAAAATGGTCCAATAGTCATTGGGGCTTTTAGGTGGCATAACAGGGATAGATTTTGACAAAATGAGACACGAAATACATTAAAGGTGATATGTAGAATTAGTTAGAAAAACCCAAGTCACAAAGACAAAGAAACGAAGATATCCTTCCAAACATTTGTTCACTATCTCAGTTTTCTCATCATATTGAGGATGATAAGATGAGATATGAGCTAATTGAGTACCAAGACAAGAAAATAATTTCGTCCAACTATTTCCAGTGAAAATGGGATCTCTATCACTTGCAATAATCTTTGGGTTTCCATGTAGCTTTTGAATTGTTTCCATAAACACAGTAGCAATTGTACTAGCTTTAAAAGGATGAGATAATGCACAAAAGTGTGCATACTTGTTAAGTCTATCAACTACCACCATGATGACACTCTTTCCTTTATACTTGGGTAAACCTAAGATAAAATCCATTGAGACCTCCTCCCAACGTTGACTTGGAATCGCTAAAGGTTGTAACAGATTCAAGGTCTTAATTGTCTCAACTTTATTTTGTTGGCAAACCAAACATTTTGCCCCAAACTTTTGAATATCAGATATAAGGGCATCCCAAAAAAATCCTTCTTAGCCCTGTCGTAAGTTTCTAAAAATCTTGAGTGCCCTCGTAACGGGGAGGTGTGCAATTCCAAAAGAATATTTTGTTTGATTTGGGAATTCTTACAAAGATATAAGCGATATTTGTACCAAAATGAATCATTGTTAAAGCTAAATGTATAATATGTATTGGGATCTTCCTGCAAATTTTGAATAAGTGCCCACACCTCTTCGTCATTCTTCCATTCATCCCTTGTTTTGGTTATCCAATCGGGTTGGATAATAGACCTGACACAAAGAAATGCTTCCACATCCTCATCCTTTCTTGAGAGTGCATATACAACAACATTTTTCTTCCTTTTTTGTAGATGATTTCAAAGTCATAACACAACATCTTTATGACCCATTTTTGTTGCTCTTCTAAAAATAATATTTGTTCCAAAAAGTATTTAAGACTATCATGATTTGTTTTTACCTTAAAGTGTCTTCCCATTAGGTAAGGACGTCATTGCTTTTGTGCATGTAGTATTGCCAACATTTCCTTCTCATAAATAGGTTTGTGTAAATACTTTCCTTTGATTGGATGACTTTCAAAAGCAATGGCTCTTCCTTCTTGCATTAAAACAACACCAATTCCATTTCCTCAGGCATCACATTCCACAATAAAGGTTTTTGTGAATTCTAGAGTAGCAAAGATCGGTGCTTGGCACATTGCCTCTTTAAGATGTTCAAAGGCCTTAGTTTCTTCTGGAGTCCAATAAAATGCATATTTCTTCAGTAATGTTGTTAGAGGTGTTGTTATTCTCCCATAATTCTTAAAAAACTTGCGATAATCTTCTGGAATCCCCAGAAATCCTCGAAGATGCTTTGTGGTTGTGGTGATTTTCCATTCCTTAATGGCTTTCATTTTATTAGTGTCTACCTTAACACCCTCATGAGAAACAATATGACCCAAATATTCCACCTCCTATACTCCAAAGAAACATTTAGAGACTTTTTCATATAATTGTTTCTCCTCCAATAGTTTGAGCACCCTGTCAACATGTTGAACAAGATCCTTCCAAGACTTGTTGTAGATTAGTATATCGTCAAAAAATACTAACACAAATTTTCTAAGGAAGGGTTTAAAATGGAATTCATCAAACCTTGAAATGTGGAAGGTGCATTAGTAAGGCCAAACATCATAACCAAAAATTCATAATAACCCTCATGAGTTCTGAATTTTGTTTTTGGAATGTCTTCAGTCTTCAATCTAATTTGATGATATCCTGAACAAAGATCCAGCTTGGTGGAGTAAATTTCTCCATGTAATTCATCCAAAAATTCATCAATGATAGGAATGAGAAATTTATATTTAATAGTGAGCTCGTTGATCTCCCTATAATCCAGGCACATATGCTATGATCCATCCTTCTTGTGCACCAATAATACTAGAGCAGAGAAAGAAATTTGACTAGGTTGAATTATACCAACCTATAGCATTTCTGCAACCATATGTTCAATTTCACTCTTTTGGGCATAGCGATATTTTGTTATGAAACTAGCTCACAAAAAGATAGAAAAGATAGATCAACACCTTAGAATTCAACCTCTTCGAGGGGGCAACCTCCTTTACATTACATAAATGAACAATTCTTGGATGATTCAAATGACAAAACCTCCTTTCTATATATAGGAGTCTAAGGAGTCACAATATAACCCAGCCGACCTAACAATAATAATATAAATCCACAAAAATAACAATAGAGGGATTCTATGGGGCACAGTAATAACAATATGGGCACAATAGGGGCACAACATTATTAATAAGGGATACAACTACAATAGTAATGGGGTAATCACTAGTATTATCCATCCTTCCTTCTTGTGCACCAATACTACTGGAGCAGAGAAAGAACTTTGACTAGGTTGAATTATACCAGCCTCTAGCATTTCTACAACCATACGTTCAATTTCACTCTTTTGGGCATAGGGATATCTGTACGGCCTGATGTTGGAGGAAAACTTCCTGGAATCAGATGAATAGCATGATCATGATCACGAATAGGTGGGAGACCTTTGGGAGTCTCAAATACCTTGGAATGATTGTCCAAGACATTTTGGAGATATGGAGAAATAGATGATTCTGATGTGGAAACATCTAGCGAACATAATTGTGCAATTACACCTCTTTGTTCCTTTTTTAGAAGCTTTGTCATACCGTTAGAGCTAATTATCTTTCCCGGTTGCCCTGCAATACCCCTTAATTCAACTTCCTTTCCTTCCGCAGAAAATTTCATGAAAAGTTCTTGAAAATTAAAAGCTATTGTACCCAAGGATTGTAGCCATTGGACTCCTAGTACAACATCAACACCTCCCATTGGAATGGAAAGCATTGGGCTAGTCAATACATATTCTCCCATGGATAGCTTGATATTATGGCAATTTCCAGAGCAGTTTATCGTTCCTCCATTTGCAACCATCACTTGACACTTTGGTGCTAGATATAGGAAGTAATTCAATTCTTTTGCTATCTTACAATGAATAAAATTGTGGGTGCTTCCCGAATCAATCAACACTATTACCTTTTTCTTCTTGATTTGTCCTTCTATCTTGATGGTTTGAGGAGTGATAATTCCAACCAATGCATTACAAGATATGGTCGGATTCATTTCTTCTTTATCTAGGCTTTGTTCCTATAGTATATCCTCTTCTTTTGACCTTTCTTTCTCCTTTTCTTCTTTCTCTTCACAATCTATGTAGAATAATTTCTTCTCAGCACACTTATGACCTTTAGTGTATTTGTTATCACAACTGTAACAAAGCCCTTTTGCTCTTTTTTCTTCCAATTTTTGTGGTGTCAACCTTATAGGTTGTGGAAGACTAGGGGCAACAACACTTCCATATTTATAGTTGTGAGTGGTATGCTTCCTGGTTGCCATAATTTTGCTTTCCATTTTTCTTGCTAACCTGAATTCCTTCTCTAATGAATCAGGTTCCCAAAGGCGAACATCATGTTGGATATTATCCTTTAAAGTCCCTATGAACACACCAATCATATGCTCCTCTGGAATATTTTTTACCTTTATGTTCAATTTTTGGAACTCCTCAATGTGCTCCATTATTGAACCCTTTTGTTTGAGACTTATCAATTGGCTAAAAGAAGTGTTGCTTTTTGTATCCTCATAATGTGCTGTCAATTCTTCCATAAAAATTGCCCAAGTGATAATTTGTTTATGAGAGAAAAGCCATTGATACCATACAAACTGATTTGGTTCCAAATATAAAGTTGCAATATGTACCTTTTGTGTGTTTTGCACATTATTGAGATCGAAAAATTGCTCCATCTGTAATATCCATGTTGCGGAATCCTTGCCATCAAACTTCTTCATATCGATTTTTGGAATATGGTGGGTCTTCGGTCCAACATTAGAGTCTATGAAATCATGATTAACATTTATTTTGTTCTCATCATGAGTTTCCTTTACTACCCTTTCACCATTAGTAAGCATTTCTTGTAGAAACTTTGTCAAATCTCTCTTCAAATCTTCCATGCCTATCTTCAAATCTTCCATGCCTGTCTTCAAATTAGCTTCCACATCATTCATCTTAGCTTATACGCCTTTGTTTAAACAATCCATATTAGCTTCTACACCTTTCTTTAAACCATCCATCTTAGCTTCTACATCTTTCTTTAAACCATCCATCTTAGATTCTATTACTTTTTGTGCAAGTGACACTTGTTGCACTTGGTCTCGTAATTTTGATATATCATGTTGCATTTCTTCCTCTTCTTCATGAGTCATGCTAGAGCTTTTAGGTTGCTTACTAGGTGTTTTAATTTCCTTTCCTCGAGGCACCAATTACCGATAATAATGCTTTACTATGCCCTTTGAATTCCTTCAAACTAATTTTTCAAACCAAGCTTATGCAAAAATTTAAAAAAAACTACACACCTTTTTTCACTTTGTAGGAGCTTGATATTGAATCTGATGTATCTCTGTAATTTCGGATCATCCAGGTCTGAAATTGTGATTTACAATAGCCCTCTGTGTCCTATTTCCAATGCCACCAGTGTGATCCAGATTGGATTCTCCAGGGAAGATTTATGCCAAATCACCCACAGTGACTTGATTATAGACTAGTTCAGTATAGCGAACTTATACGACGTGCCACGAGTCACCGTTTCGACCTTTGGCTGTAAAAAATATATACAAGAAACTATAGTACGTCCTCTTTCTGTACCTTCTTACGAAATTTCAATCCAATGCTCGGAGAGAAAGTTATAAAGATTTTCCCCAGGTCACCTGTTTGGAATGTAATTCAGGAGTCTGCAAAAAGACAAACTTTCTCAGATCATATCTCTGCAAATATAGTGCAAAAAGCTCTGAAATTCATACTCGATGTTCAGCGCGATTTCGTCTCAAATGGGTTTTTTTAAAGCTTCTGAAACATCGCAGAAAAAAAGTTATAGCAAAAATGCCACGATGACCTATTTGGAGCAGCGAAACCCTAGAATCCAAAGCTTTGATACCAAATGTTATGAAACCAGCTCACAAAAAGATAGAAAAGATAGATCAATGCCTTAGAATTCAACCTCTTCGATGGGGCAACCTCCTTTACATTACATAAATGAACAATTCTTGGATGATTCAAATGACAAAACCTCCTTTCTATATATAGGAGTCTAAGGAGTCACAATATAACCCAGCCGACCTAACAATAATAATATAAAGCCACAAAAATAACAATAGAGGGATTCTATGGGGCACAATAATTAAAATATGGGCACAATAGGGGCACAACAATATTAATAAGGGATAAAACTACAATATTAATGGGGTAATCACTAGTATTATTGGAACCTAACATATTTGTAAGGCCTGATGTTTGGAGGAACACTTCCTAGAATTAAATGAATAGCATGATCATTATCAAGAATAGGTGGGAGGCCTTTGGGAGTCTCAAATACCTTGTAATGATTGTCCAAGGCTTTTTGGAGATCTACATAAATAGATGACTTCGATGTTTCAACCTCTAGTGAGCATAATTGTGCAATTACACCCCATTGTTCTTTCTTCAGAAGGTTTTTCATGCCATTAGAGTTGATTATCTGTCCTATTTTTCCAGTGATACCCCTTAATTAAACTTCCTTTCCTCACAAAAAACTTCAAGAAAAGTTCTTGAAAATTAAAAGTTATCATCCCTAAAGATTGTAACCATTGGACTCCTAATACAACATCAGCACCACCCATTGGAATGGAAAGCATTGGACTATTCAATACATATTCCCCCATGGTTAGCTTGATATTATGGCACTTTCCAGAGGAATTTATAGTTCCTCCATTTGAAACCATCACTTGACACTCTGATTCTAGATATAGGAAGCAATTCAATTCCTTGGCTATCTTACAATGAACAAAATTATGGGTACTACCTAAATCAATCAACACTATTACTTTTTTCTTCTTGATATATCCTTCTATCTTAAGAGTTTGGGGAGTGGTAGTTCCCACCAATGCATTAAAATATATTGTTGGATTCATATATTCTTTCTTTGGGGTTAGTTCTTGATGTATATGCTCCTCTTTTGATGTTTCTTGTTCCTTTTCTTCCTCCTCTTCACAATCTATGTAAAATAATTTCTTCTCGGCACACTTATGACCTTTAATGTATTTTCTATCATAATTGTAACAAAGCCATTTTGCTATTTTTTCCTCTACTTTTTATGGTGTAAACCTTGTAGGTTGTGGAAGTCTCGGAGCAGCAACACTTCCATCTTTGTAGTTGTGAGTGGTGGACTTTCTTGTTGCCATAATTTTACTTTCAACTTTTCTTGCCACCCTAAATGCATTCTCAAATGAATCATGTTCCCAAAGGTTAACCTCATGTTGGATGTTATCCTTTAAAGTCCCTATGAAGACATCAATCCTATGCTTCTCTGGAGTATCAGTTACCCTAATATTCAATTCTTGGAATTCCTCAATGTGTTCTTCCATTGAACCCTTTTGTTTGAGATTTATCAATTGGATAAAGAAGGAGTTTCTCTTTGTATCCTCATAATGTGCTATCATTTCCTCCATAAAAAATGACCAAGTGAAAAGTGGTTTATGAGAATAAATTCATCAATACCATACAAACTGATTGGGTTCTAAATATAAAGATGCAATGCGTACCTTTTGTGTGTGTTGCACATCATGGAGATCAAAATATTGCTCCATCTATAGTATCCATGTTACTGGATCCTTGCCATCAAAATTATTCAAAATGATCTTTGGAATGTGGTGGGTCTTAAACCCAACATTGGAGTCTCTAAAATCATAATTCATATTATTTTCGTCCTCATCGTGATTTTCATGGATTACCTTGTCACCATTGGAAAGCCTTTCTTACAACAACTTTGTCAACCCTTCCATATTGACATTCATCATTGCTTCCACTTCTACTTTTAAACCATCATTCAATACTTTTATTTATTCTTTTAAACCATCCATGTCCACTTTTAAGCCATACATGTCCCCTTTTAGCTCATCTTTGGTTGCTCTTCGTAAGAAGGAAATTTATTTCACTTGGTCTCATAATTTTGATATATCATGTTGCAATTCTTTCTCTTCATGTGTCATGGTAGACATTTCTAGGGGCTTAATGGGTGTAGAATTGTTTTATTTGGGAGTAATTTTAGAACCAAACATTGATTTATATGCTTAAATATTCCCTTGGAATCACTTCAACTGATTTTTCAAACAAAATTTATGCAATTTTTAAAACATTACACACATTTTTCTTGCTTTTAGGAGCTCGATCTTGAAACAGTGTAACTCAGTGATTTTGTCTCTCCAAGGTCTAAAATTTTTTCATGGGGTAGCCCTGTGAGTCTTCTTTCCAACACCACAAGTCAAATTGAGATTGGATTATTCAAGATAAATTTATTTCCAATCTCCCACAACGACCTAGTTATGGACTGGTTTAGTATAGCGAACTTGTACAAATGTCATATGTCATTTTTTTAATCTTTGGCATTGAAAATGATACACAAAAAACTAAAATTTGTGTGCTTTCAGTCTCTTTTTTACAAAATTCAAATCCAATTTTTGTAGATAAATTTATGACAATTTTCCCTAGGTCACCTATTTGAGACTGAATTATGAAGCATGCAAAAAACCCTAACTTCTTCGGACCATATCTCATAAAATATAGTGAACCAAGATCCGAAATTTCTACATGGAGTTCATCAAGATTTTGGCTCCACATTGTGGACATTTCAGCTTCTGAAGCTTCATATAAAAAAATTTATAGCAAAAATTCCAAGATGACCTTTTGAAGCAGTGAAACCCTAAAATCTAAAGCTCTTATACCAAATGTTATGCAACTAGCTCACAAAACGAATGGAAAGATAGATCGACTTCTTAAAAATTATTCTCTTTGAGGGGGGAACCTCATTTACATTACATAAATGAACAATTCTTGGATGATACAAACGATAAGACCTCCTTGGTATATATAGGAGTCTAAGGGGTCACAATATAATCAGAGCCTACATAACAATAATAATTTAAGGACACAACAATAACAATATGGGGGATACATGGGCACAAAAATAACAATAGGGGGCTACACTAACAATAACAATAAGGGGGATACACTAGTATGGGACCTAACACTCTCTATCTTTGGTTAAAAAAACCAAAAACTTTTATTTATGTTTTAGTTTAAGTTATTTGCTAGCTAGTGTTTCGAAGTCTTGTCATTTATTAGCTAGTTTAACCCTTGGTATTTTGAGCAATAAATATATACTTAAACCAAGGATCAATATACTTATTGTTTAAACATTATTTCCACATTATACTCACGAGTATATTTAGTTTTATGTTGTATATGTATTAAAACACTTTTGTAATACAACAAAATCCATAGATTTTTCAATGTACAAGGCGCACTCCAAGTAAGCTACATCACTAAAACCTTGTAGGTATAATCTATATTGATTTTACTTGATAATATACTTTATTTAGAGCCTAAAAACATCATTTTTTGTTGTCGTTGAATTTTTTTATTTGCTGGAATATTTAGTTGGTTTTGTACCCAGTGGTGTTTGACCTCATCACCAGAGGTATATAATTTCTATCTTGCCAGAAATTACATTTTATTATTGGTTCAAAGCTTAGTATTAACCCAAAGTAGTCTACCTTTCATCTCCTAGCCTCCCCATCCCTAGATCTTTGATCTAAAGTGTAAAGGCGGTATTAGGTGGTTGATTTCAAGGGGAATTACTATTGTTTTCTATGTTTTTCCATAGATTTTATAGTCTATAATCACAAGACAATAAGAAATTTAGCAAAGGAACCCCTCTAACCTAAGTTATAATCAAATGGTTATGAATTTAGAACTCAATAAACCATACATGCACACATAAAACTCTCTCTCTCTCTCTCTCTCTCTCTCTCTCTCTCTCTCTCTCTCTCTCTCTCTCTCTCAATTAATATCTATTATTTTCAATTCCTTCATTGACGCATTTGGGGTCCAAACATCCCAAAATAAAGGTATGGGCATATTCACATTGTAGATCTCATTCCAAGCTTTCCAATGCATGTTTAGGGTCACAATTCAAAGCTATGATTAAAAAGTTATGGCTCTAGCAAATTGAACTAGTTGCATGTCTCGTGTCATACACCTTTTAGTTTTCTTTTTTTACAAATAGGTGAAAATTACACAGTGACTCTTAATGGGGCACTTGTCACATGTATTTTGATATTCTTATACTTTTCATATTTTATTTTGCATTGTAAATATTTGAACCTAAGTGGGGGCAATAAAACCACACCACTTTTATAAATTTAACAAGTCAGTATTCTCACCTAGCTTTCATTTAGCTCTAGAGTTTTTACCCTAACCTTAAACATAATGCAAGGGAATGTATTTCCCTTCTCTATTCAACATTCCCTTGAGAAAATCGTCTACCCTTATAGTGCTCCACTAAAGACAAGAAGAATTTGATTCATTGAATACCCTCTTCGAATTCTTGAAATCGTAAACCATTAGTTCAATTAAAGATGATTGTTGGCATAAACGCGGGGTTGAATGTTTACATCTTGATTTAGATATTGTGGACAACTAAACCATGTTTCTCTCTTAAATACCAACCCATTTCCTTTCATATTTTCAATAATGAATCCCTGTCTTACCAAAGGTTCTTGTCATCTACAAACGCGTGATTCTCTTTTCATTTGTAGGCATGACAATCATGGTTTTCACACATTCTCCCTGCAACCAAGGAGAGGAAAAATGGCATAATGATAATGAAAAGAATGATAATTTTAGAGTGTCATGAATGAAAGGCCAAAAGACTCATTTTCTTTGCATGGATTCTAACTCTTTCCAAGGATGTGACAAGTTGTCAAATATTGATGTGAAGTCCTTTTGAAGGAGGAAGATCAAAAATGGTAGTAGTCCCCAAAGGAAAGTGTAAGGTTGATTCACCCATGTACACCCCTTCATCTTCCTCTCTTGTGGCATTCTAGTCTCTTTGTTACTCCTAGAACAACCTTTTTGTGGAAATTATAATATTACATTTTCTTATTTACACATGTTTTTACATTGCTTAAGAGCATTGTGATATTATCCACGTGGAGATTATTTAAAACATAACACACATACCATAATGCTAGCCCACTACTTGAACTAAGAAGTACTTTGTAATTAAGTCTTGGTCGTGGCATCCACATTAAAGATATTTACACTACTTGGAAGGATTTATTTTCCTTTGCTTATGTAATATGAATTTATGGTTAGGATTACATACATGTCAAATCATATCAACTCCAAGCAACCAATATCCCTCCCCCTCAACTTAACGGATATAGATTTCATTTCATGCTCCATATGCAAGGACAATCATGCTCGATATACAAGGAAAATCTTTACAAACTTTTTATCAATAAACACTAATAAAGTTTGTCTTAAACCCAAACCAAATAAAGCATTAAACTATTTATCAAATATACCCATTTTTCTTTTTCTATTCCACTCCTAGTACATGTCTCTAAATTATTTATGAAATATACCCATTTCTCTAAGTTTGTTCTAGTCTTAGTACTATATCATATTACAATTACACTTAAAGAAACGAACCGAAATAAAGCAAAATTACAATTACACAAAAACAAAATCCTTCATAATTACATGAGGGCTAAACATTTCTGTTTGAAAATCACACTTTCACATTACAATTACACATAATGTTGTAGCAAAATAGTAGAAGCATAGATCATAGCTAGATGCGAAAATAAATCTATGACTAATAAGTGTACATAAGTACATAAACACATAAATACCTTGATCCTATTATATAGGATCATCTTTTTTACATTGAGAGAGATCAATCATTTTCGAGATAAGAGACGTGGGTAGAAGAGATTTCTTACGTGTCACTTTATATTAACAAGGCCGCATAGCTAGCGTTCCTGCCGTTTAGTTTAATTGTTGAACTTTCAAATATATGAATCAACTGCCATACTTGAATAAGGGAATTATTGTAGATGTTATCGATTAGTTTAAATAAATTTAAATTAGATTCAAAAAAGAAACTTTCATTGGGGATGATTGAGAGAGATATAATTATAATAATAGGCAAAGTATAAGTCTTAGTTTTAAATTTTATGTGCATAAAGCTTCGAGTTTGATTGTATTAACCTTTAGTTAATCATATTCATATTTTTTAAATTCTTTGTTTCATAGTTAATATTCTTTTGACCACATTTACAAGTTCGTAGATGGTACAAGTACATGCAGTCATTATATTATACATTAGCGTCAAGGATTTGAGTGAGTGGCATTAGCATAGGAATTATAATATTATATATAATTAAATTAATAATATTAAAAATATTTGTCTACATACATATTATATATTGAATTAAATTAATAATAATAATAAAATAAAATAAAAATTATAAAAAAAATCCTACATGATTTAAAAACGGAGTTAATTTAAATTAATAAAAAATGATATTTAATAAGAGTTGTAATTGTGATATAATAATTATTTTTTAATTAAAATAAATATTATTTAAAAATATGATTTTTTTGTTTCGTGACTTGGTGAAATTTAGTATGGTTTCATGCCTTTCCATATGACTCGAATTCCTTAATAATTATATCTTCACATATTCCAGAAATCAAAAGTAGATCATCTGCTTGCACTTTAATACATTCCTTGAACTCTAGAGAAAGTGGCCTTTTGTCTTAAATTATGATAATGCCAGGTGGAAAATGCAAATCATCATAAACTTTCCCATGTGATATCCCTTAAGGTAGAGAAAGGGTTCACAAAACAATTTTGCAAAGCACAAACGTTACCCAAAGACCATGATGAACAATGACCCTTATATGAGTATTAAATAATATTAACTATTTTTCCGAGAAACTAATATGAAAACCACACTTTAATTTATGCAGTCCAAAAAGGTAAATAAAATAACTTATCATATATCGAAAAATAATATAGGTGGGATAACTTTATTAGTAATACATTTTCACGTAATAGTTATTAACTAATCAATCATACTTAGTTGTCCATATTTATATCACTTGTCACATGTTTTAACTTAAAATGTAACCACATAATACACTTAAATTAAAAATAATGAAAATTACGATTTAACTTACCATTTTAACTAAAGTGTAAAAAATATAACAATCTATTTACTTGTCAATGGACATAAATAGTTCTAATGTGATTGATATGAAATAAAATAGATTAAACATGGAATCCATTTAATTGGTAAATTTCTCACTCCCACACGACCTAGTACAAACCCCCCCACCCCGCCCTCCTCCCCCACACCACCTCCCAACATACATATATCTATATTGTTATTTTCTAAAATCTAATACCCCACCTCCCAACATACATATACATAAATAGTACTAATGTGACTTGATATGAAATAAAATAGGTTAAACATGGAATCCATTTAATTGGAAAATTTCTCGCTCTCACACGACTCGGTACCCTCCACCTCCCAACATACATATATCTATATTGTTATTTTCTAAGTTTGGGTACCCCACCTCTCAACATACTTATATCTATAATGTTATTTTCTACAATATGTATTAGTTTACGTTATATAAATTTACTTTAATTTATTAGGAAAATATAAGTTAAAATGATTATATTTATTAGCAAATTTGGATTACTAAAATAAATGATGATTATGTAAATTTATAATAAAAATTGACTAAAAAAATCATTTTTTTTAATTAATGTAAATAGAATTTAAATATTTTTGTTTAACTTATAACATAAAGTAATATTGTAAAATCATAACAAATGAGATAAAGTTAAATCTTTTTAGTTTGATTAGTGTTTAGGTTGGACATATATGAGTGAATTTCAAAGTATGGGCTCTATAAACCAACAGTTCAATACACTAAGGTATGGAAAGAATACAATAAGGTATATAAAGAATCAATGTGTGGTAGAGTTGTCATCTATGATGGCTTTTAAACTTATAGTGCAAACAGTTATGTTCCCTTCGGCCCTTGTTACATATAAATCATATAGAAACAAAGAGCTCATATTATATATGAAAGCAAATAAATTCATGGGTAAATATTTTATCAAGAAATAGGCTTTAATTAATAAAAGGGAGCCACCTCTTCGTGGATTCAAATCAATCATATGAAGCACATGCTCAGATCCCACTCATGTGATTGATATGAAATAAACAACACGCTCAAATCCCATGTTAGTTACTACACAGGTGTAATACTCTTATGGAGGATTATTGTCATTTCACAATAGTTGAATGTGATGGGAGTATAGATGTTAAATGAATTTCATTGACACACTGACAAACAAAACGTGGAAAAGACCAGCGCTACAGATGCTAATCAACTTGAACATTAAATGTGCTGATAAAAAAGTGCCAAGTATAATGATAGCACAATAAGACTATAACCAATAGAAGGTAAGAAAATTAAAACAAATTATTTTAAAAAAAATAAATATTTTGAGTTTTATAATATGAACTTTATACAAACAAGTTTAATTTTTGGTCAATACCTAAGTAATTAGGTAGTCAACAATGAATCAAACACGTTATACCTGCCCGCGGCAGGATAATAAAGTCTCATTTTGTAATGAGAGAGAATACTCCATCTTGGAAAATATTGATCATAATTGAGTTCAACTTCAAATTAAAAAAAAAAAAAAAAAATTCTGAAAGAATCAAATTCACGTCATTGATGGTAAATAAAATAATTTTCAATTTTATTTTATTTTGGGTATTTCTATGACTTTCACAATTAGTCTGTGGCCTAAGAAACTATGACTCAAGTGCATTTACACTATAAAATCACTTTGTGATCACAGCCGACCTAGACCATACCAAACCTTGACATGGTTGGATTTTAGGTGTCTCCTCCAAGTTACCGTGGAGTTTAAAACCTAGGTCACCTTATAGAATGAGGTCCTTCAAAACCAATCGCACTAGTGAGATTTGACTTAAATTTTGAAGGACATGGAGGTGGTCTTTGATCCACTTATGTGTTCATGGCTCAAGAAATCATTTAACATAATCTCTTTGGGTGCAACAGAATGTTTGACTACCACCTCGAGGTGATACCATAACTTCAATTTAAATTCTCACAAGAATTAAACCTTGTTGAATAGTAAAAAACTTCTTACTCTCTACCATCAAATCCAACCCTTTTAGACATATTTCTTCTCAAATTGACATAATCATAATCATAATATTACATTTTCATAATACCACTTTAAATTCATATTCATATCTAGCATACTTCTTTATCCTCTCATAAGAATCTTATTATTTCCTAATATGTTTTCCCAAATTTATTTTTATTTTTGTTATATCTAATAAAAAATAAATAAAACGTTAAATCTCATCTCTATTATTAACCTTCTTATTCACATATTTGAATGCTTCATTATTTTTGTTATATCTAATAAAAAATAAATAAAACGTTAAATCTCATCTCTACTATTAACCTTCTTATTCACATATTTGAATGCTTCATTCAAAATATTGTAGAAAACGCTAACCTAGTTACCTAATTCTCCTTGTAATGGCCAATTTAACATCCCACATGCATTCCTTTTTAAAACCATTAAATTATTCTTAAAAAATGATTTTATTTCTTCATGTATATGATAAATTTTAATATTTGGCACACAATCTTTTATTTCATAGAAATTATATTAAAATTGAATATTTAGGTCATTATTGGCATGGGCTTTTTTCTTTCTTTTTTAAATGTGCATTGGGATTCCAAAATGAATGTTTCCATCTTCAAACAGTGTACTATTATATTAGATAGATTACATTAGATTAGATTAATCTAGTTTGTCGAGGCCACAAATTCGCCCAGAAAATAATGGAAATTTCAACGTGATTTTTGTCAAAATCCAACAGAAAATTTGGAAAATCTCGGTTACAACTCTAAAACTTTAGGATTTTGGGTGTAGAGAAGGTTTTTATGGTGTTGAATCCATTTCCACCATCAAAAAAAAAATTAAACGCTCCTATGATCATATTTTTTTTATTAAAAAAATCACTGAATTCCAGCAAAAAATAAATTTCCGGGCAAATTTGTGGCCTCGGTAGACAACGTCGATTAGATTATTGTCATGAATGATGATTTTTCTACAGAACATTCTCTTTGCAGAAGCATTTCATTGGCAACCCATTCTTTTCATTCCCAAGTGGCAGTGTAGCCTTCCTCCTCGAATGTCATCATGCATTGCCATCGCGCATTCATTGTGATGAAGGGAGCATCCCCAATAGAAACAAATGATCAATTCCCCTTAGTTGATAGGTAGTTGAGGAAATATTATATTTCATCCCCTTACATTATGATTTCTACCCATGACTTGAACTAATAGGTATATACTTGTTTTGTCCTTGTTACTGCCCTAGTGAAAATTCCATGTAATAAAAGTTTATAAAGGAAAACTAATAACCACGAATGGTGGGACACTTATTCCAAACTGAATGTTGGGAAAAATCCTAGTGATGGGGATCACTTGTGATTGTTTATGGCTAAGGAAATTGGCTAAGGTTTTGGAAAGGAAAAATGGAATTTTTGGCACATTTATTTATGAAAATAATCGAAATTAGGAGAAAAAGGAGGTGAAAGGTCACAGGCTTCATGTGAGGAGGAAAATGAAGGAAAATAATGGAAAATGAAGAAAATAGAGGCCTCATTCATAAAAAGGCTTCTGAGGATCAGTCAATAACCTTTTGTCAGTTCAGTTTTGGAGCTCTCTCATTATTCTCTCTCTCTCTCTCATACTCTTGGAGACTTAGAGTTTTTCTTGGAGGACTCTTTGTTGAAGTTTCTAAATTTACTTAGTTTAGAAATCCTTCATGCACTTTTTCTGATTTATTCCTACCTACTTGTTATTTTTCTTTATCAGGTTATTTACAAAGTAAATACTGAAAATAAACACCAGTGCATGATCAACATATTACAGATCAAAAACTAAAAGAAACAAGAACAAACACACCACATGACACCATTATTTTTGGACCAATGTCCCCGAAAAAACCCAATGCGGGAAAACCGGTGCAGCTATCTGAGGGTTTTCTTATTAAGCAATATCAAAGTACAATCTGGGTGCCGAAACTAGCCTACCCAATAGAGAATTTCCTTAGTAGCTATACCTCACAGTTTGAGAAAATTCTCTTGGATAAAACCACGGAAAATCCTTCCGGCAGCTCCTCAGCACAAAACTGCTCCTGCAACCCCAGCGTCTACCCAATTTGGACTGTGTTAGCCCCTCTCTATCTCATGTTGGCCCTATGTCAATCTTTCTAGGCCTGCGTCAGCCCTAGGAGGCCCTGCGTCAGCTCTGGGAGCCTCCGCGTCAGCTGCGCTAGCCCCTCTAGTGCTCTGCACAACACTTCGATGCCTCTGCGTGGCCCTGCATGAGCCCTTGCTAGCTCTACATCACCCTCCTTGGTTGTTGCACTTCTCTCCTGGCACAATCTCTGCCTTCCCTATTTCTCTGTACTCAATGCCCCTCTGCTACTCTCTCGATCACTGATTCTATCTCTCTTAGCAAACCCCGCTCTAGAGAATAGAATGATTGATCATCTGGTGTCTTCTCCAAGTGACCCTCAAGCCTCCTCTTATACTTTTCCTGGTTGAGATTAAGTACCTAATCAATGGCTAAGATTAGATCTGGCTTGATCCATGTCTTTGGACCACTCTAACACATATTCATATTAATACACATTAATATTTTATTTTCCCTAAATTTAGACTTAGGGACTCCATTAAAAATATTAATTATTTTAATCTCTCCTAATCTGTTTAGAATCTACCCAAACCCTTTTTGGGTATTGGATATCTCATGTGCCCCAACCTCTCCATCAAATTTCGTGGCTAGAGCACATCTGATGCTACCCCAAATCAACACTTCCTCTTAGTGAGGACTATGCTCTAGCAATACTCCTCACTAAGTATTACTCTGATCATCTGGCATCGGTACCTGTGTTGATGCTAGGCCTTCCTGCCCACCATCCTCTGCACTGCTGCCTCCTGTACTGTTGCCCATGGTTCTGCCACTTCCACTGTTGCATTTGTACAACAGCTCACTCTGCATCCGTGTTGTTGCTGGTCCTTTCTCCCAACACTGCATCTGTACTTCACCTCCTCTCATCATGTTGCATCGTGCTGCCCACTGTTGCAATGCAACTCAATTACTGATAACTAAGTAACTGACCTCCCTGTTGGGCTAGAAAAACCCATTGATGCTGAAGCTCCCTATGTCACTGAGAAGTGCTCCCTCTCTCTAACCTCTACACTGCTGCAACAACTCCCTGCTTTTTGCACCATTGCACACCTCGAAGTGCCTTCCTGCACTAGTGCAACACTCCTATGCCTCTCACACTAATGCAGCCTAATATCTCTACACTATCTCGGGACTCCTATATTGTATCTCTCTCTACTGCTCCATCTGCATCTGTCTCTACCCACATCAACTAGTCCTGCTACTCCTCTTCGGGGCTCCCGTAGCAAGCTCTGATCCAAGAGGCTGGGTACCTCGAGGATCCTACCCCTCATCGCCTGTAGTCCACCTAACTATAGCTCGATGTCTCCCCGCTTCTGCTCAAGTGGCGTGTGTGCACTCATGGCACAGTCATCGACTGTCAAAAATTCCTTCTCTGCCCGCGTTGGCACTGCCTTAGTCTCGGAAGACTCTCCCTTACTTTTCTTCCTTGGGCACTGGATCAAATAATGATCCATCTCCCCACAGTGGAAGCACTTGATCTTGGAGAGATATTTCTTCTTCTGCTTCTCCTGCTTTCCCTCAGATGCTAGGGCCACATCCTTCTCCTCTTGCTAAACCTTGATCCCTTTGTTGCTACTACCTGTCTTTGACTGTCGTCTGATCTCTTCCTGGCGAAGAGTTGCCCACATCTTGTCCCAAGGTAGGAGAGTCCCTCTGCCCAGGATGCTCTGGACAAACACTTCCCACTCTTCTGAGACAGCATTCAGGGTTGTCCTCACCATAAGCTCCTGATCCGGTGTCGCTCCTATAGCAGTCAACTGATCTCGAATCTCATTCAGTCCTCCAAGGAAGGAGTCAATTGTTTGACCCTTCTTCATCTGATACAACCTCATCTGGTTCTCGAGCAACATTCTTCTCTGCACAGAAGTATGTTGGTACAGGTTCTTGAGAGCCTCCCACGTCTCAACTATTGTTTCCTTCTTGGCTATATGTGGTACCACATGATCCTTGACCCCGTCAAGGATAATGCACTTGGCCCTCACTGTCGCCTCCTCGTACTTGTCATTATCATTTTTTATGACTGGGATAGCTATCGTCTTCAAGACAAAGTTCTTGACATGATTTCTGTCAAGCACTAATAAGATTCTGGCCTTCCATATTGCAAAGTTTGATGCTTCGTCCAGTCTATCCTGATCTCTTACCCCGTGTAGTGCCATGACGCTACTCTACTTCCCTCCTGGAAGTTCTCTGTTCAACTCCTCTAAGTCTCTACTTCTTGTCTAGAAGTTCTCTTTTGGAATCCCTCTAAGACCTGATTTCCCTCCTGGAAATCTTTCTGCCACTTGTCGAGATGCCCCGTACTCTCATCGTCTTGTGCAACTGCACTGTTGATCCAGATTCCTCGGCTAGAAACCGTCGATAACAACTCCTCTGGCCCTGCTCTGTCAGGTATTGTTCTAACTACAATACCTCACCAGCTCCACTCTACAATATTCCTGCAGCCTTCTAGACCCTAGCAGCTACCTCTTTGTGAACTGCGTCAGCCCCTCTCTGCCCCACGCTGGCTCTGCATCACCCCGAATCGGTCTGCGTCAGCCCTGGGATGCCTTGTGTCAGCCCTATGGCCCTCTGCGTCAACAACACTGGCCTCTCTGAGGCTCTGCGCAATTCCTGGCTTCTTCTACGTGGCTTTGGTTGGCTCTGCGTCGCACTTCTTGGCCTCTGTGCTTCTAGGAACAACGTGTGTCACCTCGGGACAGTTGTTTTTTGCTGCTATTGCTCCGCTCAGCTGATGTCTCTTATTCCTCCTATGATCTACAATCACGCTCTGATACCATGTTGAAGTTTCTAAATTTACTTAGTTTAGAAACCCTTCATGCACTTTTTCTAATTTATTCCTACCTACTTGTTATTTTCTTTAACAAGTTATTTACAAAGTAAATACTGAAAATAAACACCAGTGCATGCTCAACATATTACAGATCAACAACTAAAAGAAATAAGAACAAACACACCACATGACACCATTATTTTTGGACCAATGTCCACGGAAAAACCTAATGCGGGAAAACCGGTGCAGCTATCTTAGGGTTTTCTTATTAAGCAATATCATAGTACAATCTGGGTGTCGAAACTAGCCTACCCAATAGAGAATTTCCTTAGCAACTATACCTCACAGTTTGAGAGAATCTCCTGGCTGAAACCCTGGAAAATCCTTCTGGCAGCTCCTCAGCACAAAAGTGCTCCTGCAACCCCAGCATCTGCCCAATATGGACTGCGTCAGCCCCTCTCTATCTCCCGTTGACCCTGTGTCAGCCTTTCTAGGCCTGCGTCAGCCCTAGGAGGCCCTGCGTCAGCTCTAGGAGCCTTTGCGTCAACTATTTTGGCCCCTCTGGTGCTCTGCGCAGCACTTGGCTGCCTCTGCGTGGCCTTGCGTGAGCCCTTGCTGGCTCTGCGTCAACCTCCTTGGCTACTACACTACTCTTCCAGCATAATCTCTGCCTTCTCTATTTCTCTGTACTCAATGCCCCTCCGCTACTCTCCTGATCACTGATTTTATCTCTCTTAGCAAACCCCACTCTAGGGAATAGAATAACTGATCATCTGGTGTGCTTCTCCAAGTGACCCTCAAGCCTCCTCTTATACTTTTCTTGTTGACATCTCAACAGCCGAGATTAAGTCCCTAATAAATGGATAAGGTTAGATCTAGATTGATCCATGTCTTTTGGACCACTCTAACACAGATTCATATTAATACACATTAATATTTTCCCTAAGTTTAGACTTAGGGACTCCATCAAAAATATTAATTATTTTAATATCTCCTAATCTGTTTAGAATCTACCCAAACCCTTTCTGGGAATTGGATATCTCATGTGCCCCAACCTCTCCATCAAATTTCGTGTATAGAGCACATCTGATGCTACCCCAAATCAACACTCCCTCTTAGCGAGGATTATGCTCTAGCAATACTCCTCACTGAGTATTACTCTGATCATCCAACATTAGTACCTGTGCTGATGTTGGGCCTTTCTACCCACCATCCTCTACATTGCTGCCTCTTGTATTGTTGCCTATGGTTCTGCCATTGCCACTGTTGCATCTGTACAACAACTCCCTCTGCATCTGTGTTGTTGCTGGTCCTTTCTCCCAACATTGCATCTGCACTGCACCTCCTCTCATAATATTGCATCATTTTTCCGACTTCTGCAATGCAACCCAGTTACTGAGAAGTAAGTAATTGATCTCCCAACTGACCTCTGTGTTGGGCTAGAAACACCCACTAATGTTGAAGCTCCCTCTACCGCTGGTAAGTGCTCCCTCTCTCTTACCTCTGCGTCGCTGCAGCAACTCCCTGCATCTCACACCATTGCACACCTCATTGTGCCTTCCTACACTCGTGCAACACTCATGTGCCTCTCACACTGTTGAAGCCTACTAGCTCTGCACTATCTCGGGACTCCTGCATTGTAGCTCTCTCTGCCGCTCCATCTGCATCTGTCTCTACCCACATCAGCTAGTCCTGCTACTCCTCTTCAGGGCTCCCGTAGCAAGGTCTGATCCAAGAGGCTGGGTACCTCAAGGATCCTGCCCCTCATCACCTATAGTCCACCTAACTACAGCTCAATGTCTCCACAATTCTGCTCAAGTGGTGTGTGTGTACTCATGGCACAGTCATCGTCTATCAGAACTTCCTTCTTTGCCCGTGTTGGCGCTGCCTTAGTCTCGGAAGACTCTCCCTTACTCTTCTTCCTTGGGCACTGGGTCACATAATGACCCATATCCCCATTGTCGAAGCACTTGATCTTGGATAGATCTTTCTTCTTCCGCTTCTCTTTCTTTCCCACAGATGCTAGGGCCACATCCTCCTCCTCCTGCTGAACCTTGATCCCTTTGTTGTTGCTACCTGTCTTTGACTATCATCTGATCTCTTCCTGATGAACAGCTGCCCACATCTCATCCCAAGGTAGGAGAGTCCCTCTACCCAGGATTCTTTGGACAAACACTTCCTACTCTTCTGAGATAGCATTCAGGGTTGTCCTCACCATAAGCTCCTGATCCGGTGTCGCTCCTATAGCAGTCCATTGATCTCGAATCTCATTCAGTCCTCCGAGGGAGGATTCAATTGTTTGACCCTTCTTCATCTGATACAACCTCATCTGGTTCTCGAGCAGCATTCTTCTCTGCATAGAAGTATGCTTGTATAGGTTCTTGAGAGCCTCTCACATCTCAACTGTTGTTTCCTTCTCGGCTATATGTGGTACCACATGATCCTTGACCCTGTCAAGGATAATGCACTTGGCCCTCACCATCGCCTCCTCGTACTTATCATTATCATTTTCTTCAACTAGGATAGCTATCATCTTCAAAGTGAAGTTCTTGACATGATTCCTGTCAAGAACTAGTAAGATTCTGGCCTTCCAGACTGTGAAGTTCGATGCTCCGTCTAGTTTATCCTGGTCTCTTACCCCATGTAGTGCCATGACGCTCCTCTACTTCCAGCCTAGAATTTCTCTGTTCGACTCCTCTGAGTCTCTACTTCCCGTCTGGAAGTTCTCTTCTGGAATCCCTCTGAACCCTGATTGTCCTCCTGGAAATCCTTCTGTCGCTTGTTGAGATTACCCCTACTCTAATCGTCTTGTGCAACTACACTACTGATATGGATTCCTCGGCTAAAAACCCTCGGTAACAACTCCTCTGGCCCTTCTCTGTCAGGTATTGTTCTGACTACAGTACCTCACCAGCTCCACTTTGCAATATTCCTGCAGCCTTCTAGACCCCAGCAGCTACCTCTTTGCGAACTGTGTTAGCCCCTCTCTGCACCACGCTGGCTCTATGTCACCCCGGAAGGGTCTGTGTCAGCCCTGAAATGCCCTGTGTCAACCATCTAGCCCTCTGCGTCAACAACGTTGGCCTCTCTGAGGCTCTGCACAGTTCTCGGCTTCTTCTGCATGGCTCTGGTTGGCTCTATGTCACACTTCTTGGCCTCTGTGCTGCTAGGAACAGCATTTGTCACCTCGGGGCAGTTGTTTTCTGCTACTATTGCTCCGCCCGACTAATGTCTCTTAGTCCTCCTATGATCTGCAATCATGCTCTAATACCATGTTGAAGTTTCTAAATTTACTTAGTTTAGAAACCCTTCATGCACTTTTTCTAATTTATTCCTACCTACTTGTTATTTTTCTTTAACAAGTTATTTACAAAGTAAATATTGAAAATAAACACCAGTGCATGCTCAACATATTATAGATTAGTAACTAAAAGAAATAAGAACAAACACACCACATGACACCATTATTTTTGGACCAATGTCCCCGGAAAGACCTAATGCGGGAAAACCGGTGTAGCTATCTGAGGGTTTTCTTATTAAGCAATATCATAGTACAATCTGGGTGCTGAAACTAGCCTACCCAACAGAGAATTTCCTTAGCATCTATACCTCACAGTTTGAGAGAAATCTCTTGGCTGAAACCCCAGAAAATCCTTCCGGCAGCTCCTCAGCACAAAACTGCTCCTGCAACCCCAGCATCTGCCCAATCTAGACTGCGTTAGCCCCTGTCTGTCTCACGTTGGCCCTGCATCAATCTCTCTAGGCCTACGTCAGCTCTAGGATGCCCTACGTCAGCTCTGGGAGCCTCTATGTCAGTTGCACTGTCCCCTCTGGTGCTCTGCGCAACACTTGGCTGCCTCTGCGTGGCCCTGCGTGAGCCCTTGCTGGCTCTCGGTCACCCTCCTTGGTTGTTGCGCTGCTCTCTTGGCACAATCTCTGCCTTCTCTGTTTCTCTGTACTCAATTCCCCTTCGTTGCTCTCCCGATCATTGATTCTATCTCTCTTAGCAAACCCCGCTCTAGAGAATAGAATGACTGATCATCTGGTGTGCTTCTCCAAGTGACCCTCAAGCCTCCTCTTATACTTTTCCTGTTGACATCTCAACAGCCGAGATTAATTCCCTAATCAAAGGCTAAGAATAGATCTGGCTTGATCCATGTCTTTTGGACCACTCTAACACAGATTCATATTAATACGCATTAATAGGGACTCCATTAAAATTATTAATTATTTTAATATCTTCTGATCTGTTTAGAATCTGCCCAAACCCTTTCTGGGTATTGGATATCTCATGTGCCCCAACCTCTCCACCAAATTTCGTGGCTAGATCACATCTGATGCTACCCCAAATCAACGTTCTTAGAGGGTGTGGCATACTTGGATTCTTGAAGAAAGAAAGCAAAGGAAGAGTAGGAAAGCGCAAGGGGGCATCGAGATCAACAACTACATCAGATTTTCTTACAGATACTGAGTTGCATGTATGTTTCCTTCACTAGTTTTGGCATGCATGGCATATGCATGTGGTTTGTTAGTTATGATCTTTCATTGGCATAAAGGATGGACAAGATTGACAGTGGATTGCCTAGTCTTGCAATTTCCTGGATAGCCATGGTGATTGTGGGTTTATTTTCATTGTTGTGTTTTTGGTTGGTTCTCATGTTTCATTAGCTTGAGTTGAGTTACAAGTCCCATAGCCTTGTTTGGACAAATGCTCTGGAGCCCTGGAACAACTTGGGTTGAGTTATTAGTCTCATATCCTTGGTTGGAAAAATGCTTTGGAGACCTTTGGTGGGTTGAGTTACTAGTCTTGGAGCTTTGGTTGGACAAACGCTCTAGATCCAGGTAAAAGTTATGGGTTGAGTTACTAGTCCTGGAGCCTTGGTTGGACAAACGCTCTAGAGCCCTGGAAGGCTTGGATAGAGACCAATCTGATGATGGTTTTGTGATGTGTGGCAGTGAGGTGGAATCATTGTTTGATGGGTTGAGGTGGATGGCCTCTAGAAGCCTTGGATGAGTTTTGATTGATGTGTTCTATAAGATCCCATATTCATGCTTGGAATATGACACGAGGGTGAATGGCTGAAGAGAGATTTGGTTCATCCATTCTCCAATCGAGTGGAAGGTGGAAGTCTCATTAATGAGCTGGAAGTGCGTGCATGAGCTGCTTCCCGGAGAACATAACTCTAATTATGAACAAGTCGTTTTTGGTCGATGAGGACCCTTTAGGGGGCTCGACTGATAAGGACCCTTTAGGGGGCTCGACTGTTAAGGAGAGGAGAGGAAGGGTAGGTTTTCTTTTCTCGTGATCTCAGGGTGATTATATTATATACGATGCTCAGTATTCGTTCCCCATCTCAGAGTGAGATGGATAGAGAGGTTGAGAATGATTCCTAATGAGAGAGATAGCTGGTTGGGGGAGAGGTTGAGAATGAGCCGGGTAGGTCCGAAAGTAAGTAGTGGTTGATAAGACTTGTCATCTCTGTAGAAAGTGGGCTCTGATGCTTGAAAGGTCTCGTACCCGCCCTCTCTTTTGTTGCGGTCAAGCCCCCCCTATATAATGCTTTGGGGGTGAGTGATCAGGTTCTTTCCCTCTCAATATCTCGGGGTAACTCGTTACTTCTGACTGGAAGACAGACCTTCTGGCTGACCGACTTCCTGAGAAAGAAGACCTTCAGGGAGACAGAAATCTATAGTTGACCGAATATCCTTCCGTACCGTACCGTGATACTGGGTGAATGGGAGACAGGGAGACAGAACCAAGGAAAGGTATTTATCCATCCTATGCTTTTGTCAATAATCAATATCCTTCCTGCTAGTCATAAACGT
This sequence comes from Pinus tabuliformis, assembly GCA_031772625.1. Lineage (NCBI taxonomy): Eukaryota > Viridiplantae > Streptophyta > Pinopsida > Pinales > Pinaceae > Pinus > Pinus tabuliformis. The sequence goes on from CM062811.1 coordinate 892,069,579, forward strand.
ACGTACCACTGCACATTTTCTTTTTGGTGGGATGATTGGCTATCGGCTATGTGTAATTACATATATAAAGAATAGCACAATAGCATGCGAGTGAACCAGCGGTGTAATGGGTGAATCCTGGTGATTGGGTAAGCAAGAGGAGAAGCGGTGGGCGACGTGCTTCTTATTCTCGATGGATTGGACCGGATGGGTGGTATCAACATGGGCAGGTCCAGATTGAGAGAAATCCAGTTTCTCGATTTGCTGCTACGTGGATGGATACCACAGATTAATAGCGCGTGGATGAGCAGCCTGTAGGTGACCCAGTAGCGGTAGTAATGGGTAAATCGTGGTGATTGGATCAGTAATTTACGTTGATTGTCTCGATAAATTGGTTCCACGATGAATTGGTTCCAAGACATGCAAGGATGAGCCCTCAGCATGTAGAGATGAACCGCTTGGATTCATGAAGAATCTTAGGAGGGAGGTCAGGTACAGCTATAGACCTAGCATGGGAAGGATGGATGACATGCCTGGATGGATGGATGGTCGATTAGCCGAGAACTGCTCCCTTTGCTCCCCCGATTATGGATGGCACAGCACATATAATAACCTGGCCTATGGGATGGTAAATTCTCTTCTATGAAGGTGGCCTTGTCGATGGTAAATTATCCTCAAGGATATTCTTTCTTAACTGCCTTAACTGCACTTGATAAGAGATGGTACACCTAGAATGGGGAAACCATGATAAGAGATTAATTCAAGAAGTGGTATAGGTCAGGTGGATAACTATGAGGTTCATGCATTGTAAGTATATTCCTAGCCTACCAATACGCATATGCGCAACTACTACAGTAGAATATACGCAACTCATCATTGCCAAAATTCAATTTACTTATTGGGTGGGGGGGCTCCCTATATAAGTCAACGGGGCTGGACTATATACGTAAATGGACGATGGACATGGCAACGACTGGCGGCCAGTAAGCTAGAGAGAAGTCCGCCTGCCCTGCCAGAGAAATACAGCTTAAGAGAAAGAGGTGGGCCCCCTCCCTTTAGCATGGCAAAGCATTTCCCTATTGTTGCTCAAGTAGGGGAATAATCTCAAAACCAATAAACCTTGTGCTTGTTGCTGTGTATATGGTCATTACACTCACGAGTGTCCCCTTTGACCTGAGATGTGTCATATGTGGGAGGCGGCTTAAGCTGCCAAGCACCCTACCCAGCCACCACCTCCGTCGAAACAACCCTCGTCTTCGCAACCGGCTATGATGAGGAACCCTTTCCCAACACAAGGACACGTGGCCACACTGGAAACCCATCCTTCCACACCACCTTCCATTCCTTCCCAGTCTGGAAATGGAACTTACAACATCCTCTATATTGATTCAGGTGACATCAAATTCACTACTCGATCGCGTCAATATGGTACACCACCTGAGACTCAACCAATTGAACTCGCAGAACCTATTTCATCCAATAGTGGATCTTTACACATCCCTCGACCTAGTATTGAGCCAGTACCAAAATGAAAAAAAAAAATAGAACTCGTCTCAATTTCCTAATGCTCATGCACAGGTCACCTAGAATTACAATATAGTAGATGACTTAGCTCAGTCCCCTACTGCTATGTCGGCCCTTGAAGTGCTTCAGACATGCCCCACATAGAAGAATACTCTACTATCTGCTTTGGGCACTGTGGATCCTTCGGACGATCGATTGATTGTCTTGGACATTGACAAAGCTGACCACCCTCGCTTACCACCCTCTGTGGCCTTCCAGATACCAATCTCTATGAAAAATGCTATCATTGTCATGGTGTATCATTGACAAAGGTGCATCCACTTGTGTGATGTCTACCGAAGTCTAGAGGAATTGGGTTATGCTAAGCTTGTTCCATCTACCATAACTCTCTGTGCCTATGATGCCCATCTCAACTAGAAGGGTTGTACATTGTCCCATCCAAGTCACTGGGAAACAAGTTCTCCTAGATGTTGAAGTTATAGTAACACCACTTTACTATAACTAGAATCTACTCTTGGGTTGTATTTTGATGTACACCATGAAGGTGGTTTGCTCTTCAGTCTTCTGCACCATGAGCTTCCCCCACAACGGTAAGATAGTAACTATTGACCAGCTTACGTATATAGACCCTAACAGTAATAAAATGATCGATAAAAGAATTGATTCCTTGGGTGGAAAACATGCCTTCCATTTCCAAAATAAGCCCTGGCGTATACTATAAAAAGACTCCACCTTTCTTGGTGCTTACCACAGTCCTCCACCTGTCTATGATCCACCAAGCTCCTCCTGCATATGCATGGTGTCATCTTCCCAAGCATCCAAGAAAACCATGTGCTCGTCTTCATAGCCACCTACTGCTCAGACAGCCTCGACATATTCAATCCCTATGTCTAAGGGCGTTCCCCCTTTTCACTGTTCTTTTAGCCCAATTCTGTTCCTTTGTCCACCACCTGGAATAATGAGTACTCCAGTTATGGCCACCTTCAATTTGCCAAATAGAACATTGGGGATTACATTTTGGTACTTGGATCCTCCTGCCCCCACCCCACCTTTTGTGCCTACTCCTTATTTAGCGTTGACTCCTGTACCACCGATAGCGACCACTCCGATTGCTACTCCAACACCTACACAGGCCCAGCCCAATCCATCTCAAGCTGGGAAAAGGGTGGACAAAGGGGTAAAACCCAAGAAGAGAGGGGGAACCAATAGTATTAACCAAGCTATGGCTAACCTGAGCACTGCACCTAAAGCCCCACCTCCATGTTCTTTATGCGACCTCCCTGGCCATGCTACCAATAATGATATCTCCTAGAGCTTAAAAGACTTCTTCCTGTTTATGATTCAGAATCAGACCCATCCATCCCAGTGGTTCATGTCACCTTACTTGAGTCATCCAAATGCATTAAGTCTTTGTGCATGAACCACCCTTGTGCTCTGTGTGATACCTATGTGGCCATTACTCTCGCCATTGTCCCAAGTTACCCCATTTCTGTGATACCATTGTTGTCGTAAGAGAGTTGGATGCCTCCCGAAGTGGAGCTTCTACCCTAGTACTTGAGGATGCGCAAGCAGGCTCGACCCTTTTTTTTACTTAATTTGGGGGGGCCAATAAGTAAATTGAACCTAACCCTTTCTCATTAGAGGCATAGTCAAGAGCCAATCCAACCCATTCTTTCTATTTTTCCCCCTGATGTGCCTATGGATGAGAACGTCATGCATATCCTTTACCTTTCAACCTCCATTGGATCAATTGCATCAGGAAATCATTCATTTGATAATAGCATACATAAAAGCATCCCTTGTATTCCCTCTATCGCTTCAGTATAAACATCAGTGGATGGGGCTCACCCGAATGAATGAATATATTAGTGGGGCTTCAGCGCAATACTTCACTTCCCATGGGGATGGATTCCAATGAACATCCCGCATAACTTCATAAATAATGATCAGATGTGCGCAGCCATATTCATCATAAGAATACTGATTGATTGGGGCACGCATTCCACCTCCAATCACCCCGTTCAGTGCATGGCTATCTATTTCCACCCCACCCCTTATTAGTTAGGATATTTTCATACTTCACTTATTTGGATTTGGGCAGTACCTTCCTACCATCATTTCTCATTGAGTTATTCACTCTTCCAGGCAGACTCAATTACATTATGATCGGGTTAGAAACACTATTCCGCATCCCTTATGATCTGAAGGAACTCTCATCGAGTGTTCTATGATCGGGATTGAGGATACACACTAATCCTCAATATTATGATCTACGGATTTCAAGAATTGCTCTTCCTAATCCCATAACTTCATAGATCATGATCCGAAGTGGATAGCAGTATTTATAAGAATCTATGATTCATCGGGGGAATGAACTATGATCGGGGTGTAGAGCACACTCCTCCAACTGATCCTTGGGATGTGGGACTCACCCCAATATATTGCCACTACCTAGTTACTTCACTTACAGGGCACATAGGTCACACCTCCAATCACTCTCTTTCTCGAATGATGATAATATGCCCTTCGGGGGAACACATCGCCCATATATGTAGGCTCACACTCTACCTCGTTCAGTGCATAAGATTTGCTTTTCTTTGAAGTATGCTTCGCCGGGTGAATCACAACACTTCACTTCCAAGGCCTTCACCCTTCAATGAAAGGCTCACAACCCCATACCTGGCACAGAGCTCTCCCCCAGTGCCAGAGCTTATTGCTACCCATACCTGTTACAGAGCAGTTGATTGACACTACAATGCACGCAGCAAGCGGTAGCAAGCGGAGTATGTCAGGTAGGAACAAGAAGGAATTAGATGGCCCGTTCTCAACTCGGCTCAATCAAATCATTATTGATGGGTGCATAGCCAACGAAGGCTCACCTTTGGGGTAAGGAGAGGCGCTCGACAGCTCATGAGACACCCTAGGTTCTGGTCTAGCCCTTACAGGTACTTAACCAAGTCCAGTCATAAGTGTTGGTGTATAAGCCCGGATACGGTTCACTAAAGTAACCACGCTGGTAGCCTGGGTCAGCCTCGTTCCTAGGTGGATAGCAATATATATATATGGTACCACTAGTCTTGCGACATTAAGCTAAGTCTAAGTTACCTCTAAGCCGTATGGGCCATCTGGTACAGTTAACGTATGTTATAAGTACTAAGTCCCCTCTAACGACCTACAAACATCGCCCAGCCAAGGGCCAGCCATGCCATTGATCAATAGAAAAAGCAGGTCATGCCTGGGATCACTACGTGTAGTAAGTCCTTAAAAGAGATATAAGGGCGAGGGCGAAAAAGGGCGGATAACTCTGCTAGGCTATGAACAAAGTCACCAAAGTCACCATAGAACTCTGCTGGGCTAGTGGGGGCAGTGGAAAGTAAGTATCTGTCACTATGAAAGTAAGTATCTGTCTGCTTCATATTGGTTAAGGAAATGTATTCCAAAGGGATCTGTCCAGGAAAGGAACAAGGTCTGCCCAGGATCTGTCTGAACTAGATGGCTGAACGAGAATAGGGAGGGATATGGATATAAGGTATCGGAAGAAAGAATACGAGCGGTTATTTGGCTAAAAGTAAGGGCTAAAGGAATGGTTATGGTGGGTGCCGAACTGCTACCTTAGCTGCTGGGGGATCTTCTACTGGTTCAGGATCAACAGATGAAATTGCTCCTACTTTTGGATCTAGAGCTATATGTTGCGGATTAAGTGCTAGGTACAGATACAGATACGGAACCCACAGAGGAGGTAGAGGCAAAGGCAAAGACGGAATTCAGCAAGTGTTTTTTATGGAAGTAAGTGAATGCTATATCGCTGCTAATCAGAGGTGTATAGGGTGTACTACGTGATGGTGTTATGTGCTGGGTAGTACTCCAGGAAGGGGGGTAGTGTGATCCGGTCCTGAGATGAGAAGAGGGCTTTAGCTGTACCTTCTAAGATCAATTCATCAAGTGGTCTAGAGCTAACAGTTCTACTAGGTCATAAGGTGAGGTTGTATGAACTTAATCAAAGGTAAGGCAAGGGTAAAGGGTTAATAGTAATAGTGCCATACCAACAAAGCATTAATTAAGCAAGTGTGATAAAAGGCCTATCCTCTCCTAGCAATGTCTGAAGCCCGTCCAGCTCTTCTATGTTGAAGTGCTTCCATCCCTCCCATCTATCCGTCCAATGCAGCAGTAAGTCTAAGTAAGGCAGTATCTAGGAACAGGGTGGTAAGAGTCAATAAAAAGGTCAAAGTAGGCAGCATAGTCAAGGTGTAAAGGTCGTAAGTGCCTAACCCCACCCAATCATCTGATATCTGATCTGATCTAACAAGTTCTGGCTGTTGATAATTCATCCGGCAGTGAAACGATCTCTGCTAAAGGTCAACCCTCTCGGGACCATCCCCGCAGGAGCATGCTACTAGAAGTCCTCGGCTAATCGATCATCCATCCAGCCGCCCCGCCATGTAATCCAGCAATCGTGCATGGGGAGCAAGGGAAGCTACTCAAAGGTTCAATTTACTTATTGGGTGGGGGGGCTTATGGTCGAGCCTGCTTGCGCTGCCAATAAATAAGAGAAGTGGGCCAGTAAGTAAGTGGCTGCTGGTAAGGATGCGCTGACCGAGCCAGTAAGATCCAGGGAGTGTTTTTGCTCAGTATTTGTATGGGACTAGTGATATGTATAAGTGCATTGCATGCAAGACACCTATATATATCACTAGTGCACCCTGACATAGGATTTTACATTAGCATATAAGTATGACATGGCATATTTGGGGTTATTTAGCATCATACAACAGCATCCAGTGTGATTATCAGATATATCGAGCTCAGTAGGGTTTTCCTTGCCTTTCAGGTCTGTTCCAGCATGGTTTATCAGCTTTTGACACCCTGAATTCAGAGGTCTGGATCTCCTGCGACCTAGGTCAAATTGAGGCATATGACATATGGATGGAAAGCTTCTTTAGAGACCTTTCCAATGGTATATAGCGCTCCCCCGGATTCTAAGGGGCATTAGATATATTTAGCCTCCTTTCTATAAGTTCTGGGACGTTGCATGATCCTTTGAGCTAACATGTGTGACTTTCATGGACGTGCATGGCAATGATTGGTAGCCTATCTATCAGAGCGTTCTGCACTTCTGAGCACCCATTTGGCTCATACATCCACCGGGATCATCATCTTGGTGAGCGCTCTCTCAGATTATCCAGTTTCAGTCAGTGGTGGGGTTCTACATGCAGAGTTCTTACACAGATCACATATGGACGTTGCATGGCATGTTTTATCAGTTATTTCTCAGGCATCTTGGCATTTTTGGATACCTAGTGGGCTCCTCCATCTTCTCCCATCCTCAAATCCTTGAGCGCTCCTCCAGAGTATCAGTATGCAGTCATCTCATGGATTAGACCCTCACACGTGTGGAGGGGTCGATTTTCTTCCCTGCATGGATATGTTTGATGGTTGAGATCTATTTTGACCACATGTGGGAGATGATGTGGAGCTTGGCACACATGTTCTTGCATTTTTGGGTGACTTGGCACATAGAGAGTTCCCCTCGGAATTAAGATGCAAACACATCACGATTTTAAGGTGTTTCACCCAGCTCGTATGCATTTCCCACTCAGCATGGAGGAGATGACCTCTGGCGAGAATATAGATGTTTCAATTTCACTGAATCAGTATTCACTGGAATCACTGCAGCTATGGCAATAAAGAAGAGCATGACCTGACGGGCGAACATAATCTTGATATAACCAATAGTTAGGTCGGTTCTCCGATCCACCTTGAAGTAACATCTCCAAGTAACATCTCGAGGCCAGTAGTGCCGATTTGGAATAGTTGAGTAAGGCGGATCATGCTTATGCGTTGTGGGCACAGAGAGGAATAGGTCGTGCCTACCATCCATCGCTATAGTATTATGTGTGACCGAGCAGATAACCACCTCTTTCCTCGGATGTAGAACTCAGTTAATAGTCTTGTGTACCACTGCTATATCTATATAGTGTAGTGCAGCGCCGATCCACTTCTAGCGTCATAGAAATCCGCAGAACTCATAGGAGTTGGATGAGCCAATGAAGATCTGCCTCGGGCGATAACCCTTCCTTATCCGATCTGCTTGGCCTTTTTTGTCTTGGGAAACGTAACCAGAAAGGACCAGAAAGGGCTAGTAGCTCCTGCATATGCATTGGCCCCGCCTTGTCCCCGAGGCGGGAGCTTACTCATTGGGAAACGGATGATAGGGAGACGGCTTCTTTATTACCTGCATCGAGAGAGCAGCCTTATCCGCATCGGCTTTATCCACATTGGCTTCGCCAGGGAAGGTAGGCTCGCCCTAACGAGAGCATTGATCAAACGTGCATAACCCAGCACCGATAGATAGAAGTGGTTTTCCTGATCCTTCATGCTATCACCATCCGTCTCTTCTACTATCTCAGGGGGAATCACTTGCTTCAAGAGAGAACACATTACACAAATCCATCGATTGGTTTCTTTAAAGGGAAAGCTAGCTAGTGGCATATAAGACTTGTTCCCTGTCCCACCATCTGGTTCAATTACATATATCTCTGTCCCACTCGGGTGAATGAAATCTCTCCATGAAGGAAGAGACCAATGAATAGCTAGCGGCATATGGAGTATATCTTTTCTCCGTGGATAAGGATGCGCAAGCAGGCTCGACTGATAAGGAGAGGATGCGAAGCATGGCTCGACCAACCTTTAGTTACTTATTTGAGAGGGGCCACCCAATAAGCATCAAGGACCGGCAGGGGCTCGACTGGCCGCCATCGATTTATCGCTCGACCATAAGGTCCGGCAGGGGCTCGACTGGCCGCCATCGATTTATCGCTCGACCATAAGCACCGGTAGGGGCTCGACCATAAGGGCCGCCATCGCCGCCATCACCGGCAGGGGCTCGACCATAAGGATGCGTAAGCATGCTCGACTGTTAAGGACCGGCAACGGGGCTCGACTGATAAGGATGCGTAAGCAGGCTCGACCATAGCCCCCCCACCCAATAAGTAAATTGAACCTTTAGGTACTCGACCCCAAGGGAGAGGATGCGTAAGCAGGCTCGACTGTTAAGGACCCTTTAGGGGGCTCGACTGATAAGGATGCGTAAGCAGGCTCGACTGTTAAGGAGAGGACCCTTTAGGGTGCTCGACCATAAGGGAGAGGAGAGGAGAGGACCTTTAGGTGCTCGACCATAAGGACCTTTAGGTGCTCGACTGTTAAGGAGAGGGAGAGGAGAGGAGAGGATGCGAAGCATGGCTCGACCAACCTTTAGTTACTTATTTGAGAGGGGCCACCCAATAAGCATCAAGGGACGGAGTCACTCACTATTCCGATGGTGAAGGCCGGCAGGGTGAGGGATTTATCGCTCATCCATCATATGGATGAGGGTGAGCCTGTCGAACTCTCGACCTATGCCCCCCCACCCAATAAGTAAAATGAAAGCGAACGCTCGACTAAAAGGCCGCCATCGCTCTCAATATAAGGAGAGCCCCCCCACCCAATAAGTAAATTGAAACTTGAGTTGCTCGACCAACGGGCCGCCATCATCTCTATCTATTATCTACGTCATTTCATTCATGTCATTTCATTCATTATATATGTCATTATGCATGAATGAGATATGTGTCATACCAGATTGATGACTGATCTGATAGATGTCATTTCTGACATGACCAGAGAGATTGAGAGAAGGTCCGGAGGGTCTTGCGCTTCCTAGTGCAAGGAGAGATTTCGATATTCTCTATGTCATTATGCATGAATGAATTATATATGTCATTCCGTTCTCGAATGACGTAATTACGTATATAATGAATGACTGGAATCACTGGTCGAAATGAACCAAATCGATCTCTCTCATTATCGATCTCTCTCATTTGCATCATGTCAGGTCAGATCTAATCATGCTAAGTGCTCAAGCGTAATTACGTATATAACGAATGAATGCATAATGACATACATAATGACATATCTCATTCATGACATATCTCATTCATGCATAATGACATATGCCCATAGCAGCATGATCTGCTAAGGCATAATAGAGGCTTTTCATCTCCCTCATTCATCAGAGTGGAATGGACAAGGTCTCTTCTTCGATATTCGCTATTGATGGATTCCCCCACCTCACTCAAACTCCTTCAATTCTTCCGCCACATCACTTCCGCTTCAGCTCTTTCTTCTGGTTTGCTCTGCCTCCACATAATCTTTCGGCCACAACTTGACTTCCTTCCGCTCTTTCTTGTCTTGTTCGCCCCACCTGAAACTAGGCAGTGTCTAAGTGCAGGGCCGTTCAGTAAGCCGATACCGGTCAGTGTTAACACATCATGTCAGGTAGTATCGTCGGTTGTAAGGGTAATTGTTGCACCCACCTAACTCACATTCTCGGGATGGTGGTTTCTGGATGTAACGGAATTGAATGTATTGCAAGTGCCTTAGTGTGTGCTTGTGCCGTTAGCCGCCACCATTAGCAGTGTGCCGTTCTCTTGCTGTGTGCCGTAGCAGTAAGCCGATACCGGTCGTAACACATAATGCATGTCTGTATAATGTGAATCATCCTGGGATTGGTCCAGGATAGTGTTACGGGGGCCCACGTACAGGGCTGTGGCGGCTGTCAGAATGGGGACTGAATGCGGAAGGAAAGGGTAGGAGGGCAAGGGTCTGATTGAAAAGGTATGAGGCTTTAGAGGTGATGGATGAGGGTAAGGCTGAGGTCCGTCTGATTTCCAAGGATGGAGGGATCAAGGTGAAGTCTGAGGTTCCCAAGGAGAAAGGTTGTTAAGGCTCAAGGGTAAGTATGGAGGTAAGAGTATGAATTTAAGGATCGAAGGCAGTGTCTCTATCTGTCCAGGTCCGGGTCAGTGGGGACACGTAATGCCTGGTAGGGTTGTAAGGGTCACTGCACCTCTTTCATTTCTTCACCACCCCGCTCTGAAGATGTTGTCAATCCAATCAATCTCAATCTCAATCTCAATCTCAATTTCTATCTCTCCAGCAGCTTCCACGCAACTAAGTCTGTTGGTTACAACCCGCCTGTGTCTTCTCCCTTTGATTCAATCAAACTCCTTCTGCTCCTTGTACTTTCCCCGTACCGTGTGTTGTACTGTCCCGTGCTGTATGTGAAAATACGCCACTAACATAATCCATTCATTCAATCAAAGCATGCCCCTAGCTAGCTTCGTTTCATTGTAAGGAAGCTGCCAAGTCCACGTGCAAGTCCACATTCACGCGACATGGTGCGGTACGGGGCCGAGTGAGTGAGTTAGTTAGTTAGTGAGTCACAGCCCCTAAGATAGATGGGGGTCTCCGATAGCCAATCATTTACAGAAGGTCAGCCGAGAGCAGCCTGTGGTCAGCCAGCCGGTCAATAGCCAGGCGTCATAGCTGATAGCCGGTTCTCCTTGATTATAGCCGCTAGTAACCGGTTGTCATTGCCTCAAGGCGCGGTCTTTGCCAGAAGGTCCTATCAGCCGATCATAGACAGGAGGATGTAATAGCCGATCATTCCAAGAGGCCTAGCCAGAAGTCCTTGCCAGGAGGCCTAGCTGATCAGAGCCAGGAGGTCATTGCCTACAGCGGACATAATAGACACCTCTACCCTCTACGTCCTACCTCACTTACGTATATGCAACATTAGGGGCTACAGCGCCTGCACATAGAGCACCTCACATAGCGATCCATAGATCGTAGCCCCGAGCATAGCCGATCATAGCTAGTAGATATTATAATATCGATTGTGACCAAGTTGGCGCCATACGCGAAAGAGAAGGTCCGGAGGGTCTTGCGCTTCCTAGTGCAAGGACCCGACAGGGGGCTCGACTGATAAGGAGAGGAAATTCTCATACCCGATATAGGATATTTTCCCCCATGCGCCACCTACAATAGGATGGCTAGACGTGTTGCTAGAGTGAGTTTACTAGTCGTGTGTTGCTAGAGTGAGTTTACTAGATCGTGGTGGTGGGGCTAGGGGCATGCAGTGAATGGCTTCTATGTTTCCCATCGTTCCCACCAGACGAGAGAGAATGAACCGACTTACCCTCCCTGGACTTCCATCAGTGTTCTGAGCCCCTGTCTGCTCCCTTTCCTATTAGTCTTAAGTAGTAGTGGCTGGGGTATAAAATATCCACTTATACTTCTAGACTTAGCTTACCTGACTTAGCTCAGTAGATAATAGGAGTTTCACTTACTGCCAATTGAAACGATTTCTCCCCTGCTAATTTCTCCCCTGCTTAAGACAAGGAAGGAAGCCAGCCCCATGAAGTTCATCGTTGTAAGGTCGAAAGAGAGATCCGGGTATCAATCGAGATATCAGTAAGGCACAAGAGATATCGATCAGCAAGCAGTTAGGTGTGGAACTGAATCAGGTGTAACTAACCGTGGATTCGCTGTGTTACGAACCTCTCTCTTCAGGTTCCACTGTGTGCTTGAGGTGAACGTCCCTAGGTCTTTATCGAACAACCAAGAGCCACACGAGTAAGGAGCCTTAAGCCAGAAGCCTAGACCACCAGCCCAGAAAAACCCAACCTTCTGCCTTCAACATCAAGTCCACCGAGGGCCTTTCACCTAGGGCCTTAGCCTTTCACCTTCAGCCATCACCAGTCACAAAATACAAGCCCAAGTCCACTAAGTAAAGATACCTGCCAAGGTCCACCAAGAAGTGAGTATACCCGCCATACGCTATAGAGAGTTTGACTATGCAATTGGCAAGGAACCCGTTCAATCATACCCGCCCGTTTCATCATACAAAGTGAAAGTGAAACTTTCATCCCTACCTCACTTACATATGCGGAACACAGAGTTCCTACAGCAGCCTCGCTCACCTCTATGGAACACAGGTTCCTATAAGGCCAGGGTCAGGAAGTGGATGCATTGTGTTTCTTACCCCTATCACCCTTGTTCATTTGAGAGTAACGAGCTTCGGCGAGGGGTATAGGCTCCATTGAGGCACAAAAAGAATGACATCACCGAGGATGCGTAAGCATGCTCGACTGTTAAGGAGAGGATGCCCCCGGCAGGGCTCTCAATTGAGGGAGAGGAGTGAAGGATGGGTTTTTCTTACTGAACAAAGGCCTCATTGCTTAAACTTTTGACTGGGGATGAGTCGTTGTCACAAACACAATGCTTTCACCCTTTCTATTTGAATCGAAGTGTAGGAGCTAACCACCAAGCCCAACAAGTACAACAACACCTACGACTATAGACCAGACCTCAGGGAAGGGGGGGCTATATAGAGCAGCCATTCAGGTCAGGGAGGGAGAGATTCGGCGAGGGGCTAGAGAGAGACATTCTGCTGGTGGGGCTAGAGCCAGGGAGAGAGGTGAGATAGAGATCATTCCGGTAGGAGAGGTAGATACATTCTGGACTGGGAGGTTGAGCCATTCATCAGGTCAGGTAGTGAAGTCCCAGTTTGACATGATAGGTAGCACCCCCTTAACTCCTCTCTATAAACATTCCAAGTACCCACCAGCAGCTTTATCCCCGCCAGCCCTCAATCAATCCATAACTCGATCCATTGCTCGATCAATCAATCGGGGGAACAATGGGAAAGACAGCCGGATAATACTGGGAAATCCCGCCATCTGAGTCACAATGGGCAGAACCACCATCCGATTCACAGTGGGAAGGCCCGGTATCTAGGGAGCGCTGGGAAGTATCGCTGGGTAATACTGGGAAATCCCGCCATCCGAGTCACGATGGGCAGGACCGTTCTCCGGGGTATTATGGTAAATATCACCATCCAGGTAACGTAAAAGTAATAGGGTTAGGTTGGAAGAGGTTGGAAGTAAGAACGTGGAAGAGGGTGAGCCAGGAAACGTGTAAGGCAACGTTCTAGGAATGTGTAAGTAAGCAGTCCGCAGTCAGGAACGAGCCACTAACTTACCTCACTCGGGAAGGTGAAGCAAGCCAGCCGGGCTAAGGTATAGCCATCCGAGGTATAGCCATCCGAGGTATAGCCATCCGAGGGAATGGGAGCCAAAGCCAGGGGAATGGGATATAAAGCCAGCCAGAACAAGAAATCTATACTCCCCAGTATATAGTTTCACCCACCCCTATCCAATAGGTTAACCCCCAAGAGCTAACCAGTATAGAAGAAATAGATTCTATCCAGTATATAGTTTCACCCACTTAGGAAAGCCAGCCAGGATATCATTTGTTTAGAATACTTGCCTTTAGGATTCTTAGTCAATTGGCACTGCTATGAGACACCTTAGAAGCACCACCTATGGGATGAGTGGTTATCCCTTACCTTATAAGCCCCAGGTGGGTTTATGGTAGGGATGAAGGATTCGCGCCTTACCCATCCTTCCCAATCTCAATATCCAATCCTTGCCCTGATCGATCGTTTCCTTGCCCTGATCGATGATCGTTTCCCTGCCCTGGCTGTTCCAATCAAAATATCCATGCATGAACAGATGTACTATGATGATAGGATTGCAATAACTTATGATAGGGTTGCCTGTGCTAGTATTGCCTATGCTAGGGTGGAAAGCGCTCCTTCCAATCAAAATATCTTGACCGGTAGTTCCCGCTGGAATACAGGGTGTCCCTCATATATAACCCGTAGCAAGCCAGTACCCGTAGATCAGTATACGCAACTGTATTCGGGCTCCACAGGACACCTCATGATGAAAGAAAGAATCTCTCCATTGATCAGCTTCTCTCGATCGGCTTCCTTCCAGCCAATCAAAAAAAAGAGCTAATACACCACCCACCCTCGGTCCAGCTGGCTAGCTAACTGAAAACTGATAACCGTTAGGCCAAAGCAGGAAAGACAACCCGAATGTTAGACCAGCCACCAGGGTAGCTCGAACAATCCAACTTCTCATTGCCGGGTATAGATTAGTTGCCGGGTAACCTGACTTCCTTCCTTGCGACTGGACAGAACCTGACTTCCTTAACTAACTTTGGATGGCTCTAACTGGAAGGTGTTGCTAAACGAACTGCCGGAGGAGGAGTAACAAATAAAGGAGCGGCGGAGAAAGGATGGATGGAAGAAAGCTAGGCCGGCTGTCCTACCTTTTTGTTCTCAGGGCATCGAGTTCTCTGACGGTCTCTCCTACAGTTTAGTAATTGAAACCGGTCCAGCTAGAGGATTAGACGACTACCTCCTCTGTTTTCTACCTTCCTTCCGATAGTCGTTCATTCCCCATCGGGGGTGTAACTCCTCCATTAGTGTAGGCTTCCATCCTTCACCGGAGCCATAACCATAACTTGATTCATCACCATAACTTCATTTATGTCCTTCCATTAGAACTCGTTACTCCCTTCATTGCTCATCTCCTTCCGCAATGTCTCACTGCGGTCTCGTATCATCTTCATCTTGTTCAACCACCAGAGGTCAAGCCTCTAAGGAGAAAGTAGGGAGAGAGTCAAAGTGATTTATAAATGGGTCTCTTAAAGAGGGAGAGAGATGAATTAGCTATAGGAAAGAGATATTATCACGTGTGTTGGCCAAGTCCTCTACGAAGGAGTAAGACTTAGCCAAACGACTAGGTTGGGCTAGGTTCCTAATAGCCTGGGTCACAGGAATGAAGAAAGAAGGTACAATTGAGTTGGAAGGTGTACCTATTGTGGTAGTAGGTGAGGTAGTGGTCGAGATCATAGTTGGATCAGATGGCACATGGGAAAATCATGGGTTAGAAGAGGAAGTAAGACTAGTAGTGGCTTGTCTAAGCGTCATCATGTTAACATCCAAATGGTCTACTTTTTCCAATAACCCTACAATAGAAGGGCCTCTTATTGCCCTAAAGAGGAAGAAGGGGATCTTCATGCTGAATTTTGGGTCGGTATGCTTGCTTGGATGCTTGGGATGCTTGCTGGGTCTGCTTCCCGAGTTCTGGCTAGGCTCTTGCTTGGGCCCCTGTTTATTGGTGGGCTTGGTTCAATCTTCATGGGTCTGCTTAGGGCTTAAGGCTGGGGTCTTGCTGAAGGCTTGGTTCTGAGGGTTGGCTTCTGGCTGGGCTCTGGCTTCATCTGAGAGGTGGGCTTGCTTATGGCTTCTTCTTCGGGCATGGCCTTGCTTCTGGTGGTCTTCATGCTCAGTGGGATTATGTACGTGCTTATAGGATTTGAATTCATTTTGAATTAGAAACTATAAATCAGGCATTTCTCTGGGTCCCTCCTATGACCTTTGAATGCATGTTCCAACCCTTCAACTACTTGCTTGACCTTGAGCCTATAACTGGCTTGAAATGAAAGACTTACTTGAAATATGGAAGCCGCTCACTTGGAGGATTGAGTACGCTCACTGCTTGAATGAAAGTTGAATGAAAGCCAATCTTATTCAAAAGAAGCTTACACAGATGCTATACCAACTAAGTTCCTTTGCCTTTGCTTTCATTGCTACAGATCTTCCCTTCTCAATGCAGCTAACCGGCACACAAGCTAACAGCCGGCCTTCGGACTCCACTGACTTAGCTTGCTTCCTTTCTTTCTTTTGGAGCCAGCAGTCAAGATCCTGTTTCCCGGGCCGATGCACTATCCTTCCTAAAGGGCTTTCTTTCCGCTTTCATCAATTCGATCTCGTTGCATGCTTGATTCCTTTCTATCTGTTGTTAGGCCCCCCTTGCCGGGGTGGGCTGGCAAGCAATCTTATTAACGGGCGGAGGGGAACGGGACCGACTGTTAGGTACAGCATTCAAGCAAGCAAGCTAGGCTCATACAAATAGGAATGCCTTGTCAGTGTGGACCCGACCGGTGGAGCTTGGAGCCGAGGGAGGCATTTCTGGTGTAACGTATATAAAGAACCTGCCTCTCCCACCATTGAGAGCGGCCTTACGGCACCTCTCCAATTACACCAGACAATGCTATTATATATGTCATTTCCATATGTGAAAGGCTGTATTTGGGCTGGCTGGTTGGAGAGCTGGTTGGAATAGTCTCTTTTGATTGGGGTGAGTAGGTGTCCCATCCCTCACTCACATCCCGACCAGCTTGTTCATCTGATCTTGTTTGGTAGGTTGTAGCGTGATGGGCTTTTGGTCGCCCAATATGCTCGTGTGTTGGCTGGGGAGAGTAAACTGTCTATGCACTTTTTTCCGCCGCCTTTGATGCTGCGCGCTCGGATGCTGGCTCCTCCGGTTGCTCTGCTCTTCTTATGCCCCTGCGTATGAAACTGTAATTGGATCTGATAAACAAGCTGGGGTATCACTAATTATCAAAACGCGAGCAAACACGTATTATGGCTAATAGGCAGCAGGACCGGTTTGAACCAATCGATTCCTCAGTTGCGGTTGACCTGGTTCCAGCACCTAGCACCATTAGCAGCAGAGAAAGCATCTAAGCCGTCAGTAGCAGAGGAACTGAAACGATTATGTTTCATAGTTATAGGCAATAGAGCGCTTGACCTTCGCCCAGGCCCATAGCTCATTGTTCCTATCGACCCAGCGACAGATCGAGTTGGAGATTGAGTGAAATTACCAGTTCAAGGCCCAGATTCATGCAGATCAATTGACTACCCAATTAAGGCCACCTTTTCTTACTTGGTGGGCAACGCCACCTGGACTATGAATTTGAGCTGCCGAGGGATTGAACAATCAAAAAGGGAAAGGAAGAAAGCCTTATCTCAGGTATCTCTTTCACTAGGAATTGAGAAAGCATCACTCATCTTCGATTTGCAGATGACTCAGCATGGTCGGGCAAAACCTGAAACACATTACTTCAAAGAAGCCCTGAACGGATTCTTATCGGATTCTGGCCTGCATATTGACCTATAGAAATCAACGATT
Source organism: Pinus tabuliformis (assembly GCA_031772625.1). Taxonomy (NCBI): domain Eukaryota; kingdom Viridiplantae; phylum Streptophyta; class Pinopsida; order Pinales; family Pinaceae; genus Pinus; species Pinus tabuliformis. The sequence continues at coordinate 892,086,789 of CM062811.1, forward strand.
GACTTATAGAATACTTCTATTTCCACTCAGATCGGGGCGTATCTAGGTTTCGAGATGGATACTGGGTCTATAAAATATCTGGGAATTCAAATGACAGGTCAATCTTATAGGAAAAGGGACTGGTATGATCTCCCATCCAGAAAAGTAGTACGTAGATAATACTTCTATCGCGGGTGAGGTAGCAGTGGATTGAATGGGGAGTCTAGTCATTTTCTGCCGGCTGGGAAGGTAAACCATAAAGACTCGGTGCGTTGAAGCATCCCGGAAAACTCACTTCTTTCCTCGGTCTTATGATGCTCCTTCCCACCATCCCCATATCATACTATGCCCCATATCATACTATGGTTGAAATATATCCCATTCATGCTTTGCTCTGCCTTGCCCGCCAATGCCAATCTTTCTTCACCGGCCGGAGAAAATGAATCAACGGATAGATATGAATCCGAATCAGACGGATTACAATCAAAGGGCATTTGCGCTCGTTAGATTTTCACTTATTTCCCCCCCACAGGAACCCTAGCAATCCGGATATTGCTAAGATTTAGCCATCTCTAGACATCTCTGGAGTTACATCCCGCCAAGGGTTGCTGGAGACCTGCCAACCTGGGCAAGGGGGTGTGCTGGCTTTACTTTAGACCTACCAATCTGGGGGCCTACTGCTGCAGTTTACCTTTTACGAACTGCAGGCAGATAGATACCACTTTGCTTATGAACGATTAATCCAAAGCGATTGCGAAGACCCAGGCCAGCTTAGCCAAAGAACGAACACGATCTTTTTCTTTTCATACGATGCATGCCACAACAGACATATTGCTGGTGGGGACCAGACCCCTATTGCATGGAGGTGGGTCAATTCCCACGCTGCTGGGATTATCGCTTAACCTACGTATTTATATTACAGGAGAGGAGACAAGGGAAGGGGATATAGACTTACTGTTTTGACTAGGCGATTTATCCTTCCTGTTCCGACTAGGTTCAGTACAGACTTAAGCTACTTCATGACATCCTGCCTTTACTAGGGAAGGGGATATATTCAGACTGTTCCGACTAGGAAAGGAGATATAGACATCCTTAAGCTACTTCACGCCATCCCCCGGACTGTTTGACAAGGTCGAACCTACAAGTCAGATAGTTGTCAGTTGGACCTACTGAAAGACCCATTACTACAGCCCACTTTGACTAAAGGAAGACTGTTTCACGTACGGTCAGACTCAGCATAGAGCTACACACACAGCATTAGCACTTAGTATTATATATGTTATTACTTCATCTATTTATCGAGCCTCAGTCGTGCTTACAGAGTTGGTCGATAAGCCAGCCACATTCGGACTTATTATTACTTATGTTAGAACCTTTACTCAGTCTTTTATCCAGCCAATACGATTATTGCTTCAGAGTTTGTCCATATTCGTGTCGTGCTTACAGAGCTTTGTTAGTTTTTTATATTTGTGCTTCCAGAGTTTGTAGCTACATTGCCACTTCTTATTACTTATGTTATTACTTCACCAATTACTTTATCCAGCCAATATCCAGCCAATACGATTCTTGGTTCAGAGTTTGTCCATCAGCCAGCTACCCACACACTGAGAGATAGAGAGATAGAGAGATAGAGAGATAGAGATACACTTACAGATAGACAGATAGACAGATAGACGGCTTCTTGTGCACTTACTCACTTATTCTTATTTATTCTATATAGAACTTCTCTCTTACCCGGGCTTCGCCCGGGGACACACACCACACATTACTTATGTTATTATTTATCTCATTACTTCATACAGCCAACACCAAGCAGACACCCCCACAAATGCATGTTTGGTTGTGGGAAAGGGTTGTTTGCCTATTTGTGTGCAGATCTGAAGCAGAGATTGGAGATCAAGCTATTTGGATCAAGATTGCTCAACTTGGGTCAACATCAACCACCGGTCTCTTGTCAGTTTTTTCCCTTCCTTTTGTGTTTCTATGAACGTTTGATGGATTATATGTGGTCTATATGGTTGTACTTTAATGACTATTTATGTTGCTATTATGTTGGTTATGTATGTGTTTTATGACAACAACTATGTATGGATCTCACCATGTTTTTACTTGTAATTGAATGATCAATGTATCTATGACCTAATGGATTGAATGGAAGTTGATGTATTGAGGAATCAATGGTTCTTAGCGATTCTTAGCTAAGTATGAGACCCATATGCTCAAATTGTTATTTACACCTGTAGATTACATATTCGTGATATGTTTTATGAAATGCCTGCCGTGGTTTTTAGGAGTCCGTTGTCGCTTCAAATCGCACCAGCAGTACAAGTGCTGCAAGGGAGATAGAAAGCCTCCTAGAGATAGCCTCTGGGTTGATTGTAGATCAGTGCTTAGGACATATTAAATAGAGGAGTGCTTAAGAGATTATCTGTGAGGGGTTATCAGCACTCCCATTGTCATGTAAAAAGGTAATAGGAGGGGCTTGGTTCAATAAGCCTTCACTGAGGTAGATTCAAGCCAACTCATTGATCCAAATGTTGGGGGTATGTTGGGGTAATCTCAAAGAGAAATGGCTTCTTCCTCTGGTGGCCGACACATAGAAATGAGATAGCTTAAAAATGAAGTCGTAGTAATGATGGAGAGAAGGAAAGGAAGGAGGGAAAATATGCATAGGGTTGTAAAAAACAAAATCCTAGACAGGAATGTTCCATCAGAAAGTGGAATTCGATGGATAGGGTTGTAAACAACACAGAATCCTAAACCACGGTTTTTTGGTGGAATGATAGAAATTGAGGCGTGTGAAAGAAGGTTTTAGATCAAACATGACATGGGTATCATTCTCTGCCAAAGCTAATGTAGATCTGGGCTAACACAGGTCCTACATGTTAATCAAATGCACAAGTAAATCTGTAATTTTACAGGTACTAGTTTGTGATAAGCACGGGTACTGTCTTCTATGAGTAGCTAAGATAAATCCATAGATTGAAGAGGAACCAACTGCATTCATTATACTATTTCAAAGGAAGAAAAACACAGATGAAATGAGATTACTGAGAGGAACATGTTGCACATTAGTCATGCTTGGAATCAACAAGGAAACACCATTTGTCTCAAAGGGTCCAAATAACCACTCCATACATTTAGCATGATATCAGTGAAGGCCCCATGAATGAACATATTAGAACCAAATGGCATCACAGAACTCAGACCTTGCGGGTGAGAAATTATGGAACCTCTGTATAATATTTCTTCCCCCTATTTATAAGAAGAGGGGGAGCTGGAATAATTGTTACAAAATATCTCAGCCAAAGACCAGCTATCTGATGTACTAGTTGCCTCGGCCTATGATAGCTCATGCTGCCTAAAAAGATTACAATGGGGATCTACTCCCTTTCTTGGAAATAAATGCTAATTGCAAAACTAATGGAAGGAGAAGGAAAAAGGAAAGGTAAAGGAGGAGGTGTCACCCTGATGTTCCAGTGGAGGCCCCTCATCAAGCCACATCCCTATCGTGATGGGCTTCTCCTATTGCTCGGTCGTTTTCTGTCAAATCTGCCTTAATTGCTTGAGTATCTCGTTCACTAGAGGAGGGAGTGGGTCAACTATGAATGCCTGTCATGGAGTGGGAATAGAGTGTGTCCTGGTAGTCCTTTTCTACATGACGAAGTGGATCACCATGCCATGCCATTAATTCTACCTGAGTACCCCCCCCTACTGATATAATGTCATGCCATACTTCACTCATGGCTTCAGCTTCTGACCCATACGCCTTCAATGCCCTGTATCATGCTTTGAGGCTTTGCAATAGTGGGACTTTTCTTTTCAAAAACATTACGGAATAGCAAGCGTAGATGCCCCTTAGGCCCCCTTTGGTTTTAGCCCCTTTCTGTTATTTCCTTCATATGACCAAGGGTTATAACCAAAGGCTTAGTCCTTGGGTGCTAAGGCCTTCAGGCTCCTGTCCGGGGGGGATTTTTCCTTTGTTACACAGAATACCACATCCCGGCACTTGATACGTTTTACCACTTGGTGTCTCCCTTTCTAACTTGCGATCGATGATCAGCAAAATCAGGCCCACCAAAGATATTGAAATCGCAACCCCAGTGGAGGAGGACTTGTTACCTTCTTTCTCAGCGCTTGGCCGACTGTCCAAACGCAGGAGCCTTATAGGCTAGACCTCATAATATATCACGTTCGGGAGGAAAACACCCGCATATCGCAATCGCAAGCCAAGGAGACTGAGGTGGAGGAGTGCTTTAACCTATGCGACTGTTGATCGCCGATCTGCGGGGGGTGATGTCATCACTGCCATGTGTCACCTTGTGATTGGTGACACGTGTTACCGGAAATGCCCCCATAGGACCCCTGAAAATGTTGAATTTGAGTGTCAGGCGTCACCCGTATTGCCATGTCATTGATGACATCAGATGCCATGTTAGCTCTGAGGACCAATCATATTGCGCCATGTGGCCCCCAGGAAGAGAGAGAAAATGCCTTGCCTGGCCCTATTTTTGCATGGGTTTCCTTTGTATTCAATTTTCAGCCCTTCCTGGAACTTTTACAATGTGTCGCAGAATCGGCTCCCGCACAGTCTTAGAAAGAAAACCTCGTTGATTCGTCGATCTTGCGAGATTGTGAGAGGAGAGAGAACGGGGTGGCACAGCCTTGGTTTTTCTATACTTTTCTTTGTTAAACTTTTTCGACCCTCCCTGGCGATTTCGCACTATCTCACAAGATCAACCCCCCGCAAGTTTTTGGAGTTTTTTGTGACTATGAGACTGCGGGGTTGCCGAGATGCGGGATGCGGGACCTGCGAGATGTGGGTTCCTACAGGAATGCGGCACTGCAGGGTCACTGAGATGCAATATGAGGGACCTACGAGATTGCGGCGTTGCGGGATCGAGGGATTCACTGTGTTTTTCCACATGGAGGAGAGAGAAGGGGGGCGGCCTGACCTTTGTTTTTCAAGGAATTCCTTCGTTAAACTTTTTCAGCCCTCCCTGGCAACTTTACATTATATCGCACAATCGGCCCCCCACAAGGCTTTTAGGGTAGTAGCCCTTTGCTCCACCAATACGTCGATATTGCGGGATGTGATAACATGGGACTGTGGGGTGCGGGATCCTCCAATGTGATTTTCCTTTGTCCTTTAGTGTTTTTTCTTGGTTTCTTGGGCTTTCCCAAGGCAATCTTCAATAGGCTCTAACTTCTAATCCAAGAGCCCATTTTTGGACTTCTATATACCATTGGAAAGCTCTTTCTGAGTACTACACAATGGGAAGGGCTTGATTTGGCTCTTAATAGATTATGTGGCCTGAAAAATTGGCATCAAACTTCATTGCTTTTTTTGTACTAGAGACAATTGAATACTAATAAGGGAGTGAGTGACAACATGGTCTAGTCAAGGTGTTAAACAAGTATTTACTTTAGTACTGTCATTTTCATGTTTTTTTTTTTGTTCTGAAGAGATAGTTCAATTTTAGGTAGTGACCTGGGCTCTATGCCTGGAAAAGTGGCTCAAATCTCAGGGATGTTGGCATAGCACTAGCAAATTTGGTCTATGGATGTTGGCAGGAAAGTCGGTGAGATTGACTTTGGGTTTCTGGACACTGTCATCCCTATAGCATGAGAGCGGTTGAGGCTTAGGTTATCCAAAATTTCAGTGGGACCTAAGGTTAAGTTGTCTAAAGTGTTGGATTGGTTCCTGAGGGTCCTGAAGCTGATATTGATGTGTTTCTATCGGTTCCACTTCCTTAATATGACTTAGGAGTTAGAATTATATCATAGTGGCCTCTCGTCACATATTTACCCTGACTGGCCGGTTGCTTGGGTAGATATGGGAGGATGGTGTTACAAAGTGGTATCAGAGTATGGTTCACCCCTTAGACTGGATGGGTATGTGTTGGCCATGCATGCATGTCAATTGCATCTGTGTCTCTCACACTTGCATTCCATGTGCTTGCTGCATTTGCATGATTTTGTTCATGGTTGTAGTGATTTCGTCATGTGAAATTTGAGGTTTTTATTGTGGAATGAAACATTGTGAGTGTAGGATTGGTTACATGTTGACTTATGTCACTTACATGTATCATTTTAGTATGCTTGGTTACATTCTTATATGCTTAGTTGCATGTATCATTCTTGTAAGTTTGGTTCAAATATCGTTCATTCATGCTTGATCATATGTGTTTATGTGTGTATGGTCCATATTGCGCTTGAGTGCTACCCACATGTAGGTTGGTGTATTGTCTACATTGTGGTTGTGCATTGTCTACATATAGCGGTACGGTTTATGTCGTCATGCATAAGATCATGGTATGTGTGGTTATGAATTGCTTATGTGGGTTCATGTTTTCATTTCATCAAGTGTACAGTGATGTAATGGTTGTTGTCATGCATGAGGTCGTAGTATGTGTTGTTGTTGAGGTCATGCATTGATGAATGGACCCTAGCTAGAATGATGGTTGCATGGTCATATGCTTATGTTTTATATTTTTATATGTTGTCATGATTATGTTATACATGTATCACACTGATTTGTTGATCTTGCAAACAAGGTATCCTCCCTGAGCTATACTAAGGTACATTAGTTTATGGTGATTTGGTTTAGTTGACATGATATACCTTGTAGAAGAAATATCAAATGGCTAGCAAGATGGTTGACTACAAAGACTCTCCCTGTGAATCTGAAGAGAAGTATGGTGTTGGGAACTCTTCTGATTTGGCAGTTACACTGAGAAGCTTAAAGGAAGAGATAAGGAGTTGTAAAGCAGATAATGACATAATCATACAGGCACAGGAAAAGCTACCAGCGGTGAATGCGGTCATACTTCAGAGCTTGTCATATTTGCAGCAATAGGGACCACTTCAGATCACCATGAGTAGGAGGACAGAACTAATGGGGCATATGGTGGTAGGTCACATGGTTGTTATAGGTTGGATAATGATGACACAGTCAAAGATGGTAGAATGTTGGACACTTCGGATAGGAAGGGAGATAGAAACACGTAATATTCTAGTTATGATTCAGATAGGCATCATGATCATCATCACTATCATCCTTACAGGAGGAGTGATAAGGGGTATTTTCCATATGAGCTTAGAAATCAAAACCACCCACTTTTGACGGAGAGGTAAATAAGTCACAAGATGAAGATGCATGGTTGCTAGGCATGAAGAAGTTATTCAGGTTGCATGATTATTCAGAGAACATGAATGCTAGAGTGGCTACATTTAGCCTCAAAGATAAAGCAGACATTTTGTGGGAAGATGTGAAGAACGTCATAAGTATACGTGAGGAAGATTTAACTTGGAATGAATTTGAGCGGTTATTCAAGAAGAAGTACCTATCAAAGAGATACTTTGATGACAGAGCCAAATAATTTTACGAGCTAAAGATGGGATCCATGACAGATGACGAATACACTAGTAGGTTCTTGGAGTTGTTTAGATATGTGCCTCACCTCAAGTAGGAGAAGGCTAAGATTCAAAGATTCACCAGTGGGTTACCGATGACATTAAAAGATAAGATCAAGTTCGATCAGCCTAGATCATTGGAGGAGGTCATCTGAAAGTTAAAGCATTGCTATGAAAAATTTAATCATAGATCTTAGACTAAGCCAGACTGGAGAGGTAATGTAAAGAAAAAAGGAAAATGGGACAAGAAGTGAGTAAGACCACAGGATTTGGGTAACAAAGAGAATGTTGCACTACGTAAGAGGTTCAATGCATCAGATAGAGGACATGGTCATAGATCTGAGGAGCAGAATAAAGAGCTTGTGCGGTGTTGGACTTTTGGAGGAGATCATTGCAAGAGGGGTTGTCCACAATACTAGAGTGGTAGGCCTAAGATATACGGTGCGCGGGAGGCACAAACTGTTGGGGATGTTGGTCAGAGTATTCTGCATATCTATGTAGCATTAGATAACAAACAGGCAGATCATCAGGCATATATCATTGAGATGTACGGTAAGCTTTGATCAAGTTATTTCTATTTTGATTGACCCTAGACCTAATTATAGCTATGTTAGTCCTGACTTGGTGGATAAGTGTGGTTTGAGTAAGGAATTTCATGCAGAGTCTTTCTTAGTATAATTGGCTACAGGTATGAAGAAGCGAGTTCATCATTGGGTAAGAGCTTGTGCATTTGATTTGAATGGTATGCCTACCGCAGCACATTTGAATGTATTACCATTGGGTTCATATAGTATGTTGTTGGGCATGGATTGGTTGTATCTTCATAGAACCAAGGCAGATTGTTATGACAAAGTGATTGAGTGAATTGATGACAATGGAGAACCAAGCTTCTTACAGGGTAAGAAAAAAGTTACATCGATTAGGATGGTGACAGTTATGAAAGTGAAGCGTAGCCGCAAGAAAGGATGAAAGCTATTCGCAGTGCACATTTCTAGTGATAAGGGTAAGGAAGTTTAGGATGCAGATGTGTTGAGAAGGTACCCAGCTCTACAGCAGTTCGGGGATGTATTTCCTGAGGACATTTCAGAGTTTCCACCTCATAGGGAGGTAGACTTTTCTATTGAGTTACTGTCAGGGGAAGCTCCAGCATCAAAAGAACATTATAGGATGAGCACATTTGAGTTGGTTGAGTTAAAGTTTGAGTTGAAGGAAATGTTGGACAAGGGATACATTAGGCCAAGTGTATCACCATGGGGCGCATCGATATTGTTTGTGAAGAAGAAATATGGTACTCTCAAATTATGCATTGACTACGAGCAGTTGAACAAAGTGACCATCAAGAATAGGTATTTGTTGCCGAGTATTGATGACTTGTTTGATCAACTGCAAGGAGCAGCAGTGCTCTCTAAGATTGACTTGAGATCGGGATATTTCAAGTACGCATCAAAGAGGAGGACATTTACAAGACCGCATTCAGGACCAGGTATGGCCATTATGAGTTTGTTGTTGTTCCATTTGGCTTAACTAATGCTCCAGCTACATTTATGTGTTTGATGAATAGTGTGTTGTGTCTGTATTTGGATAGGTTTGTTATTGTGTTCATTGATGATATACTGGTATATTCTAAAAATGAGGAAGAACGTGTTGGACATTTAGTGGTAGTGTTGAGGTTGTTGAGAGAGCATCAATTGTATGCTAAGTTCAGTAAGTGCAGTTTCTTTCAGACTGAGGTACACTACTGGGAGTATGTTGTCTCCAAGGAGGGCATAGCAGTAGATCAAGAAAAGATAAAAGCCATCATGGAAAGTGTAGCTCCTACGAATGTGGATGAGGTGAGATCTTTCATGGGGTTGGTAGGCTACTATAAGAGGTTCATTAGGAACTCCTCACAGATTGCTTATCCTATCACATCATTGCAAAGGAAAGGTAAAAAAATTGAATGGACAGATGAGTGTGAGGCTAGTTTTGAGCAACTCAAGCATGTAACATCCCTGAAATTTAAATATACAAATAATTACATCAATTTATATGATTAATAGTCAACACACATCTATTCAACTAATTAGCATAGAATTTTTGAGAAATAGGAGCAAAGACAACTTACCTATAGTGATAATATTCCTGACTTGTAATTTTGGAGTTGAATGCTACTTGAATCTAGATAACCGCAACAAAGTTTTGGAGACGACTCTCCACCCAACCGTAGGCTCAGTTGCACATAATCTTTCTACAGTTGGCCACCCCCGAGCCCTCAATCAACATACTACTGCCAGAGATTCCTTTGTCTTACCACACTTTTCTCCCCAGAGAATGAGGGAAGGAATGATGAATCTCATATTCCTCTTTATCCATTAAATAAACCAAATAATGGAAATGGAATTGCATGCACACATTCCATGTGTCAACATGCAACTTTTATTTCTTTATTTTAAGTTTTACTTAATTTAATATTTCTCTTAATTTAGTTATTTCTTATTTTATTCTTTTTTTACTTTTTTATAATTTTACTTATTTTTACTATTTTTATAGTTCTCTTAATTTAACTATTTCTTATTTTATTTTATTTTTTGTTAACTTTACTCATTTTTACTATTTTTATAGTTTACTTTTATTTATATTTATTTAGAACAACTAGTCGTTACCTATTAATATTTTTAATAGACTAATATTATTATTTAAATATTATTTTTCAAAAACTAGTCGTTTAATATCATCGTTACTTAATAATATTTTTTAATAAATTAATAAACTAATATCATTATTTAAATATTAATTTTCAAATACTAGTAATATTTTGTTTTAATAAATTAATTTAAATATTTTTTCAAAAACTAGCCGTTTAATATAGTCGTTACCTATTAATATTTTTAATAAATTAATAAACTAATATCATTATTTAAATATTATTTTTCAAAAACTAGTCGTTTAATATAGCGATTACATAATAATATTTGTTTTTAATATACTAATAAATTAATATCATAATTTAATTATCATTGTTCAAATATAATTGTTACTTGAAATTATGTCTCTACATTGCTCTCTATTTAAGCCTTTGACATGGTCTGCCTCTTCATCTAGTCTTAATGATGAACCACACTTGTTGGTTCGAAACGCGTCGACCAAAAATTTCTCTTATGTGATTTCTATCGAAAGACTTTGCTGAATTCATTATGGATTACAGAAGCTTGAATACAGAAACTCCAGTATTGTTATTTACTATTTTATTTATATATTATTGTTATATTTTCTTCATTATTTTTTTTTTACTATTATTATATTTTCTTTATTGTTTATCATTTATTTGCTTATATTTTAATAATATATTATATTATTTATTATTATATGTAATATCCTCTAATAATAATTATAATAAATAATACATAATATAATATAATATTAAAATATAAGCAAATAAATGATAATAAAAAAAAGTAAATAAATAATAAATAATGAAGAAAATATAATATTAATAAATAAATAAAATCGTAAATAACAATATTAGAGTTTTAAATAAATATAAATAAAAGTAAAATATTAAAACATTAAAAATGAGTAAAGTTAACAGAAAGTAAAATAAAATAAGAAAGAGTTAAACTAAGAGAACTATAACCATTTTGCTTTGATACTATATGTAACAACCCGAAATTAAAATATACAAATAATTACATCAATTTATATTATTATTAATCAACACAACTCTATTCCTTACTTCTAATTTCGGAGTTGAACGTTATTTGAATCTTGCTAACCACAACAAAGTTTTGGGGACGACTCTCCACCCAACCGTAGGCTCAGCTGCACATAATCTTTCTACAGCTGGTTACCCCCAAGCCCTCAATCAACATACTACTGCCAGGGAATCATTTGTCTCACCACACTTTTCTTCCCAGAGAATGGGGGAAATGAATGTTGAATCTCATCTTCTTCTTCATCTATTAAATAGACCAAACAATGGAAAGGGAACTCCATGCACACATTCCATGTGTCAACATGCAACTTTTATTTCTTTATTTTAAGTTTTATTTAATTTAATATATCTCTTAATTTAGTTCTTTCTTATTTTAATTTTTTTTTTACTTTTTGATAACTTTACTTATTTTACTATTTTTATAGTTCTCTTAATTTAACTCTTTCTTATTTTATTTTACTCTTCGTTAAGTTTACTTATTTTTACTATTTTTATAGTTTAATTTTATTTATATTTATTTAGAACTCTAGTATTGTAATTTACTATTTTATTTATTTATTATTATTACATTTTCTTCATTGTTTATTATTTATTTACTATTATTATCTTTTTTTTGTTTATCATTTATTTGCTAATATTAAATATTATATCATATTATTTATTATTTATTATTTTTATTATTATTAAGGGACATACAAAGCAGTTGTTGACACATGCACTAGTGTTAAAGAATGCAGATCCAAAAAAAGAGTTTGTAGTATACACAGATGCTTGCAAGAATGGGCTTGGTGGAGTTTATGCAAGATGGATAGGTGGTATGCTATGAATCACGAAAGTTGAATGAGCACGAGCAGAATTATCCCACGCATGATCTTGAGTTAGCAGCAATTATATATGCATTGAAGATGTAGAGACACTATCTTCTGGGCAAGAGGTTCACATTAATGAGTGATCACAGTGGTTTACGATATCTATTTGACCAACTAAATTTGAATGGTAGGCAGGCTCAGTGGTTGGTTATGATCAGTGAGTTTGATTTTGAGATTAGATATATCAAAGGTAAAGGGAATAGAGTGGCAGATGCTCTTAGCAGGTGGGTACAGGTAAATCACTTAGCAGCTATGAGCTCCTATGGGACAGATCTACAAAATAAGATCTTGCGGGCAAGTCAACAGGATGTCAGATATATGGAGATTTTGCACAGGTTGCAGAAGAGTACAGGTATAGGTACATGTAAAAGTGATGATACAGGTGCAAGTGCACAAGATTTGGACTATTGCCTTAACGACAGATGGGTTGTTCTAATTCAGAGATAGGATATATGTGTCAGATACTAATGATCTCAAGAAGGTGATCTTGAGGGAGTTTCATGTGAAACTTTATTTAGGTCACCCAGGTTATCAAAATACATTGATAGCAATGAAGAGATTTTAATATTGGCCGAATCTGAAGAGGGTTGTAGCAGAGTTTGTGGCTAGGTGTTTTGATTGTCAACGAGTGAACGGAGAGTGTAAACAACTAGGTGGACTGCTACATCTGATTGCAATTCCAGAGTGGAAATGGGAGGTCATTTCCATGGACTTCATCACAGGGTTGCCAAAGACAGTGAGACAACATAATTCCATCATGGTTATTGTGGACAGGTTAACAAAGGTTTCACACTTCATTCTGGTTAAGTCTACATTCTCATCTAGCAATGTAGCACATGTATTCATCATAGATGTGGTCAGATTGCATGGTGTTCCAAAGAATATTGTGTCAGACAGAGATGTGAAGTTCATTTCCAAGTTTTGGAAGGAATTGTTTGCAAGCTTGTGCACAGAGTTTGCCTTCAGTACAACTTATCTTCCACAGACAGATGGATAGACAGAGAGGGTCAACAGGATATTGGAGGACACGTTGAAAATGTATGTGATGCATTAGCAGCAAAAGTGGAAAGAGTATCTACCCTTGGTTGAGATGCACACAAAAATGGGTATCAGGAATTATTAAGGATGAGTCCTTTTGAGGCATTGTATGGGTGGAGTTGCAATCCTCCTATTAGTTGGAGTGATCTAGTTAAGAGGGTATTGATTGGACCATATATATTGGCAGACATGGAACAAGAAATACAGGTTATAAAGAAGAATCTAAAGGCAACATAGGATAGGTAGAAGAGTTATGCAGATCGAAATAGGTTTTTCAAGGAGTTCCAAGTTGGGGAATAGGTGTACTTGCGCATTAAACTGAAGAAGAGCTCTTTGCAAATTGGATCATGTTCCAAGATGGCACCATGGCTTTGTGGACCCTTCAGTATTATTGAGAGGATTGGTCTCGTAACCTATCAACATGCACTGCCTCCAACAGTGAAATTCCATGATGTTTTCCATGTGTCATTGCTTAAAAAGTTTTTAAAGATGTTGATCGTGTGATTAACTGGTCTGTATTGCAAGTGGAAACATATGGAGAATTTCAACCAAAGCCTCAGTGTATATTGCAGAAAAAGGTGCTCATGCTCCAGAACCGAGCAATCGAGCAAGTTAAAGTGCAGTGGAAGCACTTTGGGCTAGATGAAGCTACATGGGAGATGGTAGAACATATGCGGGCTATGTATCCTTCCTTTTTTGTTGGTTGAGGAAAAGAAGTTTTGGCTTGGTGTTTTAGTATATTCTTTGGTATATGTTTTGGTATATGTTTGGTGATTTTTCTATATGTACATGGATGTAAATACCGACATGATATATGTTATAAAGCTCCAATAAGTGGTATTGGTGTCATTTCATTATCATGTTATGTTTTTTATGTTTCATGTTGATTTGATTCTTATCAGTTTAACCATTGTAAATATTGCATCGAGCTAAGTTATAAAGCTCCATCGATAGTATGTTTTTCTTACAAAAGATTTGTGGTTATAGGTGTTGTTGAACATCGATCACGGTGTTCCCTCAGGGGGAGGGTTATGTAACAGCCGTGGTGAAAATTCCATGTAATAAAATTTAATAAAGGCAATATAATAACCACAGATGATGGGACACTTATTCCAAGCTGAATGTTGGGAAAAATCATAGTGATGGGGATCCCTTGAGATTGTTTATGGCTAAGGAAATTAGCTAAGGCTTTGGAAACGAAAATTAGCATTTTTGGCACATTTATTTATGAAAATAATAGAAATTAGGAGAAAAGGGAGGTCAAAGGTCATAGGTTGCATGTGAGGAGGAAAATGAAGGAAATTAATGGAAAATGAAGAAAATAGAGGCCTCACTCATAAAAAGGCTTATGAGGATCAGTTGGTAACCTTTTGTCAGTTTAGTTTTGGAGCTCTCTCATTACTCTCCCTCTCTCTCTCATACTCACGGAGACTTAGAGTTTTTCTTGGAGCACACTTGCAAGGTGTGGCATACTTGCATTCTTGGCACAAGAAGACAAAGGAAGAGCAGGAAAGTGCAAGGGGGCATCAGGATCAGCGGCTACATTAGATTTTCTTGCAAGTATCGAGTTTCATGTATGTTTCCTTCACTAATTTTGGCATGCATGGCATATGCATGTGGTTTGTTGGTTGTGATTTGTCATTGGCATGGAGGATGGTCGGGATTGACAGTGGATTACCTAGCCTTTCCATTTCCTAGATAGCCATGGTGATTGTGGGTTTATTTTCATTGTTGTGTTTTTGGTTGGTTCTCATGTTTCCTTAGCTTGGGTTGAGTTACTAGTCCCGTAGCCTTGGTTGGACAAACGCTCTGGAGCCCTGGAATAACTTGGGTTGAGTTATTAGTCATGTATCCTTGGTTGGACAAATGCTCTGGAGCCCTTGGTGGGTTGAGTTACTAGTCTTAGAGCCTTAGTTGGACAAACGCTCTAGAGCTCGGTAAAAGTTGTGGGTTGAGTTACTAGTCCTAGAGCCTTGGTTGGACAAATGCTCTAAAGCCTTGGAAGGCTTGGATATTGACTAATCTGATGATAGTTTTGTGATGTCCGACCATGAGGTGGAATCACTATTTTATGGGTTGAGGTGGATGGCTTCTGGAAGCCCCAAATGAGTTTTGACTGATGTGTTCTATAAGATCCCACATTCATGTTTGGAATATGGCTTGGGGGTGAATGGTTGAAAAGAGATTTGGCTCAGCCATTCCACAGTCAAGTGGAATGTGAAAGTCCCATCCCAAGTTTAGATTTTGCATCATTAATGAAAGGTTATTTATCCTTGTATTTCTATGAGCATTTTGATGGATTATATGTGGTCTATATGGTTGTACCTTCATGAGTATTTTTTCTACTATTGTGATGGTTATGTATGTGTTTTATGACAGCAGCTATGTATTGCTCTCACCATGTTTTTACTTGTAATTTAATGATCAATGTATTTATGGCCTAATGGATGGAATGACAGTTGATGTATTGATGCATCAATGGTTCTTAGTGATTCTTAGCTAAGTATGATACCCTATGCTCAGAACTATTATTTACACCTGCAGATTACATATTTGTGATATGTTTGACAAAATTCCTGTCATGGCTAGTAGGGGTCCAGTCAAGGTCTTAAACAAGCATTTACTTTAGTACTGTCATTTCCATGATATTTTGTTGTTTTGAAGAGATGGCTCAATTTTGGGCAGTGACCTGGGCTCTAGGCCTAAAAAAGTGGCTCAAAGCCTGGGGATGTCGGCATAACACTAACAAACCGGGGACATCAGCATAACATTGACAAATTTAGTCTCTGGACACTGGCGAGAAATCCTGTGAGAGTGACTTTGGGTTTTTGGATGTTTTCATGTCTATAGCATGAGAGCAACTGAGGCTTAGGTTGTCCAAAAGTTTAGTGGGACCCAAGGGAAAGTTGTTTGAAGTGTTGGATTGGTTCCTGAGGGTCCTAAAGCTGATGTTGAATGTATGTATGGTGTGTTTCTATCAGTTCCACTTCCTTAATGTGACTTAGGAGGTTGAATCATATCATAGTAGCCTCTCGTCGCATATTTACCCTGGATGGTCAGTTGCTTGGGTAGATATGGGAGGAGGGTGTTACACTCCCATTGTGCCATCATGTTCTTGTAACATATTGAGATTTAACAACCGAATGTTGTTTATTTATATTTATTTTTTTATTTTTTACAACGACATCTACAATCTTGATTTTAGGATTGGTTATTGAGTATGACTTAAAATTTCTTTGTTTAGCTAAGAGTTTATCTTCCTCGATTGTAAGGAAACAAGTTCATGGGTTGAGACATAGAAGCATCTAGCAGGAGTGAAAGATTGCCCCCTTACGGACCCTCGATGAATTACTCTAGGTGGTTTGGTATTCCTTGAATAATAGTGATGAGTTACCCTATACTTTTAGATAGTAACGAGTGATGGTTGTCCCCACTATTGGTTGAGAACTAAGTTATGATAAATTTTCTCACTATTTCAAAAAATATTGCTTTCGTGATCCAAGCACTCATATAAGTTTTTTTATTTATTTATTATGAATTAGGCACACTAGAAGTATTCTACTTCCTGGAATAGAATGGTCAAGTATGGAGGTTATCTCAGTCAAAGTTAATTTATGTATAATCCTTCTAGGTCCATGGCAATGCATTTACTGCAATCGTAGTCTCACGTGATGACTTTATATACATTGCTTCTACCAATTACAAGATAAAAGTATAGAAGAAATGCAAGATTAGGCATGCACATGTGAGTATGTTGGAGAACCACAAGTCTTCCATTAATGCTCTTGCACTAGGTTTTGATGGTCGAGTTCTTTATTTAGGTGGTTGTGATAGAGCCAATATTATTTGGGAGACACAAATGATTGATACGTCTTCCTTGCATACGATATGTCAATGCTTATTGAAACTTCCATTATTAGTTGTGGACCTCAATTTCTTAATTTTATATATTCTTCACAAAGTTGGCTCTAATGGCATCCCTTTTTTAGTCCTACCATGTGACAAGATATGGAGGCATGTACAAAATATTAAAAAAACAAATAGAGGCATGCACAAAATGTGTGATCGAAATTTCCCATTATGACATATATGGAGGCATGTACAAAATACATATAGCAAAATATTTAAGAAAAAAAACAAAAACAAAACAAATGTTTCAAAAATGTCCAATTAGGTGCATTGATATGTTATATTGCTCAACATGCACTCCACAATGAAAAAGGAGGTTTTCATTTCATAAATTAGACAGAATGATTCCCTTCTTTTCGCTGCATTGACATCACATCTCATTTACCTAAGAAACTTCCAAATGAACTCAAAACAAAGAAATATTTCACCTTCATTGTGCAATAAATCAAGTAACCCCTTAGCATTAAAAAAAAAAAAAGTAAAATAAAATATCAATACAATTCCATGGTACAAAAAATGCCATCTTTCTAGTTTTAGGAAAGAATGGACACATCAAATTCAAGGTTTCTTCCTTGCATATTAGTGCAATATCCTAGCAATTGTGCAGAGCATATTGATTAATAAACACATTAACAGTTTATTGCTAATATTAATTTTATAACAAGGGTGGCAGGAGGGGAAGGCATTCTTTTAAATACCAAAGGAATACAGGAAATAAAGGACACTTGGGGAATTGGTCTCAAATCAAACAACATTGCAGAAATGTATGGGCTATATTATGGCCTCTAGTTAGCCAAGAATTGGGATGCTTCCTCAATTATAATAATTAGGGGCTCTCTTATCACCATCAAGCACCTTATCAAAGAAAATATTTCAACGAACAACCAACTCTCGCTCCTTTGTAGAATCAAAACCATATTGGAGTACTTCTCAAATAAATTTTATTTCCATATCCTCAAAGGTCAAAACAAGATGCAGACACTCAGGCTAACAAGGTTTTTCAGCTTGAAGTTGCGCAGTAGGAAGTAAATGGCTCATTATAATGGAAATTTATCCCATGATGGTCATCCATGTGTATACAAGGCCCTCGCTTCTTAATGGGTTGGACGAAATAATGTTTAATGAAAAAAATGGTGGAATGCAATACAAACTCCCCTTAACTCATACATCACTTCGCATCTCTCTCTTCAATTACTTCAAGGCTCTCTGCTAGGGTAGACTTCACGTCATGCAAGGTAAGGTGGTGGATGAATGGAAGATTACCCATGCACCCCCATATGAAATTCTTGCAAAAAGGACTGACCCAAAATCAAACTGGATTTCTCCTCACATATCTGCTTTCATTTTGATGGAGTCTGGATAGATTGAATTCAAGCTGATGCAGATATATAGGCTTCCTGAAGCGTGAGAAAATCCAGGTCCTTGTGCAACATTGATATAAGGAAAGTATGTATCATATTGGATTCAGATGGTTATAGAATTCGAGAACGTGCTCACCAGGGATAAATTTGTTGGATTGGGGAGAAATTGCTTCAGTTTCACCGATGAAAACAAGTGCTCCTCCTGGTCTAGTAATCTCCTAATCATAAGAAGGACACAAGGTTGGGTTGTCTCCGTCTGGTTGGATGCCCTAGGTATTTCTTTGTCTAAAAGTATTGATGCTCAGGGCATAAATTTCTCTCCCTCAAATGCATCGCAAGGTCAGAGTTTTGATTGGGATGACAATTTGGAAATTTCCATAGTAGGAGCAGTTTGTTATTTCTCATAGCAGTATCCTGGAGGGTCATTCAATTTCTCTCACTTTGTTAAAAATGGTATTTTGCAAGGCCTCTTCAATAAGTTTATCTCCCTTACAACAATGTATCTCCAGAGAAACCCATCCCTTTGGATCAACCACGTTGTATCTATCTCTTTTTCATAGTCTCCCTGCACTCCAGCCTTTTTGAAATCACCTCTCTGAAGCATGCTCATCTGGTCTCCTCTGCAAATAAAATTTTTTAAGTCTATTTCTCAGTTGGCTTCAGAGTCAAGCCTGCCTCAGCATGGGTTCTCTCTACCTAATCTATTTCTCTGTTTGTCATGGAGAATGATTGGTCAATAGTCTATGCACATCTTATTCATTAATGAAGAATCTAAATGCTTCAATCAAAGTTAAACCTACTCGAAGAGGAAATGGACCAGTTTCATCGCCAATTTACTCACATGCAACCCTAGAGAAATGTGGATGTGGATTGCAGCACAACAAGTAGCGTGCTAGATGGACCCTCTAATAAGATGTCAAGTGACCCTCCAAGTTAATATATGTTTACTCTATTCAAATGTATACTGCTATTCAAAGGAATACTGATATATGGCCAATTTTGTAGGATTTATAGTTGTATTAATTTTCTACCATCATGTATAATTAGGGTAGTAAAGCAAGGTAGTAAAGTAGAAGTAATTTTTGTAACTCTCTTAATGAATTCTTCTGAAGATCTAAAATATTTGTATTGGAAGATATTTGTATTGAATGTAAACACTTCGTGGACTTCTTATTGCCTTCCAAACACGGAATTAATGAAATACTTAATCATCATTGTCAAAAAAATATATTAATGTTTACAATATGTTCCAAACATGCTTTCATCAATTTTACATATTACTTGTTTTTCAAACAACATGTAGTGAGTGCTTAATAATTAATGAAACATTCCCATCATATTACATATGTCAATTTTTTTATATTCCATTCCATTGTATACAATTTGTATTCCTCATTATTCTTATCTAACTTTTGCTTTCATATGATAATTTCAAGAACTAACCAATTCATAATCACCTATTAATGTTAGATAACACTCAAGCAAATGGAAGAACTCATTTCCAATGGAAAGGTCATAAATGGGAGATAGTCATTTAGGTATTATTGATTTGCTTTATTCCCAATACATGACAAAATCTTAAACTTTGTGCAAGCTAATATTTAGAAATTGAATCTCGCAAAACCTCAAATGACGATGAATTGCTCAAATAAATACCATCATAAGAAGAATTAGGAAACGTTTAGCAGTAATTTGAGGTTAGAACAAGGGAGGGACATTTGATTTATATTATCTATGTAATTAGTTGAGATTGATACTAATAAAATGTGCTAATTCTTGGTCATTTTTCAATTTTTATGTTGAAGAATTTGAATCTTCACAACATAGGCTTTTAGAGAGCTTCAATCCCCAACCAATTATATTTGTAAGATTGGTTTTTAGAAGAGAGAAACGCTATCAGAATTGGAAGAGTTGATCAAATTAGAGGTAAAGAAGTCGTCTCATTAAGGAGCTAAGTTGTTGCTAATCTACAAAGTTACCGATCATTTGGAGTGTTGTCAAAGCCATCATCTTTCATGCCATCATACCCTAGCTATCATGATCTACTAGATAGAGCCACAGATTGAGTGTTACAAATAACAAAGCCACAAATCAAGGGTTTCAAAGAGTTGATGTCTAGATCAAAACCCATGGAAGTACCATCACATACACAAGGTGTGACTAGTTTGTGAAGGAATTTTGTGATTTTGTTGATATCCATGCAAGTTGTATTCTACAACATTGTTGCGTGAAATTTTCTAGTTGCATTTAAATCAATAGGGGTTAAGTTCATGGTTGAAACTCTTTAACTGGACCAAATCATTTTAAGAAGGATGATAAATTTCTACTCATACCCAATGGTAACTTAATGAATGAAGAGAAGGATATTAGGGTTCTAGAGGAACCAGATTTAGATATAGTAGATTATTTGATGGATCCCTTGGAAGTGATTGAGATTTGGTCTTGTCCAAAAGTTTTGAGTGCAAGTCACATTATCACTTTTAGAATGGATCTTGGTGAAGACGAAGAAAGCAAGGATATAAATTATAGTTATTCAGGCTTAGGCCAAAGTACATAGGATTATTCCAAGCATTTTCAAATTTTAGCTTCAAGGCATGATTTTGGGTTTGGAGGGTTAGATGATACAATTACTTTGGAAGTATATAGCAGAGGAGGTGGATTTTCTAGAAATAGTTTGGGTTTTCAAGAATTTAGTGGTATTACACCCTTTTGCAGGGGTTTTGGCAGTTGATTGGAGAATTTGAAGGTGAGGCATATAATTATTGGTGAAAGTGATCAAGCAATGAAGAAAGGGAAGTGTATGGAGAAATTAAATGAAATGTGTTAAGAAAAATGTCTCACTAGTAAAGTTTGTTCTAGGGGACAATGTTAATATGCATGAAGTAGTGTCTATGGAACAAATGGCTTTGATAGGTAAGGTAAGGGGAAGACGGTTTGGGAATGAATGTTTAAAGGATTGAGTGACTGATAATTGGTTTTCAATTTTGCATTATATTGCATTGGGTTTTATTTTGACAAGGGGTTGGTTTATGGTGACCCTAAAAAATGTTGAAGACACCAAGAAATTATTGAAGTGTGGTGCTAATATTTGACACCCATGGTTCTAAAACCTTGAAATACTCTCTTTGACTCTTGTAAGGAGAGAGTTGAAATGGATAATATTTGGGTTAATATTCCTAGTTTACCAACTAAGTTTTTATTACTTGAAATATTTCAGGCGATTTGAAACAAATTGGGGAATTTTATTATGGAAGACATGTCCTTCCTTTCATGAAACAAGATTGATGGTAATGGCCATAATTTTAGTATCCTTGGATTTAAGGGAGGGTTTGGAAAAAGAACTATAATGAAAAAGGGTTTTTTTAGCATGTCTACAAATTAGATTATAAAATAATCCCATTCATGTGTCATAGGTGCCATATTGATGGTCATTTGGCAAAGAACTCTTAATTGAATACAAAAAATGGTATTAGGATAAGAGAAAGGAGGATTTTAGTTGTGGTATTGGGTTAAGAAGAACTAGTGTAGACATGGTTGTAGAAGAGATAACCAGAAGGCAGCAAAGATATCCAGGTGGTATGAAGGTGAGACCCAAGATATGTTTTATATCCCCTCAAGAAGTATAGAAAAGTTCCAAACTTTGGCAAGCAAGGTTTTCAGTGGAGATGAGAAATGAGAAAGTGGGTTAGGTGATAATACACCTTGGGTTAAGCAGGTTTGCTTCAAAAAATAAATACCCTTTGAGGTTTCTAGGGAAGGCATTTTTTCAATTAAGTTTTCAAATAAGAGTTCCCCTATCAACATATAAGTTTTTACATAGTTGTCTGGAAATTCTTGGAAATATGTGGGATTGGATATCAGTCCTCATAGTGTTGAAGGGATAGATGGGAGTCGTGTCCTAGTTTGGAAAGTAATAACTTTATGGGTGAAGGTAATATCGATGGTTTGTGGACCTTTGATATTCATTCACCCTAGACTTTGAAGAAAATAGGATACCTTATAATCTTCACCCATGATTAAATCCAATGTGTATTATGTTAGATCATGCTCGGGAGTTACTTGTGAAATGCAAGGTAAAGGAAGAGGAAGGAATTATATTTTATTTTTTTTTGTAAGTCAGTAGAGAATCCTTATATTATGATATAAACATAGAGTACAAACATGGTAGCTGATCTACTAGATTAGAAACTAGACCAGCTGTAGAAAAATATTGTCTTGATCACATACTTAATCAAGCATGCCAAAAGGTTTTATTGTCTCTAGTATCCCTTATATATTTCAACAAAATTACCTTCCTTACTACTGCTAATTATCGGTCTGTCTACCTTATTGACTACACATTTTGGATCTATAGACTCGAATTTAACAAAATAACTACCATATTGCCTATGAAACCATAAATCAAAACTAAACAGAAGAGTGGAAAATGCCATAATCAACTAATAAGAGTTGCTTCCATTTCAATCCATTGACCTTGCTTAGTCGCAAGGGTTGCTCCCTCGCTTAGCGTTGTTGATGATGCCCCTCCTGCACTTGGAGTCATCTATTGACAGTCCCCTGCAGCTCTGACCTCCCAAACCTGATATTTTCTCAGATGGGTTGGACTCCCTTTCTCTTCACCCAATGTGATGTCTAGATTATGGATGTATTTTAGGTATATTAAGAACATTTTATTCAAATCCCCAACCTTGTCATCTATAGATATTCTATTATTCCTACACATTTCAGAGCCTCCTCAATAGCTTGCAGTCTTTGTTATATCGCCTTCCATTGGAGTTGTGACTCCATCTATCCCCTAGGTCGCTCCTCTATCGCCTCCTCTTGCAACTTCCCAACTAGAGTCTTAACGTGCCAATTCGTCTCCAAGGTCTTATGGTACATCGTCATCTAATTTTTAGTATTCCATGTGTCGATGATCTAATCTACTTCCTCCTAAATTTAATCATCTAGGACAGCCCTGCAATGTCTTCTACCTCATTCTCCCAAGTTTCCACTATCTCCTTCCCTTTTTGCAGGACAATCATGTGATAATTGATTGCAGCCAACCTCACCACATCCTCCATTTGAGTCCTTTTGTTAGCCTCAAAACCCTGAGCATCCATGCTAGGTCTGCCCTCGTCTTGCCTCCAGCACTATGACCCTTGGCCATTACACTACCCAAAGCCTTAATTGCTTGTACTAAAATTTCTAACTCACCCTCACTATTACACCACTTTCGATATCCCAACCTTATCTCTGCAATCCCTACACGCTATCTTAACTCATAATTTAAAGGAAACATCCAAGACATGACCAGCCTCACCTGTTTTTTAGTGTATTCCTTCTCTAATTTTGGTAACTTCATCATGCGAGCGGTGTTGTAGTACAAACGTGTGATCTTGTCGGCACCCTCTTTCTCATTTGTCCCTTCTATCAATTTGTACAAATTCATAATCGTCATTGCATTGATCTAGTACTCCACCCCTCGGGATATCGTACTTCTCCACTCCTCTCGCAACCTTCTCCAATTAATGCAGCGATCCAAAGGATGGTCTATTAAGGAGGAAATCCATTCTCTCACATCATCAACCATCACTACTACCATATACGGTGAACACGTACCCCTTCTCGTTTCCCAACTAGTCGCTACTTGTCTTTCCATAATGAGGGTTATTCATTTGCCTCGCCAGGTGGGTCATTGTCTTGAGTTGGGTCCCACCCCTTCTCAATCAACCCACCTTCCTAACGTGGAGTAATATCTCTTCACCAACCTTTGGAATTCCTCCATTAATTAACACTTAGACATTTCCTCCCACGCCACGTCGATTAGTAGGAAGGAATTATATTATTAAAAAAGCACGAGTTAGATATTATTTAGATGTTGTTGTTGGTAAACAAGTGATCATTGGTGGGTGTTTTATAGCAATGAACACCCCAAATGGGATGCCTATATGATCTTCCTTTCCTAAAACAATAAGGGTTTGGCCAACTCCACTAAACGATTATTTTTATGTAGGATTGTGGAGAAAAAGAAACTAGATGTGTTGTTCCTACAGGAAACTTTAGGGGAAGGGGGAGTTATACAAAGGATGTTAGAAGATATATTCGGAGGTTGGAGTTTTTTGTCTTTACATTTTTTAGGGATATCAAGGAGTCTTGTGATAGGGTGGAATAGTAAGACTATGAAGTATGCAAATAGTTGGTTTATTGACTCAATAATATGGGTGACACTCTTTTTCCAAGAGATTGAAAAATATATTATGTTCATGAATATCTATGGGCCTTGCATGGATAGAGTGGCCTTCTGGGATAACCTTTCAAGGAATATTTTATGGATTCTAAGGCTCTTATTTTGGGATGAGATTTGAATTTATCAATATGCAATTTAGAGACATGAGGTTCTAGAGCTTAGCTAGATAGTCTTGTAGAATATTCCATCTATAAATTAGCGAAAGGTGGGTTGATTCATATAAAGTTTGTTAAGTTGAAACCACCCTAGAGAAATAATTAGGTGTGGGAGGATAGAGTCGCAAAATGTTTGGATCGATTCCGAGTATCTGAGGGGATGTTAAAAGACTCTTTGAGGTTTCGATAGTGGGTTAGTTATAGAAGTGAATCAAATCATTTTCTAATTATTTTGAAGGTAGTGCAGGTAGGGAATATGTCTCCAAGCCCATTTATATTTAATTCATAATGGCTAAAGCAGGAGGATTTTATCAATTTAATTAAATAACTTTGGAGACCATATGATCAGATGGTAGTGGAATCATTTGTTTTATATTTTGTGTTATCACAAAATCGGACCCTGGTAGGCTGTTGATCAGGTAGACTCTGAGTAACTCTTTCAAACCAATCTTTTGGTTGAGGCTTAGCCTCCTCAACCTGAGAGGGCTCTCTCAATAGGTTTAAGATTTTTTATAATGATTAGATGGCTAACTCTAGGAACAAAATGAACAAATGTATAACTATTTGACTGGTTGAATCAGAGATTAGCAAACATCTATTGGGTTATGAAGTCAAGATAGTCTTCAACAAAACAACATGATCAGCAAAACATGGAAGTCAAGGCACTTAGAGTTTAGGTTTATAAATAAAACAGTAACACAATGAATCAACACGGTCTACAAGCATGTGAAGGAAGTTAGAGCATTTTCCAATGAATTCTAATTATCACAAGCTCATACCACTGCAAATAAGTAATTGAAAAAGGCCATAAGAACATCAAACACATACACTCCTTGTGAATCTTGAGTATTCAAATTGATCTCTGTGTTAAGCATGAAAAACCACAGTTTCTTACAATAACACAACTTTCTTTTGCTAATGAAATTACCAACCCTGAGGAATTCGATTCTCAAGCTTTATATAGAGTTTTACAACCTTGGATACTATGATCCATCTTTAGGGGAATTCGAATTCCTAACTTTGACACCTATCTATTCATAAAACAAACTACTTAATTACAACTTGACAGCTAGCTGTCTTTAAGAGTCCTAATACAAATAGGAGTGAAACTCCTAAAACATGCTTTCAACAACCTTATCTATGACTTCAATACATTCTTTAATCAGCTGCCAACCCATGTCTTCGAGCTTGATGATGTCCACAGTGTTGTTACAAAACCTGCTGAGTCATGACCTAACTGTCCTGAAAACTAGGAGACAGAGTTCCTCCTTTTAAGGCCCTTAATCTTTTATGCTTATCTTCAAGCAGTTTTGCTAGTGTACATGTGGCATGCATTAATAATCCATTAAAACATCATTTTCCATCTATGAAAAAAGGAAACTCGAATATATGGAGGAAAGAATGAAACATGATTGTGCTATGAAAATACTTTGTTTTCATAGCACAACCTTTATATCACTTATGAAATAATTCTTTGAACTTTGCTTTCTACACCACTGCCATCTGAAACTTCATATATGATCCCATGTCTACCAGCAACTTCAAAATTTGAAATTAATCAAACCTTACCTCCAAAAAGCCTCTATAATTGCTAAATGATCATCTTCAGCGATTTCGTAGCGCGCTACAAAACTGCTGTGTATGTTTCTTTTCAACATGGCCTTCAAAAATCTGTATTTTGGGAGTTTTTCAAAATTCCATGAAGACTGATATGATCAACCAAAAATCAAAACCACTTACCCTTATAAGATGTTCTTCCTCACAGCTGTCCTTCTTTTTATATGCCAAAATTGTTTTAAGATATATCCTTCACTGCCCTTTTTCATCATCCTGTTTCATTATTGTTGTAGCCCCTTTTCCAGATTTTGTTAATTATATTTCTAGGTCTTCAATTTGTCTCTTCAATCTCCTGTTAGTAGCTCTCAACTGAGCATTAATCCTCCTTACAAATCTGGCTTCTTTGATTGCAGGAACAGTCCAGGTAAAGTACTGAGTTTCATTGTTTACTATTTCTAGTTTGGAAACTTTTTCAGCTTCCCAGAGAGCCTTCATCCTTTTGAAATCTTTCCTTTCAGCAGCATGCCCTCTTGTTCTCACTCTTAGTCTGGAAATTTCATTATTAGCAACTTTTAACCTTTCTTCCATTACCTCATAACTAGATTTTTCTGTTTGAGTGGCAGGAACTGTGTTTTTGTCACCTTTAGGTCTTGGAGACGAAAAGTCTATCAACTCTTCTTGAATAGCAGAGGCTTCTTCTGTTCTCCCCAACTCAATATTGGACTCTTGCATCTTCTTGGATTACCTGGTTAAGGGTTTTCTGGGTTTGAAAACAAATGTTGTAACATCATCCTCAAATTCCAATTTCTTGGAGGGTTTCATTTTCTTCGACTTTCCTTGATCAAATTTTATCACATCTGCCTATACCAAAGGGGATTCTACAA
Source organism: Pinus tabuliformis (assembly GCA_031772625.1). Taxonomy (NCBI): domain Eukaryota; kingdom Viridiplantae; phylum Streptophyta; class Pinopsida; order Pinales; family Pinaceae; genus Pinus; species Pinus tabuliformis. Next base: position 892,113,877 of record CM062811.1, read on the forward strand.
TATCAATGGCTTTTAAAATATCATTTAAATCACCCTTCAAGCTTGAACCTTCTCCCGAGATCACTATTTTACCTTTCTCCTTTGCAATCTGGCTTCTAGTCAATCTCCTTTGAACTGGTTTGTTGGTTGATTGTTCTTGTGTCATTCCTTTAACCTCAGATATATTTTCCTTTGTAGATTTAGGAGTTTCAAGAATGACTACTGGTGTTTTGCTTACTTGCTCTTTCACCTCTTTCCTAGGTTCCAACTTAACATACCTTTTTTCCCTGGACATTACAGACTTGCTGGTTTCAGCTGATGGAGTTCCTTCAACCCTAGGGCTAATGTCTACACCTTATTTTTCTGCTCCAAAGTCACATAAAAACAAAAACGAAGACCAATCTTTATTGATTCTTTTGAGTTCATGTAGAACTATCAGTTTAATTAGGCCATGATGAAACAGGGAAGTTTCACATCCTTGAGATTTCATATGTACTTTATCTACCATCTTAGCTACACTTGGATATAATAAGTAAGGCAAATCTAAAGAAATCATACCAGTAAAATGTAACAGGAGTTTAAAATGATATGAATAAACCTTTTGATATCTGCCTTCACAGGTAAAATAACGTTGAATGTTGAAGAGCAAGTTGGCATAGTTGTCCTTGATGTAGTCTCTGGGAACTGCCTTAGTTAAGTTTGTTTCTACAAACTCTGGCTTTAGAAACACCTTACATGGTTCCATGTCGAATCTGAATTTTTTGAACCATGTATCTTGCCCCTAGGAATCTCTATCACCAAAGCTATGACCTTTGGAGAAATTTGCAAGTTCAGGATTCTGACCTTTGTGCTTGAGCTAGTGAAATGTAGTGCAAACTCCTTTGTCACCTGAGTATGTCCTCCCTGCAATTTCTTACAAAACTTCCAGCATCCTGCTTTCTTGAAGGCTTCTACAACTGATTTATCTCTGACTAAGACCTCAGTTCTTTTAGGCTTTGTTCTTAAACAATGACCAGACCTATGACGTTTCTTCTCCTCTATCATCTTTCCTTCTGAATTCATGTAACAAAACCGGCCTCGCTTGAAATTTTGTTGATAAGCCTTGCTTGCCAATGGTGGTCAGCCTCGCCTGAATTATGGATGAGGAAAACCTTGGTGAAAAATTACCAAAGCTTACTGTTTGAAAACAATTTTGTTTGAGGGTTTGCATGCAAATTAAAACGATGAGACTAGCCAACCCTTTCGAATTTGAAATTATCTTTCATAATGAGCCCTAAATTTGAAATGATGAGTTTGGATGGTAGCATGCTTAAGGACTGACTCCTAGCTAACACCTAATAATGAAAATTTTAACGGGATATTAATGAATTGATGTTTGACAAGATTGTTCTATGAATCCACGCTTTCGTAGAGCGCAGAGAAAAGCGCTACGAAAAGAGCAGCGTTTTCGTAGCGCAAAATAGACATTTTACATTGCCTGCACTACAAAAATGTGGTTTCGGGACTAATTCCAAAAATTTTCAAAATGGCTTAAGCTATGAGTTTCTAAAAAGAATGTAAGACTCATGAAACATGGAAAAAGGATGTTAGACTTTATTTGGATATGAAAAATGAAACCTTTGAGACTCCTAGCCTATCACCTACCCATTAAAACATAGGGTGACTTGACACTTATCTAAGACCATGACTAAGAACAATGTAAACCCCTATTTTGGTGATAACATTTTGAAGGAAATTTGAAAAGAATTAAGCAAGTAATCATTGTTTGGGCTTATGCAAAAAGAAAAAGAGATGAATGGACTGTAACAAAGGTGGATGAATCTTTGGATAGAAGATATGAATAAGATGGAGTGGGATCCTTGTATGAAGAAATTAAAACAAAAACTCTGAATTTGGAACAAATGAGGAGCAAGTTATTGGAGGAAAGAGCTACTACTTTGAGGTTAAAAAGTAGGGTGCTTTGGTTGGGAAAAGGTGATGAGGAGGTTTCTTTGTGGTCTCTCTAGAGGAATTAAAATCCACTCTCTACAATCTTCGGAATGTTGAAAATTCCAAGTCCATATGGTTGGATTATGGAATTATTTTTGGGATTCCTAGAATATTGATTTGCTTCAAGTGGTAGAGGATACAAGGTTGTTTGGAATAATGTTAGCAACTTTTAATTTGACATTATTGGATATTCTTTTGAAATTGTAAAATCCATCCTCCTTTGAGGATCTTCATCTAATATCTTTATGCAATTATATTTATAGGATAGTGCAAAAATTATTGCAAATAGGGTGAAAAAAATTGTCCAAGGCAAATTTTTGTCAGCAATTTGGTTTCCTAGATGGTCAGAAGATTCATGAGGTTATTGGAGTTTCTCAAGAGGGCATTAATAACATTAAATTAAGGAATTTAAAGGAAGTGGTGATAAAGCTAAATTTATAAAATGCCTATGACAGGGTAGTTAGATTTATGTAAGGTTATTAATGACACATATGGTATTTAAGGTACCTTATATTACCTAGGTTATGAGTTGTGTAATGATGACCTATTTCTCGATTCTCGTTAATGTTTCTACTATCGTAATTTTTAGAGAATTAAGAAGGCTCAAGAAAGGATGCCCCTCGTTGCCTCTCTTGTTTCTTCCTCTGGATGTGGGGCTTCATAAATCATTAATGGAGGAAAAGAGATCAAGGACCTTCAAAGGAGTTCATATGGGGTTGAATTTATATCTTTCACATATTTTATTTGTAGATAATATATTTTTATTTTGCAATGTAAGTAAACAAAACCTAACTAAGTTATATGACATTATAGATTTGTATTGGAATGCAATGGGGATGGTGATTAACCTAGGTAAATATTCAATTTCCTTTTCAGGGTTGAGTAGGAAGATCAAGATTTTTCTCTGTTTATTTTTTCCTTACTTGAGGGTGGATTTAGAATATGGGCTAAAATATTTATGGGTCCTACATAAACCAAGTAACTATTTGAAACAATATTAGAATTAAACGTGGTAGAACTAGAAAAATGACTAGCATGTTGGAGTTACAAGTGGTTGTTGCAAGGAGGTAAACGTGTTCTAGTTAAATCCATTCTAAAGGAATATCCAGTCTGTTGAATGTCTATGTCATGGATTCCAAAAGGAATTATTGAAAATATTAGAAGAAGAAACTCAAGTTTTTGTGGGAAGGATTAGTTGAATCAAAGGTGATTTTGTAGGTAGAATGGGATACATTGGTTGTATCAAATTTGTATGGAGGGTGGGAGCTTAAGAGCGTTTTCCTTTTCTCAAAATCTTTGGAAACTAAGAGTATTGGAAGCTTGTTCAAAGTAAAGGTTTTTGGTGTCAAGTGGTGATTCAAAAATATATTTATGTGGACTCAGTTCAAGATTAGATAAGGAGGGTTGACAAATCTAAGCATAATATTTTAGTGATGTGGAAGGTAGTTGTGAAGGCTTTTCCTTTCATTTTTTGGGGGGGATTCTGGCTTGGAAGGTGGGTGAGGGGACTTTGGTTTGAATTCGGGAGGATGATTGGGTTGGGAGTGGAAGAGATTACCTACTATTGCCACAAAGGATTCAATCACTAAGGGATAAATATTCTTGCATGTTTCCCCACATTGTAGATCCACCTACAACTTTGATATGGAGGTATGGATTTCTTAAAATAGATAGGTTAGACTTCATGGGCAATGAAGAAGATTTAAGAATGGATTTTTATCATGTTTAGAAATGAGTCATGTTCAAATCAATGAACTTCAATCTAAGCTAGCTTGGTATTTTTCTCCTTTGTGGATTTAAACACCTAAGCTTGGATATGTGTTTTTAATTACAGAGGAAGGAAGAAGAGAACGTCAATGGTGGTGGTGATATCTTTGAAATTTGAAATTTCCTTATAAATCAAATTTATTTATGTGGTGTTTATTCATGAAAAAAGTATTAACCTAGGACAAAATGTAGAAGAGGAATTTGGACGGGCCTGGCAGATGTGCTCTTTGCAAACTTAGTGAGGAGATGAATTGTCATTTGATCATGAATTATGACTATTCAAAATAATTGTGGCTATAAATAGAGGCTATAACACCATTTAGAAATGTTTAGTCAAGGGATTATATTAAATTATATTTGAGGAATTGGGAAGGGAACCCAAAAACAAGCATCTTTTAAGGCTCTTCCTTTGATAGTGGCCTGGGGAACCTTTTAATTTCAAGAAAAATGCATTCCTCCAATAAAGTTTGTGGCCAATGGGTTTATCATATTGAGTTATTTCCAATGGGATATGATAAGATATTTTTGTAGGATTTTTCCGATGGGGCATCACAAGGAAACCATATTACATGTGAAGGGGCTTGGATTATATTCTTTGACAATAACCATTCCATTAAGTTGACATTAGGATTGGGGGAGGGGTCAAATAATTATGCAAAATTAATGGCACTAAAACTAGTATTGTTGCTAGCAAATGAAAGAGAAAATAATAGTTTACAGGTGTTTAATAATTCTAAGGTTTTCATTAAATACATAAAATATTAACAAAGATGTCACGATGTGTTTCTAAATTATGTTTGTAAAGAGGTCAAAGGTTTTAGGGTGTTTTTCAAGCATATCGTTGTCCAACATGTGTGCAAGGAGACAAATATGGAAGTTGTTGGTTTATCCAAAGTTAGAATGATGATGCAACGTGGTACCTATATGATAATAGAGAATAGAAATGGGGACATTTCAAAATATTTTCAACCCCATTATCATGAAGTGATGTTATGAGCAAGAGACGCTCCTATCTAAGGTATTTCTTATCTCTGATCAAATCTTACTTTTTAATTATTTTGGTCATGTTGTTTATTCTATTTCTAGATATTAAAGTCATTTCTCCATCATGGAAAGGATATCCATTCCCTAAGTGGAGTGAGTTTGCTTTTTTGTTTTGTTTTTTTTTTTTGGATGTACTAGAACTAATGAAGCTAAGAAAGAACAACTTCATATGAGGAGTTATTTTTGTAAATATTTGGAACATCCCAAGTGGGGCAGTTAGCATAAAATGTTGGAGAAATCAGATGCAGAATGTAATTTTGTATATTTTTCAAAGAAGTAATGAAATGACGATTTTTTCGAAGGAAAAAAAAAAAAAAAGAGTAAACATTCAGTGATAATGCCTACAAGAGTTCTTTAACAACATTGAAATTTGTGTCGAAGTTTTCTACATTGATCTTGTACTATAAAGGAAATAACATGAATGGTTTGTTAAGAAACATATGGCTCGTCCTAATGGTAAATCAATGGTTTCACTTCAAACTATGTTTGGAATTGAGATGGTCGGAATAAGCTATAACCATACCTAACGATGGTTTAAAAAAGAAATGCAAACTTGGGCTTTGATTTGGATGAACTTTAAAGTTACTGAAAAATAAGTAATATCATAAAAACTCTCTCTGCAACCATCAATTTCTCTTCTTCAATGGACTTGAAATCATATCACATACAATGAATTTTTTTCAATTCACTGTCAAGAAACAGGATTATCTAGCAAAAGATAAACATGATTCTAAGCATGATGAATTGATTCAAGAAAGTTTTCAAATGGGAAAGAAAGTCCATAACAAGTCTATCTACTCTTTCGACCACAAACTAAATGAAAATAACGAAAAATATTAGTCCTATAAATTTTCAAGTTACAAAAGTAAAAATTACCTAAGAAACCAATGAAGCATGCAATTTTTTTCTCTATATTTATTTCTCATTCACTCATAGGAGTTTACATTGATAGGAACCTGGAACTAAAATTCATTTCTTATAAATAAAAAAAATCAATCCAATAAATCACTCTACTATGGATTTTCTTTTTAAAGCGGAGAATAGAGATAACACAAGTTGGCCCAAACTTAAGTTTAACACCTAGAATTGAGGAAAAAGTGGCATACAAGAAGATTCATTCAACCACCTTCAAGGATAATTTAATCTTAAAAGAACGAACATAGTATATATAAGGAGTTTTCACATGTTAATTTTTATAATTTAAATATATAAAAAATTACTAGAAAGTAGAGATGAACTTATATTTTTGATATTTTGTTGACCATGAAACTGGATGATCCTTAGTGATTTCCACCGTACCATAGGTAGTCCACCGTAGACACCACCCCTTAGTTAGGCTATGATACCACTTTTGAGAAATAAGCAAAATGAGGTTCTCAAATCATGTTAAAACAAGTCAAACTCAAAAAAAATCACTATAAGTGCCTCAAATATAAAGAAAATATTACGCACCCATATTACTTACCCTACCCAAATCTAGGAGTACCTCCTTCTTTGTTACACAATCCCCAAGAAATTCCTCCCTCTATTTCTCTTTAATGTGGGCATAGAGTGGTCCAAGCTGATATCTCAAAGCTTTTATAGGTTCCCCTTTGTTTATTGGCTCTTCACCAAGTCTACTAACTCATTTTCATGGTTGGTTAGTTCTATGGTATAGTAGCTTTATTTTTCTACTATCCCATCTCTCTCAACCTCTTTCCTTTTTTTTCTAATAGCATCCTCTTCCTTATTTAAATTTTTAATTCATGAATGCTAGCAAGAGAATCTCACCCTCATCTTCTTTCTTGTCCTAATAACGTAGGGATGACAACTTGCTAATTTTTAGGAAGTGATGGCCTAGATTGAGGGATATGTTTCCTCCACTCATCTTAACCTATTTTAACTTTGCAAGCTAAGTTTTGAAAATAAGTGAAGGTGAATGGTAACATAATATATATTTTTTAGGCATAAACCCCCTAGACCCCCTAACATTTTCCCTCTTGTGGTACCATGGCCCATTTAGGTGCTCTTTCTCTACTACTCTTTGTCATTTTTATTAATTGTAGAAATAAAATACCCACAATGTGCATGAGGATCCAATGGGGATATTATAGGTGTATCCTTATTTCCTACCCTTCAAAATTTTAACATAAAAGAAACATGAGGATTAGATGGGGATATTATAAGTCTACCCTTATTGCCTACCCTTCCAAATTTTAACATAAAAGAAACTCATGCACTTATATTTCAAGTAAATTCCATAACTACCATGTGATAGGTTATCTCCCAACTTGTAATTGACGATAGAATTGCTAACCCATAATGTAAAATCCAAGATGGGACTACTCGAATGGTCGCCAATGTCACCTACATAATTTATCCTCATCGCTTTAGGTTGGATTTCCTCCAACTCAAAGGGGGTGTCCCTATTAGGACTACTAAGCTAAGTACTAAGGCACAATGTGATAAGAGAGTAACTTTAGAAACACAATGTTTTTGTATTTTAGGAAATAAAAAAACATGATGAAAGAAAATAAAAATTAGTTTTAATCCAACAAGGGTAATGAAGTTTTAAAGGGGGCTACTTTTTTATGTGTTAGTGATGGAAACAATACCAAAGGACTTAATTAGCTTGACACAAAGCTTACTAGAATTTAACAAAACAAATTCTACAAGGAAGAGATAAAAAAGGATCCACCTTCAACTAGACAACTCAACTTTACCCTAGCAATTGAAATCAATGAACTTGCTAGAATTCTTAGAGATATATAAATCAAGATGTCATTTAAAAATAACTAATATAACCAAGAATAAATGAGGAGGATTCACCTCACATGCAAAAAACCCTTCGAAGTCATAAATTTTACCCTTCAAATGATCAAGTTGCTAGTCTTGCCTATGCAAAATAAACTACATTACTTCAATCTTTACATGCCAAAATAGTATGCATTCAACAATAAAGAGCCCTTATACATCATAATGACCCAAAAATGATATTAAATAATGTATTCAAACATGACATTCAAAAACAAAAATTGTTATGAGGGGAAGTCTCTTTTACAAATTTGAGTCTCAAAAACCCTCTTAGGGGTAACCTCTTTTATAAAAAGAGGTTGAAGAACCCTCTTATTACAATAGTGTTTTTCTCTCTATATCTAACCTAGGATACCATGAAAATAACTTATCCCCTAACTAACTATGAGGGAAAGGAAACAAATACATGGAATATTCAAGTAGTTGTGTCGCATGTACAAGATTCTCGAAAGAGAGAGCACATCCCACCCAAATATAGGAGAAAGAGGCAAATGGGGGCCAATGTTCCTCCTTGAGAAAAGGTAACACTCTCCTAAAAGATAAATTGATCCACAAAATGGGAAAATTGCTAGGAGAGAGAGAGGTATATCTAAGTCACATGTGTGGCAAACGGGAGGCTCTAAGAGGGAACAACTCATCCAAAATGGCATAAAATGGTCATAAACAAGTCCTCCAAGATGTAACAAGTTCCCAATTCCATTATAACCACCTCCTTTAAGTCTAATGGGGGTTAAAAATAGCCACACATACTAATTAATGGTTCCAAATGTCCAATGACATGATCTCCAAGGTGGACAACTCCTTTAGAATTGTGGCATGTGCCTCCAAATATGAAGATATGGTTGTGCACTTCATGGGAGATGATGTGGCATTATGTGAGAATCTTGTTTCCATGAAGAATCATTCAAGAAGGCTCAAGGCATTAGAGAGAGGGGCCATGTAAGATCTTATTCCATAAAATTATGTAGAGGCCACTCATGGAGTGGTTTTACATGATATCAATTGCCAAGTACATATCATAAGATCCAAATGTGCTATTAGACAACAACTTATGCCAAAGTGTGACAAATGTTCAGAAAACAAGGTATTCCATATAACATGAATACCTTCAGTAACCATGCACACAACCAAATCAAAGATCATGACACTAGTATTTATACATGGTTAAAACCCACAAAGAGGGAAATATTACATGGCCCTAACTAAGATAGCCACTTGAGGAAATGTTATTTACGCAAAATAAAATTTCATAAGAGAGTTTCTCATAATCGATTATCAACAATGGCCCTCCATTCTATTTAAGTAGAAATCATCTACCAATCAAGTGTTAAGCTAGGGATCAATAGTCATTAGAATCAAGGAGAATATGTGTTTTCATATCACTCTATGTCTAGAACATATCATGACCATCAAATTACAATCCAACTAATGTATACTAAAGAGACACAACTTGAACTATAGGAATATTAGACCAAGTTGATCTTAACTAAATCCTAACCGTCTAAATATTCTAACATCCCCACTTACGAACAACCTAGAATAAGATTGAAGGATTTTAAAAAGTGACATAATAGAAGAAGGAAGAAGACGTTAGAGCCAACCCCACCTTGATGAAAACTTCTTGAACTCCTAACATAAATCGAAGTTTAGAAAACTTTGCTTATTTAAGAGACGGTTTGAAAGTGTTTACAACTTGATCATTTATTTGGAAAAATAGCACTTCAATAACTCAATCGTGAATGAGCTTTATAACAAATAATATTTTTTTGGTGTTATGACATTTAAGAGAAGAAAAATTACTCATACCTAGCCATACAATAAGATGCTTCAAAATCAAAAAGTCGCTCACCTGAAGAAGAAGTACATGTTGTATTGAAAGAGAAACCAAAAGCAGAAAGTGCGTGTCCATGACAAGAAGCATAGAAGAAGAAGAATCAACACCGATGTTGTGCTTCTTCATGATGCTTCTAAAGCCTCCATATTTCTAAAACATTTAGACTCCATATAACCATATTTCCTACAAAAATTGTAATGTTTGTTTCTCTTCTTACACTTTTAGTTTGGTCATTTGTCACCATTAGAAGAAGAAGTTGGTTGAGAGAGCTTGGGAGCCTTGTTTTTCTTGTTGTTTTGAGGATGCCTCTTCTTATTATGCTTGGTTTTATTTTTTATCTTGGGCCACTAAGGCCTTATTAGATGTACCTGCAGTGTTGATCACTCCAATATGCAAGAGCTTGTATTGCTCTCTGATTAGAGAGTCACAAAAGGATTCAAGAGTGGGATATTTATATGCAACCCCTATATATTCTATTATGACATACATAGCATATACAAAATGAAATATGTAAGGTCAATCTTCGAAATAAAAACATATGTGCATCAGTTACCCTTGAGATCAACTTGATAATATGTAAGTAAATATCTAAGTGTTTTGAAATTAGATAAATAATCTTCAATGCAAGAAAAATCACTAGGACTTAAAGTCATGATCTAATTCATAACTTGATGAGATATAATCGCATCAGGTTCACCAAACATCTAATTCAATTTTTCTTAGGCTTTACATAGGTCATCAATTCCTTGAATATGAAATTGTAAATCAAGAGAAATGGAAATTTTGATTAATCCATGTGCTTCGTCATTCTTATTATCCCATTTTTATTTCTTATCAACAACAATGGGGGATTTCTCTTTTCTAAAGTAAAGGGCACAATTCTTTAATTCTCAATACATTGTCCATGTGGAATTTCCATGAGAAGTAGTTGGTATTGGTAAGAAAGAGTTAATTGGGAGTGGCCATATTAAAATATGTAGATAATATGGTTTCAAAAAGGTGAAATCAACTGCCCAAATGGAAATTTATTGAAAAATAATTATCAAAATTGTATCATGTCCATATTGATGCTTTTAGAGTGGAAAATTTTGAGAAATCAACTCACAAGACCATTTTTACCGACAAGTCCTAGTTTGGTGAATTGGGGTTCAAAACCTTCCAAGGGTATTTTGAGGCATTTCCTAAAGATTTTTAGGGTCTAAAAACTCTCGCTTGTGCAATATCCACTATTTTTGTTATACACGTATATACCTTTCCAATGACACAAGAAACACCTCAAATGGAATCTGTATGCAAAAGTTATGCCTCCCAAATGTTGACCTTCCTATTTTGTCCACCATGATTCAAGAGGATGCCACATCGGCCACATTACTCATGGAAAATTGAAAGGCATGTGAACATGATGAAGAAGACTCTAGAAAAATTTATTTGTAGCTCATATTGAACTTGGTTGAATGGGTCAAATTAAGCTATAGTTAGCTATCAAGCAACTAGGAGGAAAAGGGGTACAATTTTATTCTAGGGTTTTTTCCATAATAGAGAAGAAAAGTTGAGAGTGGAGAGAGAGAGTTCACAAAAATTTATGGCATTCAGAAATGGACTTCTAATGTGAAACTCGTGCCCCTTTATAAAAATAATTATTTTCCCTGACCAACTTTTCCTATAAGCTTACTTTTATAAATAAGTCACTTAATGGAGTGACTCGCTATTATAAAACAATTCAAAATCACTTCTATCGTGAAGTTACTCTATAAAAATGAGTCACACGCAAAAATTAACAAACAAAATAATGTCAAAGTTACTCAAAGTATAACCTTAAAAAGGAGACTTGAGCTCAAGATCTCTTACTAAATATAGTAACTTTCAACTAAGTGAGTTACTCTGAAGTACATGACAATATTAATGGAGGAGGATAAGGATTTTGTCTTTGTTGGGCTTCCACCTTAAAATGTGTGCTTAGAAAAAGGGTTGTTCTCATCCAAAATAAACAACAATTTTGAAAAGAAAATGAAACTCAATAACAATGGGAATAGATCTCAGTAAGCTTATCTAGAAATTCAAGTTTTCTCTATATTTTTGGTTTTCTGAGATAGCATAGAGTGCATAGAAAAGAGCATACACAAAAAGGAAAAAAAAATCCTCTATGTTTCTAAATTGCCAAGATCGCACAAAGCACACAACAAAGAGCATACAAAAACCAGAAACAACAGCAAACTAGGGATAGATATAGAAAATTGAAATATGAACTTTGTTAAAGAAAAGGGGCATATTTAGAATGTATACCTCCATATTTGAGGAAAAAATTGTATCTTGGGCAATGGACACCTTCTCAAATTAAAGGAAAGGCATTCTTAACCAAAATAAGTTCTCTGAATACAACGAAATAGTTCGTTCAAGCCAGAAATGTATAGAAATAGTTGATCTTAGAAATGTGGCAACACGGGCTTAATATCTTGATCAACAATTGGAGCAACTCTTCAAACATTTTATGATACCATGTTCGAGAAAACAAGGTATTCCATATAGAACTAACACCTTCAATAACCACTTACACAGCATGATCAAATGTAATTGCATCAAAAATTTTACGTGGTTAAAACCCTCTAAGAGGGAAGCACTAGTGCATGGCCCTAGCTAACTGTGGCCACTTGAGGTAATCTTATTAATGCGAAAGAAAAATTGTACATAGTATAATTTCTTGCAATTGATCATCAATAATGACCCTCCGTGCTCTTTAAGTGGAGATCATGAACCAATCATGTGTTACGTCATGCTTTAATAGCCATTAATATTAAGGAAAATATGAGATCACTTTAATCCTGGAACATATCGTGAGTGTCAAATTACAATGCAACTAATATACAAAACAACACACTTTTACCTAAAGACATATTAGACCAATTTGATCTTAACTAACTACTAAGTGTCTAAATATCTTAACAACAAATACATAAGTAGGTCCATACGCTAATTTGGAGTGTGCCTTTTAGGTATGATATTCTTTACAATGCATAAACTAACTTTTACCTAATTATTAAGTGAAAAAAAATGGGGGTTATCAAAGTCGTGTATCTCAATAAATCCACTCCAAGACGCTCATGCACTTACCTTGCCCACAAATGACCTATAAGAGATGGTTAGTACAAACCATAAGGGGTGAGATTTATCTTGAAATGAGGACTAAAATGGTGAGCCATGATAAACCACAATGGTCTAAAGATAACTTATAGATTTAGAAAACACTTTACATCAATCATAAAGCATGGTCAAGTAACAATACATGAGATACATGGTCACAAATTGTTTCTGAGAAATATACATAATACAATCCTCTTGATGGAACAACTAATCATTGAAACTTTGGCTTTATAAACATCTCAAAACGTGTATGAGAATAGCCCAAATGTTGGAACAAATATGGTAAAAAATGTGGTACTCTTGAAGTGAAATTGAGGGGTAACAGCTTACTCCAACTCAAGGACATGTATTCTAGGTGGCAGTATATGAGAACTCCAAAATCAACAATCTGGTTAATCTAAAATAATCTCACCAAATAGGCATCATATATTGAAGAGTAATGAAGCAACAAGTGCCTTGTTCCTTCTTGATATAATAAAAAATCAAAGCATGAAATAACAAGGATAACAGTTAGAGACATTATAATTCATAAGAAGAGCTTATAACATGAAAGTATTAAACACAAGTTCAAATGTGGAAAGAAATCAAATGAAATACACACAAAATTAATCTAATTATCATGCTAAAGAGCTTATTCGTTCTAATCAATTCACAAGGATGCCCCAGGACATCATATCTTATCCTTAAATAATAATCAAAATTTTGTTCATGAACAAGTAGAGGAAATTTTTTATCATCCAAATTACAAAGATAGAAATTATTGTCACCTTCAAGATCCTTGGTTCTATAAGGTCCCAAACACATAGTTTCAAACTTGTCATAATTCCTTGACATTTTAATTATTCCATGCGACATGAGAACAAGATCACTCTTTTGTAAATTCCTTAGATGAGCCTTTTTGTCATATTTTCCTTTTACCTTTTCTTAATTGCTTGCAAAGAGATCAAATGTTTTCCTTATTCTTTCATCTAGTTTGATTAGTTTTTTTATTCTATTTTCAACCATTTCTTAGTTGAAGGATAGATGTTACAACATCTGGCATATATACATCTTTAGCTGAAATGGAAATGTGAATTTTATCTTGTATACTTATTTTAGATGGGTTTCTACTAGTTGAGTATTTCTCAATAATCTTTTGTTGGAAACCCAAATCTAGTGATGGCTTTATCTTCAAGGCATTCAACAACTACCTCTTCAGTTTCCCTCACTAGTTAAGTAATTAGTGATCGTGAGAATCCAATGATGATCATTGCTAGAGTTGTCTTTGAATTTCCTTATGGATTCAAGACCACATTGTTGGAAAGGTGCTTTTACTATGATATGTTGCAAATGTAAGGTTGTTAACTTATATATACCTTTGAAAAGTTATCAGTGATAACAAGACTTCTTAGAGATTTTCCTTGATGGAAAAATTCTAAATGAGAGTTCATTATCCTTTAATTTAGGCTATTTTAGGTATTTTTTTTTTCTTCCCTCTAATTCACATTGTATTTGATGAATTCTTGTAGATTGTCCATAGATTTTATATTTTGTGAAATGTTTTTGAAAACCAACTAATGTTCAAAGTCATTGGGGATCAAGGGTCTATAAATTATTTCCATTATACCTCCCACAAATAACTCCTCATAAGTTGGAGGTTCGATGCAACGATTGCCAAGGAATGGGATTGCTCATCAAAGATCATAAATTGAACTTCTAAGGATAGGGCATCAAGAAATTCCATCATTGGTTTGGGAATGCTCATTAAATATTCTTGATTGAACATCTAAGGGTAGGGAATCGAACAATTTTGTCACATCCTAGATCACACAGACATATATACACCTTTTCAACTTATCGGCCTTAGACATTGCTCGCTCTTTCACTTGCATGATCACCCAAGTATGGATCACATGCTATCTCTAAGATCTCTATTTCCATATCCTTAGCCATATTAAAGCCTTATATGAGAACTTTATATTCTACCACATTATTCATTGATTCAAATTTTAATATAAAGACATAAGAAGAAACAATATCTTGAGGGGAAGGAACATTGCATGTGAGGTAACTCCTCCCATTTTTTCCTTTGTTGTTTTAATGGTTATTTAATGATTCCTTACTTTATTTGTTTTTTAGGAACTCTAGCAAGGTAATTGGTAGTATATTAAAGTTGGTTTTGCCAATTGAAAGTGATCCTTCTGAGAAACCTTCCTTCAGGGTCTTGGTTTCCATTTTCATGTAGATTAGAGAAGAGATTATCAAGTTTTTCATAGCCCCAACCTCCTTTTCTTTAATCTATTAATAAAGTAGGACATTTAGAAGAAAATCATTTTCTTAACCCCATTAACCTTAGGATTAGGCACTTGTCTTCTCCCATCAACCATTAATATATTAAATAGATTCTAAAATCTTTTACTTTCTTTGTTCACTTGAAATCTACAAAAAAAAAAAATATAGAATATCATTAAAATAAATTTTAATATAAGTTTAGTTTCTTTTTTAAATATATTTATTTCCTAAAGTTTTTTCAATTAATTTAATAATTTCAAGATTTATCTTTTTACTTTTGGGTTGTTTACATCATTTATCTTAATAAGATCAATTTTAGCTCCAGATCTATCAAGTGTCTAAGTTTCTAGAGGGATAAAATCTCTAGAGGTGCAAGTCTAGAGGCATCAAATTTGTGGAGGTGCAAACCTCTTTTTTGAGTGCAAAATCACACTTTCAAATATTTGATCCCTCTCAAAGCTTGATAGATCCAGAGTTAAGATGGATCTAAGTCGTTTAGATAACATAAATGAGAGATTGTTTTTGGGCATATGTTATTGATGAGCCATGGTAACAAAGTATTTTTACAAGTTAATAATATCTATGGTAAAATGGGGGTGAATATCCATGGTTAAAAATCTTGTTATATTGTAAGTATTAAGTTTTTATGTGTTTGTTAATCAAATTTAAATATGGTTACAAAATTACTATTTTAATGTATAGGGTAAAATGGATCTTAATTTATAGCTACTATTTATATCATATATATTTTAGTGTGATAGAGGGTTTATATATATATATCTCAAAAGTAATTATAATCTTTTTGCTTTTAGATTTAATAAAAAAAATGTTTAATTTGATGGATCTAAGTTGTTTAGATAACATAACATTACAACATGTCTTCCACACTAGGCTAAAGAGTGTCTCTCGACCTATATATATATATATATATATATATGAAATGAGAGATTGCTTTTGGGTATATGTTATTGATGAGCCATGGGAACAAAGTCTTTTTACAAGTTAATAATATCCATGGTAAAGTGGGGGTGAATATCCATGGTTAAAAATCTTGTTATATTGTAAGTATTAAGTTTTTATGTGTTTGTTTATCAAATTTAAATATGGTTACAAAATTACTATTTTAATGTATAGGGTAAAATGGATTTTAATTTATAGCTACTATTTATAGCATATATATTTCAGTGTGATAGAGGGTTTATATATATCTCAAAAGTAATTATAATCTTTTTTTCTTTTAGATTTAATTTAAAAAAATGTTTATAAAAAGGTTTTTTGGATAATTCGCGTTGATCTTTTTCACATCAATGTATGGTACTGACCCATAATATTGTAACAAAGTCTATAAACAAGTTAATAATATATATGGTAAAGTGGGCATGAATATCCATCCTTAAAAATATTGTTATTTTGTAAGTATTAGGTTTTTATGTGCTTATTAATTAAGTTTAAATATGCTTACAGAATCATTATTTTAATTTATAAAGTAAAATGGATCTTAAGTTATAGCTACTACTTATGTGTTGTATATTTTAGTATGTTATGTGTATTATGATTTTCTTTTATCTAAAATGATATTCGTAATTTTATTAATAAAAACAAAATTACAATATAATAAAATGAATTTTATTATTGCCCCTAGAGGCGCTCTACAACCCAATATGGGTGTAGATCTCACGTAAACTTAAACATTTAACATGTAATGTTTAACATTTAACATTTAACATTTTTAATCTAATGCCGGTCTTATTTAAAAATCAATCTAATTATTATTATGTATGAACACAATATAAATTTAAAATATGAAGAGGTTTAGGAACACTCAAAAAAGATGTATGGTAAATAAATAAAAATATAAATAAACCAAAAATATAGTAAATAAATAAAACCTCTTTTTAAACTTACTCTAGAGGTATGGTAAATAAATAAAAATATAAATAAACTAAAGGTATGGTAAATAAATAAAACATATTTTTATATTTACTTCATAAACTTCTTTATATTTACAAAAACCATGCGACAAATTATTATTAATACCATGGGCCAAATACCATATTTATAAAAGAGGTAGGGTAAAAAAATAAATAAAAAAATGTATAAAAAGGTATGGTAAATAAATAAAAATATATCAAATAGGATTAGAAATCAACATCTAATTATATCCTAAGCTTATGGACCAAATTATTATTAATACCATGCAAAAAAAACATTATTAACCCTAATATTATTATTAAAATATTATTATTATTATTAAATCTAATATTCATATTAATATATTATAATATTAATATTATTAAATTTAATAACTTTTGATTAATACAATATTAAATTTGTTATATTATAATATATATTAATATATCGTGATATATATATTAACTCTAGATATATATGGGAGGGAAGAACAAAGACATAGAGTGATAAAGGTGGAGAGATAGGGGGTGACAAGGGAGAGATGGAGATAAACTAAAGGAAAGGGGAGAGGACGAATGAAGAGAGAGAGAGGGAGAGGAGTGAGAGAGGTAGATAAGGGTAAGAGAGGGAGAGGGAGACATAAAGATGGAGGTGGGAGAGAGAGAAGGAGAGAGGGAGGGAGATAGTGAGAGGATTGGAGGGCAGAGAGAGAGAGAGAGAGATGGGGGAAGAGAGAGGGAGGTAGGAGAGAAAGGGAGAGAGAGGAAGGACAAGAGAGAGAACTTGAGAGAGAGGAGGAGAGAGGGAGGGATAGAGAGATGGAGTTGGAGGGGGAGAGAGGGAGGGAAGAAGAAATACATAGAGAGTGAGAAGTGGAGAGAGAGAGGGAGTGACAAGGGAGAGATGGAGAGAGAGTGTGTATGTTTAGGGGTGAAATAAAGAGACAAATAAGGAGATATGGAGGCAAGGGGGAAGGGAATGAGAGAGAAGGAGAAAGGGAGGGATATAGTAACATAGTTGAAGAGAGAGAGAGATGGGGGAAGAGAGAGGATTGGAGGTGTAACAGTCCCTGGTTAAAAGTTCATGTACTAAAAGTCAATAAAGGCAAAATAAGACCATGATTAAGGGACACATATTCCAAGTTGAATGTTGGGAAAAGATATCCTAGTGAGCATCACTGGATGTGTTTATGGCTAAGGGAAATTAGCAATGGTAATGGCTAAGGCATTAAAAAGGAAAAAATGTATTTTTGACACATTTATTTATGAAAATATAGGAAAATAGGAGAAAAGGGAGGTGAAATCTCACAGGTTGCATGTGAGGAGGAAAATGAAGGAAAATAATGGAAAATGAAGAAAATAGAGGCCTCATTGATAAAAAGGCTTCTGAGGATTAGTTTGTAACCTTTTTCAGTTCATTTTTGGAGCTCTCTCATTATTCTCTCTCTTCTCACACTCTTGGACACTTCAAGTTTTCTTGGAGCATTTTAGCTTTAAAGAAAGGAAAGAAAAAGCAAGCAAAGGAAGGAAAGAAAAAATCAAACAAGGAAGAGAAGGATCAAGCAGCTTCAGCGGGAATACTTGCAGGTAACCTATTGCATGTGTGATTTCCTAGTTGGTTTTGACATGCATGGCTTTGCATGTTGGTATATGGTTTTCTTGTTGTTGATGGCATGGTTTTGTCAGGTTATGACAATGGTTTTCATCCTAGACTTGCTTTTTTTCTAGATAGCCATGGTGTGATGGGATTGTTTTCTGAATTTTGATCTTTGGAATTGTTGGATGGTTTTGGAATCCAAGGCGGAGGTGGTCTTAGGAAAATTCGTAAAGGCCTAGGAATCCCTTGACTGGTTTTGGCGAGATACACAGTAAATCCTGAGGGTGGAGTCTCGGTTTAGGGCCTACTGATTCGGTGTGGATTGCAGTAAAGCCTGAGAGACAAGGAGACGAAAAATTCCTCAAGGATAGTGACAAATCCGAAGGCATTCCAAGTTCGGTTTGGTTTTGTCATCTCGGTGCCATTTTTGGTGAGATCACAGTTTGGTGAGGGTGGAGGTGGTTTAACCTCTGGATTCCCTTGGTAGTTTTTGGATTGGTTTATCGATGAGATCCCATATTCATGATTGGAATATGAAACAAGGGTGACTGGCTGAAAGAAAGATTTGGTTAAGCCACGTATATGGTCAGGTGGTATGTGGAAGTCCCGAACCTGGTCAAATTTGCCTATGTTTAATGAAAGCTAAGTTATCTTGCTTTTATACTTGTAAATATGTGGCTTTAATGTTTATTATCACATTATTATTTTCATGGTTTAATGCAGGTTATATGACTGGTTATTGTCATGGTTATTTCATGTATTTACTTGTAACTGAAAGGATAATGGATTCAAGACCTAATTGTTGTCAAAATAATTAAGGGAAGAGGGTGGTGATCCTTCTTGTCAAGTCTTACATGAGTTATCGGTTATTTATGCTTTGTCTTGTATTCATTTACTGTAGATTACATTGATATCAAGTGTTTGACAGAATGTCAGTCTTGGTTGGGGATGGTCATGCCTAGTCTTGGAGCCAATTTTTGATTCGTAAGTCTTATCATAATGTAATCTATGGATTCTGAAAGATACAAGGGGTTATGGGCAGTGTCCAGGATTCTAGGCTTGAAAAGTGGCACAAATCTCAGAGTTCTAGGCATAGGTCTGAGCAAAAAAGTCCCTAGACGTTGGCATACCCATGTTGTGCATGCGTCGAGAGGTCCTCAGATGCACCCTCGTCCATATCAAGGGAGAGTAAAAGGGTTTAATGGTCAAAAAACTCAATGTGAACCAGGGTTGGTTACCTGAGTGGTTGGGATGGTTCTTGGGAGTCTTTTTTCTGATGTGGAAGGTTTGTATGGTGTGTTTCCTTTAGTTCCACTTCCTTAAGGTGACCTAGGAGGTCAAACCATATCATAGTAACTTCTCATCACATGTTTACCCCGATTAGCCGATTACTTGGGTAGATGTGGGAAGAGGATGTTATAGGAAGGCAGAGAGAGAGAGTGTGTGTGATAGGGGAAGATAGAGGGAGGCAAGAGAGAAATGGAGAGAGAGGAAGGAAGAGAGAGAGGACTTGAGAGAGAGGAAGAGAGCGATGGGGGAAAAGAGAGGATTTGAGGGGAGAGAGACAAAAAGAGAGTGAGTGATGGGGGAAGAGAGAGGGATGTAGGAGACAAAGGGACGGAGAGGAAGGATGAGAGAGAGGACTTGAGAGAGAGGAGGAGAGAGGGAGGGATAGAGAGATGGAGTTGGAGGGGGAGAGAGGGAGGGAAGAAAAGGACACAGAGAGTGAGAAGTGGAGAGAGAGAGAGAGGGAGTGACAAGGGAGAGATGGAGAGAGAGTGTGTATAGTTGGGGGTGATATAATGAGACAAATAAGGAGAGATGGAGAGAAGGGGGGAGAGAAGGAGAGAGAGATGCATATAGTAATAGAGTTGGAAGGGGAAGAGAGAGAGAGAGAGAGAGAGAAGTGGGAGAGAAATGGAGAGAAAGGAAGGAAGAGAGAGAGGATGTGAGAGAGTGGAGAGAGGTAGGAAAAGAGAGATGGGGATGTGGGGGGGAGAGGGAGGTAAGAAGAAATACATAGAGAAAGGTGAAGAGAGAGGGGGGTGAAAATGAAGATGGAGAGAGAGGGAGAGAGGATAGAGGAAGAAAGAGAGATAGAAGTGGGGAGAGGGAGAGAAGGGGAATAGAGAGAGAGAGAGAGGGTTAAAAGGAGGGAGTGATAGATAGACAAATTGGAGAAAGAGATTGTATGTTTTGAGGGTGATATAGAGAGACAGACGGATATAAAGATATAAATGGAAGGTGAAGAGAGGAAAGAAAAGAGATATGGAGATAGGGATGGAGGGATAGAGAGATTGATAGATATGGAGTGAGAGAGTTTGTGAGTTTGGGGGGGTGAGATAGAGAGACAAAGAAGGAGGGATGGAGGAAGACATAGATGAATATAGATGGGGGAGAGAGGGAAGAATATTTCTTGCACTATATGCATTGATTTCAATGTAGATGGTGATTTCTAATCCTATTTGATTGCTTGCACTAGATGCATTTATTTTAGTGTAGATGTTGATTTCTAATGATATTTGATTACTTGCACTAGATGCATCGATTTCAGTGTAGATGATTTCTAATCCTATTTGATTTATTGCACTAAATGCATTGTTTTCAGTGTAGATAGTGATTTCTAATCCTATTTAATTTCTTTCACTAGATGCATTAATTTCAATGTAGATGTTGATTTCTAATTATATTTGATTTCTTGCACTAGATGCATTGATTTCAATGTAGATGATTTCTAATCCTATTTGATTGCTTGTACTAAATGCATTGATTTCAGTGTAGATGGTGTTGACAATGGCAACAAGAAATGCTAAAAATAGAAATGCTATAAATAGCATGGCTATAAATAGAATTTCATGTACTAGTGTTGGATATATCAACAAGGAATGATAAAATAGAAATGTTAAAAATAGCATTGCTATAAATAGCATTTCGGGATAGATTCCAATTTTAGTTAGTCCCTGAACTAAAATTGAGAAGTAAAATTCGAATTTGATCTTAGCAGTTGTAATTAATTAATTCATCTTGAGTTAATTAGTTGTAGAAAATCAAACATGAAGTTTATGTGAAGACATGCAACAGTTTCCCCTTTGATTGAGGAAGTTATCCCTTGATTAAAGGATATCAGGATGAGTTGTACTTTGAGTTGAAATTAGTTAGCTTATTTAACTGAGTTAAGTCCAGTTAGATTAGTTCCAACATTCTGTGGAACTGATTGCGAGTTCAGTTAGTTAATGCATGCATGCATCTAACTGTTGCACTTCAGATAACTAAATATTCTCTCATAAATAACTCATGCATGTCAGTTCAATCAGAGACCCAGTTGAGATCAAAGGAAGGGACAGTGTACTATCAGTTGGAGGGTTTTTCCTATATAGGAAACTCATCCATGCAAAAGGAATCAACTCCAGGATTGCGCAGTTATTTCAGAGGTTAGAGCAGTGTGTGAGGTGAGAATCACACAGGTGGCAGCTGGAGGACCCAGGAGAAACTGCGCAAGGAAATAGGAGGCTTGGAAGACTAAAGGAAGGCATATGTGTTGTCTATTTTGTCTATGAGCAGTAGTGAGGGATTGTACTGAGAGCTAGATAGCTTGAGAGATAAATCTTTGTGTAATCCTGAGATATTTCCACTTGTATGATAATACAGATGGCGGGGATTTTAGCTGAGGCTTTCCCTAGAGTATTCTTTTGTGTTTCATGTGTATGATTTCTTCTTATCTTTTATATGTGTTCCGATTGATCTTACGCAAATTGATTAAACTTCTGCAAAGTTTGATAGTAGAAGTGGATCAAGTATTTTGCTTTAGTTACATTGCATTATCAAGTGATCTACAGTGAGAATTTCTACATGGTATCAGAGGTAGCTGATCTATAGAGAAATTTCTGCATGGTATCAAAGCAAAGGTGATCAAAACGAAGAACAATATACAAAGAAGGGAGAAGTTTCAACTTTCAAGTTCCTGATTATAGAATTCAAATTCTTATCACATCTCAAATTTCACCAATGGTGTTCAACGGTTTAAGACTCAAGTATGCCCTTGATGGCAGCTCAAATTATATATCATGGAAGGATCACATGGAAGCAATATTAGAGGACAATGGTCTAAAGGACTTCATTGATCAAGAAGTCCCCAAGCCGGCAGCTACTAATGCTACAGAATTGGCGGAATGGAAGAAATGTGTAGCTAGAGCGAGGAGAATCCTTCTGGAGGGAGTTCGAGACCAAATAGTCTCAAGTCTACATGGGAAGGAGACACAGTTTTCAATGTGGAAAACATTGAAAGATCTATATCAAAACAACAGCGATCAGAGGAAGCTGGCGCTAAAAGACAAGCTTCGAAAAATCAAGTGTGAAAAGGGCGACATGATCTCTACATATCTAAACAAGCTCACCACCTATAGGGATGAGCTTGGAAGTGTAGGAATCACGACATCGATGATGACATGGTGAGTCTTGCTCTCCTCGGTCTTCCTAAGAGCTGGCATAGCTACCAAGACTCGGTAAATGGAAGAGAGAAACTGCCATATTGGGAACGACTTTGGTTAGATCTAATGCAGGAGGAGATAAGAAGAAGCACCAAAGATGGTTCTTCATCCAAGGAGGATGAAGAAAATTGCGCCTTAGCGAGTGAGGAAAAGAAAGGGAAGGAGAAGGATTCTCATCCCAAATCGAGTTCTTCCTATGGTGGGAAGAAGTTTGACAAATCGAAAGTGTGATGCTTTCATTGTCATGAGGTGGGCCATTTTGCTACAAATTGTCCACTGAAGAAATCCAAGAAGGGATCCAAGGAAGGATTTGAAGGTGAGGCACTGGCCTCACAGTTCGAGTTGGATTTCACCCTCTTCACATACATGGTTTCATCCATGGCGAGATGTGGTTGGTTTCTTGACAGTGGAGCTTCATTCCACATGACCGACAATAAGAGTTTGTTCAGTACCTTGGAGGAGAAAGATCTCCAGATACTCATAGCGATGGGTAATGATGAAAAGTATAGTGTTTCAGGTGTGGCCACGGTTTCTTTTCAGATGGAGCATGGAGCTCGCATTACCTTGACAGATGTGAAGTATGTGCCAGGACTGAAGAAAAAATTGGTATTGATCGCGATGTTGGAAGACAAAGGCTATGATGTAGTCTTTAGTAAGGGAAAGGTTTTCCTTAGACACATCACCATGAGACAGGTGAAGCAGATCGGTTCACGAGTCAAGAACCTGTATGCTCTTGAGGTTCAAGATGCATGCAAAGCCTTGAGGAGCAAGTCAACTGATGGAGACTTGGTGGTTGAGAGGGAGAGTACATTACCTCTCAACATGAAATGCTAGAAGAAGTCTTAGACAATTGTGGAGGAGCCACAATTGGTGAAGCAGCTTCAAGAAGTTGTGGAGCAGCCACAACTGGAGAAGCCGAGAGGAGATCGAGTGGTGGCATCCACTCATGCATAGACCTCTAGTAGGGGAAATTTCAAGCCAAGTGGGCAGAGGGATCACATGCATCCATACCTCCAGGTAGGAAGTGGGGCGATGTGGAGTGACAGTCCCAAGAAGGAGGGAATAGGGGCAGGATCATTGAGGTACCCAACCTCTTTGATTAGACCTTGTTACGGGAGTGTTATAGACATTTTTGGGCACTACAACCCCAAGCATGAAATGTCCATAAACCAAGGGCTCCTAAGTCCCTAAAAGTGTTGTTTTAACCCCTAAAGGAACAAGGTCAACTGATTACAGCTTCTCCCAGAAGTTCTCCATGAAAAACTGCTCAGAATTGGTCAAAACAGGATCATTTCAGCTGCTCCACAGGCCAAGTGTGTTGCATCTCACCTAAATACACTGTGTGGGTGCATTGCATTTCAAAAAGCCCTTCTATGGGGTGCGATGGGCGAGAAATGATAAATGGTAGTGTCATTCCGCGAGGTGGAGAGGCAATGGAAGCTTCCAGAAACTTCTCCTGTGACACTTGCCTCTCTGAATTCGACCAAGGATGAGTAAGAGATCATCAATCTCCAAGTGGAAGCAAGAACTATCAGAGGGAAGACACTAATCAAATCACAAGCCGACTCATTCCCCTTACAGATATCTATATATGGATCCCTCATCCCAGAGATCCGGAGGCTGGAATTTTGCATATCGTAAGGAATTGTTGTTGGTTTCTTGAGACAAACATCAAATTGTTGGGTGATCTAAGCTTTGTATGAGGTGAAGAGGGGCTTCCTTGCTGAGAGGTTGATGCTAGGTTAGAACAACTGGTTGTAACTCCTCTTGGCTCTTTCTTGTTTATCAATAAAAGCTATTCAAGTTTTCCTCCATACTCTTGTGTCATTTATGTTTGCTGCATTTGTATGGTCAATTTACATCTGATCCTAGATTGTTTATGATTATAGACCCATGTTCTTGTAAAGTGCTGTGCTACTGTGATCTTACAGATACTCTGTGAAGTTGGGCGTGCAAGGGAACAAGTAGCGAAAGACTATCAAGGAAGAGAGGAATCGAACCAGGAGATTAGCGCAAGACAGAGGTTGGTCTTCTTTGTTCCTCTCTATCTATACTTCATAAAGGAAAAATGAAAGTAGCTTTACTTTGTTTGTTTCTAGGGCAGCTATCACACCTTAGTGGGATAAGCAGTTCTGAGTAGACACTTTTCCCTGTAACAAAATGGCGACTCCACTGGGGATGAATTAGTTTGTTTGTTTATCTTCAATTGTTGTCTATTTCATAAACTTACAGACGGAGTCTGAAGTTGTGCCAGGTAGCATTCGAACTGCATTTGCTATGCAAATGCAAAGTAGATAAATGCCGCTTCAGTCGATCTCCGAGATCTGTTTATGATTCAAACAACTGATTCACAAACTCTCTGATTGCCCCTTGTGGTAGCTCTTAGATCCTCCTTAGATCTACCCCTGATTGTTGCATTACTGATTACCATTTGCTTGGCCAAAACCCATGAACTGAACTGCAAACTGTGACCCGGAACCCAAGCAAAGTCTCGTTTCTGGCCCAGCGCAGGTACTGTTCTGAGAATCTGAACTTCAGCGCACTTCCCGAGTGTAGAAGGTGCGTTGCATTTCAAATTCCCTGTTTTACAGGTGCGCTAATCAGATTAGGCTTTGTGCAGTGTTGGTTTCTGTGATTCATTCTTTTCAGTTCTATTCATGAATTTTGTTGCCAGTGATCAGTATATGTCTGTTTGAAACCCCTTTTCCTTGCTGTTATTCCACCTCCTTTGTACAAAAGAACTGTAAATGTTTTTGTGTGTTTGTTGAGTCATTTTCAGTTCTCCTTTGCAAAAAGTAACATAATCGCACTGTCGTCCTTTGATTTGAAAGTCTCGCAAGTGTCGATTTCAATCATAGGAAAGAGTTTGATTGCTGTTGATAGTCGATTATCCTGTTACTATTGTTCTTGTTCTGAATTTGTAATTTTTCTAGTGTCAAAACAAGTATTCGTTTCAAAATCGTAAGGTGTTGTGATCGTCTCCATTTTTTATTTCGAAAAGAAACTTGTTGATATTTGTCGCTTGAAAAGAAATTCAGACTTGTGCATCAACTTTCTTTTTATCATTCATATACTAAGAAAGTCGAAAACAAATACATGCATGTGCATTTGCATTTAGACAGTCTGATTGGTTTGATTTAGGAAAGTGCATTTAGAGTGTGCTCTTTGCTCTTTGTGAAAGGATTCTGTCTTTCTTTCCTTAGTAGCTAGGATTTTCATTGCACAAAGAAGATAAAAAGATTGTTTATCATCTTAGATTGCATTTTAGGAATTACATCTACATCTCGCGGTGAACCTGAAAGGCAAACTTCATAAACAAGATCAACTATAAAATAAATTCAATGAACCTAACAACGCTTTGGAACCTAACGCACAACATTTAGAAGTCTAGGCTAGAGACGTATTCCAACGTCGTAAAGCCTGGTAACTGTTGTTCTCACTGATGGTTGGGTGATTCCTCCACTTTGAGATGATAAGTGCCAGTACGGAATTGTGCTCCCATGTACCGTCGAGTATATTTTGGGAGACCACAATAGGCTTAATCCTTTATCCATAGAAAGCCGTGTCTGCCACCCTATCGATCACAATGCACTGAACACAGCATTCGGGAAGATTGACTGTCGTACCGTAAAAAGTATTCTACAGTTTTGCGATTGGTTTGGTAATCCCTCTACCTAGATTTCCAAAGCAATCCCTTTCGTTCCTTTTCAGACTCTTTAATATAAAAGGTCCATCTGAGCACTTGTCACTTCAGGCTCATTAAAAATCGAAGGTGACTAGAGTCATCTTTTGTTTTTTCTCGACTCTTAAAATTTCAAAAAACAAGTTGTGTCAAAGCGTCTAAAATTTATTTTAAACAGAATATTCATTACCCTTTCCTACATTGATCTTGGGTTGAGGAAATGGGATCCACCAACCAAGGAATTCCCCTTGGAGGAAATCCTAGTCCCTTCTCCTCTTGGGGAGATGTTGGTGCACCCCATATGGCCACATTGTCGCTTCCAGGACTGACAATCGGCTTGCCTGTATGGCTCTTCTCAACCTCTGTCGTTTAGAACACCGCAATTCCTGAACAATCGAGCCAGCAACTAGACGATTCCAGAGTTACCCACCAACCTTCTACTTCCTCCAATTCTTCCTCTCCTCCTTCCTCTTCGCTTGATGGGGCTGGTAAATCCAAAAGTCAAGTACCTGAGAAGAAGAAGGAAAAGAAGAAGAAAGAGAAGAAGAAGAAGGAGCCAAAGGCGAATGGGGGCAAACGAGCGTCGTCTAGCGAAAATCCACACACTGCATCGTCCAGGCCTAAATCGCCATGTGTCATTTGCAAAGGAGACCACTATCATAGAGATTGTCCTTGCATCCCTCGGATCTTAAGGGACTGGTCTCCTCGTTTGCACAACCCGGTGTTGTCAACCTCTGGTGATCATGTTGAAAACACACCGTCGACTAGCGAAAGTGAAGCCCCAAGACAAAAAGGAAAATATAGATTTCCTTGTAAACTGTGCGAAGGCGATCATGCCATCCACCGTTGTCCCTTCTTAGACGAAGCTAAAAGAGTTTTGGATGATCATCCAGTTTCACTGTTACGACTTCCTCCTGGATATAAAAAACTCTTGTCGAGTCCGTCACTAGTTGAAAATTCGGCTGGCCCGCTCAAGTGGTCGGCTGAAGCATCTATCATTGAAGACAAACCATCTGAACCCATACCAGATGAAAGTCAAAAGGTCGAGGCAGCAGTTGACCCGGTCTTGCCTTTAGAGGTTCTATCTTCAGATGATACAGTCACCGAAGAGAACAAGGATAACACCGTCCAAATTCTTTTCGTAAGCACAGACTCCAATGAACATGGGGGCAATTTACCCGTTCCTTTACCGCAGGAAGGAAGTTCGTCAGAGTCATACCCGGCCGTCTATTCGGTCCCACCTCCAAGCAACCTAGTTGTCTCCTTTGATTGGAATCAACTAGGCAGACCCCCTTTACCAGCTAGCATACCATTCCGAATCATTGTTCAAATATATAGAATGGTTATGGCTGGTACCATCATAGATGAAGGGGCTTTTGTGAGTATCCTTTCCTCGACTGCTTGGAAAGCGCTTGGTTTGCCATCGCTTTTGCCTGAGATGAGAAATCTAACAGGTTTTGATAAAGGAACCAGTCGACTGTTAGGGATCCTTCCCAATGTGCCAATAACATTGAGAGGGAAAACCGTTCAAATGAACGTGATGGTAGTCCAAGGACCCCTGGATTATAATCTACTCCTTGGGCGAGACTATATTTATTGCATGGGAGCAATTGTCTCCTCACTCTTTAGAGTAATGTGTTTTCCGCACAAAGGAAGAGTGGTCAAGCTCGTAGACCAGCTTTCATTCCCCGGTTCACACATAGCAAATAGTCATATACCATCCCTGAATGGTCTTTTCACACAAGAAATGTCTCAACCCCCAGTCCATCCACCCGATGAGTGCGAGTAATCCGGGGGACATGACTGAAACCCAGGGGGCATGCATCCTGGTCTGCTTCGGTAGGAAAACTTCGGGTATAGGGTAGGTTTCCGCGAGAAATATGACTAGTCTGTACTCCCGTCCGTGATTGGAAGAGGGGGTTATTCTGGAATAAGATTCTCTTGTCAAAGTTATGTGGGTTGGCAAGCATCGCCACTCACCGTTGTTTATTTAGAGAAACATCGCCAAAGAATTGTTTTGTTTACGCCGTAAATAGAACAATCTTTGGTAACCTATAAGAGGTAGACCTCTCCCGGTAAAACAAATGTTTTAACGGAAAGAAGAAGGGGTAACCTTGTACCTGGGGGCATGCAAACCTTTTGGCATGCAAGCGAAGAGCGACCATTTATTTTTTTAAATTTGTAGGTCCTCTAACCCTTTAAACTCGTAGGATTGGTCGTTTCCTAACTTGCATAAAGAAAGGATGTGGGGCAAAACTCTAAAATTTATCGTTTTTATATATGAGACATTCTTATCACACGACTGGATTAATCGAGCAGTTTTAGCGCGGACTTCATGCTCGTTAAAAAATAAACATAAGCAATGAGCACATGTTCCTCCAGAGTTTAAGCTCATTAAAAAATGAACCAATTTCCGGTAAATAACCATCGTGAATGTAATACTTCAGCCTTTAAAGCCTTGGTCGTGTTTGCACCGTCACCTCCACTTTTGCATTGGCCGATCATTCACCTCCATTTGATTGTTTACCCATTTTGAGGAATAGCTGCGAAGAGTGATCATGTTAGCCACCCTTGTAACACTGCCGTGATTGGAAAATTCCAAACCTTACCTGGAATCAGTTGCTACCCATTTTATCACTCGTTCCTCAAAAGACGAGTCTCCTTTAAGCTCTTTTTAATTGACTCGTAAAAGATGAAAAGATTGCCGAGCCATTGGCCTCTGCAGCTCGTTAAAGGCACCGGAAGTGCCATCCCTCCTCTAAATTTTAATCTTTTTGGACCTGAGGGATTATTACACAAAAATATCGAGCGCTTGTTTTGTTCGACTCGTTAAAAGTATCGAAAATTCATCCCTTCTGTATTGTTTTATACTTTTTTGGACTTAAGGGATTAGATGACGAAAAAGGAATTTTGGAGTTTCCTTTACGTCCATTTTTAGACTCTCTAAAATTGAAAAGGACCGAGTTATCTTTGTCGTTAAACTCGTTAAAATTTTAATAGCGACAAACTTGTCTATAGATGAGAACGAGTTTCACTATCGCTAGGCTCGTTAAAACATAGCGATGGGTTTGCCCGAAGGGAAAATTATAGAACAAGCATATGTTACCCTCCTCAAGCTTGATAAAAATAAAGAGGTACTGGTCAGCAATGACTGGGGAAAAATTGGGAAGAAAACTTGAAGAAACTTTGTTGGTAGCAAGTCGCTCTTGAACATGACACTTTCACTCTGCATCCAAATCGGGTTGGGTTGTTTCATTCACCGGTCACATCACCATGGTCCCATCATACCATCCACATTTGGGGTTAATGCTACCAATCCATCACGTCAGTGTCACCGATATGTTCAAGAGAAGTCATTCAGAGAATTCACCTGTGTCTCACCCACTACAATACATTTATACTCCATTCTTTCATGACCGCCACCCTGAACCTTATATCACCAGATCATTTTCACCTCCATTAAAATCATTTGCTCCGTTCCATGTCATTGATGTGGGATTCATTAAGGCCCTCCTGTGACGGATCGCTTCTTGTCGACATCAGCTCATTATCCAAGAAGTCGATCTAGGAACACCCCATTCAGTACTTTGAAGCTTGCATGCCTCAATGGCAAGTTTCTCACTTCCGGCGACAGGTTTACATCAATGGCCTTCGACCGAAAGATTTTGCATGGTGTTCGACGCCAAGTCCTTTATTCACACCACGTGAATTGTACTACAGTACCTTGAGGTTCATTATCATTATCGGTGATTCCTCTCGCGCCTGTTAACAGCTTACATCATTGGCTGGTAATCAGGCGTTGTCTTTCCATGTTCGACTCCAGAACATCTCTCACATGGATAGACTTGTACTTCGAGTGAAGATCGAACGAGATTGAAGACCCCGGATCTAGTTTCATCCATTCGGGCTGTGATATATATTCAGGGAAATAAAGACATCAAATGTACATCATTAATGCACAGATAATCATCCAATCAAAGGGATGATGGCTCTATCAAAATCATCAGTCTACACTCAGACGATTGTCTGTCCTATGTACATGAAAATGAATTTATAAAGCTGAGCATGGGAATGCCCGCCTCAGCTAGATCATGAAAATATTATGAAGATAATGTATTGTATTGTATCTTATTACAGGTCTCCTCCCAACTTGAAAGAACTTCGGATCCTCATAATAAAGCATTTCACCCGACATCAAAGGATTAACGACCTCATGCTTTAGGGGGCAACTGTTATAGACATTTTTGGGCACTACAACCCCAAGCATGAAATGTCCATAAACCAAGGGCTCCTAAGTCCCTAAAATTTTTGTTCTAACCCCTAAAGGAACAAGGTCAACTGATTACAGCTTCTCCTAGAAGTTCTCCATGAAAAACTGCTCAGAATTGGTCAAAACAGGATCATTTCAGCTGCTCCACAGGCCAAGTGTGTTGCATCTCACCTAAATACACTGTGTGGGTGCGTTGCATTTCAAAAAGCCCTTCTATGGGGTGTGATGGGCGAGAAATGATAAATGGCAGTGTCATTCCGCGAGGTGGAGAGGCAATGGAAGCTTCCAGAAACTTCTCCTGTGACACTTGCCTCTCTGAATTCGACCAAGGATGAGTAAGAGATCATCAATCTCCAAGTGGAAGAAAGAACTATCAGAGGGAAGACACTAATCAAATCACAAGATGACTCATTCCCCTTACAGATATCTATATATGGATCCCTCATTCCAGAGATCCGGAGGCTGGAATTTTTCATATTGTAAGGAATTGCTGTTGGTTTCTTGAGACAAACATCAGATTGTTGGGTGATCTAAGCTTTGTATGAGGTGAAGAGGGGCTTCCTTGCTAAGAGGTTGATGCTGGGTCAGAACAACTGGTTGTAACTCCTCTTGGCAATTTCTTGTTTATCAATAAAAGCTATTCAAGTTTTCCTCCATACTCTTATGTCATTTATGTTTGCTGCATTTGTATGGTCAATTTACATCTGATCCTATATTGTTTATGATTATAGATCCATGTTCTTGTATAGTGTTGTGCTATTGTGATCTTACAGGTACTCTGTGAAGCTGGGCATGCAAGGGAACAAGTAGCGAAAGACTATCAAGGAAGAGAGGAAACGAACTAGGAGATTAGCGCAAGACAGAGGTTGGTCTTCTTTGTTCCTCTCTATCTATACTTCATAAAGGAAAAACGAAAGTAGCTTTACTTTGTTTGTTTCTAAGGCAGCTATCACACCTTAGTGGGATAAGCAGTTCTGAGTAGACACTTTTCCCTGTAACAGGGAGCCCCGACGAGGAGTAGCAAGACTCACTGAGTGGGTAGAGACAGATGCATATGGAGCGGCAGAGGAAGTTTCAGCATTAGAGGATGTTTCTAGCCCAACAGGGAGGTCAGTTGGGAGATTAGTTACTTACTTTTGAGTAACTAAGTTGTTGTGTAGCAGTGGGAAGCACGATGCAACATGATGAGAGGAGGTGCAGTGCAGATGCATGCTGGGAGATAGGACCAGCAGTAGCACGGATGCAGCAGGAGGAATCAGTGTGATTGATGCAATCAGAGATCAAAGTGACAGAGGCTAGAGCAGTCAGATACTGAAGAGCACAGTGGTGCAGAGTTTTTCAGTCGACAGAGGTAATAACAGTTAGAGACTTTGATGAAAGAGGCATCATTTTGATTCAGGTTGGATATTTTTTTTGTTTCTAGAGTTGCTGGAGCAACACTAGGGAGAAGTATTGCATGCAGAACATTCCAAAGGTTCGAGATCAGGTTCAAGTTGAATGCCTTTCTTGTTGAGAGGGAGTGTTAAAAATGGAAACAAGAAATGCTATAAATGGCATTTCAGGTACCATTGTTGGATATAGCAACAAGGAATGATAAAATAGAAATGCTAAAAATAGCATTGCTATAAATAGAATTTCAGGATAGATTTCAATTTTAGTTAGTCCCTGAACTAAAATTGAGAAGTAAAATTCGAATTTGATCTTAGCATTTGTTTGTAAAATAATTAATTAATTCATCTTGAGTTAATTAGTTGTAGAAAATCAAACATGAAGTCTATGTGAAGACATGCAACGGTTTCCCCTTTGATTAAGGAAGTTATCCCTTGATTAAAGGAGATCAGGATGAGTTGTACTTTGAGTTGAAATTAGTTAGCTCAGTTAACTGAGTTAAGTCCAGTTAGATTAGTTCCAACAGTTTGTGGAATTGATTGTGAGTTCAATTAGTTAATGCATGCATGCATGTAACTATTGCACTTCAGATAACTGAATATTCTCTCATAAATGACTCGTGCATGTCAGTTCAGTCAGAGACCCAGTTGAGATCAGAGGAAGGGACAGTATACTATCAGTTGGAGGATTTTTCCTATATATGAAACTCATCCATGCAGAAGGAATCAACTCCTTCAGGATTGCGCAGTTATTTCAGAGGTCAAAGCAGTGTGTGAGGTGAGAATCACATAGGTGGCAACTAGAGGACCCAGGAGAAACTGCGCAAGGAAATAGGAGGGTTGGAGGACTGAAGGAAGGCATATGTGTTGTCTATTCTATCTATGAGAAGCAGTGGGGGATTGTACTGAGCACTGGATAGCTTGAGAGCTAAAGCTTTGTGTAATCCTGAGATATTTCCTCTTGTACGATAATATAGATAGCAGGGTTTTTAGCTGAGGCTTTCCCCAGAGTATTCTTCTGTGTTTCATGTGTATGATTTCTTCTTCTCTATTATATGTATTCTTATTGATCTTGCTCAAATTGATTAAGCTTCCGCAAAGTTTGATAGTAGAAGTAGATCAAGTATTTTGCTTTAGTTACATTGCATTATCAGGTGATCTACAGTGAGAATTTCTACATGGTATCAGAGGTAGCTTATCTATAGAGAAATTTCTACAGATGGTGATTTTTAATCCTATTTGATTGCTTGCACTAGATCCATTGATTTTAGTGTAGATGTTAGTCTCTAATCCTATTTTCTTACTCACACTAGATGCATTGATTTGAGTGTAGATGTTGATTTCTAATCATATTTGATTACTTGCATCAGCTGCATTGATTTCAGTGTAGATGTTGTTTTCTAATCTTATTTGATTACTTGCATTAAATACATTGATTTCAGTGTAGATGTTGATTTCTGATTTGATGTAACTGGATGTATGTTGGTACTTTAATTTTAAATTGATTGGATTAACAATGTGCATTGATTACAGTGTAAACACAAAAAACTATTGACAATATACATTGATTTTTGTGTTATAGTAATTCAACCTATTAATATTGGAGAGCAAGAGAGACAAGGTATGATATTTACTACAACAACTCGAGCTAAATATTTAAATGGTTTACAATTTCAATTGTCCTTTTCATATAATTGATATGAAAAGATGACAAAACTAACAAGAGTAACAATAAGAATAGTACAAGAAAATAGTTTGAGATTGATCACAATGAAGACTATTTGTAATTCACTACATTCTTATTATTCACATTTTCTATCATTCAACACTATTACATTGTCACTTTGCATTCAAAAAAATTATTTCATCATTAAAGTTATTAGCAATATTTTTCATCTCAACAAACTGAGGTAAATAAGAAAAATTAAAATTAAAATGACCAGATAAATCTCAGACATATTTAGCATATTTAAAATGATTATATTAATATTAGATGTATTTACATATTATTGATAAAATTAATCATATGTTTGATAGATTTTCCTTGGCCGCACATAACTGAAACAAGCCTAGATCCATCTTAACTCCAGATCTATAAAGCGTCGAGAGGGATCAAATCTCTCGAGGTGCAAACCTTTCCTCAAGTTTTGCACTCGAAAAAGAGGTTTTTTGTTTACATACTTTCTTCCATTACAGCTACACATTTCCCCTATACTGAGTTGTAAAGCACCTATCGACACAATAACAATTATCTTAAATTACATTAAAAAATATATATCTAATATTTCAAAACCTTTTTTTATTTATATAAGATCCTACTATACACTGCATAAATTTTTATATATTAGAAGTAATATTTTAGTGTTCAAATAAATCTTAAGTTATTATTTCATTGGCTTATATTTCACTTAAGGAATATCTTTTATTAATTAAAGTAAATCCAAAGTGTCACTTAAGTGAGGACTTACCTTTTCAGTTGATTCTAAATTTTACCACATTGATAATCTTTCATAATAGACTAATTTCAATTATACTTGAAAAATTATTTATTGAATACCCTTCAATTCCTAATGGTACATCTTTCCTTTGGGTTGACTTTATTCTAATTACAACCTTAATTTACATTTCAATTCCATATAAGTATTAGTGATTGGACAAGTCATGTCATTAATTGGATTTATATTCATTTAATTGCAAATGGACAATTATTCTAAAAGATTTATAGACTAAGATTAATTTGTGTTTATCTTCAAGTTTTTCTTTTGTAATGGTCTTTTTTAAGATGAAGTTATATTTTAGGTGTTATTCGGATTTATTTCAAGTTTCATATTTCTCACCAAATTCTTCCTTAAGTTGGTATATTTAAGCATTAATCATTTACTTGAGTTGATAATTAATATATTACTAATTTAGCGGTGATAGTTATTGGGTGGATTTTTTTACCATGGAAGAAATATAGAAGTGTCTTATGCTTGGGGTATGGGATCCCTATTTAATAACCTTGTAGAATCATATGTTGTGTACTAAGTATTAGTGATAGTGAATTCTTGAAATATCTTTCCTTGAATGTGATAGGTGATTCAAAACTCATCATTCATTATTTAGTAGAGAATTCCCTCCCTCGTGACATTAGATTGAAGCAAATTATCAAAAGGATCAAAGGTATTATTATCTTTTTTACTATTGCAATTTTTTATCATGTGTTAAGAGTTAATAACTCATAAGTCAGTGTTATAGCCAACCAAGGAGTGCAATTGAAATTAGGCATTAAGAACTTGTGTCTTAAAAATTATAAGAATCAATATTTATAGTCCTATTCAAGGGGGGCGTTGTTCTTTTTAAATGAATACAATGTACAATACATGATTTGATGATCCTAAGATTATGTCTCATTATAACTATAGGAGACAAAGGTACAATTATAATAAACTAGGACCATCAAAGGTTCTAGAATACAGAATAATATAACGATAGAAATCTAATGACTCAATAAATAGGGCTTAATAAGGGGTTTTAGTTTTGACAAGGGGATTATATAACACTTAACATGCCCCTCCCCTTCAAACAAGTGTTGTCCTCAATACTTGACTATATGTGGGTATTTCTCTATGAACAACTCATCTTCTCATGCCCCTTCTTCCACAAGTAGGTTCTTCCATTTAATGAGGTATTTAGTAATTACTTGATTTCTCAGCTACTTAATCCTTGTTTCCGAGATTGTCTCTAGTTCTAATATGATTTTCCCTTCTTCATTAATCTCTAGTAAAATAGTTTCAACTATGATCTTGTCGCCAATTACCTTCTTTAAGCAAGAAACGTGGAAGATTGAATGTACATGTGAAGATGGAGGAAAATCCAATTTGTAAGTCATACTTCTAATCCTCTACAACACCTTATAGGGACCATAATACCTCATTAATAATTCATTGTCCTTATTTTGTTGCTTGATGGACATGTGTTTATATGGCTTTAGTTTCACAAATACCCAATCCTCCACTTCAAATCCCTTTCATTGCAATGTTTGTCTGCTTGTTGTTTCATCCTATTTTTTGTTACAACCAAGTTGTCCATCAAAAGTTTAAGAACCTCTTGTTGGTGTCATATATGGTCCTCTACTGCTTGAGCCTTTATAGTCCCTTTCAAGGGTGATGGATAGAGGATGATATCCATAAAGTGCAATAAATGATGACATTTTTACGTAGTCTGGAAGGATGTGTTGTACCACCATTTTTCCAAGGCCAATGACACATTGTGTATGTTTATGAGAGGAAAAGCAACATAGATATCCTTCCAAACATTTATTCACAATCTCAGTTTTCCCATGAAATCGAGGATGGTAAGATGAGATGTGAGCCAATTGAGTACCCAAACAAGAAAATCATTCAGTCCAAAAAAATCCTGCGAAAATTGGATCTCTATCACCTACAATTATCTTCGGTATTCCATGTAGTTTTTGGAATATTTCCATGAATGCTTCTACCATTGTACTTTCTTTAAAAGGATGACAAAGAGATAAAAAATGGGCATGAATTGTTATTCGATCTACCGCTACCATTGTGACACTCTTTCCTTTAAATTTGGGTAAACATGTAATAAAATCCATTGAAACTTCTTCACAATGCTATCTTTGTATGCGTAATGACTGGAGAGCCTTGGGGTCTTGATTGTCTCTCCCATATTTTATTGGTATAACACACATTCAACAACAAACTTTTGTACACATGCTTTATAAAATTCCCCAAAAAAAATATTTCCCAATCCCATGTTATGTCTTCAAGAATATTGAATATTCTCCAACCGAAGCAATGTGTAATTTCAAAAGGAACTTTGGTTTGAGTTGAGAATTATTACATAAGTGATCTTGATACCACAACAAATCATTATTCCACATGAATTTTTCTATTGTGTTAAGGTCCCCTTGTCATTGTTGAATGATATTGCATACCTTATCATCTTACTTCCATGATATCCTTGGTTTTTCCCACCTAGTCAGATTATGGAAGGAAAAAGCACATAGTAAACCCTTTGTGTCTTCCTCTTTCCTTGAAAGTGCGTCTATCAAAATATTTTGTTTTCCCTTTTTTTATAATTTAAAATTCATAACCCAACATCTTTGTAAACCACTTTTTTTATTATTCTAATGATAATATTTGTTCCAATAAGTACTTCAGACTATCATGATCTATTTTTACTTTAAAGTGTCGTCCAATTAGGTATGGTTGTCATTTCCTAACTGCATGTAGTATAGAAAACATTTATTTTTCATAGATGGGTCTAAGTGAGTTATTTTCTTTAAGTTTGCTACTTTCAAAGGTAAGGGGTCTTCCTTCTTGCATCAAATCTACATAAATGACATGGCATGAGGCATCACACTCCACAATGAAGGTTTTTGTGAAGTCAGGTGTTGATAGAATGAGTGTTGTACACGCACCATCTTTAAGTTTTTTAGAAGCTTTGGTTGCTTCTTTAGTCCAAGAAAATGCTTCCTTCTTCAATAATTTTGTTAGAGGTGCTATTATTTGACCATAATTCTGTTGGGTGTGGAGCCTGATTATCTTCTGTATTCAAAGGTATCGCCGCATTAGACCCTAGTTCGTAATGGGGCGGCAACGCCGCCCGTAAAATATTCGCTGCAAGGTGGGTCCAGGGGGGGTCCAAGGGGGGCGGTTGCGACCTTTGGGAGCCCCCCCCCTGGTGGGGGGATCAGGGGTAGCACCCCCGCAGCTAAGAATAGATGTAAAATTGCCTTGTAAAATGTTGTAATTTCATAGTCAATCTGGGCCGTTCATTAGGCAGAGATTTGACGATAGAAGATATGTTTAATTTAGGGTTTTTTTCCTAGAAGGCAACCCCTCGCTATATATGAGGGAATTGTGTTGCGTCTATGTATATCTGTATTCTGAGTGAGGAAGAGAGAGGAGATTGAGAGTGAAGAGGGAACTACATCGGATCTGTTGTAGGTTGTATCTCTTCAGTTTTCTAGATAATATAAAAAGAAGGACTAGTTGTTTCTCCGTGGACGTAGCCCAAACTGGGTGAACCACATATACCTGTGTCTCTCTTGTTTTATGCGTTTTATGTGTTTATATTTTTGCAATATTTTATGTGTTCCATTGCTCTGTAATATATAATTTTCTAACAAATTCTTGAAAAAATTATGGTAGTATCTTGCCAATCTTAAGAGTCCTCTAAATTTGTTCAAGGTATTGGAGATTGGCCATTCTCTCATAGTTTTGATTTTGTTAGGATCCACTTTGACACCCTCATGGGATACAATATGATCCAAATATTCCACTTCTTGAACCCCAAAAGAACACTTTGAAGGCTTTGGGTACAGTCATTGCTTTCCAATAGTGTTAAGTCCCTGTAAACACGTTGAATGTGCTCTTCCTAAGATTTGTTGTAGATTAGTAAGTTATCAAAAATACTAACACAAATTTTCTACGGGTGGATTTGAATATAGAATTCGTTGAACTTTGAAATGTTAAAAGTTCATTTGTAAGTCCAAATGGCATAACCAAAAACCCATAATGACCTTCATGTGTTCTAAAGGATTTTTTAGGAATGTCTTCTTGTCTCATTCCAATTTGATGATATCTATAATGAAGATCCAAATTAGTAAAGAAAATTACTCCATGCAATTCGTCTAAACGTTCATCAATGACAATAATAAGAACTTATCTTTGATTTTCAATTTTTTTAGTTGTACGAAATTGGGCACATACTTCATGAACCATCCTTTTTTATAACCATCACCATTGTTGAAGAGAAAGCACCTTGACTAGCTTAAATGTTTCCATCCTCCAACATTTATTGAACCATATGCTCAATATCACCCTTTTGTGTATATAGATACATGTATAACCTAATGTTAGTTGGTACACTTCCAGGTTGCAAATGAATATCATGGCCATAGTCTCCAGCAAGAGGAAGACCCTTACTCATTTCTCCAAATACCTTGGAATGATTGTTGATAACTTTTTGGAGACCCACAAGAGCTCAGGATATATATGTTTGAACATATAATGAACAAAATTATGCAATTACACCTTATTTTCCCTTGTTTATCATTTTTGTCATACTATCAAAGCTTATTTACTAGCTTTCCCTTGGATACCTCTAAGCTCTATATCCTCTCCTTACGAGGACAATATTATGAGTTTTTTTAAAGGTCTAATATTCTCTATGATTGCAATCATTCTACCTATAACACAACATCGGAACCACCCATTTTGATTGCAATCTCGGAATATCCAACAAATACCCTCCCATATTGAGATTAATACTATGGAACTTCCCTGAACTATTTATGATACCTCCTTTTGCGATCATTACTTGAAATTTTGGTGTTGCATATATAAATAAATTAAGAAGTTTATCCAATTTTTAATTGATGAAGTTATGGATACTACGTGAATCAATCAATATTGTTATATTTTTCCTTTTGGTATATACTTTGATATTAAGGGTTTATGGATTAATGTTGGCCAATGCATCAAAAGATATTGTTGGAGTAGTCTCTTCTAGCTCTGAATCTAGTGATATTTTGACTTCTTGATCTTCTTCATATTTACAGTATGCGTGGAATAATTTCTTCTCATTCCATTTATGCCCCTTTACTTCCTACCATATTTGAAACGTAGTCCCTTTTCTCTTCTTTCATCCATTTGTTGAGGAGTCAACCTTATTGGTTTAAGAGAGAGAGCATGATTTTTCTATAATTATTAGTGACCTATTTTCTAATGGCCATATTTTTACTTTCAAATTGACTTCCCAAAATGAAAGCATGTTATAGAGATTTAGGTTCAAAGAGACAGACCTCATGTTGATGCTTTCCTTTAAAGTTCCATAAATAGGTCTAACAAATTATCCTCTGAAATTTTCTTTACCCATAGACTCAACTTTTGGGATAAATGAATGTGCTATGTAATTAGACCTTTTTTTCAAAGATTTACCAATTGACTGATCCAGGTGGATATTGGTGGCCACCCACCAATTCCACTTGGACCCCCACCATTTCTTCTTTCAGTTTTTCAGTTTCTTTAATTGTAGCAAAGTTTACTATTTTTAGTAGTTTTTCGGGTCCTAAACTTCCGGAGCCATTTTGAGGCCCTAAACGATGTTTTTTTGGAAATCTACCTAAACGACATTTTTTTGGAAATCTATCGCTAGCGATTTTCTGTCTAAAATCGTCTTTTCCGTCATAGTCCTCGAAGAGATCTTTCCGGGTTATCATGCGCGTCAAATGAAGATAATATGACCAAGTCGCGACCCCGGGAAGTTGGCTATCCAACTCACCCCAATGGGGCCCTTAAACTCTTGGTGTTACATCTCCTCGGGTTACGGTTTTGGTTGTTTAGGGTTTGCTCTTATTGTTCAATAATAAAAAGGCCCTTGAGCCTCATTGTAAGGTAGTTCAGAGGCATGTAGCCACCACATCTCTTCTCAGAGATAAGCTACCATCGCCCGAGCTAGGTTATTTCCATTTCTTTTTGTAAGCATATTTCAGTATTCTCCATTAATGAAATGAAGTATTATTTCTGTTGTATCTCTGTATTTGTGTTTATTCATGTACTTTATTGCGTTACTATATAAATCCATATCAGTGGTATCAGAGCGGTCTGCTCTTTCTCTATTTTCCTTGCATGTCCCCAACGAGGTCGGGATATAAGGAGTTAGGGCTTGAACTGGTCAAACCTTTGCAAGACCAACCTCGCAAATCCCAACGGCCTCCCATGGCGAATGAAAAGAAAGATGAGGGGGCAGAAGATCCTATCAAAATCTTGCTCGAAGAGGCCCTCGAGTGACAAAGCAACGCGATGATGGACAACTTTGCCCAGATCTTTCAGCGACTACCCAGGGGCGACACATCTACTTCCAGTAGCTACTCTCGAAGTGCCACACCCTTTAAGGTACAAGTTAACTTTAACATTCCCATATTTGAGGGTCAAATAGATGCAGATACTATAGATAAATGGTTAAATCTGCTAGAATGGTAGTTTTCTGTTCATGATTTTTCCAACTAGGAAATGATTACTTTCGCTCTTCTCAAAGCCGCCCCCCACGTCAAGGACTGGTGGGAAACCTATTACGAGTAGAAGGATGAAAGTATGGCCTCACTGTTTTCAGCCACACTAAATTGGAATTCATTTATGG
The DNA here is from genome assembly GCA_031772625.1 of Pinus tabuliformis. Taxonomy (NCBI): domain Eukaryota; kingdom Viridiplantae; phylum Streptophyta; class Pinopsida; order Pinales; family Pinaceae; genus Pinus; species Pinus tabuliformis. The sequence continues at coordinate 892,155,182 of CM062811.1, forward strand.
CTTCCATCAAGGAGCAATACTACCCTGTTGGAAGCTATGAGGATCAATACAGAAAGTGGACCACGCTGCGGTAGGGAAGGGACCAGGACGTTCCGGAGTTTACCAATATTTTTCATACCCTTCGCACAAAGTTAGGTATCAAGGATTCGGAGCAGCATTTGGTACTCAAATACCGCGGCTGCCTGCACAGGTACATCCAGGAAGAAATATAATTCCTGAACATCTCCTTGCTCGGCACACCATACTGATATGCCGTCATGATCGAGTAAAAGTTTAAACAAAAGAAGCGAGACTTTGGATCTATGAATCTGGAGCAAGGGAAAGGTGCCCCCAAACCGTAGAACAAAGGACAAAGCTAAGGCAGGGCGGCCCAGGACAACCCACCAAAGCCGCAAGCAAAGAACAACGTCGTGAAACCGTAAAAGGACACAGGAAAGTGGTGTGAGTTCCATAAGAGCTCCACTCACAACACAAGTGAGTATCGGGCCAAGCAATCACTGATGGCCAAGCTAAAGGCTTCAGAATCAGATGCATGTTCTAACTTCGAGTCAGAACTCGAAAAGGGGAATGACAAAGGGAAGTAGATTATCGATGTAGAGCCCAACGCCATCGTTTCCACCACAAAGATCCAGAAGGAGGAACCCGAAGATCCAGAGGAGGAGGAGCACCTCTTCCACTCCCATATGTGGGTAAAGGGCTCCCCGCTACAGTTCATTGTCGACACCGAGAGCCAAAAGAACCTCATTTCGGCAGAGGTCATGAAGTGGCTGGACTTACTAACCACAACACATCCACAACCATACACCATCGAGTGGCTTCACCAAGGATGGGACTTCACGTGAGCCAGCAGTGTCACCTTCCATACAACATCAAGCCCTTCATGGATGAGGTATTTTGTGACATTGCTCCCCTTGATGTTTGTGATGTATTATTAGGCCAACCATACTTGTGGAAGTGATATGTTGTGTATGAATCAAGGCCTCATGCTATTATTGTTACTTTGGGAAATAAGTTGTATAGGATACCAGAGGTATCACCGCCTACTGCCATCTCTTTGGTTACTGCAAAACAATACAGTAAGCTCATTTCCAAAACAGGGAAATTTTTTTTCCTGATGATACGCCCTCAAGGAAAGAAGAAGACGGTGGCCACGACCTCCAGACAGGGCCCCTCAACAAGATAGCTACAGATGGACAAGGTCGTGGAGGAGTACGAGGACATTTTCACCTCCCCCACAGGGGTTCCTCTACACTTTCAGGTCAAGCACTCCATCAATCTGACCCCAGGTGTGCTTCTGCCCAATGGACCAATTTATCGGCGCTCTATTCTGGAGAACGATGAAATCAAGAGGAAGATTTAGAAGTTGTTGCAGAAAGGTCACATACGACTGAGTTAATCACCCTGTGGGAGCCCGGTCGTGTTGGTATAGAAGAAGGATGGGACTTGGAGACTCTGTATTTACTATCGGGCACTGAACAAGATCACTATCCGGAATAGGTACCTGATCCCACAGATTAATGACCTTTTGGACCAACTGAAGGGGGGAAAATATTTCAGCAAGATCGATTTGAAGTCAGAATATCACCAGGTACCAATCGAACCCTACGATGTGTGGAAGACTACCTTCAAAGCCAAGGAGGGACTTTTCGAATGGTTGGTTATGCCTTTCGGGTCGATGAATGCTCCTGCAACCTTCATGAGGTTAATGGATGACATCTTGCGGCCATTCACCAACTCATTTTTAGTGGTATACTTGGATGACATCCTGATCTTCAGCCATAGTTGGGAAGAGCACCTCCACCATATCCGACAGGCTCTCCAAAAACTGCGGCAACACAAGTAATGTGCCAATTTGGAGAAATGTACTTTTGGCATGACCATGTGCCAATTTGGAGAAATGCACTTTTGGCATGACCCAAGTTCAGTATCTGGGATACATTATTGATGAATGGGGGGTGCATGTGGATCTGGCCAAGATCCAAGTCAGTCGGGATTGGCCATCTCCAACCACTCCGACAGAGCTCCGCAGCTTTCTGGGTCTCGCCAACGTCTACCGCGGGTTCGTGTTGGGATTTTCTCATATCTCTTGGCCCTTGAGTCAAGTCACCAAGGGAGGAGCAAAAGCAAAATTATTTTGGTCTGAACCTCAACAGAAGGTATTCACAGAGTTGAAACATCACCTCTGCTCAGCACCAATGCTCGCATTACCAAACTTGCAACAACCATTTGAGATCACTTTCAAACATAGACAAGAAGTCTCCCACTTATGACAAAGATATGTATTCCATTATGCAGGCCTGCCGACAATGGAAGCATTACATTTTGGGAAAGGTAACAGTCATCCACATAGACCATTGGTCCCTGCAGTTCATACAAACCCAAGGGAAGTTGAAAAATGATCGCCATCAGAAGTGGTCAACATACCTGCAACAGTTCCATTTGAATATCAAGTATAAGAAGGGCAGCACCAATAATGTTGCATATTGCCTCAGTCGACCACCGATCATGGTGTTAACTACCATGTTCAACTCTTGTGGGCACAAGACTTCTGGTTGACCACTTCTCTATGAAAGCGACCCAAAAGTCGGCCACACATACTAGACACTCTTGGAGGGTCAGCATGTTCTAGATTTTCACCTCCAGGATGCCCTGTTATGCCACTTGGGTCACCTTTGTGTTCCTTCAAGCGAGCGTGCCAAGATGATTTAGGAAGCACACTACAGTCGAGCTGCTGGGCATTTTGGGGTCAAGAAAATGGTGGCAGTACTACAGAAGTATTTCTATTGGCCGAATCTTTGACAGGATGTCGGGAAGTACATCAGATCATGCACTACTTGTGTTATTGCCAAACCGACCATCAAGAAGCAAGGCCTATATACCCTGCTACCTACCCGTATTCGACCTTAGGAATCCATCTCCATGGATTACATGTTGGGCATTCTTTCTACTAAGCATGCAAACAACTGTGTTTTTGTGGTCGTCGACAAGTTATCGAAGATGGCCATTATGGCGGCCTACAAGAAGAATATCACAGCAGAAGCCACTGCTAAACTCTTCTTTGAACGAGTATGGGTACACTTTGGGATCCCACAGTCTATCATCTCAGATTGGGATAGCAGGTTCCTCAGTACATTTTGGTCCAGTCTCTGGTTGATGCTGGACACCAAACTCACTAAGTCCATAGTCTTCCATCCCCAAACTGATGGCCATAAAGAGGTTGTCAACAAGATGATCGTACATATTTTGCTCATGTTCAACTCAAAGCATCCACGCATATGGGATGATAGCCTCCCCTATGTTCAGCACAACTATAATCAAGCTCTCCATAGCTCGACTGGCCACAGCCCTTTTCAGGTGGGCTTGGGTTTCCAACCACTATGTCCCATTGATGTGGCCATGCCATTTGCAGCTACTCAGGCAGATTCGGCTCATGTCCAGTCCGAAATAGATAAGGAAAATAGCTTCATTGAGCACATCCAACATATTCACCAGCAGGTCCACAACATTCTAGAGAAATTAAATGCCAAGTACAAGCAGCAACATGATCAACATCAAGTGCCACACAAGTTTCAGGTGGGAGACAAAGTCTGGTTGCATTTGCAAAAGGAATGCCTTACTGGAGCCTATCGGAAACTCAAACCACTTAGATGTGGTCCTTACACCATTACCAAGGCTGTGGGGGACAATGCATTTGAGCTCAGCATTCCCCCATCCCTTGGCCTGCACCCAGTGTTCAATGTGGACCGCCTTCGGCCATACTTTCCACCATTACTAGACACATCTGACATTCCAGAACAGCTCACACCAACAGAGTTAAATCCAAATTGGATGGAACAAGATGCAACTAATCGGATCATGGACATGCAGGTTAAGCACACTCGCCAGCAGAAGATCCAACTGTATCAAGTTTTCAAAGCAGGCCAACTCCTTCACCAGGGCAAGTGGCTCAGCAAGGACCAAGTTCAACAGAAGTTTCCTCATCTCATGGAGGAACTCAACGCAATGGGGACCACCCACCAATTCTTAAGGGGGGAGGAATGATCTAGGTGGATATTGGTGGCCACCCGCCAATTCCACTTGGACCCCCACCATTGCTTCTTTCAGTTTTTCAATTTCCTTAATTGTAGCACAGTTTACTATTTTTAGCAGTTTTTCAGGCCCTAAACTTTCGGAGCCATTTTGAGGCCCTAAACGACATTTTTTGGAAATCTACCACCAGTGATTTTCTGTCTAAAATCGTCTTTTCCGTCGTATTCCTCGGAGATATCTTTCCAAAGGGTTATCATGCGCATCAAATGGAGATAATATGACCAAGTCGCGATCCCGGGAAGTTGGCTGTCCAACTCACCCCAACGAGGCCCATAAACTCTTGGTGTTACATCTCCTCGGGTTAGGGTTTTGGTTGCTTATGGTTTGCTCTTATTGTTCAATAATAAAAAGGCCCTTGAGCCTCATTGTAAGGCAGTTCAGAGGCATGTAGCCGCCACATCTCTTCTCAAAGATAAGCTACCATCGCATAAGCTAGGTTATTTCCATTTCTATTTGTAAGTATATTTCAGTATTCTCCATTAATGAAATGAAGTATTATTTTTGTTGTATCTTTGTATTTGTGTTTATTTCTGTGCTTTATTACATTCCTGTTTAAATCCAGATCATTGACTAAACAATGCATTGCACTTAATATCCTCATAGAGTGCTATTAGTTCTTTTGTAAAAATGGACCAGGATATAACAAAATCATTATTCCTTTCACAAAGCCATTGATATTATACATGTTGGTCTTGTTCTAAAAACATGGATACAATATTTACCTTTTCTAAGCATTTCACTTGTTCATCAAAGTATCACTCCATCTATAATATACATGTTATAGGATCATTACCATCAAACTTCCTCATATCAATCTTCAGAATGTAGTGCTTCATTCGTGTTGAATTGAATCCCTAATGATGTGCAACTTGGATTGAAAAATCTTGACTATGGTTATGTGATTCAATATTTTAGCTCTCTAATTGTGATAGCATACTCCCCATATGTGACTAAGTCTCAATGTGCTTCTCCTTATGTTCATAATTTCCTTGGATATCCACATCCCTTTAAGGGAGATGTTTTTTTTAATGGTTTGTAATTCTTTTATTTCTTCCTAGATGGATTTGTGTATATCTTCCTTGGCGTTTTGCATTTCTTCCTTATTTTCCTTCATCTTCTTTTCCAATTTTTCTCATTTCTTTTTTATGGTTTTCTTAAAAACCTACTAAATCCACCTTTTTCAACATACAACCATCCATTTCATCAAATTTCTTCTCTAATTGGGAGAACCTATATTCTAAGTCTTCACTTTCTTCAGAAGTCCTGGATGAGCCTTCAAGAGGTTTAATTCGTATAGTATTTTTTGGATCTTTCGCTAAAGCCATATGAGAAAAAAAAAGCAGTACTCCTCTTTCTCATAATTTCAAATCACCCAAAAAAATGACCTTTTAATAAAAAGTTATGTTACATGTAAATCATGTACCTTTAAAACATTAATTGGCTTATTTTTTATTTAATATATATATCTAAGATCTGAGTCCTACTGAATTTGAAACTTTGTTCTGTAATACTTTAATATGTCTTCTCTACAATTCCATAGGTTTGACCATAATGTGACGTGCCAAGTGAGAGTTATGGTAACTTTCCCAAAACTTGTTGATTTCTTGCCTCTTCCTACAAGCAAACTTATATAGTGTGACATGTGTCCAATCCTTCAATTATAATTATGAAATTCTTATATGAGGTGCTTGTGTATGTCTCCTAAGACCCTTGAGGATTTTAGAGTCTAAAAATTCTCGAAGTTATAGAATAATACCAAGCTGGCCTATTTGAAATTGATTACAAGATCCTTCACAAACCCTAACTTCCACAAAGTATATCTTAGAAAGTATAGTGAAAAAAAGTTTAAAATTTGAACCAAATTTCCCCAACATCTTGCCTCAATATGATCCAAGCTTCATCATTTGAAATATCCCAAGAAACAAAATATAGAAAAAAATTTAAACTTACATGTTTCAAAATGATTTCAAGAGACTTTAGGAACCCTAACTTCCTTAGATCATATGTATGAAAGTATAGAAAGCATATATTTGAAATTTGAACTAGATGTTCCTCGAGATGTCTCAATATTCTCCAAGTTTCATTATCGAAAACCTCTGATTAAATATATATATATATATATATGTATGTATATATATTGAAAATTTCAAGCTGACCTATTTGAAATTGATTTCAGGAGCATTAATGAACCCTAGATTCCTTAGAGCATATCTTTGAAATTATAGTGAACCAATATTTGAAATTTGAACCAGATGCTCGTCAATATTTTTCTTTAATATTATCCAAGTTGTACCATCATAAGTCTCCTAAATAGAAGTTATAGCAAAAATTCCAAGATGTCCTATTTGAAGTAGCAAAACCCTAGGTTCATATGCTCTAATACCAAATGTTATGAACCTTGTGCTTAAAAATTATGAGAAATCAATATTTACAGTCCTCTTTGAGGAGGAGACCTCCTTTTACAATCAATACAATGTACAAGACAAGATTTCATAATCCTAAGACTAGGTCTCCTTTATATAGGATACAAAGGGTATAATTATATAAAAATGAGACCATGAAAGGTTCTAGCCTACATGACAATATAACAATAGAAATGTAATCATTAAATATCTAGGGATTAATAAGGGGTTATAAGGTTAACATGGGGCTTATATAGAGCTTAACATTAGGATACCTTATGGTCATTCAGCATGTTTCATATCTCCCCCTACCTTGATAAGGTTCATATGCATTATAGAGATTTAAACTTTGTGAAGATCCTTTGGCCCCCATATAAGTATAGATATGTGGAAACATTAGCATGATGAACATTCATGCATTATCATAAATTTGAAAATTTTCCCAAGGGTTCTCCAATTCTCTTCCTTTGATACTAGTATAATGCATCCTATGGGAGTCATTCTAATTGTTGTTTGTTCCATGTAAAACCCATGCCAAATCTTCCTTCATGCCAGAAAGAAGATGCGGGAATCTTGGATAATTTTGCAACTAGGAAAGGGAAAGAAACAATATGTCAAAGGTTTTCCAAATGAAAGAGGAAGTTACATTTTCAAATAACACATTTTAAACATTTGGATACAATATCTTTGAATGCATTTTTACTGCATTTACCTAGCTCAAATGGAACCATAACATATATGGTTCGAAATCTTATTATCAGACCTTTCCAATGGTATATGGCACTCCATCTAAGTCCTCACAGTTGAGGAGAAATGATTTTTTGAATATTCATTATACATTCTGTCAGTCGCACAAACCAACTCAACTAGTGGACAAGTCGGCCGAGTCTATACCCCAAATGCACTATAAATAGGCATGAGAAGGATTCTTTCAAGTCATTTTCTCAAGAAAGTTTTGATCTATTCAAACAAGTGAATAAAATAAGGAGTTGATAGGTTCATATCTCATGAACCAAAAGTGAAGAGGAGCTTATTTGGAGAGACTTTCGAGAAGCGTTTTTGGCACATTTTTGAAGGGTGTTTGGATTATTTTGGAAGCATATTTTGGCTTAAATTGGAAGGGTCTTTTGGCTTGTTTTGGAAGGTTTTTTGGCTTGTTTTGGAAGGTTTTTTGGCACACCTTTTGAATGTTTTTGGCCCTATTTATAAGGCTAATTGCAAACATGTTCTTAAGGGTCAAATTATGTCCCCTTTAAATGTTGAATTTCATATCAGTGTAGAGGGTTGAATTCTAGTGTGGAAGGCCAAATTTCTGGCCCATCCTGAGAGGAGTGACTTGTCCCTATTGAGTTCAAATTTCGAGATGAGTTTATGATACAAATAAGGCCAAACTTACGTCTATTTTTAGGGCTAAATCTTGGTGTGTCTGAAGGTGTTTTAGGTATTTTTTGAAGATTGAACACTATGCTCTATTGACGAGGCCAAACCCTATGGAGGAGGTCGATTTTTGTTGATAAGGAGGTTGAATTCAAGGATCATTTGTTGAGGGAAGTGTAGGTTTTAACCCTATATAGAAATTACCTGCAAACAGTTTCTTAAAACATAAAGAATATATAATGGTGAGAACATAAAATATACACAGAGATTTTCTCCTGGAACCCAAACTGGGAAAACCAGATTGATTTTTCATTATATTCCTTTTAATGTTACAATACATTATATACATGTCGAAGCATTCATAAACCTGAATCCATTAACCCTAGATTAGAACATAATAGTAGTTCTCTTGACCGGATCTACAAAATACCATGGGCAAAAACCATAGATAGGTCCACCCACAATCCTTGGGTATGCCCCCCATCCTTGGGTTTGCCCAACCATTATTGGGTCTGCATAAAAATAATAATAATAATAATAATAAAATAATAAATAATAAAATATAATAAAATAAAAAATAATAATTAATTAATAATAATAATCATCTTGGGGCCATGCAGCCCCACCAGCAGGGGAGGTTTTCACCCCTGTTGCGACCCCCCACTACACCTGACACAATGTAACAATATTTGCAGCTAGTCATGGAAATAATATAACACATACCCAACATTCTCCCATTTGTTGTTTTATTTCCACATAGAGGACTGCAGGAGTGCACAGTCATTGGTTTTGAGCTGCAATGCCCATTGTTTTTCTACACCAAGAAAACCTCTCAGTGCTCACAGACTTTTTCAATGCATCTACAACATTCTTCAAAGTGTCCACCTTTACCAAGAACATCTTTTTGTCTTCAACCATATCCATCACAAAGTGATCCTGAACATCAATGTGCCTTGTCTTCATATGATAAGCAAGGTTCTTTGCCAAGAAAATTGCACTTTGGTTATCACAGTCTATCCCTATAGCTTGTTGTACCAACCCCATAGTTGAACACAATCTTTGCAACCAAATTGCTTCCTTTCTTGCATGAGTGGATGCCATTTATTTAACCTTTGTAGTTGAAGGTGTCGTTATAAATTGTCTCTTACTCATCCAACTGACTGCACCTCCAAATAGGTTACTTGTAGATATTCTTTTATCCAAGTCTCCAGCCCAATTTGCATCAACAAAGCCATGTATGCCAAACACTCTATCCAATCTTGGTCTTCCTTGGTAGCACAAACATTAATCACTAGTGTCATGCAAATAATAAAAACCCACTTCACTATTGTGCAATTCTCCTTCCCTAGTTTTGACGTAAACCTGCTCAATACTCCCACTACATATGTAATGTTTGGTCTAGTACAGACCATTGCATACATCATGCTACCAACTGCACTTGCATATGGAACACGGCACATGTCCTCTTCCTCTTCTTGTGTCTTGGGACACTGTTCATTATATAACTTTGCACCTACAGGAATAGGAACCTTCACCAATTTACTATCCTGCGTATTAAACCTCTGCAATATTGTTGATCTAGGTGGATATTGGTGGAAACCCACTTATTCCACCTAGACTTCCAGTCGATTTCATTTGTTTCCTTGATTATAGAAGCATTTACTATTTTTAGAAATTTTCCAGGTCTTGAACTTTCAGAATTGTTTTGACCCCCTAAATGGTGTTTTTTTGAGGTCCGCAATATGCCCATAGTTGTGGCATGTCGAAAATCTTGTAGTACTCAAAGAGATATTTCCCACAACGTATCTTACATGCTAAATGGAGATCATATGACCAAGTTAACACCCCAGGAAGTTGGTTGCCCAACTAACCCCAACGATGCCCACAAACTCTTGGCGCTCCATCTCTTGGGGTTAGGGTTTTGGTTGTTTATGGTTTTCCCTTGTGGTTCAATAATAAATAGGCCCTTGAGCCTCATTGTAACATAGTTCAGAGGTAGATATCTGCCACATCTCTTCTCATAGATAAGCTACCATCACCCGAGCTAGTTTATTTCCATTATGTATGTAAGCATATTTCAGTTCTTTGATATTAATGAAATGAAGGTTTATTTTTGTTGCATCTCTGTGTTTACGTTTGTATATGTATTTTTTTGTGTTCTTATATAATTTTGGATCAGTGGTATCAAAGTAGTCTGCTATTTCATTGTTTTTCTTTGCATGTCCCCAACGACGTCAAGGTATAAAGAGTTAGGGCTTGAACTGCTTGAACCTTTCCAAGACCAGCCTGAAAATCCGACGACCTCCCATGGCAAAAGAAAAGAAAGATGAGGCAGTAGGATATCCTTTCAAAATATTTCTCAAAGAAGCCCTCAAGCGACACAGGAATGCGATGATGGATAACTTTGCCTGAATCCTTTAGTTTCTACCCACAGGCGATGCATCTTCATCCAGCAGTCACTCTAGAGGCACCACATCCTTTAAGGTACAAGTAAAGTTTGAAATTTCGATATTTGAAGGCCAGATATATGCAGATGTCATAGATAGATGGCTAAATCTGTTGGAAGGATATTTTTCAGTTCATGACTTTTCCAATCAGGAAAATATTACTTTTGTACTTCTCAAAGCCACCCCCCATGCCAAGGACTGGTGGGAAACCTACTCTGAATAAGGACGAGAGGGAACCCTCACTATTTTCAGCCGCACCGACTTGGAATTATTTATGAGACACCATCAGGAAACAATATTACCCTGTTGGGAGCTATGAAGATAAATAAATAATTTGGACCATGCTGTAGCAGGGAAGGGACCAAGACGTGTTAGAGTTCACAAATATTTTTCATACCCTTCACATGAAGTTGGGTATCAAGGATTCTGAGCAGCCTTTGGTACTCAAGTATCCCGATTGTTTACACAAGTACATCTTGGAAGATATGGAGTTCCTATACATTTCCTCGCTTGGCACTTCCTATCGATACGCTGTCAATATCGAGCAGAAATTTAAACATAAGAAGTGAAACTTTGGATCTGTGAATACAAAACAAGGGAAAGGTGCCCCCAAACTATAGAACAAAGGAAAAATCCAAGGCAGGGCAACCCAGGAAAACTAGTCGAAGCCACAAGCAAAGAACAACACCACGAAGACAAAGAAGGACACACATAAATGGTGTGAGTTCCATAACGCCCCACTCACAACACAAGTGAGTGTCAAGCCAAGCAGTCACTTTTGGCTAAGCTGAAGGATTCTGAATCGAATACATGTTTTGAATCTTAGTCAGAACCCGACAAGGGGAATGACACAGGGAAGTAGATTATTGACGCGGAGCCCAGTGGCACCATTGCACCACCAAGATCCAGAATATTGAGCCCGAAGATCAATAGGAGGGGAAGCGGATTTTCCACTCATATATTTGGGTGAAGGGTTCTTTGTTGCAGTTCATTGTTGACAATGGAAACCAAAATAACCTCATTTTGGCAGAGGTTGTGAAGCAGTTGCACCTACTGACCACACCACAGTAGCAATTGTACCCCATCGGGTGGCTTCACCAAGGACGAGATCTCTGCATAAGCTAGCAGTGTAACCTTATTAGGCCAACCATACTTGTGGAAGCGTCATGATGTGTATAAGTCTAGCCCTCACACTGTTTTCATTTCTTTGGGAAATAATTTAATACAGGATACCATAGGTGGCACCGCCTACCTCCATCTCTTTGATATCTGTGAAGCAATGCAGTAAGATCATTTCCCATATCGAGAAATTTTTCTTCCTTATGATTCTCCCTCAGGGCAAGAAAAATATTGTTGCCACATCCACAACCTCTAGACAAGGCTCCTCCGCATAGCAGCAGCAGATGGACAAGGTCATGGAGGAGTACAGGAACATCTTCACCTCACCCATAGGGGTAACCCTACACTGTCATGTCAAGCACTCCATCGATCTGACCTCGGGTGCACCGCTCCCCAACGAATCGATCTATCAATGCTCTATTCTAGAGAATGATGAAATCACGAGGCAGATTTAGGATTTGTTAAAGAAAGGGAACATCAGGCCAAGATCATCACCCTGTGGGAGCCTGATTGTGTTGGTATAGAAGAAGAACGGGACCTGGAGACTTTGTATTGGCTATTGAGCGCTGAATAAGATCATTGCCTAGAATAGGTATCTAATCCCATGGATTGATAACCTTTTGTACCAGCTCAAGAGGGGCCAAATATTTCAGCAAGATTGACTTGAAGTCTAGTTATCATCAGGTACCAGTCGTACCCTCTGATGTGTGGAAAACTACCTTCAAATCCAAGGAGGGCATTTTTGAATGGTTTTTCATGCCTTTAGGGTTAACGAATTCCCCCGCAACCTTCATGAGGCTGATGGTTGACATCTTGTGACCCTTAACCAACTCATTTGTGGTAGTTTATTTGGATGACATCTTAATCTTCATCTAGAGTTGGGAAGAGCACCTCCACCATATTCAACAGGTCCTCCAAACCCTGCGACAACACAAATTGTGTGCCAATTTGGAAAAATGCACTTTTGGTATGACCCAAGTTCAATATCTGGGGTACATCATTGATGAGCGGGGTGTGCATGTGGACCCAGCCGAGATACAAGTTAATCGGGATTATCCAGCCTCAATACTTCAAATGACATTTTATTTGGTGGGTTTTGGCAATATGGTCGTCTAGGGGGGCTTGGCCTGGCTAATTACCGAAATTCTACTTTGATTATCTATATTAAACAATTATTGCAAACTTCTTATGAACTATGTAGTATTTCCATTTTCTTGGTGATAAAATATAATTGAATATGTGTATATTATAAACTATGGATCCTTGGCTCGTTTCTATAGGAAAGTAATATGCATGTGGTAACTTGTAGTAAATAGAAAGGTAAGGGTGGTTGAGCTCCTAGTGTGTTAACTTGTAAATAGAAATAAAGTAAGGGTGGTTGTTTTTAGTTGAGCATATCCTAGATTGAGGAGACTATATTTAATAGTTGAATCGTCATTAGGTAGGCGTTCCCTCTAATAGTTTCCAACTTGGTAATAGACGATGCACTCTTCTTCTACATGGTGATGATCATTGAGTTCTGCATGGTGATTGTATGAAGACTTGAATAGCCATATGATAAACTATGGCTCATCTTTTAGCTAGGGTTGTGGCCTTTTTTCTATGGGCTAGTCCATTTAGGCACATGGCTAGTTCCCCATGTAGGTATGTGGCTAGTTCTCTATAGGCAAGTCCCGAGGTGGCAGGTGGAAACTTGAAAATAGAATCTGTCTCTAATGGGGTCTAATGGTTTGTGGCTTTCCTATATTTTTCCCTATCTCTAAGGCAAGTACCCTATAAGGCAAGGTGTAGTTCTCCTATCAAAGCAAGGTGTTCCCCTAGAAGGTAAGGGCTTGTAAGAGAAGAGAGAAAGTAGTGGTTTGGGCACCATGAGTAAGCCCCCATGAGTTTTGGTGAGTGTTGGATAAGCAGTGATAGATTTCATTTGGTTTGACACAACCTACTACTATATAGAGGAGCCATTACAAATACAAGAACATTATTCCAAGACTATAAAGGGGGGGCGGGACTTTTGATCTGCACTACGTCAGTGATGAGGTAGCGGCGGTAACTTGTTCCCACCACCAGACTATGGCACCCTTGGACTTGCATGGTGATTGTGAGCCTCATGTGGTCGGCTTATGATGGGGATCAACTTTAGTAGTGGTCTCTGCTAGATGGAAGTATAAATTGAGTTGTCTAATAGATATAGTACAGCGCTACTAATATAGAACAAAATAGAGAGGGAATATACCATAGAAAATTTTAGGGACGAATGTTCGCCCTTTGGCGAAATTAAGGGGTTTTAAATTTTTAGTGGACGAATATTTTGTATCATAGTACATTTTTACAAATCACCTCAAATAGCCCACCTTATTTTAAGGGAGAGGGTAAAAAAGGTAAATTTAGCCCTCGAAATTAGGAGTTACAACCTTCCATTAGCCCATTTTCAAGAATAGGTTTTATTTAAGTGAATCCATTCGCCCATTTTCAAGAATAGGTTTTATTTAAGTGAATCCTATGGGCCAAAGGCCCAAATACCATATTTATAAAAGAGGTATGGTAAATTAATAAAAAATATAAATAAATGAGAGGTATGGTAAATAAATAAAACATTTTTTATATTTACTCCATAAGTCACCTTATATACATGCAAGGGTGTAAACAAATAAAAATATAACTAAAGTGGAGGTATGGTAAATAAATAAAACGTCTTTTTATACTTACTCAAATGGTATGGTTAATAAATAAAAATATAAATAAACTAGACACATGGTAAATAAATAAAACCTCTTTTTATATTTAGTCCATAACCCTCATTCTATTTATGAAGGCTCAAGAAAGAGGTTTTATTTAAGTGAATCCTATGGGCCAAATACCATATTTGTAAAAGAGGTATGGTAAATTAATAAAAATATAAATAAATGAGAGGTATGGTAAACAAATAAAACATTTTTTAATATTTAATCCATAAGTCACCTTATATTTACGAACACTCAAAAAATGTGTTATATTTAGGTGAAACCTATGGGAAAAATACTATGGGACAAATACCATGCACTAGATTGTAATTAATACCATGCAAAAAAACATTATTAACCCTAATATTAGTACCCATGGTATTCACCTGCAATGTAGCCTATTTAAATGGGGGAATTAAACCAGCATAGATCCATCTTTACTCTGGATCTACTAACCCCTGAGAGGTATCAAATATCATTATATGCAAACTAGCATAGAGTGAAAAAATATTTGATACGATCAATAGTAAAAATATATGTGTAATTTAACGTATGTTAAACATTTTAGCTTGGTTAAAATAAAAATCAACTATTAATTTTATTAATTTTTATAAATTACTAATAGTAATTTTTAAGCTCCAGGTTTATGATAACCCATGGTAATACCATGGTATTCATGTGAACATAGACTATTTAAAGGGGAAATTCTATCATCTTAGATCCATCTTTTCTAAGGCATTGATCTATCTTTTCTATCTTTTCTTGAGCTGGTTTCATAACATTTGGTATCAGAGCTTTGGATTCTAGGGTTTCGCTGCTCCAAACAGGTCATCGTGGAATTTTCGCTATAACTTTTTTTCTGCGACGTTTCAGAAGTCGCAAAAAGAACCCATTTGAGAAGAAATCGCACTGAACCTTGGGTCCGAATTTTAGATCTTTTCGCACAATATTTACGGAGATATGATCTGAGGAAGTTGGTCTTTTTGCAGACTCCTGAATTACATTCCAAACAAGTGACCTGGGGAAAATCGTCATAACTTTCTTTGTGAGCATCGGATTGAAATTTCGCAAGAAGGTACAGAAAGAGGACGGACTGTAGTTTTCTTTTATGTATTTTTCAGAGTCAAATCTTGAAACAGTGACACGTGGAATTTCATACAAGTTCTCTCTACTGAACTAGTCTACAATCAGGTCACTGCGGGAGATTGTGCATAACTCTTTCTTGGAGAATCCAATTTAGATCAGACTAGTGGCATTGGAAAGAGGACACAGAAGGCTACTACAGGTTGCAATTTCAGAACTTAAAGATTGAAAAGTACAGAGTTACAGTCATTTCAAGATTGAGCTCCCAAAATCAAGAAAAAACAAGATGAGGAAGTTTGATGGGAAGGATCCAGTAAATTGGATACTTCAGATGGAGCAATATTTTGATCTAAATGGTGTACCACTATTACAGAAGGTATGTATTGCATCTTCATATTTAGAACCGGATCAATTTTTATGGTATAAAGGGCTTTGTTCTCGTAAACAACTTGTTACGTGGTCAATTCTCACAGAGGAAATGATAGCACATTATGAGGATACAAAGAGTAGCACCTTCTTTAGAGCAACACCACAACAATTGGAAAGAGTAAAAGGGCTTTGTGACATACTAGAAAGTAAAATTATGGCAACAATGAATTCTATCCCTCACATCTATGAAGATGGAAGTGTTGTTTCTCCTAACCTTCCACAACCTGCAAGGGTTACACCACAACAATTGGAAGAAAAAAGAGAAAAAGGGCTTTGTTACAATTGTGATAGCAAATTCACTAAAGGTCATAAGTGTGTTGAGAAGAAATTATTTTACATAGAGTATGAAGAGGAGGAAGAAAATGATCAAGAAACATCAAAAGAAGAGGATATACGCCAGGATCCAACCCCAGAGATAGAAGAAATGAATCAGACCATATCTTGTAAAGCATTGGCAGGAATTATCACTCCTCAAACTATCGAGATAGAAGGACATATCAAGAAGAAAAATGTTCAAGAAGTTAAAGATCACATCGAGCATCAAGAAATGAATCTGACCATATCTTGTAAAGGATTGGAAGAAATTATCACTCCTCAAACTCTAAAGATAGAAGGACATATCAAGAAGAAAAAGGTTCAAGTGGTGAAAGATCACATCGTGCATCAACAACAAGTTCTCCAACTTTTAAAGGATAATGCCACTTTGGTGCAATATCAAATGAAACAATAGGTAGATCAACATCGTAGTGAAAAATATTTTGATGTAGGTGATTGGGTATTTTTACTGCTACATCTCAAGCAAGCTATTTATGAGAAGAAAATGTTGGCAATACTACATGCACTTAAAAAATGGCGACCTTACCGAATGGGAAGACTCTTCAAGGATGAGGATTTGGAAGCATTGTTTTGTGCTATTTCTATTATCCAACCAGATTGGATAAACGAAGCAAGGGATGAATCGAAGAAGGATGAAGAAGTATGGCCACTTATTCAAAAGTTGCAAAAGATCCCAATTCAAACAATATTGCCAGGAATTGAAGAGGAAGGAAAAATCATATTGGAACCTGGAGTAGTCACGGAAACAAGAACCCCACAGCTACGAAATCAATCAATTTCAGAGTATCTCATCAAGTGGAAGAACTTACCCGCTGAAGATTCCACATCGGAGGACAAGAAATTTATACAGAAGCATCAAGAACTACTCAAGCGTTGAGGACAACACTTTTTGAAGGAGAGGAGCATGTTAGGCCCCTATACTACTAGTGTAACCCCTTATTATTATTAGTACAACCCTCTTATTATATTGATGTACCCATGTAGTGCCCATATTGTTACTATTGTGCCCCATAGAAGCCCACTATTGTTATTATTGTGCCCTTACATTATTATTGTTATGTAGGCTCTGATTATATAATAACCCCTTAGACTCCTATATATAGAAAGGAGGTCTTTTCATTTGTATCATCCAAGAATTGTTGATTTATGTAATGTAAAGGAGGTTGCCCCCTCGAAGAGGCTGAATTCTAAGGCGTTGATCTATCTTTTCTATCTTTTCTTGAGCTGGTTTCATAACATATTGGTTATACATTGGTTCTATAGTACTTATCTAGTATAGGTAATTGGTTAGAGATTGTTATCTATAGCAAAAGATTGATTCTAGGTTGTTCCTAGTTCTGTTATATAAATTTCTAAACTAGTACGGTTATAAACTAGTTGCTTTATAAAAATCTATTAAACAGTATTTCCTTTAGATACTTTCTATCTCATAATAGTTATGGCGTCTTTCTACCAACAACTAATAACTAGTTTATAGAGAGGGGATCAGGTATGCCTAGATTTTAGTAATCAGAAAGAAGTCATGGGTGGTTGGTTAAATAGGTTGGATTATATAGGATAGGTTGTAAGGCATTGTAATCGAACATAAGGTTTTGTCCTAGTTCATTCTTTTCAATCTACACTACATTATCAATTAAGACACTTGATATTTCGTACATACACTCTATATACATTATATAATCCTAAAGCATACTTAATATACCCATAGCAAGATGTAGGATTAAAGTCAATCTATAGCAGCTGGTAATATCTCTACGTATGGTGGGTGTGTAAAATAAATATGGATGAGTAGTAGTTAGATATTTAATATATAATACTCATAATACTGGATAGAGGATTTATAACTACTTGATATTTCCTAATAGGACCAGGTTCAAGGCAATTTCTTAATTCCCCTACTGTGTAAAGGCAGGTAATCAATTTCTAGATAAGGCTTGTAACTAGTATCTTTAACTAGTACTTTGAGTCTCTGTCTATAAGGCGAGTGACTAACCAATATAAGTAGAGGGGTTACAACAAGTGCTTAGTTAATAGAAAGAAAGTCATAGACCCTAGTAGTTAAATAGTGATTGATCCATTATTTGTTACATACCATTCACACTCCTTAATATCTCCAACCACTCTAATAGAATTGTGTATCTTTCTAGGTCTTGCCAATTTCTACCACAGGTTCGTGTTGGGGTTCTCTCATATCACTTGGCCTTTGAGTAAAGTCACTAAGGGTTGAGCGAAAGAAAAGTTATTTTGGTCTGAATCCCAACAGAATGCATTTATCGAGTTGAAGCATCACCTTTGCTTTGCACTAGTGCTCACATTACCAAACCTACAGCAACCATTTGAGATTGAGATAGATGCCTCCAACTATGCTATTGGTGCAGTTCTTACTCAGCAGGGGCATCCAGTAGCATATCATAGTGAGACACTTTCAGACACATTCTGAAAGTATCCCACCTATGACAAAGAGATGTATTCCATTGTGTGGGCCTACTGAAAATGAAAGCATTACATTCTGGGGAAGGAAATAGTGATCCACATAGACCATCGGCCCCTACATTTCATACAAACAAAAGGAAATTTATAGAATGATTGCCATCAGAAATGCTCCACATACCTGCAACAATTGCATTTGAACATTAAGTACAAGAAGGGTAGTACGAATAATGTTGCATACTGCATCAGTCGGTCGTCGATCATGCTGCTGACCACTATGCTCGACTCTTGTGGACACGAGACTTTGGGGTGGCCACATCTTTACAAGAGAGATCAAGAATTAGGAAACACATACCAGATACTCCTAGAAGGCAAACAAGTTCATGATTTTCACCTCCAAGGTGCACTATTATGCCACCTGGGACACATCTGTGTTCCTTCAAGTGAGCATGCCAAGATGATTTGGGAGGCACACTAAATTCGGTTCGCTAGACATTTCAGAGTAGAGAAAACAATGGCAGTGCTACATAATTATTTTTATTGGTCAAAACTTCAACGAGATGTTGGGATGTACCTCAAATCCTTCATTGCCTTTGCCATTTCCAAACCATCCATCAAGAAGCAAGGCCTATATACTCCTTTGCCTACTCCTAGTCGGCCTTGGGAACCCATCTCCATGGATTACATGTATAGCCTTCTTTCTACTAATCACGGAAATGGCTGTGTTTTTATGGTCGTCGATAGATTCTCTAAGATCGCCATTATGGTGGCCTGCAAGAAGATTATCACAGTGGAATCCATTGCTAATATCTTCTTTGAACAAGTGCGAATACACTTTGGGATCCCACAATCCATTATCTCAGATCAGGACAACATGTTCCTAAGTACATTTTAGTCAAGCCTCTCGTTGATGCTAGATACCAAGCTCACTAAGTCCATGACCTTCGACCCCCAAAACTAATGGCGAAATAGAGGTCATCAACCAGATGATCATACAAAATCTGCACATGTACAACTCGAAGCATCCACGCACATGGGATAAAAGCCTACCCTATGTCTAGCATTGTTACAATAGAGCTCTCCATAGCTCAACTGGCCACATTCCCTTTCAGGTGGGGTTGGGATTCCAGCCATTATGTCCCATTGATGTGGCCATACCATTTGAAGCTACTCAAATAGATTCATCTCATGTCCAAGTCGAAGCTAACAAGGCTAAAAACTTCATTAAGCACATTCAAAACACCCGCCAGCAAGTCCATGACATATTGGACCGAGCCCATGCTAAGTACAAGCAGCGTCATGATCAACATCGGATGCCACACAGGTTCCAGATGGGCGACAAATTTTGGTTACATTTACAGAAGGAGCACCTCGTTGGACCCCACCACAGACTTTTCCCACTCTGATATTGGTCATACAACATCACCAACCCTATAGGGGACAATGTCATCGAGCTCAACATTCCATCATTCCTAGGCCTGCACCTAGTATTCAATGTGTACTGGTTGTGACCATGCTTTCCCCCATTGTTGGACACATCTGACGTTGTTGAGCAGCTGACACCAATAGAGCTCAACCCAAGCTACATTGAACAGGCCACAAATGATAATATTAGGGACACAGATAAATAACACTCGCCAGCAGAGGATCCAGCTATATTGAGTTGTCAAAGCAAGTCAACTCCTTCACTAGGGCAAGTGGTTCACCAGGGACCAGGTTCAACAGAAATTTCCTCACCTTATGGAGGCTCTGCACGCAATGGGGACAATTGTTTCCTAAGGGGGGGAGGACTGATCTAGGTGAATATTGGTGGCCACCCTCCTATTCCACCTAGACCTCTAGCTGATTCATATGTTTCCTTGATTATAGAAACATTTACTATTTTTAGCAGTTTTTTGGGTCTTGAACTGTTGGAGTTTTTTCGACCCCTAAACAATGTTTTTTTAAGGTCCGTAGTAGGCCCAAACTTGTAGACCTTGCTGCAAATATTGTAGTACTCGAATAGATATTTCCAACCAGGTATCGTATGCGCCAAACTGAGATCATATGACTAAATTACGACCCCGAGAAGTTGGCTTCCCAACTAACCCTAAAGGGGCCCACAAACTCCTTCCTTTCCATCTCCTAGGGTTAGGGTTTTTGTTGTTTAAGGTTTTCCCTTGTTGTTCAATAATAAAAAGGCCCTTGAGCCTCATTATAACACAGTTCAGATGGAGGTAGTCGCCACATCTCTTCTTAGAGATAAACTACCATCGCCTGAGCTAATATATTTCCCTTTTGTATGTAAGAATATTTCAGTTCTTTGATATTAATGAAATGAAGTTTTATTTCTACTGCATCTCTGTGTTTATGTTTGTATTTGTATTATGTTTCGCTCCTATATAAGTCCAAATCAATGTCTCAACATACTTCCTCTGGTTTAACCAGAGCTTACTCTTTGCCCAATCTCGTTTGATTTCCATGCCCAAATATAGTTTGCAACACGAAGATCCTTCGTGTTGAATTTACAGGACAGTTGAGTCTTCAAATCCTCAATAATTTCTTTGTCATTTCCAATCAACAACATATCATCCACATATAATATCAAAAAATTAACACGATCACCAATTAATTTAAAATACACATTGCGGTCCGCTTTTCTCTTTGTGAAGACAAGTCCCCGTATATATGTATTAGATTTTTGATGCCACATCCTTGGTGACTATTTTAACCCATGCAAATACATTTTTAACCTGCATACTAGTTCTTTATTACCCTTCACTGCAAAGCCTTCGAGTTGCTTCATGTAGATCTCCTTCCAGATCCCTGTGAAGAAATGTTGTTTTCACATCTATTTGTTCTACCTCAAAATCAAAATTAGCAACAACGGATAAAATTAATCTAATAGAAGCTAACTTGGCAATAGGAGAAAAAATATCACCAAAATCAATTCTTGACACCTGGGAATAACCTTTTTCTACCAACTAAGCTTTGTATTTCTCCACCTTTCCTTCTACAATGGTCTTCTTCTTAAACACCCATTTGTTGCCAATGGGTTTCCTTCCAGTTGACAACTCCACTAGATCCCAAGCTTTTTTGTCCAAGGATTCCATTTATTCAACCATGTCCTTTTTCCAAAATTTTCCATCCTCTGAATCCACTACCTCCCTGACAATTTTGGGATCATCATCAGTAATAGATAAAGCAAAATTTGAACAAAAAGTAGATGGACTATACCTCTCTGTTTGACTTCTTTCTCGAACTAATCTCCTAAAAACTGGAGTGTGTGGATTTTCCTCTTCTAATTCATGTTCTACTCTAGAGTTTGATTCTTCCTCCTTTAGCTCAAACTATATCTTCTTTGGCTCCTTTTCCTTTGGTAGGACTTCATGTTTAATAACATCTTTCACCTTTCTAAACACCACATATTGGTTTTACGCAACCTTCCTTGTTTCTGCATTCCAAAGCTTATAACCTTTTAAACCATCCGTATACCCAATAAAGATGCACCATTCATATTTACTATCCGACTTGGTTATTTTCTCCTTTGGAACATGTACATATGCATCATAGAAAAATACCCTGAGATGTGAGATAGATGGTTTCTTACCATTCCATACCTCACGTGGATTCTTATCCTCCAACACTGATGAAGGTGGTTTATTAAACAAGTAACATATAGTATCCACTACCTTTGCCCAGAATTCTCGTCCTAACCCGACGCCATTGAGCACGCTTCTTGCCTTTTCCATCAACATCATGTCCATTCTTTATACAACTCCATTTTGTTGAGGTATGTATGGAGTATTCTTCTACCATGCTATAACACTCTTCTTACAAAACTCTTCGAATTCATTCTTGTAGGACTCTCCACCATTATCTCTCCTTGACACCTTAATATTCTTCTCTGTCTAATTTTCCACGAGAGCCTTAAATTCTTTAAACTTGTAAATACTTCAGATTTCTTCCTGAGGAAATATATCCATGTATTCCTCGAGAACTCATCTATAATGAGACATAGTGCACAAACTTACCCAGTGATGGAACAGACACAGGTCCAAACACATCATTGTGCACAAGCTATAATATACCTCTCATCCTCTTAGCACAAAGGGGAAACTCACTTGGTTATGCTTCCCATATACACAATGTTCATATAAATTAAATCTATAGAGAAATTAGAGATACCTTCTACCATACCATTACCATGCAGTATTCGAAGGCCCTTCTCTCCAATATGTCCAAGTTTTTGATGCCACAACATAGTTTTTTCTCCAGAGATCACTAGATTTTCTACTCCACTTTCAGGAACCATAGAACTATTGCACCTATCAATAATTGTGCTACCAAAATCTTATATATAGTTCCAATTTGAACTCCCTGCATCAATACTAGTGCTCCCCGAACAATATTCCAAGTATATTTCTCAAACATTATTTTTACACTTGCATCATCCATCTTGCTTATAAAAAATAGATTTCTGACCAATACAGGAATGCGTAGAACATTAGGAAGTGTTATAATCCTTCCAACTTACAACCTCAGCTTGAATTTTTCGTGTTCTATAATTCTGGTCTTCTTTTCATCACCTAGGAAGACATCACCACCATCATATTCCTCGTATTCACAAAACCACTTCCTATGGGGAGTCATGTGAAAGGATGTATCTGAGTCAATCAACCATGCCTCATGATCTACATGTGTACTTACAAAAGAAGCAAGTGCACACCCCCATCCTCATATGAGGTGGTTTTTTCCTTTGTAGAAGGAGCATCATCAGATCCCTTTCGTTTCTTAGGAGTTTTATATCTACAATCCTTTTTGTAGTGCCCTTGTTTTCCGCATTTCCAACATACTTTTACATATTTTGTTGGAGATTTAGATCTCCCTCAAGATTTATATCTCCCACTTAGAAACAAGGCATCTCCATTCTAACTCTCCATATTTTTCCGTCTCATCTCCACTGGCAACAGGGATGAAATTATTTCATCAGACTTCAAGGTAGTTTTATTGCTACCTATAGCAACAACTAGACTATCCCACGAGTTTGGTACAGAACATGACAAACGAATGCACTTATCTTCATCTGAAATTTTAATATCAACAGAAAATAACTGACTTACCACAGTGTTAGAGGTATTTAGTTTCTTTGTCACTGAGTCTCCATCCTTCATCCTCAGGTTATACAACTTTTTCATCAGGAACAGTTTGTTCACCAGAGACTTATATTGATACAAATTCCCTAACTTGTCCAACAAAGCCTTTGTCTTAGTTTCCCTTAATACATTCAACAATACTAAATCTGAGAGATGTAATTGTATTGTGCTTTTCGCCTTCCAATCTAACTTCACCCAGTATTTTGTCGACATTCCTATTAGTGTCGTACCTGGATCTACAACAATCCACTGATCTCTATCCACCAAGAGATCCTCCATATTGAGCTTCCACAACTCAAAACTTTTTCCATTGAATTTCTTGATCTCTATATTTCCATTTGTCACCATCTTCTTTCACCACAAGGATCGATCCCACATATCTCCTAGTGTAACAGGGTCTACCACAGGCCTGAGCAAAACCCTTCAGTGGCAAAGGCGTCCCCTTGAAGTTGAATCTACTCTGATACTAGACGTAGGTTTTAACCGTATACTTAAATTACCTGCAAACAAATTCTTAAAATATAAAAATATGCAATGACGATAACATAAAATATACACAGATTTTCTCCTATAACCCAAACCAGGAAAGCCATATTGGTTTTCATTATATTCCTTTCAATGTTATAATACATTATAGACATGTCGAAGCATTCATAAACCCCAATCCATTAACCTTGGATTAGAACATAATTGTAATACCCTTGATCGGAACTACAAAATACCATGGGAAAAAACCATCATGCCCAAAACCATGCACTAAAACCATATGTAAAACCATGGGTATGTCTGCCCACCATCCTTGGGTCTGCCCAACCATTATTGGGTCTACATTACTGAACCATCAAACCCCCCTACAGGGGGGGTTGTTGCCCCCACTACACCCCTGCAAACCCCCCTACAGGGGGGGTTGTTGCCCCCACTACGCCCCACACAATGTAACAATGCATGGAGCTAGTCGTGGAAAGAATACAACACATACCCAACATGAAGTTATATTGCTAAAAATGTTGTGTTTAGTAAGCCAAGTACTTGTGTGAAGGACAAAGGAGAAATTGTTATAAGGGAATAATTTCTTTGACTAATATTGACCCTTGTACAAGCTTTGGTGTTGATAAATTAGGGATTTGGTGCTTCCTTTTAATTGATGCTAATAAATGAGCAAGTTGGTGCTTCCTTTCAGTTGGTGTTTATAAACCATGGAGGTTGTGATAATGAATTTGAATGTACTTTTTATATATATTAAGAAAATCATTTCATGGTTTTCACATAAAAATCTTTGCGTTTTGTATTTTTATGTGTATTACTTTATGCCTATGGATGCATTTACAAGTTTTTGAAGTTAAAAATTGGTAATATTGATTAAACCTCCACTCTCAGTATTGTAGAATATTTAAACAATTGGTATCAGAGATTGGTTCCTTAAGAAACAATTTAACCACCAGAAGGAAGATATCATCAAGACTCATGGAAAAACAAGCAAAATACTCCAAATATGGTTTGTCATTGTTTGATGGACAAAATTATTCCTTTTGGAGAATATGGATGAGATTGTTCTTATATGAACAAGGAGTTGATGTTTAGCAAGCTATTACAAATGAATACAAGGTACCAACTTCTACTCCAACAGATAATGTTGAAAGAAGAATCTATGAAAGTAATTCAAAGGTTGTGTATGCCATTCTGGGAAGGTTGACAGGTTCAGAATTTGTCAAGGTTATGCACTGTGAATTAGCAAAAGAAATCTTGTACAAGCTCAATAATGTGTATGAAGGAGATGAAAAATCCAAAGGGGCTAAGCTTCAAACTTATAGAGAACAATTTGAACACCTTAAGATGAAGGAAGATGAATATAATGTAGCTTACTTTCTCTGGGTTGATAAGATAATGAATACAAGGAGAGGATTGGGAGACAAGATCATAGATAGATTCATTGTTCAAAAGATACTTAGATCTCTCACAATGAGAATTGATTCTAAAATCTCAATGTTATAAGAAAAAAAAGATCTAGCTACATTGAGCATGGATGAGTTATATGGAATTCTTACAAAATATGAAATTAGGGAAAAAATGGAAAATCCATCCAGAAGAGAAGCAACTTTCAAAGCCTCCAAGAAGACAAGGAAGAGAAATCAAAATTAAAAAATAAGCTCTAGTTGTAGTGACGATGCAAACAATGAAGAAGAAGCCAACATTGTGAGAAAGTTGAAAAGAGGAACTAGCAAATATAAAGGTAAGCTTCCTTTAAGAAGTTTTGAATGTGGTAAAATTGGGCATTTTGCTTCTAAATGTCCTTTTGAAAAGGGGAGAGATAATGATGAAGAAGAAAATTATAGGAAAGAAAAGAAATATTAGAAAGGAAACAAACGAAAGAACGAGGGAAAATTATTCAGGAAGAAAAGTTTCTATTCAAAAGAAGATAGTAGCTTATCTGGTGAAGATGATGATAGTGACAAGGATTCTAATAGAGTGTTCTTCATGGCATTAGATACTATGAATGAAACTCCTGAAAATTATGAAGGCAATTATGAAGAAGAAGAAGGATAAGTGGATCTTTAGGAAATTTTGATTAGCGCCTTGGCAGATCATGAAAGAACAAGAAAGAAAAATCTCATATTCAAGGAAGAGGTGAAGAGACTAAAGGAATGTTTATAAAGTATTAACAAGAACTTTGAAGATTGTGAAGAGTATTATAAGTCTGAAAGTACAATTAGAGAAACCAAAGTGATTGAAGAAACACTCAAGGGATAGTTGGAAGAGAAGGAGAGAATAACCAAGAATCTAGAAGCTAAGAACTACAGAAGAAGGATATCCAACAAATATTTGACAAACAACAAAATATTAGATGAAATCATCAGCATCCAAAAACCATTCAATGATGGATCTGGACTAGTATATGAAAGAAAGAAAAATATTGATAAAGGTTCAAGCTCTAAGATGACAGAAAATGAAGCAAACCAAGGAAGATACATTGATGCACTCAAGATTCCCATCAAGAAGAAAGAACACAAGATGCTAAAGGAGGACATACAACAAGCAACAATGAAGTAGATTCATGAATAAGATCATGACTGTAGAAGAACAACACCATCAAGAAGACCACTTACACTCAGGTACCCGAATATTTTTCTTGTCTTGTGTTATTCTTGTAATAATTTTGGGCATAAAGATATAAATTGTAAAGCCTATGCAAAAGGTATAAATACAAGAAATAGCTATGAAATTCCCAAGAATTACTATGAAGGCAATTACGTTAGAAAATTTCGTGATATATTCACTTGAAATTATAATAGTTTTGGTGCTCTTAGTTATGAAATTGAATGTTACAAATGCAACAATTTTGGACACATAACAAGAAATTATAGAAGCAATTTTATAGTTACTTCAAGAGAAACAATGCAGGTTCCTAACCATCATGTGGGGGACTAACCAAGCTCTTGGAAAAGGAAGTAGGAAGATTTTAAGGCTGAGGTATGTGGGTTTTCTTTACAAACCCAAAGTAGAAAAAGTCAATGCTATATTGATAGTGGTTCTCAAAGCCTATGACTAGAGACAGAAATATATTTGTAACATTGAACAAATAAAATGAAGGATCTATCACTTTTGGCTATGATAACACTACCAAAAGGCATGATTAGCCTTAGAAACAAATATGTGGTGGAAGAATATATTTTATGTATTGAAGATATGAAGAATAATTTGCTAAGTGTTATCCAAATGTGTCATTAGGGACATGCACTTATATTCGATTCAAAAGAATGTGAAATAAGGAAATAAGGATCAAGGAAATTGGTTGCAATAGTAATAAGAACTCCAAACAACATATACATCTTAAATGAGATTGGAAAGGAAAGATATTGCCTAGGAAAGGAAATTGAAATTTGGCTTTAGCATAGAAGATTGTGGAATGTACACTTTGAAAATATTGTCAAGTTCATAAAGAGGGAAGTCATAAGGGATATGCCTAAAATTACAAAAACTTCAAAAACTATGTGCAAGCATTGTCAGCATGGAAAAAAAAAAAGAGTTGAGTTCAAAACTAAGGAACGTTCCACAAGAAAACCACTAGAACTTGTACATATTGATTTATGTGGGCCAACAAGAGCAAAAGGAATATATGGAAAACAATAGTTCACGTTTCTAGTTAATGACTACACAAGGATGACCTGGGTTTTTTTCTTAAGAAGAAGTCAAAAGCTTTTGAAAATTTTAGATATTCAAGGAACTTGTTGAAAATGAAATCTATATGAAAATAAAATGCTTGATATCATAGAATGGAGAAGAATTTACGTCAAATGAATTTAATGATAATTGTGAAGAACATGGAATAAGAAGACACTTGTCAACAATTAGAACTCCTCAGCAAAATGGAGTGGATGAAAGAAAGAACAAAATTGTCAAAGAGATGTCTATAACTTTGTTGCACAAATCCAAGCTAAATAATACCTTTTGAGTACAAGCAACAGATAAATCTATTAACCTTTTGAACAAATGCTTTCTCAGAAGCAACAATGACAAAATTCCCTATGAACTATGGAAGGGAAAACCAACTAGTGTAAATCATTTCAAAATATTTGGAAGCAATTTTTACATAAAGAGGGATGACCGGAAGTTAGGAAAGTTTGAATCCCATATGGAAGAAGACATACTTGTTGGGTACTAATGTAAAAGCAAAGTGTACAAGTGCTACAATATCAGACTCAATAAGATAGTAGAAAGCATTAATGTAAAAAATGATGAAACAAACTTGTTGAAAACCAAGACGGAGAGAAAAAATGCACACATATTTGAAGATCAAGAAGAGGAAGAACCAAAGAAAGAAGAAGAAAAAATAAGAAGAGGAGCACCAAGAAAAGAAGCAACCAAAGGCATAACAAGAAGAAGAAAATAATCAATAATATTCTCAGACACCTTCCAGGACACCTAAATGTTGGTATCAAAAGAATCATCCACCATAAAAAAACATTGGGGAGAAGGGTGTAGGAGTACAAACTAAAGAAGAAAACAAGAACAAACATTGGAGCAAGGGTATTTCTCACTATTTTCCACAATTGAACCAAGTAACTTTGAGAAAGCTAGAAATGATGAACATTGGATCAAGGCCATGGAAAAAGAACTAAATCAAAATGAGAAGAATGAGACATACGAACTTGTTCCAAGGCCCAAGCATAAAAATGTGATTAGTACAAAATGGGTCTTTAGAAACAAAACAAATGAACATGGAAAGGTGACCATAAATAAAGCAAGGCTAGTGTGCAAAGGATATGCCCAAGTTGAAGGGATAGGCTTTGAAGAATATTTTGCTCCAGTTGCCATAATGGAAGCAATAAGAATGATCTTGGCCTATGCATGCTCTACAAGAATCAAAGTGTATCAAATTGATGTAAAATCAACCTTTCCTAATGTGGAGCTAGAAGAAGAAATCCACATAGAACAACCAGAAGGATTCCTATTATCAAAAGATGAAGACAACATTTGTAGATTGAAGAAAGACATGTATGGACTTAAGCAAGCCCCTAGAGCTTGGTACTCAATATTGGACAAATATTTGCAGCAACAAGGATTTAGAAAGGGAAATGCAGACAATAATCTCTACACAAAGGAAGATCAAGACAATATGATCATCATTGTTCAATATATGTTGATGATATTAGCTTTGGAAGTCATGATGATAGATTAAGTTAGTGTTGTAGCAGCTACATCCACCCTCCAAAATTTTGCCTTAGCTTCGTTTTGGAGCCTCCCTACCAACCTTTCGCAGCAGCATGTCTTGCCTTGTCAAGTACACAAGCTTCAGTGATTTTATTGCAGAATGACAGCATGTCCATCAAAGCTTGTTGCATCCCCCTCATAGGTTGTTTCTGCGGACTTGGTCCAGCTGCAAGCTGAGCAGTTCCCTCAATAAATTGTGCAAATTCTGGAGGGGAACCAACCTTCCCTCCATAAATTGCGCAATTCTGTCTGGCAACCTATTGGGATCCAGAATTGTGCAAATATGCCTGTCATTGTTCACAGAGAAAATTGCGCAATTCCTCCCAGCAAGGTTGCTCAGCCCAGAAATTGCACAATTCTGGGCAGTAGTCAACTGCTTTGCCTAGAAATTGTGCAATCCCTCTGGGAAGCCAGCCCAACTCCCTCCTAGAAATGTGCATTTTTTCCCTTTAGCTGAGCAAACTGTTGCATGTGCAGTTGGGTTGACCAGTTCCCTCCGGGACCGAGCAAAACTGAGTTGCATGCATGGACTCCTTCTCCTAAGGTAGCATGCAAATGCATCCCTTTATTCATGGATCTATTTTTAGCAGTTGGAGGTTACATGCAAGGATCATTTCAAAAACCTCCCGCCAAGTGTCGCTTTTCCTAGATTTGTGGGATGCACGTCACAACCTTGATTTTATCGAAACTCATCAATCGGACATTGCAGAGCTCATTCCTCACATCAACCTTGCAGCTTTGACATCCCACATTACATCTAGGAGTTGTCGGCACATTCAGCTCAGCTATTTTGGGGTAAGCCCGCTTTTCATGTCTTGCATTGCATTTCTATCGCTTTTTGTGTTTCGCTTTGTGTGAGTGTTGTCTTCTTGATGTCAGTGATCATTTGTTGTTGTTTTGATGTATGTTAGCTTGAATAAGTATCATTTCAGCTTTCATTCACATCTCACTATTGTCGCATGCATGACACTGTTTTTGCACAGATAGTCGTCGTTGCAGCGACTCACTTCACACACATGCATGCTTTCTCATTTTTTGAATCCTGCGCTTGTTGTTTGCATGTATGATCATTCACTATTATTTGCACTCATCTCACCATGCATTCAGACTTCTCATGTTTTTAGTCACCCGTCGGTCGGTCTGGGTTGCCTTGCCCAACTAGCACTACGCATTTCCGGAAGCGAAGGCTCTACCTTCCCTCCAAAAATTGCACAAGTTTGGCCCAACACTGACATCTAGACTTGCATTGTGCAATTCTTGGAGGTCATGTCCTGTTAGCCCCAGAAATTGCGCAATGCAAATTGTTGGTTGCATGTCACTACTGACTAAAATTGTGCATTGCGCAGTTTCAGACCTCAGCAGGCCAAGATGGACTGTGCATTGTGCAATTCTAGCAATCAGTCGGCCTCCTGATAGCCCGGACTGTGCCTTGTGTAGTTTTGGCAGTTAGTCTCCCAACCTCTCGGTAGAAATTGCGCAACCTTCACGATCAATCACATAGGTATGTTGCAAGTCAGTCCTCAAGTTTATTTTGGTTTTTGAATGACAGATTGCTTGCCATGAGTGTTGCTATGTCTCCAAGCATCACAAGTGTTCGTCTATCTCTCAACAGCAGAAGTACAATGGCCTTTAGGAGAGTAGAGTCAAAGACATTGTTAAGAGCGCAACTGGGGATGTAGTCAGCCAAGTGATTATGAACTTGCTTATCCACAAAGACATCAAGTTGTACATGGACAAGGATATCAATATCAATGGTAATGGCATCACAGCAATCAGCACCATCAGTAGCAGCAGAAGGCAGCACACCTCCACGCGATGAATGCAAGAGGAAGGTTGTTGACAGCATAGAGGCAGAGCAAAGCTATAAGTTCAAAGCAGATCCACTCATGATGAAAGTAGCTTTGGAGATTGAGGTTATGAGGTGACGGTGCAAAATGAAGACCGCACGGAGCCAGAGAATGGAATAGAGGAGTAGTTGCATGTTCTGAAGCAGCGACTCAAGGAAGAACAGGAGATGCACAGACGAGAGAATGAGATGCAGCATAAACAAGTACAACAGAGGCGCAAAATGCACAGATGGATGAAACTGCACCAGTACAAGTTATGGATCCATCCGCAGCAGCTAGCATGGAGCAAAAAAGGTGAGCAGTGTTGTTGATCGCATGCAAGGGAATTCAGAAGCATGCATGTCATTGTGCGCACACATGCGATCCCACCATTTGGCACACTGACTGAGGTGAAGACAAGAAGCAATTCCAACTAGAGCTGAACAAGTATTTTGGCAAGTTGATGTGCATGGCCACCAGCACATCCTTGGAGATCAGCGCAGACACTATGCATTAACATGTTGCCCGTCTAGTCACACCTAGGACAACCATGCGCATGCTAACAAATGAGTTGGATGGAGGAGCCATATCAGTGTAACTAGATGCAACGGAGGCAAGAGTTTGCTTTAGCAAGATGTCACCATTGAGCACACGGACACCATCACAGACAACCAAGCTTGGCATCAGTTCACCACCATCGACCATCACAAGGATGTCAAAGAGTTAGTCTCACCACAATGGTTTGAGTGTTAGTGATGTCTTGCATGGCTTGCTCAATCTGTTTTGTCTCACATGGATACATGTGCATTGAAATGTAATGTCTTGTTAAGTATAAGTTCAAGTGTCGATAGTTGGATGTAATAGTCATAGAGTAGATGAAGAGTCATGAGGGTAGATGAACTGTCACAAAGGGGAATGTCAAGGACCACCCCACCTTTTGCTATAAATAGTCCCTCATGACTCATTGTAGAGGCTTTTGGTTAGCCAATCTTCCGATAAGACTATCTTAGAGAGAGCTTGGACAGTATTGTAACACGCCTTGGCTTCTCCACTGCGCAGAGCTCGTATATCTCTTTGGAGGAGCAAGTGGTTGTGGTTGTAACATTCCGCTATCGGAACTAGTGGTTGGACATGGATGTATTTTATGACTGGAACTTACACTTCTTAATATAATAGAGCCAGCATGTTTCATGCATATGTCATATTGTATTCCAGCTATCTTGTTTACTCTAAATGGTATATGTATCTGTTTGCTTACGCGTGCATGTATGGACTATTATGTATAAGTATGTATGAATCTTACTAAAATGTGTTGATTGGTTTAACCATCATTTTGGATTGTTAAGCTAATTTTCTTTCCAGTTTTTGATGCATCTATCCTCATATGTTCCCTTCCAAGCCACACGCTATCACAAGTTCCAAGCGGTGCACTCACCCCACTCTCCGTGTGCTAGAACTGTTCATGCACCTTCCTTGTCTTGCTGCACCTGTCATGCCCTTGCTACCAACAGGGACATCTTACTTGCCTAGGTGTGAAATCGCGGTCAAGGCATTACTGTACAACCCACTATTGGGACTCCTATACCAAACGATCTGAGGTCTAATTGGGACTTCTTACCAGGTAGATCCCCTGACATGTTGGCGGGTCGAGCACCGTCAACATTTCTGGTGCTAGAAGGAGGGTCGGATGATAAGTTGTGTCCTCTCATCCTGTTTTGAACCTATGCATATCTATCATGGAGTCTTGCGCTTTACTCCCTCCATGATGTTTTTCGCATGTCGAATCTGTCACTGTCATGAGG
Organism: Pinus tabuliformis; assembly: GCA_031772625.1. NCBI lineage: Eukaryota > Viridiplantae > Streptophyta > Pinopsida > Pinales > Pinaceae > Pinus > Pinus tabuliformis. The sequence continues at coordinate 892,188,086 of CM062811.1, forward strand.
GAGTTCTTTGATCTCTTGTCCACATACACGTATGATGGTGAAGGCGAAGTGGCCTGGCCTAAGTTCTTACATGACTTCCTTGCCTTGCTTCACGAGGATGATGGATGTTCTGACGAACAAGCCAATCTGTTGCTTGCATACACACTTTGAAAATCTCCACATCGGTGGTTGTGCATCCTACCAGCTGACAGCGTGCACTCACTTCAACACTTTTGTGATCTCATTGAAGATACTTTCTATCATTTTGATCCAGAATATATTGACCAAAAACTGTTACAACAACGGAAGGCTCTGCATGAATCGCCTATGGATTTTTGGCAACACTTCTGTGATTTGCAGTTTCAAGCTCCAAAGAGCCAGATGAAATTTCCTTATCTTTGGGATAGATTTGAGTATTGTCTTAACAAGTCAATCCATCCCAAGAAGAAGTTCAAGCTCAAACCCCATACTTCGGTGATGGAGCTGCACAATCATAGACGGATAAGGTTGTTGTCACAAGTGATTGTCCGTTGTCCCCTGGTCAAACAGCTCCACCATCGCAAAGTGATGTGGGAGAGCATGAACACAAATTTGTTGAACAGTCGTGACCTCCCGACATCGCTCCTTCCCATTTTCGTGCAGACTTGGTAGTGAGTCCCATACCTCGCCAAATGTATTTTGTACCTCAACCTCCATCTTCGTATTCTGATCATCCTTCGAATGACACCGTCTTGTGTTCTTCCATTCTGAACTCTACACTTTTTTTGATCGAGGATCGATATATCGATGGAGTTGGTGTTGCACAACCAACATGCGCTGGCATTCATGAAGAGCATGACAGGGAGCTTGAACATCCACCGGTAGTAGGGGACTATCCCTGTCTGTCAATACCTCCTCCACTTTTTCCTGACATCCTTGATGATCCTGCCATCCTTGATTTTTCATGTGCATCACCATCAACAAATGCACCCATTGTTGATCATTCGCAAAACACACCGGATATCAGTCCACCATCTAACAACGGAGAGGACCAATCATTCATTGAAAATCCACTTGATCTTTCATCTGCTTTTTCCAAAAACGCAGAGGGTGAACATCCTTTCTTCTCATCTACCCCTATGTGATATCATTCCACCATCTGACAATGGAGAAGACCAATCATTCATTGAAAATCCACTTGATCTTTCATCTACTTTTTCTGGAAACGTAGAGGGTGAACATCCTTTCTTCTCAAATCATGAGGATGCAGACCAACATCCTGACTTTTCTAATCTTGATTGTCATGATCTCTTTACCTCGTCATTAGATCACGGTGTTGCTTCATTCATTATTAATCCAGATAAGCCACTAGTCTACGAGGATCTATCTATCAACGAAGTCAAAACCCCCAAATTGTTGAGGCACTTTAGCCCGAGCTGACGGTTATATCGGGCCCTCACTGCCTTGAGGTTGGTCTCACTTCTGATCAGGAAATTTTTCAAACACGTGAGGCTTCTCATCACTCATTTGTATGCACTGAAGAACAATCCAACACTCAAATTTCACTTCCTCCACTCGAACTACACGATCCCACTGCTCATGCATTGGAGGAGTTTTACATAGCAAGCACACTTGCGCAATGTAAGTGGTCTACCTTTCTAATGTTTGCTTGCATGTCACGGTTGAGGAAATGCATAGACTCAATATCTGCATGTAGTGTAGCACAACACCATGGCAAGTCCACAGAGTGCATGTCATGCGCTTTCACTCATTTTTGTGTTGTGGATGCTTATAAGCTTGAAGTGTGTCTGTTTTCATTGTTGTATCTTTCACATTTGCTGGTTCACACAACTAGGTTGCTCGCGGACCAAGTCTTCACCAACATGGGTCAACCAATGCGCCGGTGGCTGCATTGGAAATATCACTTCACGTGATCAGGCCCATGCATCGTTAGCTTAGGAGTAGGAGTAGTGTTTGCTTTCAGTTTGCTTGCTTGCATGCTTGTTTTCTTTCTTGCTTTGCATGTTTGTTTGTCTGCTTGCTTGTTTGCTTAATCACTTTTCTTTCGCATTTACTTCTACTTCTGCTTTGCTTTGTTGTTTGTTTGCTTGTTTTTGTTCGTAGGTTAGTTTCGCATGAAACCATGCATGAATCTTGAAACAAGATGGGTAAAAGTACAAGAGGCCTTGTGAAGCTATCACTACTTGGTTATATGTCATCCTACCTCTGTATGATGAACTTGTTACTTTTAGTCCATGATATGTTGATGGAAAATACCTATTGTTCGAAGTAAACCTTGGTTAAAACACAACGCTTGTGCACTAACTAGTTCCACCTTCTCTAGTCGATTGTTTTTGGGTTTACCCTTGTCAGTGCAGTCAAGTAGAGTAAGGTGAGGGGGAAAACCTTAACAGGCACATTAGAGGTATATAATAAACTACTTCTCTGAAGGAACAACCTCTTCTACTCCCAATAAGTTGGGATCCCTCTTCCGCCTTTGAAATAAATAAGTGTTATGCACAGTTATGAAAATGAAAAAAAGAAAAAGTGAAAAGTTTCCAAAAAATGAATGAATAAGGCAAAAGAAGAGAAAGGCTTCCTGCGTAGAGAGGTGATGCAAGTAACTCCGTCGAGGTACTGACCAAGCTCGCTGGTAGCAAAGCGATGCTTGTGTTCCTACGTGACTCCACCGAGGTACTGTCCAGGCCTGTTGGCAACGGAGCAACACCAGAGATGAAACTAAAACTCTGACGACTATACTGCTTGTGCACTAATATACCCCTCATCCCTAATCGAAAAAACAGTGTTGGCTTGGCTTGGAATGTGTGTTGATTGACCAAGGGCTTGGCAGATGCTACATCTTACAATCAAGCAAGTGTGGAAACCAAGACAAACAGAGAATTGAACAATACTTCCAGAGGTGTTAAACTTTCTTTTCACAAACAAGGTCCATTCAGAGAGCTAGAGTTCTACCAGTGTGTCACCAAGTGTTGTAGTGGCTACAACCACCCTCCAAAACTTTTCCTTAGGTTCATTTTGGAGCCTCCCTACAAACCTTTCACAGCAGCATGTCTTTCCTTGTCAAGTACATAAGCTTTAGTGATTTTCTTGCAAAATGATAGCATGTCCATCAAAGATTGTTGCATCCCCCTGACAAGCTATTTCTTTGTACTTGGTCCAACTGCAGGCTAAGCATCTCCCTCAAGAAATTGCACAATTTTGGAGGGGAACCAACATTCCCTCCAGAAATTGCGCACTTCTGTCTGGCAACCTGTTGGGCTCCAGAATTGTGCAAATATGCCTGTCACTGTTCACTAAGAAAATTGCGCAATTCCTCCCAGCAGGGCTACTCAGCCCAGAAATTGCGCAATTTTGGGCAGCAGTCAATTGCTCTACCCAGGAATTGTACAATTTTTCTAGGAAACCAGCCCAGCTCCCTCCCAAAAATGCACAATTTTTCCCCTTAGTTGAGCAGATTATTGCATGTGCAGTTGGGTTGACCACTTCCCTTTGGGACTGAGCAAAACTGAGTTGCATGCATGGACTACTTCTCCCAAGGCAGCATTCAAAGGCATCCCTTGATTTAAGGATCTATTTTTAGTAGCTAGAGGTTACATGCAAGGATCATTTCATAAACCTCCCGCAAAGTGTCGCTTTTCCTAGATTTGTGGCATGCGCATCACAACCTCGATTTTATTGAAACTCATCAATCGGTCGCTGCAGATCTCATTCCTCACATCGACCTTACAGCTCTGAAATCCCACATTGCATCGAGGAGTCGTCGACAAATTCAGCTCAGTTATTTTGGGGTAAGCTTGCTTTTCATGTCTTTCTTTGTGTTTTTGTCACTTTTTGTGTTTTGCTTTGTGTGAGTGTTTTCTACTTGATGTCAGTAAGAGCTTGTTGTCGTTTTGATGTATGTTAGCTTGTAGAAGCACCGTTTCAGTTTTCAAATGCATCTCACTGTTTTCACATGCATGACACTGTTTTCGCATGGATAGTCATCGTTGCGACAACTCACTTCACACACATGCATGCTTTCCCGTATTTTGAATCATGCACTTGCTGTTTACATGTATGATCATTCACTCTTGTTTTCACTCATCTCACCATGCATTCAGACTTTTCATGTTTTCAGCTGCCCGTTGCCTGGTCTAGGTTTCCTTGGCTCGGACTGTGCCTTACCCGGCTAGCATTGCACATTTCCGAAAGCAAATACTATTCCTTCCCTCCAGAAATTGCACAAGTCTAGCCCAGCACTGACCTCCAAACTTGCATTGCGTAATTCTTTGAGGCAGTTTCCTGTTGGCCCCAGAAACTGCGCAATGCAGTTTGTTGGTTGCGTGTCACTGCTAACTGAAATTGCGCATTGCGCGGTTTTAGTCCCTAGAAAACCAGGCTGGACTATGCATTGCGCAGTTCCACCAATCAATCAGCCTCCTGACAACTTGGACTGTGCCTTGCGAAGTTTTGGCAATCAGTCTCCCTACCTCCTGATGGAAATTGCGCAACCTTCACGATCAATCACATAGGTATGTTGCAAGTTTGTTTTGGTTTTCGACTGATAGATTGCTTCCCATGAGTGTTTCTAAGTCTCCAGGCATAACAGGTGTTCGTTTGTCTCTTAGCAACACAATTACGATGGACTTCAGGAGAGCAGAGTCAAAGACATTGTTAAGAGCGCAACTAGGGATGCAGTCAGCCAAGTGTCTATAAACTTGCATATCCACGAAGACATCAAGTTGTCCATGGACAAGGATATCAAGATCAATGGCAACGACATCACAGTAAGCCGCACCATCAGCAGCAACAAAAGGAAACACACCTACACGCGATGAATGAAAGAGGGAGGTTGTTGACAGCATAGAGGCAGAGCAAAGCTGCAAGTTCAAAGAAGATTCACTCATGACGAAAGCAACTTTGGAGATTGAGGCTATGATGTGATGACGCGACATGAAGATCACACGGAGACAGAGAATGGAACAAAGAAGGAGTTGCATGTGCTAAAGTAGAAACTCAAGGAAGAATATGAGTTGCACAGAGGAAAGAATGAGTTGCAGCAGGAACAGGTACAAAAGGGGGTGCAACATGCATAGACGGATGAAACTACGCCTGTACAAGTTATGGATCCATCCCCGACACTTGACATGGAGCAAAAAAAGTAAGCAATGTTGTTGATCGCATGCAAGGAAATTCAGAAGCATGCATGTCATTATGCGCACACATGTGATCCCACCATTTGACACACTCATCGAGATGAAGACAAGAAGCAAGTCCAACTGGAGCTGAACATGTATTTTGGAAAGTTAATGCACACGGCCACCAGCACATGCTTGGAGATCAATGTAGACACTACATCAACATGTTGTCGATTTGGTCGCACCCAGGACAACCATGCGCACGCTATCAGACGAGTTGGACGGAGGAGCCATATTAGTGTTCCCAGATGCAACGGAGGCAAGTGTTCTCTTAAGAAAGATGTCACCATTGAGCGCACAAACACCATCACGGATGACCAAGCTTAGCATTAGTTCACCACCATCGACCATCACAAGGATGTCAAAGAGTTGGTCTCACCACAACGGTCCGAGTGTTAGTGATGTCTTGCATGACTTGCTCAAGTCGTTTTGTATCACATGGGTACATGTGCATTGTAATATAACGTCTTGTCTAGTGTAATTTCAAGTGTCAATAGTTGGATGTAACAGGCATAGAGTAGATGAAGAGTCATGAGGGTAAATGAACTATCACAAAGAGGAATGTCAAGGGCCACCCCACCTTTTTCTATAAATAGTCCCTCATAACTCATTGTAGAGGCTTTTGGTCAGCGAAGCTTCCGATAAGACTATCTTAGAGAGAGCTTGGACATTATTGTAACACGTCTTGGCTTCTCCACTGCATAGAGCTAGTATATATCTTTGGAGGAGCAGGCAGTTGTGGTTGTAATGTTCTGTTGTTGGAACTAGTGGTTGGACATGGTTGTATTGTATGACTAGAACTTACACTTCTTAATATAACAGAGCTAGCACGTTTCATGCATATGTCATATTGTATTCCAACTATCTTGTTTACTCTAAATGGTATATGTATCTCTTTGCTTACACATGCATGTATGCACTATTCTGTATAAGTATGTATGAATCTTACTTAAATGTGTTGATTAGTTTAACCATCACTTTGGATTGTTAGCTAACTTGCTTTGCAATTTGTGATGCATCTTCGCTCGTGTGTTCCCTTCCAAGCTGCGTGCTATCACAGGTTTCTAAGGGACGCACTCACCCGACTCTCTGTGTGTTAGAACCGTTCATGTACCTTCCTTGTCTTGTCGCAGCTGTCACACCCTTACTACCAACAGGGACATCTTACTTGCCTCTCTGCGAAATCACGGTCAAGGGATTACGGTACAACCCACTGCTGGGACTCCTACACCAAATGGTTTGAGGACTAATTGGGACTTCATACCAGGGATATCCCCTGACATGTTGGCGGGTCCGGCACCATCAACAATTAGAAATTTGCAAAATATATGTAGAATGAATTTCAAATGTCTTTTCTTGGGGAGTTGAGTTTGTTTTTGGGACCCCAAATATCTCATCTAGATGGAGGCCTTTTCATTTCTCAAACCAATTATATCAAAGAAATGTCGAAGAAGTTCAAAATGGAAGACTGTAAACCTGTGAGCACTCCTATGGGCATCAGATGCAAGTTGAGAAAAGAACATGAATCCAAGGAAGTGGATCAAAGACTATATAGATTAATGATTGGTATCCTACTAAAAAGGATCTTCAGATATCTCAAAGGAACAACAAAGTTTGGGTTGTGGTACCCAAAATAAAAGGAATTGACTCTAGCAGCTTACACAGATGTAGTTCGGTAGGAAGTGTATATGACATAAGAAGTGCACGTGTAACATGGGAGACTATTTAGTATGATGGTTGAGCAAGAATAAATCTTCAATAGCCTTGTCTACAACAAAAGCAGAACTGCAGCAAAAACATGTTCTACTCAGGTCCTTTGGATGAAGCAAACCTTGCAATACATACAAGTAAAATATGATGAGCCCATTCTAATACTTTGTGACAATACCAATGCAATAAATATATCCAATAATCTAGTGATGCATTCCAAAATCAAGCATATTCCTATAAAGTTTCATTTTCTAAGGGAGCAAGTCGCATAAAATAATAGCTAGATTATGTTAGAACGAAGGAACAAATTGTAGATATCTTCACCAAACCACTTCCCAAAGAGACATTTGAGTATCTCAAACAAAAATTGGGAGTAATATATTCTCCTAATTGATTTGCACAATCTTCAACAAAGAAAGACAAGGGGAGAGACAGTGTCAGGGGGAGTTACCCCTTGTCATTGATATCAAATGGGGAGAGAAAGATCAAGAAGCACAAGGACAGGGGAAGCACAATCACAGGGGAAGTATGATGGTTTCCATCAACAAAAAAAGGGGTAGATTGTTGAGAGAAGTTGTCATTGATGTCAAAGTTTTCCTAAATGAAAGAGGAAGTTACATATACAAATAACACATTTTGAAATATTGTTTTTGGATTTTCGACGCCCCATTTGGATACCCTATATTTGAATGCATTTTTACTCTGTTTACCTAGATCAAATGTGAGCATAACATATATGATCGGAAAGCTTATTCTAGGACCTTTCCAACAATATATGGCACTCCCTCTAACAGCTCACAATTGAGGAGAAATGATTTTTCATATAGTCACTATACATTCTACCAGTTGCACAGCCAGTCCAACCAATGGACAAGTCAGGCCAACTAGTGGACAAGTTGGCCCAGTCTAGATCCCAAATGCATTATAAATAAGCATGAGAAAGATAAATTATTTCAATTCATTCACTCAAGCAAGTTCATATATGTTCAAAAAATTGAGTAAAAGAAGGAGTTATGAAGTTTATACCTCATGAACCAAAAGTGAAGAGGAGCTTATTTGGAGAGACTTTATGGGAAGGATTTTTGGCACATTTTTGAAGGGGGTTTTTCTTATTTTGGATGGGTTTTGTAGCTTATTTTGGAAGCATTTTTGGCACACATTTTGAATGTTTTTGGACCTTGTTAAAAGGTTGATTGTGGACCTATTATTGAGGGATGAATTTTGTCTCATTTGAAGGTTGAATTTCATATTTGTGTAGAGGGTTGAATACCAATGTGGAAGGTTGTATTTAAAGCCTATCCTGAGATTAGTGGCTTGTCCCTATTGAGGTTGACTTTTAGGACTAAAGTTTTGGTACAAAGAAGGTCGAACTCGGGTTTGTTTTGAGGGCTAAATCCCAATGTGTTTGAAGGTGAGTTTTAGGTCTGTTTTGAAGATCTAACATTGTCCTCTATTGAGGAGGTCGAACCCTATGGAGGAGGTAGAGTTCTAGAGGTGAATTATTATAATAAGGAGGTTGAAATCAAGGATAATTTGTTGAGGGAATTCACATTCCTAAGAAGGTTTTGTTTAGGAAGTTGAGTGCTTGTGCGAAGGACAGAGGAGTAGCTTCCAAAAGGGTAGACTTTCTTTGACTAATATTGACTCTTGGACAAGATTTGGTGTTGATAAATCATGGAGTTGGTGCTTCCTTTCAATCGGTGCATATAAATTAGGGAGTTGGTGCTGATATATCTATATATATATATATATATATATAGATATATCAGCACCAACTCCCTAATTTATATGCACCGATTGAAAGGAAGCACCAACTCCATGATATATATATATATATATATATATATATATATATATATATATATATATATATATATATATATATATATATATATATATATATCATGTACTCCGAATACATTCAAATTTATCAACACCAACTCCCTACTTTATATGTACCAATTGAAAGGAAGAACCAACTCCGTGATATATATATATATATAGATATATATATAGGTGTAGTCGTATACTATCATTTACATACTTTTTATAGTTATAGTTGTATATCATATGTTTGATTTAATTTCGTATATGAATGTTGTGTAATAGCAAAAGAGGCATATTTTCCCAAAACATGCTCATCAGTTTTATTTGCAGACAGGATGTTTTTTAGGAGATTTTAGATTAATTATGCTAGCATAGGAAATAGAGAGAAATGTGAATGACTTAAATGTATATCTTGCTATAGAATGTGGTAGGACGGGTATTGTTTCATTTGTCTTATTATATGGGCTTAACTATGCGATATAATAATATATAGATAGGCATATATGATTATATGGCTATATTTTATGATATACTATTATAACCCTTCAATGGGATATATTATTATCAAGGATATATCCCCCTGACTTATCCCTCCTATTAAGTAATAAACCATAATTATTGCTTATTCATAGGATTTTGAACTACTATCCCCTATAGTCCAAAATCTTATGACTCAAACACTGATCTTCGACGACGAAAACATCTCTCTTCAACGGATTTGTCTCACGGCTACGATGGCAACAGATTTCTCTCGCGCCTCTAATACCACTTGTTGGTCTGAGTAGTTCATCAAGCAAGAAATAAATGTAAAGAAAACTGAACGGGAAACTGAAATACACACACAAGTTAACCTAAAATATTTACGTGGTAAAACATTGACAGTGTGCCAAGGAAACCTCCACGTGGAAAGGGATTGAAAATATTTATTAATCAAGAATGATTCTCCATTGATATTGCGTCTTGGGTATTCACCAATTTCATATGAATCTCGTTACAAAACTAACCAGCAATAAGTAATAAAGATCTTACTCTCTCATCCATTTTCTTTATTCCCTGCGCTTTTGTATTACTATTATGAGTTGCTATGCAATATTACTGAGGTTGTTGCCCTTTCATTTTATATTGAGTGGTTGTAATTGAGGTTCACTACAAGTTTATCTATAAATTGTGAGCATTTTGGTCCCCCATAACTTGAACTTGTCAATACAAGTTTGTGTGTTTATTTGATAAATAGAGAAAATATAAAGATGTTGACTTTTTGTGAAAAATATTACGGCATTTTCCCATGTTTAGATGCAGTTCATGTAGATATCACTGGCACTTGTATTTCAATTTCAAGTTATTCAAAATGAATTTTATATTTAAATTATGAATCATTTTTTAAACGGTGCAAATTAATAAATTAGGTTTGTGAGATATTTACCCCACACACACACACACACATATATTAATTATTTTTTAACAAAATAAGTATTTTTTAATAATTTATTAATAATTAATATATTTTTTTTCAAAAATAATTTATCAATAATTTATAATTTTTATTTATTTATTAAAGTGATTTTTTTTTTGTTTAACCTTTACATATATGTGTTTTCCCACCTGAAATTCTCTGTAAGTGTGCCTTTTGTCTGCATATATTTTTTGTTGACCTTGGATAACTTTCAAGTTTCCCCAAACCTTTTTCATAGTTTGTTCCATTTCTTTCAACATGTTTGGTCCCAACACCAGTCTATTTTTGGGATAACTCCAATTAAATGGTGTTCTACATCTTTTTCCATACACCACTTCAAACCAGCTCTTTCTTAATGAAGTGTGATAATTGTTTCTGTATGCAAATTCTACCAAGTGGATATAATTCTCCCACTTGGTAGGTTGTTACATAACGTACATCCTTAGCATATCCTCTAATTCTTGATTTATCATTCTATTTGTCCATTTGTTTGTGGATGGTAAGACATAGTAAATTGCACATGCTTACCTAATCCAGTAAATAAAGCTTTCCAGAAAAGAGGAAGTGAATTTTACATCTTAATAAAAAATTATTATCTTAGGTATACCATGTAAGCGGAAAAACTCACTCATAAATATATCAGCAATTTGAACTTCTTTATAAGTTGATTACACATGAAGAAAATGTGTTGATTTACTTAATTTATCTACCACGACCATTATCAAATAATTTTTACTTTGAACCCACCTCAAGAACAAATAATATATTAGTAAAAGACAGGGAACTAATAGATTAACATAAATAATAACCTCCCATCCATAGATTAGCTATTATATTGTTATATAACCACTATAATATAAGTAATATATTAATATATTACTTGGACTTATCACCTTTATGAGATAGGGCAACCAGTTGACATAAGCATCAATATCCCCATTAGTTCCCATTATATCCCTATATCATATAAGGGGCCCCTATTATAGGAATATATCCTAATACTATGGGATATTATATATCCTATATATAATATATACATATAGATAAACAAGGTATATAGGTATAATAAGGGATATATCTCATATATATATCCTTTATTATATATATATCCCTAAATCTTATCCATATAGGGGATATATCATATAGGTATATCTATATGATATACATATATATATATATGGGGTATTTTCTTTTTTTTACAGAAATGAGTAGTGGATATATTAGAAAGTTGGCCTTAATGCCAAAGAGTGGATTACAAAAGGTGAGTCTAAATCCAAAAATGTCGAATTATGTTTAGCTCACATCTCTTTTTAGCTGCAACTAAGCGGTCAATTTCAGAGATTTTCCGAAGCTTTTGGATGCAAACAAACTGATTTAACAGTAGGCAATAAAACATGAAAACTTTCTAAATTACGGAATTGGATCCCATATTTCCTGTCCGCCTCTGAGCAGGGCACCAGCCGTAAGAAGGGCTGCTTTGTTAGCTTCAGTGTCTGCCTCCTTATTATTGTCTCTCAACACATTATAGAAATTCAAGTTCTGGAAAGAGTCTCCAAGGTCTGAAATTTTGTGAATCAACCTTGCTAGCCTTAGGTCCATTGGCTTAGAATGAGTCACCATAATGTTAATGATAACCTGAGAGTCTCCAATAACATTAGCCTCCCTGATGTTCAGCAGTTTCAAAATCTTGAGTCCTTGAAAAAGAGCCAAAGCCTCGGCTTGAATGCTAGAAGCGATGCCCAAACCCTAGGCGAAACTGTGGATCCTAAAACCAGCTGGATTCAATATAACTCCTCCAGCACCAACTCTTCCAGGATTTCCCTTTGCAGCCCCATCAAAAAATAGAGAGTGCCTATGATGGTTTGTAATCCATCCCTGGAACTCTTTTGTTATAGCCCTTATTTGCCATACTTTTGGGAGGGAGATACTCTTTGCCATTTTTTGGAACTGAAGATCAAGAGAAGAACCCAAATTTTCATCTTGTTGGGTGAGACTTGAATCATATTTGTGGTTTCTCAGGCACTCTTTTAACTGGCATTTAATTTTAACTACCACTAGCTTGACATCCTGTTCGCAGCTTCTGAAAATCCTTTTGTTTTGCTCAAGCCAAATCTACCAGCAGATAATTTTGGTGAGAATAAACCAAGCAGCTCTAATAATTTTGTTTTTTGGAGGACCAGGGTACCTTTGCAGCCATTTGACAAAAAAATCAGAAGTGAAGGAAGGCAACGCGAAGCTGGAACTCAAAATTTCCAGTAGCTCGATCCAGATCTGCAATATAAAGGAACATTCAAGCATCAGATGAGAAATGCTTTCCTGGTTTACCTTGCAAAGTCTACACCTTGAAGGGTCGTGAAGATTATCGTCTGTCGATATTTTGGAATGGCATAACAGCCAATTGAAGAAGTTAATTTTTGGCAGTGAGGGATAATTCCATATCCCCTTCCATGGCTCTAGGTTTGTAGGCACATGGGGGCGCTCACACAGCTTGGCGTATCCCTAAGCTACGAAATAACCACCAGCCTGCACACCCCAACCTCTTTAATCCCTACTTCGCATCCGTGTTGGAGCCAATCCGTGAAGCTTGGAGAGTAGTTCCTCGCGTTCCATAAACAAATCTAGGGGCGTTTCAAGTTTCCAGCCAGCCCAGTGTGAATCCTGCCAGACTGAAATGTCCCACAGGGAACGCAATCCAACATCATTCATCCAACTGTGCAACGCTTGAAAAGAGCGACAGTCTCCCAACGGCTCAATATTCATAATTCTGTCTATCCAAAGGTTGATCCATTTTCCATTGCCAGGGACCCAGTAGGCATGATTATTTATGAGAGGACAGGCTTTGGTACAGAGCTTCAGGAAGGGCGTATTCAAGGGTGGTAGAGGATGATCTAGACAGTGGGAGCGCTTGCCATTAAATTATTTCTTCCAAAGAGCTAATTGTGCCCAGCCAAGGTTAGGAGCAATAATTTTCCATATGAGCTTAGCTCCCATAGCAATATTTTGATATCCAATATTTTTGAAGTTCAAGCCTCCTTCCAAGAGCGGTTTGGAGATGGATTCCCAGTTGACTAACGGAATATTTTTCTCATTTTGCTTGCCCCCCTTCCAAAAAAAAAATTCAAATGATCTCCTCCATTTTTTTGAGAATGCCAGAGGGAGCAAGAAGAACAGAAAACTGAAATAAGGGAAGACTGTTAAGGACTGATTTAATAAGGACAGACTTACCAGCAATGTTGAGCCAAGAAAAGCCCCAGGCAAGCAACTTGTTCTTGAATTTCTCCAATTGGGGGAGCCAGTCTCTTCTAAAGGCTCTTTTAAGAAATACAAGAAGGCCTAGGTACTTGAAGGAAGTCCAGTTTGAGGAGGCTGCGAAACCAAAGGTTCTGGAAATGGAATTGAGCAAGCTGGAAGTGGTGTTCCAGCAATAGATATGGCATTTGCCATTGTTTAGACTGCTTCCCGAAATCATACAAAACTCATCCAGGACTCCTTTAAATCTGGAGGCTATAAGCACAAAGGTAGCTCCCAATAACAAGGTGTCATTCGCAAAGAGGGCATGATTAATGTTTTTAACACCTCTTGCTATACAAAGCCCAGCAATTTCCTGGTCCATCATTTTTTTGTCTAAATAGAAACTGAGGACAAAGGCTTGAAGAACGAATAGAAGGGGTGAGAGAGGGCACCCCTGCCTGAGCCCTCTCGTGGCTTTAAAAAAATCCACAGCTCTGTCGTTTACTAATGGAGCAACCCAAGGCTCTGAAATGCAGGCCCGAATCCAATTTATAAATTTCTCCCCAAATCCAAATTTGTGTAAGACTTTCAGCATAAAAGTATGCTTAATTCTATCAAAAGCATTTGCTAAATCGAGCTTGACAACCATACCTTTTTCTTTGCGACTCAGGCTTGAGTGGATTGCCTCTTGGACCAGAATGAAATTTTCCACTATCTGTCTACCTTGAATGAATCCTCCTTGGCTTTCTGGAATGACTTTGGGTAGGATGAGCTTAAGTCTATTAGCGATGACTTTAGTAATCAATTTGTAACCAATATTACATATCGAAATCGGTCGAAACCTGTTGAAGGTGTTGGCTCCTTTCTCTTTGGGGATGACAGCAAGAAAAGCATAGTTTGTACTGCCTCCAGTTTTCTGGCAAGCTTGGGACTTAATAACCATTTTGTATAGATCCTTTTCCACAATCGACCAGCAAGATTGGAGGAATCTGGCTGTAAATCCATCTGGCCCAGGGGCTTTGTCTAGGTCCATGGCAAGAGGGCATCCTTGACTTCATTCTTGGTGACTTTAGCTTCAAGAAGGTGATTCATTTCAACAGTAATCAAGGAGGGAACCATGTCAATCATATCACAGATTTGATCCAGATTTATATCTTCACTATACAGGCTTTTAAAGTGAAGGGAGGCACCTTTTTTGATGCTTACATTATCTTTGTGAATAATGGTGCCATCTTTGATTTCAGAAATGGAATTGGTACATTTCCTTGCCTGAGCTTGTTTATGGAAGAAGGAAGAGTTCCTATCCCCTGCTTTAAGCGAAAGGCTATGTGACTTAAGTCCCCAGTACTCTTCTTATGCTAGACAAGCCTTGTGGTAGTTTTGTTGGAGCTGGGCTTCTTTGTCTAGAATCTCTTTAGTTATATCAGTTGTTTCAGCTTGGAGATGATGATTTTCCAGAAGACGTTGGAGATTATTTCTTTCATTTGTTGGATTGGGCAGAGTTTTGGCTCAACTTTTTAAAGCCCTTTTCACTCTTCTGAGCTTCTCCTCCTAGACAAAAAAGGGGGAGCCTTTGACCGGCTGCATCTAGATGCCCTTAACTAATTGCATGAAGTCCGATTCCTTAGCCTAGAGCGGGCTAAATCTGAAGGGAATTGGTCCTAGTTCAAGCTAAAACACGAGTTCCAGCTTGATGGGTTTATGATCAGAAGTGCTGCATGGGAGAATATGAACTCTAGCCTCTAATCCAAGCAGAAGAAAAGAGCTTTGAAGTAAAAATCTATCCAATCTGGCAGCAATGTGGCCAGGACCACTTCTTTTATTAGTCCAAGTGTACTTACTAGAGATTGGCTTGATGTCCAGCAGGTCCCAGTCCTGCATAAGGTCCTCTGACCATTCCCTTGCTGGATGTCAAAAAATGTTGCCTCCTCTCTTGTCTACTGATAAAAGAGTGAGGTTAAGATCTCCTGCTATGATGGTATTCTCAAGATTAATGAGATCTGCTTGGATTCTTATGGATTCCCAGCAGGCCTTTTTTGCCCCAACATTCATAGGGATGTACACGTTGAAGAGACTGATAATCTCTTTTGAATCTGAGTGCTGCAATTTTAAGAACAGCCAGTGAGTGTTGAGGGTCTCAGAAATGACTGAGAATTTGCTAGCGTTCCAAAGAGTGCCCAACCCACCGAAACCCCCTCGGGCTGAGATTGCTTTCGCCTCACATTTTTTCTAGAGTTTCTTACTTGCCTGAAGGAAGACAGAGTGTTCCAGTTTGGTCTCCTGGATGAGGAGTATGTCAGGAGCTTCTGTTCTTATTAAACTTATGATGGCTTCTTCTTTTATTTTGCTCCCCATACCTCTACAGTTCCAGGAGACTATCTTTATCATTTGTATTTCTGGTTGGCTCCCTTGGAGCCTTGGGACTGATTTCTCGCCATCTTTGTTTTTTATGCTAGTAGCTTCTCAAGGGTTGGTTGGCTGCCTTGGAGCTTATCTTTGAAAGTTTCCTGCTCTCTTTTTTCCCAATCTGATTTGCAGCCTCTTGTGAATCTCCTTATCGAAGCTGGGGATTCTCCTATTTCCCCTTCTTCCTCCGAGCAATCTGATTCATGCTCATCTTCCTCTACTTCAAAAGTGTTTCCTTTGGAACTCTCAGCTAGGCTTGCCCCCTTGGGAGAAGGGGGGGTACCTTTAGAGGGTGGGGTTGATTTTTGATTGTCTGGTTCCTGAGTTTCCTCTATTTGCAAGCTTAGCGGGGCGAATTTATTTTCTTGATCCATTCTGGGAGGGGGTTGCTAAGGAGGGGCCTAAGGACCTATTCCGTTTGGACCAACCTGCTTTTGGTTTTTCCTGGCACGCTTGACCTGGTTCCAGCCTTCTTCTTTACCCTTATCTGGTTCCACATTGGTTGGGCATCCTCTGGCGAAGTGACCGTAGACATGACATTTTCAGCATTTGAAAGGCAACTGCTCGTAATCCAGCTTCTGCAAATGGGTCTAGTTTCCTACTTTGATTTTGATGGCTTCCAAGAGACCCACCTCTAGGTTTACTTCTACGCAGATATGGGCACAATCATATTGATCTTTGTTGTTTACCCTATCTATGAATTTCCCAAGGGCGTTTCTAATGTGTTTCAACGAGTCCCAGTTCCAGAAATGTATTGGGAGATTAGGGAGTTTGACCCATATAGGGACAACCGTGGGAACATCGATTGCAGGGTTGAAATCTGGCTTCCATCTGTTGAGATACAAGCCTTGGGGACCCATGAAATAGGGCCCATTCTGAAAGATCAGGTCCTTGTCATCCTTTGAGGTGAATTCGAAGAGGAAGAACCCTCATCCTAAGAAGTAAGAGGTGACGCTGCTCTTGATTAGAGGAGCCCAGTTCTTGTTAACTTAGGTCTCAGTGGTCTTAGGAGAAGGCCAAAGACCGGTGAACTGGCCAACGAGAGCCCGCTCAGTCAAGGAGAGGGCGACTTGAATCGGAGTCTCTGGCGGCAAGGAGACTTCAGGAATGTCTTCCAGCCTCTTGACAAACTTGGTTGCTTCACTCTTTTTCTTCTGCGGCAAGCCAGCCAAGAGCCGAGAGAAGGCTTCGGCAGATGAAGGCAAAGGGGGGGTCTGCCTGGGGCAAGCTCGAGACCTCCATGAGAGCGAGCCCTCAAAACCGCAGGAACTCAAAAAAGAACACAGAAACGGCGCAGGAGGGCAGAGGCCCCAAAGCCACAGGCCACAGAGTAGCAAGGCTGCAGAGGCGTCGAGGCGCAGGCTAGGGTTTCATGGCAGCGCTCCAGTGCTCCACTTGTTCACGAGATAACCATCATATATATATATATATATATATAGGGTATTAGTATCTTAATATTCTATAATATAAGGGATATATATATAGGATATAATATATATATATCCCCTAGAGATATCCTTATGGGTATTATATATCCATATCTATAATACCCCTATAAGGTATAATAAGGGATATAGGGTATATATATAGGTCCTAATATATTAACTATATATTATATACAATATAATAATATATCCTGTTATAGTAATAATGGCAGATTATATATATAATAGAGTATACACAAATAAATATAATATCCCCATAAACTATTAAGATAATTAACTATAGGACCATTATATTGGGGATATCCTACCATATTAAACAATAGATCCCTAATATCACTAATATTAGGTCAGGGACCTAATATAATGGGACCAAATAAGGATAATAATATAGGGATACATAGTTACCCCAAAGGGATAAGGGTATATATATATAATACCTATATAAGGATATAGGGGGACTCATAGTAAGATATATAAATAACTATAGTAATTATACTATAGGGATAGGGATATAGTATATAATATATAGTATATAGGGATATATATCCCTATATACTATATGCCCATTATGGGGATATAGTTATAGGGTATATGGGTATAGTATATACTAGAATATCACTATATACTATATATAGGTAAATCAATATGGTAATTTTATTGATTTAACTTATCCTTCCTTCACCTCCCATGGTTGCTTCCATTGCAGAATGATATATGCCCCTTATCATTATATACATATAGCCCATATTATGGTTAATAGCTATATCCTATTATAACCTATGAGTATACCATAGGAGGGGTATACCCATATTCTGTAATATATAGGGTATATCCATATATACCCTATTACATCCCCCTATATAGGTATATATAGTCTTATATATATAGATATATATATAGGGGATATAGGATATATATACCCTATACCCCTATATCCCCCCTAGGATATATAATAGTATATCTTATATACTATATATATGATATCCCCTATGGGTATATACTATGGTATACCGCTTTTATATATCCCTATCAATTGGAGAGGCTGTCATATTCCTTCAACGGCTTAAAGAACCTCCACAGCATAGACTTGTCTTGTTGTAATCAATTGGAGAAGCTCCCAGATTCCTTAGGCAACTTGACGAACCTACACCACATGAACGCTTCATCACCAATTCCTATGCATTTTCAGTATATGGGATTATCATAACAATTATATAGCTAAGGAGTGATGTAACAAGGATGTTTCTGCATCACATTGTAAGAGGTGGGCCTATAGTATATATTACCCTAGGGTATACTATATAGGGGTATATATAGGGATATAACTATATACCCTAGTATATATAGGGATGTACATATATACCCTAGTATATATAGAGATATATAGCCTTATAAGGGATATATAGGGTATAAGATATCCTATATCCTATACTTATCCCTATATGGATATTTACTATACTATATATTATATCCCTATGGGTATATATAGGGTATAGGGTATTATATACCTATTAGGGGATATATCCTATATATATCCCTATAGGATATATATCCCTATATATGTTATATTATATCCCCTATATATTATAGGGGGGCTATACCCTATACTATATACCAGTATATAGTACAGAGATATAAGTATATAGTTAGGAGTATAGGGGATATCCCCTATATATACTATATAGGATATATATATCCCTATATTATAATATAAGTATATATTATAGGGATATAAGTCATATATATATATATATATATATATATATACACACCAATAAGGGGATATCCATATACTTTATATATCCCCTATATAGTATATAAGGATATAAGGTATATATGGAGATAATACCCTATAGAGATATCTTTATGGGGGGGATAGGATATATATACCCTAGTGGTATATACCTATATCCCCTACATAGGGATATAGGATACTAGGGAGATATATATAAGATATATAGGATATAGTATATATAGGGATATATAACTATCCCTATATAGTATATATATCCCTATGCATATATATACTATAAGGATATAATATATATATATATATATATATATATATATCCCTTATATATAATAGTATCATGTAGGGTATATAGTATATTACAGAGGGATATATACTATAATCCTATGTATCCCTATAGAATATATATTATCCATATATACCCTATTATATATCCCTATAGTATATCCTTTATATATATATATATATATATAGGGGTATATAATATAGGGATATATAGTATAGTATATAAGATATATACTACATATCCCCTAGGGTATATCCTTAGAGATATATATAGATATATAGTATATAGTATACCCTATATACGATATATAGGAATATATCCTATATATATTATAGGATATATATATATATATATATATCCTATATATATGATATATAGGATAATACCTATATCCCTATATATTATATCCTATACTATATAGGGATATATCCCTATTTGATTCTGCATAATATATCCTTATAGAATATATCCATAATAGGGATATACCTTACATTCTATTTATGTATTGTTGTGACACTATTTTATAACACTTATCCTTAATAATATTAGTTATCCCTAGTTATAGTGGATAGGGAGATCCCTAGTTATAGTGGATAGGGGGATATCCCCTATACCCCTATATAAGGTATAGTGGTATAGGGATATATATACCTCCCTATAACAATAAGATATATTAGTCCCCTATATCTCTATAATATCCTATATCCCTATATAATATATAACATTATATATATATATATATATATATATATATATACCCTTAGAATATATACCCTATTATATCCCTATATAAGGGATATCTCCTTATAATATATACTATAATATATATAGGGTATAGGGGATATAGGGGGATATATCCCTAGGGTATATACCCTATAATATCCCTATATCCTTATCGTAGTATATAGGGATATATCCTATGGTGGGATATAGGATATATATGCCCTAAGGGTATACTATATAGGGATATATATACTTTATAGCATATATAAAGATATATTATATCCCTAAAAATATATCACCTATATATATATATATATATATATATATATATCCCCTATAGTATATATAGGGATATTCCCCTATTATCCCCTATTGGATACCTTATACCCTATAGGAATATTCCCTATATGTAAGTATAGGGTATATCTCTAGTATATATATATAAGTATATATATATAGGTATATATCCCCTATATATTATACTATAATAGGATATAGTCCCATATCCCCTATATATATTATATTATACCTATATATAAAAATACCCTATATATAGGAATACCTTATAGTATATATACCCCTATATATAGGATATATATCCCCTACTATATCCTAGGGGATATATTATTATTTCTACATACGGGCCCATATATATATATATATATATATATATATAGGAGTATATATCCCTATACTATTACTAGGATATAATATAGGGGATATATGTCTATTCCTGAGGTATAATAGGGATTATATATACCCTTTATATATTATAATATATTATATATATATACCCCATAAGGGACATAGGGTTATATACTATATATGGTATCCCTATATATAAGATATATATAGGGTTGTATATATTCTATATATACAGGGGTATATACTTTATAGGATATATATATATTAATGAATAGATATAGGGGGATATAAAGGGCCCTCCCTAAGGGACATAGGGACTATATCCTCCACTTGAATATTATCTAATGTTTAAATCACCCAGATCGAAAACCTTCTGGAAATCCAGAGCTCAACCAAGAATGAATCTCATATACTATATAAGGTAAGGGGATACCCATAGTCCCTATAGTACATAATATCATACTAATGTAGCCCAAAGGACTAACTAATGTATTACCATGTCGATTCCTAAGGAAATACAGGTAGCATCAATGTGGCAGTGACACGTCATCTAGGAAGAAACAGTTCTCGAAAGCTTTTACTGAGAGGTTTCAGTGGAAAGTTCACTATATATGGGTATTATATATGGTAGAGTAATATATAGTTATGGTATATAGGGTATATATACTATATATATATAGGGGATATATAATATTTTCCCAATAGGATAATATTATATCCATTATATTATCTATGATTTTTTGATAATAGGGACCCATATTCCTATAAATTTTGACTTTCTAAGGGAGCAAGTCGCATAAAATAATATCTAGATTATGTTAGGACAAAGGAACAAATTGTAGATATCTTCAACAAACCACTTCCCAGAGAGAAATTTGAGTATCTCAGACAAAAACTTGGAGTAATATATTCTCTAATTGATTTGCACAATCTTCAACGAAGAAAGACAAGGGGAGAGACAGTGTCAGGGGGAGTTACCCTTTATCCTTGATATCAAATGAAGGGAGAAAGTTCGAGAAGAACAAGGACAGGGGGAGCACAATCACAGGGGGAGTATGATGGTTTCCATCAATAAAAAAGGGGTAGATTGTTGACAGAAGTTGTCATTGATGTCAAAGGTTTCCTAAATGAAAGAGGAAGTTAGATATTCAAATAAAACATTTTGAAATATTTTTTTTGTATTTTTGATGGCCCATTTGGATACCCTATATTTGAATGAATTTTTACTCTGTTTACCTAGATCAAATGTGAGCATAACATATATGATCGGAAATCTTATCTATGACCTTTCCAATAATATATGGTACTCCCTCTAATAACTCAGAGTTGAGGAGAAATGATTTTTCGTATAGTCACTATACATTCTGGCAGTTGCATAGCCAGTCCAGCCAATGGACAAGTCAGGCCAACTAGTGGACAAGTCAGCCAAGTCTAGATCCCAAATGCATTATAAATAGGCATGATAAGGATAATTTCAATTCATTTGCTCAAGCAAGTTCATATATGTTCAAAAAATTGAGTAAAAGGAGTTATGAAGTTCATACCTCATGAACCAGAAGTGAAGAGGAGCTTATTTGGAAAGACTTTATTGGAAGGATTTTTGGCACACATTTTGAATGTTTCTGGACCTTGTTAGAAGTTTGATCACAGAGCTATTATCGAGGGATGAATTTTGTCCCATTTGAAGGTTGAATTTCATATTTGTGTAGAGGGTTGAATTCCAATGTGGAAGGTTGTATTTAAAGCCTATCCTGAGAGCAATGGCTTGTCCCTATTGAGGTTGAATTTTAGGATTGAAGTTTTGGTACAAAGAAAGTTGAACTCAGGTTTGTTTTGAGGGCTAAATCCCAGTGTGTTTGAAGGCAAGTTTAAGGTTTGTTTTGAATATCTAACATTGTCCTCTATTGAGGAGGTTGAACCCTATGGAGGAGGTAGAGTTCTAGAGGCAAATTCTTCTAATAAGAAGGTTGAGTTCAAAGATCATTTGTTAAGGGAATTCACGTTGCTAAGAAGGTTTTGTTTATGAAGTTGAGTGCTTGTGTGAATGACAAAGGAGTGGCTGCCAAAAGGGCAAACTTTCTTTGACTAATATTGACTCTTGGACAAGCTTTGGTGTTGATAAATCATGGAGTTGGTGCTTCCTTTCAATTGATGCATATAAATTCAGGAGTTGGTGCTAATAAATTTGAATGTATATATATATACACTAATAAATTTGAATGTGTTTTAGATATATATATATATATATATATATATAGTACATTCAAATTTATCAGCGCTAACTCCCTAATTTATATATACCAATTGAAAGGAAGCACCAACTCCATGATATATATATATATATATATCATGTACTCCAAGTACATTCAAATTTATCAACACCAACTCCCTAATTTATATGTACCAATTGAAAAGAAGCACCAACTCCATGATATATATATATGTGTGTATATACATATACACATTCCATAGTATATATATATACACACACACTCCATAGTATATATATATATATATATATATATATATATATCATGGAGTTGGTGTTTCCTTTCAATTGGTACATATAAATTAGGGATTTGGTGTTGATAAATTTGAATGTACTTTATATATATTACGAAAAGAATTATGTGATATTAAATCACGAATTGTTTTTAGCTCTGCAACTCGGCTCCCGCTCTGCAAACCCTCGAGATCCGCATCTCGAACATTCTGTAGACAGCGAGCGCACCCGCTCTCTACCGCCCTGATCCCTGCGGGCGTGTCCACCGGGGGCTCTTCTACATACTGTGGCCGGACTGGCTCATGGAGGACCGTGCTGCTACTTGCTAGCTTTTGACAGGTCTGTTCCCTAGGGCTTGCACCCATGGAGGTGTTGGGCACTCCTCAAGCGCCTCTCCCTTCTCCATCGCCGCTCTCGTCTTCTGAGGCCTTCAATCGGCTCTTAGCAGGGCTCCCAAAGAAGAAGAATTCTGAAGCTGTGAAATTCGTAAAAAATCTGGATGATATTCCTGTGATCTCCCTTCGTCCAGAAACCCCGATCCAAGTTGCATTGTCTTTGGCTGAACGGGCTCTCATCGACCAGTTCACTGGGCTATGGCCATCCCCAAAATCCACTAAGAGCTGGGTCAACAAAAACTGGGTGTCGTTGATCAAAGAAAGTGTTACCTCTTACTTTCTGGGGAGAGGATTCTTCCTCTTCGAATTCACTTCAAAGGATGACAAAGATCTGATCTTCCAAAATGGCCCCTACTTCATGGGCCCTCAGGGTTTGTATCTGAATAAATGGACTCCGGACTTCGATCCAGCAGTAGATGTGCCCAAAGCAGTCCCGGTGTGGGTTAGGATTCTAAATCTCCTAGTGCATTGTTGGAATTGGGACTCCTTGCTGCACATTGGAAATGCCCTTGGGAAATTTATAGATCAAGTGAACAATAAGGACCAATATGACTGCGCTAGGATCTGTGTAGAAGTAGATCTAGAGGTGGGGCTACTAGAGGCCATCAAAATAAATGTCGGAAGTTGGACGCACTTGCAGAAACTGGACTATGAGCAGCTGCCCTTCAAATGTCAAAAATGTCATGTTTATGGCCACTTCGCCAGAGGCTGTCCGACCAACAATGAGGCTGGGCAGGGGAAGGAAGACGGATGGAATCAAGTCAAACGCTCCAAACCTTATCTCAAGACACAGAAGTCAGGAGGCCCTAATGGCAAAGGACCTCACCAGGCCTCTGCTCAGCAGATCCCGCCCAAGCCTGCTCCAGAAAATAAGTTCGATCCTCTTAGCTCGCAACCAGAGGACACCCAGGAGGTCGTGGTCCAAAAGGCAGTGTCTCCAGATAAAGGTAACCTGCCTGTCTCTCCCAAGGATGCAAGTGTTGCAGAAAGCTCAAAAGGAAATCCTGTCGAAATCAAGGAAAAGGATCAAGAGTCGGAAGACTCCGAGGAGGAAGGAGAAATAGGTGACTCCCAAGCCTCTGTTAGGAGATCCACAAGAGGACGCAAAACAGATAGGGAGAAAAGAGAGCAGGAAACATACAAGGATAAGTTACAGGGCAGCCAACCAACTCTAGAGAGGTTGTTAGCAAAAAAGCCGAAGATGGCAAGAAACCAGTCTCAAGGCTCCAAGGGAGCCCAGCAGAGCAAAGGTAAATAATGAAAATAGTCTCCTGGAATTGTAGGGGAATGGGGAGCAAAGTTAAGGAAGAGGCCATAAGAAATTTAATAAGAATAGAAGCCCCGGACATATTCCTTCTCCAAGAGACAAAGATGGAGGACTCAGACTTCCTCCAAACAAGCAAAAAACTCTAGAATAAAAGTAAAGCAATAGCTATCTCAGTCCGAGGAGCCTCTGGAGGACTGGGCACTCTTTGGAATGATAGCAAGTTTTCCTTAGTATCTGAGACTTCAAATACTCACTAGCTGATGCTAAAAATGCAGCATCTCATAACTAAAGAATCCTTTTGTCTCTTTAATGTTTATGTGTCGATTAATGCTGGAGAAAAAAAGGCTTGTTGGGACTCAATAAGAAGCCAAGCAGATCTGAGTAATCTAGACAACATCATTATTGCAGGAGATCTAAATCTCACGCTGCATTCCTCAGAAAAGCGAGGAGGTTGCATTGTGCGAGATCCGGCAAGGGAATGGGCAGAAGACCTCCTGCAAGATTGGGACCTATTAGACATCAAGCCTTCCTCTGGTAAGTTTACTTGGTCAAATAAAAGAGTAGGTCCTGGTCACATTGCAGCAAGGCTAGATAGATTCTTAGTTCAAAGCTCTTTTCTTTTGCTTGGGTTAGACGTTAGTATGCAAATCCTCTCTTGCAGCATCTCTGATCATAACCCTATCAAGCTTGAACTCTGGGCCCATTCCAATCTTGGCCCCATCCCCTTCAGGTTTAGCCCTCTCTGGATCAAGGAATCCAATTTTTTGCAGATAGTCAAGGAAAGTTGGTCTCATCCAGTCAATGGATCACCTTTCTATGTGTGGGAAGAAAAGCTTAGAAGAACGAAATCTACTCTAAAGTGTTGGTCCAAAACCCTTCCTAATCCAGCAGCTAAAAGAAAAAATCTCCAAAGTCAACTAGATGCACACCACATGTTTTTGGAAGAGGCATATGTAACTAGAGACAGCCTAGATAAGGAGGTCCAGCTCCAACAACACTTTCATAAAGCCTACCTGGCTGAAGAAGAATTTTGGAGGATTAAATCTCGCTACCTATGGCTCAACGTAGGAGACAGAAATTCATCTTTCTTTCATAAGCAAGCTCAAGCCAGAAAATGCTTTAACTCCATTACTGAAATCAAGGGAGATACTACCAATCACAAGGACTTTGCAAGCATCAAACGAGCAGCTTTTCTCCACTTCAAAAATTTGTACAGTGAGGATGTGAATCTGACTCAAAACTCTTGTTTACTGGACCGGGTTCCCACTTCAATCACTGCTCAGATGAATCACCAACTAGAAGCTAAAGTCACTAAAGCTGAGGTAAAAAATGCTCTCTTTGCCATGAACCCCGATAAAGCCCCAGGACCAGATGGATTCTCCACCATATTCCTTCAATCCTGCTGGCACATTGTGGAAAAGGACCTCTATAAGATGGTTCAAAAATCCCAAGCTTGTCAAAAAATTGGAGGAAGTACAAACTCTGCATTCCTTGCACTCGTCCCCAAGGAGAAAGGCGCCAATTCCTTCAACAGATTTCGTCCCATCTCTCTTTGCAACACTGGCTATAAATTGATCACCAAATTAATAGCTAACAGGCTGAAATATCTTCTCCCCAAAATCATTCCAGAGAATCAAGGGGGCTTCATTCACGGTAGACAGTTAGTGGACAACTTCATCTTAGTCCAAGAGGCAATCCTCTCAAACCAGCAGCGCAAGGAAAAAGGTATGGCTATCA
Organism: Pinus tabuliformis; assembly: GCA_031772625.1. Lineage (NCBI taxonomy): Eukaryota > Viridiplantae > Streptophyta > Pinopsida > Pinales > Pinaceae > Pinus > Pinus tabuliformis. The sequence goes on from CM062811.1 coordinate 892,214,620, forward strand.
AACTAGACCTAGCAAATGCTTTTGATCGTGTTAGGCATAATTTTCTCTTGAATATTTTGAAAAAGTTTGGATTTGGGGAGAACTTTATAAACTGGATCCGGGCCTGCATATCGGAGCCATGGATTGCTCCCCTAGTCAATGGCAAAGTTGTTGATTTCTTCAAAGCCTCAAGAGGACTAAGGCAGGGCTGCCCTCTTTCTCCTCTTTTGTTTGTTCTTCAAGCCTCCGCCCTCAGCTTTCACCTAAATAACAAAATGCAAGAGCAGGAAATCTCAGGGATCTACATCGCAAGAGGAGTCAAAAGCATCAACCATGCCCTCTTTGCAGACGATACTTTACTGCTGGGGGCTGCATCGGTTCACTCTGCCAACAGATTTAAAGAAGCTCTAGATGAGTTTTGTATGGCGTCGGGAAGTAGTCTCAACAAAGGGAAGTGCCACATATACAGTTGGAACATCAAGCCCAACTTGCTTAGTTCCATTTCCAAATGCTTAGGATTCACAGCCTCTTCAGCTTGGACCTCGTTTAAATATCTTTGACTCCCTATCTTCCTCAAGCGGGCCTATAGCAGGGACTGGCTCCCTCAAGTGCAAAAATTCAAGAACAAGCTTCAGGCATGGGGTTTCAACAGGCTTAATATTACGGGCAAGTCAGTCCTCATCAAAGTTGTGCTTTGCAGTCTCCCCTTATTTCAGTTTTCAGTCCTCCTTCCTCCAATTGGCATTCTTCAAAAAATGGAACAACATATTCGCAATTTCTTTTAGAAGGGAGGTAAGCAAAATGAGAGGAAAATACCTCTTGTTAACTGGGAGACTGTCTTCAAGCCTCAAATGGAGGGAGGATTAAACTTCAAGAATCTCTCCCTACAGAACATTGCCATGGGAGCCAAAATTCTCTGGAAAATCATTGCGCCCAAGCCTGGCTGGGCCCAATTAGCGCTTTGGAGGAAGTATTTCAAAGGCGAGAGAGTTAGATGCCTAGACGGGCCTCTCCCCCAGGGCATCTCTCCTTTTATAAAGCTCTGCTCCAAATCCGCCTCCCTGATCTGCTCCAATGCTTACTGGATTCCTGGAAACGGGAAGAAAATCAATTTTTGGACTGATCGCATCATGGATCGAGACCCGATTGGCGAATGCCACTCTGTAAAGGCGTTGCGTGACTGGTTGACAGCTTCAGGCAGATCCACGTTGTGGGATATATCCATGTGGGCTGGGACGCGTTGGACAGGCTAGAACTTTACTAATGTGCCTCCGGATCTACTTCAAGAATGCAGCTGCCTTCGGGCTAGGCTGAGTGGAATTTCTCCCTCGCTTGTACGCAGAAGAGACTCGTGTCACTGGGGTTCACTGTCTGCAGGATACACAGTAGCTCAAGGCTGCACTAAACTCGCCTTGAGACCAAATGTCCCTCCCAATCCTGCTCCTTGGAAGGCGATCTGGCACATTTCCTCTCTGCCCAAAGTCGATATGTTCTGTTGGCTCCTATGCCACAGGAAAATCCTCACTGATGACAAACTGCAGAGGCGCGGTTTCCATGGCCCGTCCAGGTGCTCCCTGTGCAGAGAGAATGTGGAATGTGCCACGCATCTCATGTTAAACTGCAAATTTGTTGTGCAGGTTTGGAGGGAACTAATGGATTATTGGAACCCCAACTTTGTTCTTCCTAGCTCCATCACTGATTTTTTTGCTAATTGGCAGAACAGTTACCCTGGACCTCCTCCCAAAAACAAAGTGATTAAAGCGGCTTGGTCTTCCCTGCCTAAAATTTACTGCTGGTAGATCTGGCTAGAGCGAAACAGCAGAATTTTTAGAAACACTCAGCATGATGCCAAAGTGGTAGCAGTTAAGATAAAGGTCCAGTTAAAAGAATGCATGGGAGATCAAAAAGATGACTCAAATCTAAATCAGTTAGATTCTGCTTGGGGTGCCTCCTTAAATCTGCAATTTAACCAAGCCATCAGAAATATCTCCTCTTCTAAAGAATGGCAAATAAGGGGGAAAATAAAGAAGACTTCCAAGACTGGATCTCCAATCAAAAGGTACACTCTCTCTTCTTTGACGGGGCAGCAAAGGGGAATCCGGGCAAGGCTGGGGCAGGAGGAATTGTAAAAAGCATTGAAGGTATATCAACCCACAACTTTTCTTGGGATTTGGGGATCAACTCCAGCATTCAAGCTGAGGCATTGGCCCTCTTCCAAGGTCTTAAGCTGCTCTTGAATTTGGAAATCAAGGAGGCAAACATTTTTGGAGATTCTCAAGTGATAATAAAAATCATGGTGACCAACTCATCCCCTCGGGACTTAAGATTGGCAAGACTGATATCTAGAATCAGAAGTTTGGGGAAACTGTTCCAGAACCTGAAATACTTCCACGTTCTGAGAGACAACAATAAACAAGCAGATCTTGAACCTAATAAAGTTGCTCTTCTCTCTCTGGGGGAAATGATAAGAGACGGAGAGGAAACATGGGATCCAATTCCATAATCAGTCAGCTGATATGTTTTATTGCTTGCTATTGAAATAGTTCGTTTGTATTTATAAACTTGGACAAATCACAGAAATCAATTCCATAGTTGTAATCAAAAAGAGCTGGAAGCTGAACACAAACTCGATAGCACTTCAGGTTGTAGCTATTTGGGCTTTGCTCCCTCTCATTGTAATCTAAAATCGAGCATTTAGACCTCTCAGTTAATATAATCCATAACCGTTTCTGTGAAAAAAAAAAAAAAAATATGTGGGTTTCACGTTAAAAAAATTATGTTTTTTATATTTGTGTGCTTTGCTTTATACCTTTGGATACATTTACAAGTTTTTGAAGTTAAAAATTGTTAATATCAATTCACCCACCCTTGATATTGCTAAATATTCCAACAATACCATCCTCTTTAACATTTCAATCCTTTGAGTTGGCTACTGTAAGAGATAACCTAAATCATATATGTGAGTGCGATGAAAGGTAATCATGGTGAAATTATGAAGGTGGATGGGTTTGTATGGAAGCACTCATGTAGAGTCCCTCAAGGCAATAGTATATATTTGTGGTCAGACAATTGGAAATTTAGCAAATCATATCATGGGAAGTGGGTTAATTGGCATCAATTTCCATTCCTATCAATATCCCTTCCCCTAGGATGGATTATAGTGGGTTTATACTTTGATGAGGTGTATTGGCTTGAGGTAATTAATAGCAATCATTTGAATTTCAAGGAGCAACACTTCACATGAACAAGTGTTTTAAATAACATCGGTTTAGTAGCTTTTATATGTATTGTAGTGGATCATCAACATGTGTGGACAGGGATTCCTAATTTAGTTATGGAAGCAACTCCAATTTTTGAGCTCTTTGCGTCCTAGGGTTTGTACTTTCGCAAGGATGGGAATTTTCACTTAGTCCCAGGTCTTTTATAAGGATAAAAAGAATTTGCTTGCCCTATCCACTCCCTTCCCTGCTGCACGCGTCAAGAATCTTTCGACCAAAGTATAGTTATATCAAGAATAATTCATTTGCTAATTATTCTCATCATGTGTGGCTAGGGATTTGTAATTTAGTTATGGAAGCAACTCCAATTTTTGAGCTCTTTGCATCCTAGAGTTTGTACTTTCTCAAGGGTGGGAATTTTCACTCTTATGATTCATGCTCGAGGGTGTCTCATTTTGGTATAAATTTGGAAGGTTGTTGAATATTTGAGTCATAATTTATATTCTCACTACATTGTCGTGCTTCATTTTCTATGTGTGCAAAGCTGATAAAATGTTGGAGATGGTTCTTTAAGTTGGGGCAAAGAAAAATTTAGTCAAGAGTCATGGGATGGATTAATTTTTTTGACTACCTAGGTTTTTCCTCTATGCTTAGCCTTAAGTGAATTCTCTTTCAAGTCTATTATTTGTTTTCAAGTATATTTGCTTCAACTTGATAGATATTTGAAGTTGAGTTTCTTAGCATAAAGTTGGCTTCGCTTTCTAGTATTATTCAGACATATCTTTCCTCTATGCCTTATTGTTTGTCCTTTCATTCTCTGGTGGATCTAGACTTGTATGGTTGTCTTCAATTGCAAGCAAGGAATTTTTGTGAATATTATGGTGCCTTTGGGTATTAATCTTCAATTGGGGAATTACTCAAATTTGGGGGTAGAAGCTCTACTTGTTCTTGAGAATTTACCTTTGAATTTCACTTGCATTCTTCATTGCTCACTAGACTTCCCTTTTTTCACGGGGGATGTAAAACAAATTGAATTGAAACAAATGTAAGAAGCAATTATCACCCTTTAGCTGATTCATAGCAAAACGGTTTCCAGCATAACATCCTGTATGGAAATTTTAATTGAGCATCACACCCTTATTTAGAAATTGGAAAATGAAATATCTACTATCCATCAAACAATGGAGGAAATATAGGTGAGTTTTAGTGAACAATGCTCGGTTCTCCCTTTAGTCAACACTTTAGCTAGTTCTCCTCATATGCTTAGTCCAAATATAAATGAAGCAATTAAGGATGTGAAAATGGGCTCAACTCATGATGTTTTGTCTTTTCGAGTTGCTTAGGTTCTATAGAATTTAGAGTATGTAAAATTTTGGGTGCCTTTTGGAAATATTTTACATTCTAATGTTGCAATGTAATAGTCCGTATAGTTAGAATTTTGTAGTTCCACGCTGGAGTGAAGCTCTTTCTTTTTTATTCTTTTTTTAAGGAACGAGTAAGTTTTTTTATATTAATAAAAGTTGGATTAGGGACAAGAACCCTTACACAAGTTTTCTGATACAAAATTTCTTAAATCATCAGTCCAATCAAAATGCTTGCCAACTCTAGGGTTGTAAATGCTTCTTATACTAAATACAAGACCACTGTAAACTCAACAAAAGGACCCAATTAAGAAGCAAAATTTACATAACAACATAATACAACAGGGAAATGTATTACATTAGACACCACCCAAAAATTCGAACCTTAGTAATGACCATGACCAACAACATCATATCCCCTCAAGTGATGGGTTCTCTTCTTTTCCATCATAGCATTAGTACAAACTCCTCCCAATTTTTGTTGTGCATTTCCAATCCTAGAAACTTCCAAAGTAGAAGCTCGAGCACAAAGTGAATGAACCTCCTCACGCAAACCTTCCAGTGATTGATCCATATCCAAGTGATTCCTAAGCAAATTTTCCTTTTGAAAGAGTTGAAAGGAACACCTCTTCCTTTCAACCATATCCTTTAATCTATGAATAGAGACCAAGAGTGCTTGAGATACATCCAAAAGTCTATCTAGCACCATACTAGCATTAACTTTCTTTAGGGGAGCCAAAGAGTCATCCATCTCTGAACAAAGGCCCAACACCTAGTGAATTAACACTCTATTAAGAATTCTCCCTACTCCTAGACTGACATGAATTGAAGGTGCATGGATAAACAGGGAGCCCAAGAGATACGATATATAGGAATAATTGGTGAATTTCCATTAGCGAACTTGCAACAAGATTTCCAGATCTATCACCAAGGCTTTAACAATACAAATAATACATGTCTGAGGTGTACCACGGGACAACAAAATTAACTCCAACCCATTACACAATAAATTGGACTCTATCACCCAGTAAATCCACAACAATTCCCACCAGGAGCAAATTAAATAAACAAGACGTCCAACACTAGAGACAGTTAGCATTACATGCCACTTGTAAATCACATTAAGACACCAGGAAGGAGCCTTGCGGATCTATGGTTGGAAAAGGATAGGTTGTAGGATCCCGAGGCCCTTCTAGTTCTAGAGACAATCCAAGGAATGAGATATGCTAGAGGAAGATGACCACATACCAATTTGAAAAAAATTCTCTCTGATGACTGAATTAATTAGGGAATGATTACTCCTTGATATTGAAATCATGATTAAGGAATGGAGAAAAATGGAAAAACTAAGGTCCACTCCCAATCTATCCTAATTGTGTCTTGGAAATTCAATCATAGCTAAGGGATTAGGAAATTGTTAAGTCTGTGATCCATTTCCAATCTGCCTTGACCCAAGGTGGAACCTTTTTTAGCCAAAGCATCTGCCACTAAATTAAAATGCATGTACATGTGAAAGAGATCCAATTGCTCAAACTATGAGGCAAAGACAAGGATCCTCTGATTCAAGGGAGGAGAATCTAAGCATATTGCCTTCTTAGCTTTGGTCATTTGTTAAATGACAAGCATTGAATCTCTAAAATTCAATAAGATGTTAATTTTCTTCGCATTAGCTATTTCCAAATATTTCCATAAAGCGAGGTAATCAACTCGATTGTTGGCCACTACACCAAGTTCCCATGCATATTGCAATACAATTTTTCTGTCGAGGCTAAATAAAACCCCTCTCGTTACTACCTCCCCTAGGTTGCCTCTTGAAGCCCTATTAAAAAAGAGAGAGAACTATTACCTTTCCAATCTCCACTTAAATAAATCTAATTGAATGAGCTTGATGCAGGGAGCCACATTACTAACAGGACGAAGCATGAATTTGTTAGGATGGGTGAAATCCTTACCCACCTTTATCCAATCACATTCCTCTTGATTTAGATCCTCAATTTATTTGACATTGAAACCTTTAGCAGAGATAGCTTCAAAGAGCATGGTGGATGCTTTAAAGGTGACCAACTAAGGGGATAAGATCTCATTTTTAAAAATAACTTTGTTCCTAGCTATCCAAATAGACCAACATATGAGCTTAGGGAAGCTTCCCAACATCGAATAGATAAAGAGGAGGATTTTTGGCTCCAAGGATATTTAGATCTCCATTGTTCAAACATTTCCACCCACGATATTGGAATAGAGACAATAGGAGATATTAGAGCAAATGTTATCTGTCATGCCTCCAAAGAGAATGGACAAAACCAAAATAAGTGAGGGATGTTTTCCTCATAATTAATAGATAAAACACATTTTAACAGACCATGGATGTTCCTTTTCTTGAGGTTTTTTGCAGTGAGGATTTTTTGGTGGACGAGACTCCAACATAAGGTATTTGCTTTTGGAATACCATTATTGCTCCAATTTTTTTGCCACACTCTATTCAAAGGAGGGTGAGGAATCCGCTTAACCAATTGAGAATATCCCATCTTAACTAAATATTTGTGTTGAGGACTTAAGTTCCATGTACAAAGATCTTGCAGAGATACATATATAGGTCCCTTTTAAATTTCAAATCAAATTGTCCCATTGGAGCCTAAGATGAGAAGGAAGCTCGGGCATGAGCCAGCCTATCCAATGACCGTGGTCATTCCAAAGTGATGTATCTTTCAATTTGGAAAACACAATCTATTGCATCAAGGAAGCCAAACCTCAAAATTCTTCACAAAATCTCAGAGGACCATTTGGGGAATTTTTTTTCTAGAGATTAATATGGATGCCATTCCCAACGCGCCATCTAAGGTGTTTAATGATGAGAGGAGTAGCCTCCTTTCATAACGTCCATATTTTAGAGCCAGGACCAGACCAATTAACTACCTCTACCCTTAACACACAATTTTTGTTGAATTTTTTTTGCATGAATTTCATTTTCCTCCATCCATTTGTATCTAAAATGAGCCTCCATATGATTTTTGTTCCAAAAACAACATTCATACAAAGAGGATCGTTCACAAGTAAGCCATCATTTTCCTTTGAGCGGCAAGCAATGTTCCAGTGAACCAGGTGCAATTTCTTTTCCTTATTTTTCCCTCCTTGCCACAAAAAATTTTGGATCAAGACACTCATTTGTGTGATCACAAATTTTGGAGCTAATAGACGAGAACAGAGATATAAGGGGAGAAAGGATAGGACTCATTTTACTATGATCACGTGACCAATAGTAGTTAGCCATTGAGCTCCCCGGGCCTAGATTTTATTCTTAAAATTGTTTAAGGTATCAATCCAACTATCCAATTTAGAGTCACCCAGGGGTATAGAAATTCAAAGCTATTTAAAATACTACCACTCTGACTCGAGAGGAAATTCAAGGACCTTGGAGATCTCTTGAAGGGATGAGACAAAGTTATTCCATATGAATAATTGAGTTTTCTTTATATTGATGAGACCCCCAAAGAGATCAAAATATTGATCTAAGATTTGTTTAAATCTTATTGCAACTTCTTTGAGGCACACCCCAAGAAGAGTGTGTTTTTAGTGAATTAAGAATGATTTAGATCTTTGATATTCCTGGCTATACTCAGACCCTTTAACCTTCCATCGATCCTGGCGACATCCAAATTTCTACTAAGGATTTTTACCATTAAGATGTATAATGAGGGGAGGGGGGGCATCCTTCCTCAAGCCCCTCAAGGTTGAAAAGAAATTGCAAGTGTGGTTTTTTATCAACAGAGCAATCCAGGGGTTTCCAACACATGCTCTTATTTATTTGAGAAAATCTCCACAAAACTCTAGCTTTTCCATCACTGAGAACAGGAAGGAATGGTAGACTCTATCAAAGGAGTTCACCATGTCTAGCTTAATAACAATGCTTAGTTCACCGCTTTTCTTACCATAGTGGATAGCCTCTTGGACTAGTATAACATTGTCCAGGACTTGTCTATGTTTCATAAAGCCCCACTAATTTTCCAATATCGAAGTGAAGCTCTTTCTTATCCACACCTACTAGGATTCTATATTTCATATTTTGATATCTAAGATACTTGTTGTGCTACAATCATAAATTTTACTTATTATAAAACTCTCATTATGATTAAAAAATATATCATACAAATTTGGAATTTACTCTTGCACATCATTAAATCGGATTTGTAACTTATCATTTCTTGCTTAACATCACATTATTCAATAAATTAAGCAAGTGGTTATCACCACTAAGGTCTATATGAATTTACCTCTAAAAAATTTAATAAACCATATTTGAGTATTTGTATGAATTGAATATAAATGGAATGACTAAGCATCACACATGATGCTTAATAGTGAATTCGGATGGGACATTGTGGGGAGGTGAAGAAACGTAGAGAAGAGGGAGATTATCATTTCTTCAACAAATTAGAGATTACACTTGTTTATTCATAGTATATATCTTTCATTACGTACATTTTCATTGGTAATTACGTCTTCGTAAAATAATCCCGAATGCATAATACATAAAATAATATCATTAATAATATCAATATTATTATTATTATTATATATATAGATATATATTCCACTGGAAAAATCTCAATCTTTCATTATGATTGAAAAATTGCATGTTGTAGATGCCTTTCAGCATACGCTGTAGACAAATTTCAATAATGGTGCTAAAAAAAGATGCATTGATCCTTCATCACCACGCCGGGTGTATAGATTTCAAGAAATAAACATGTAAACAAAAAATTTATGTACATGTGGGGAAAAGTCAAACTTTTCGCCCTTTTTTCTTCTCAACCTTTCTCCAACCCCCCTGTGACTCTATTGGAGTTATAAGGGCTAGTGCTGTTTCAGTCACAGGTTGTGGATTGTCTTTATCAGAGTCTAATGAGTCTGATATGTGTTGACTTTTAGTTCTGCCCATATCCATAGTGTCTAATATCCTTGCCAATGTTGTGTCTATATGTTCTTGACGAATTGTGTCTTCTATTGTTTATTCTTTATTCATCTGGTTGGTCTCATTGGGGTTGGCAAAATCCATCTCTTATTCCTCCTCGTCATCCGAGGGAGGTGGAGGAAATTGCCACCCCTTTACTTATTTCTCCGTTTTCTTCTTTTTGTGGTTGTCTTTTTTGGCTGCTAGACACATGCTTTGTAGGTGTCTTGTTTGTCGGCAAATTCGGCATTTGAATGCAGTGTTTTCATATTCTACAACCTGTGTCCAGCTCCTATGTCTATGCTGAATTTGGTCTGGCAGGCCTTTGCTGAGGTCTACTTCCACACATATTCGTGCAAAGGTATAAATTCTTTCCTCCACTCGTTGGGTGTCCATTTTGATGTAGCGCCCAATAGTGTTTCCAATTCCAGCTAGTAATGTATGATTCCAGAGATGTATTGGGAGATTGTGTAGTCGCACCGAAACTGGCATCTTGGAAACGACCATTATATTTGCATCAAAATCTGGGAACCATGGTGTGATGAAAAGTCTTGTGGATCCCTAGAACCAAGGTCCTTCCTGTATTACTATGTCTCTATCTATTGCTGATAAAAATTTCACTATGAAGAAACCCTTGGAACAGAGGTGTATTTCACATTGTGTGGTCTAGTTCGTGAAGATCCAATGAAATAGATCAACCAGTTTGGGCCAAAAGCAGTTAAAACTGCATATTATTGCTTGTCTTTCATATGTAGCGCAGTGCTTATCTTTTTCTGGTGTATCTATGTTGTATTCTGGGGTATGATTCAACTGTTCCACAATGTATGGCCTAGCGTCCATACCTGATTGATTCGGTGCTGCTCCTTCTGTGTTTTTCCCTTATAGAATGTTTTTGAAGGAAGTACTGCCTGGTTTTTTCCCTATCGAACCAGTACCACTTCCTTCCACCCTGTGAGGATTCCTGTTGTTGATTATTGCGCCCCCTCTAATTCTCAGATTGAGGATGATTATTAACAGGGCTACAATTTTGTATTCCCAGAGGTATTTTGTGTCTTGTAACACTCTGCCCCCATGTATCAGATTTTTTGATCTGATGGCGTATCCCAGCTGTTGCATAATGATTTCCTGCATTTGTTTAACAGAGTCTGTCTCTTTGACCCAAATTAGTTTCGATTTTCCATCCGGGGTTTTTACAAATACTTGGAAACTATGAACTCTTACCAGGGATCCAATTCTTGTTTTTAGTAGATCTAACCCTGAGATTCTGCTCTGCTTCTTGTGCTCACCTCTAAACAGCTTAAACAGTGAGAGGGCTTCTAGATCTGACTAGAAAAGGGATCGATCTACAATACGAGGGTTTGGATCGAGGAACCCAAAACTCAATCTGTGCTTGATGCCATGGATTAGGGGAAATGTTACCCAAACAAGGCTCAATGGCGATGCGCGAGTAGGTAGAGGTCATGATCTGCATCATAAAAGTACAGATCGGAGGTTTGATATGCATAAAACTTGTATATTTCCTCATACCTTTCGCGGTGTTGGCGGTTGCCCGTCCGGCGAACTCCATTGTTGCTCAAGTCAGCCCCATCCCAATGCGCGATCTAAGAAACCCTCGCCATTGTCAACCCACCACGACAGATATCCTTTGCGATTGCGTGATGAGGAGCTTCATGCCCACCGATGCCGACTCCGATAATAATCAAATCGTAGCCAAATGTCGTGCCATGGCTTCTGTTTTCTATAGTCGATGCCCTCACTCTATAACCCTGCAGGTCTGGCCTTCCCGTTAGCTGGGCAACCAACGTCGTTCTTTTGCAGCATTGCTCGTTAGGTACTCCAAGGATTTCCTTACGCAGCTCGCAAAAGGAGAGAGAGAAGGCCCGCCACCATTGGAGACCCACAAGATCGTTGCACATTGCGCGGCCTGCATGACTGCCGAGTTTCGAAACCGTCCTCTGAACCGTAGAGATTACCCAACCTCTTGATTCTAAAGAAGCTTAAAGCTAATGAGAAAGCCATATATATATATATATATATATATATATATATATATATATATATATATAATGTATATAATATATGATTATAGCTATATAAAATTGTTGGGTGTGGAGTTTGATTATTCAGAGTTTTTTTGTTTGATTTGCTTTGCATCTCTATTTCTAACGGGGTGGCAACGCCGCCCGTTTAATCATCGTCAGGGGTTCCAGGGTAGCACCCCCGAAGCTAAAAATAGATAACAAAAAAATTGCCTTGTAAAATATTGTAATCTCGTAGTCAATCTAAGTCATCATTAGGCAGATGATCTAACGGTAGAAGGTATGTTAATTTAGGGTTTTTTGCCCTAGAAGGCAACCCTCAGTTTATATAAGGGAATCATATTGCGGTTGTGTATTATTATTCTGAGCGAGAAAAAGAAAGGAGATTGTGTGAGAGTGAAGATGAAATTATAGTAGATTTGTTGTAGGTTGTATCTCTTCATTTCGCTGGATAATATAAAAGGAACGAATAATTGTTTCTCCATGGACATGGTTATTTACACAATATTTTGTGTATTTCATTGCTTCGTTAATTAATTTCTAACAAAAACATATATATATATATATATATATATATATATATATATATATATATATATATATATATATATATATAGATATAATTTAAAATTATTTTTACTTCTAATTAAAAATGATAATTTCCTTTAAAAAAATAAAAGAAACAATACAAACCATTTTTATTCTATGCCATGTGGATTCCCATGATAATTATGAATTAGACATTACATAGTAATTTGGCGAACCATCGAACCACATTTTACTATTCATTTACTTTGCTTTTATGCCTCACATTTTTACAACAAAGTTAAAATATAGCTTAACATGTTTAAAATATAGCTTGAGATAGTTATTGTTGAGAGCTAAAATATTACATATTCAATAATTTGGTGAACCAAATTTTAGTATTCATTTGCTTTAATTTATGTGTGATATTTGTTCAAAAATCCATCATCCACCTATCAAATTGCAACATTACTATATTTAATCTACGTTGTAGGTACTAGCTACTATGTAACACTTATTTACAAACCATTTTTGTGATTTTGAAAATTTCAATAATATTTTGAAAATTTTTAATATAAAAAGTGTTAAAAAATATTTAGTTAAAAAAATTGTAAAATTCCTTCTCTATTTTCACACTATAATAATGCAGACTATTTTTACGATTTTTGAGGAAAAAATCTATAGCGGTGTTAATGATGCAAAAATTTGTGCTTAGTTCTACAATAATTTTTATAATTATTTTTTCACTCTATAACAACAAAGGTTATTTTTACCCTTCGAGCCAAAAAAAATCAATAGTGGTGTCATTAGTTCAACAATATAGTTATTATCGATGCCGTCGGGCATTGGTTTTTTTGTCAAACCATATTAATTTGGTTTTGACAAAAAAATCAACGCAATATTTTTATAGTTTAACATTAGAAAGCAAAATTTATTGTTTTTTAAAAATAATTTAATTTATTTTTGTTTAATTTTATTGGCTATCAAATTCAACATCTTATTGCTCGGTGATTTGAAATTTGGGTAATGCATTTAAAACATTCCTTTTGTGATGCACAAATGCATTTATAGTGGGTTGTCGACTTGTGTTGATGTGTATGTTGGTGGTCCTGACATAACCTTGTTCGACGACATTGATTTAAGGACCTTAGTCTATGGTTATTATGCATCTTATACGTATACAAACTTTTCCATCCCTTCACTAGAAGATGAAACGCCAAATTGTGGGCCCCGTTTTGAGTAAGTTGGTACATCAACTTCCCGGGGTCGTAACTTTGGCACCCGATCTTTGTTTGACGCGTACAATAGCTCGTTAGAAAGATCTATCCGAGCACTACAACTTTGGGAAGAGAAACATCGGTCCATGGACCCATGTTTCTCCCAGATTTCCCAAAAAACGTCGTTTAGGGCCTCAAAACGGCTCCAGAAGTTCAGGACCCGAAAAACTGCTAAAAATAGTAAATTGTGCTACAATTACAGAAACTGAAAAACTAAAAGAGACAGTTGTGGGGGTCCAAGTGGGATAGGTGGGTGGCCACCAACATCCCCCTAGATTAGTTGGAATTGTAGAGGTTACCCATGGAGATAAGGACCTAGGCTAGGGCCTATTGTGGAAGATAGAGACATAATTTTCCTCATAAAAACGCATGAGCATGAAGGGTGAAAGACACCTTTGTTTAAAGGATAATGGAAGATGGAAGTGTGGAACAATGCAACAAGAAATAGCAAAGGACGCGGGGGTATCATGGTATTAGTGAGGGAAAAAGAAGGTTGTCTCAATCAGTTAGAAAGAGAAGATTCAAATAAACAATTCATTTGGTTTAAGATAACATAAAATGAAAATCACATCAGGATTGCAACATGCTATTTTGCGCCACAAGTTTCAAAAATCTACAAAAGTAGAGGGTTTGACCACAAAGATCCCTTTGCAGCCTTAAAAGCAGATATTGCAACATATTCTCAGCTAGTTGAAGTCCTTATAGTGGGTGATTTCAATGTTAGGGCTACAAATAAGCAATATACCATTCTTTCTTGTAAAGAAGATTATGACCATATTTGTCTTACAGAAGAGAGTAATCATCAACGAGAAAGAATTTCAGAGGACAAGGGTTTCAATCTCTTTGGTGAACAATTGCTTACTCTATGTGGGGCTTTCGATTTAGTCATTTGTAATGGTTTTACTAGATGGGAAAACTTCGGTAATTTCCCTTGCAATACTTACAATGGAATAAGTGTAGTAGATTATGTAATTTTCTCGCATGGTTTGTGTGAGAAAATGGAGGAAGTTTTGATTGGAGATCAGCTTTGGGACTTAAAATCATATCACAAGCCAATTTATTTAAGTTTCTCTTTGACTTGAAAGAAGGAATTAGAGTCAAAAACTCAGTGTGTTCAACAAAATCTCCCAAAGGGTAGAATTCTTTTGACTCCAGAAATTTGTAATACCTTCAAAATGACGTTAGAAAGGCTCTTCAAGAAGGAGAAATCCCAATTCATGACCTTCATAGTCACGAATTAACATATTTAATTCAAAGCACACTTGCAAAGTGCAAAAGAGCAAAAATTAATAAGTCTGAAACAAATTGCTTTCTAGTTAATGCTTGGTTTGACGAGGAATGCAAAAAGGTAAGGAGAATGTGGAAAGAGTCAAACAAGGATAACATAAAGCTCAAAGCTTACAAGTAGGTATTAAGAAAGAAAAAGGTCGATTTCATGGTTTCAAGGAGGGAAGAACTAATATTCCTTGGGAAAAATAATCCCAAATTATTTTGGAAGGAGCTCCAACCAAGAAAGATGCAACTTGAAAATAGTATTACAACTTTTAAATGGTTTGACTATGCAAGACATCTCTATGAGTAGGATCCCAAGGTTGACCCTCCCCCCTTGGTCAACACTGATACTGAACTCTTCACGATGCAAGAGGTAGAGATGGGTATCAAGAAGTTGGGTGTTGGAAAAGAAAAAGACTTAGTTGAACTCCAATTAGGGTATCTAAAGTGGGGCTCAAATATTCTTGCATCTCACATTACAAAAAATTTCAACAACATCATACAACAAGGGTTCTCCACAGATTGGAAAACTAGTCTAGAAATACCTCTTTTCAAGAGTGGTGACGTCAATAATCCCTCCAATTATATGACCATAATGATAAACCCTTTGTTTGCAAAGTTATTTGCAAGCATTCTAGAAAATAAAATCAGCAAGTGGGCAAAAGAAAGAGATAAGTGTGCTAAAGGGCAAGCAAGTTATAGACCCAAACATTCCATAGTTAATCATTGTATAACTTTAAGGCACATAATTGAAAAATTTTGGGAGAAAAAGGAAGAAGTCTTTTGTTGCTTTGTTGATTTCAGAAAAGTGTTTGACACGGTTCCTGGGGATAAGCTTTGGCACAGAATGAAGGAACTTGGGGTTCCTAAACATTTGAGAGCAGTTGCGCATAAGATGTATGAAGAAATGAAAGTCAAAATTATAACTTCAACAGGAATTTCTAAAAGTTTTAGAAGCAATATAGGGGTCAAGCAAGGTTTCCCATTGTCTCCTACCCTTTTTGGTTTATATATTGACAAGCTTGAAGAGTGGTTAAATTCACAAGGGGGTGATGGTATCTATATAGGCAAGTTTATTATAAGGCTTATTTTGTATGCAGGTGACCTTATTCTTATTGTTAAATATGCTCTTGGTTTGCAAGAACATTTACTATCCCTTGAGCATTTTTGTAAAAGGGTGGGGTGCAAGTTAATATTAGCAAAACGAAAGTAGTGGTTTTCTATAAAAAAAGAAAACATAACCACCATAAGTTCTACTTTGAAGGCAACATTCTATAAGAAGTTTCGGATTACAAATATTGACTTCAATAAAAATCTAAGTTGGGATGGTTGTAGAAAGAAAAGAACTTTGGGGGGTTGGAAAGTATTTTATGATTTTAACAATAGGTGTAGAGAGGTGGAGTTGCGGGACTGGAAAACCACTCAAACTCTTTTTGGGCTTCTAGTGATTCCGGTGATTCTCTATGGTTGTGAACAGTGGGCCAGCAGTACATCTGACATGCAGCGGAAACAAATTGAGAAAATGCAAAAGCGTTTTATTGCAAACACATTCAAAATTAAAAGTGCAACTCCTTATGCTATATTGTTAAGTGAAACAATGGCTTCTCCTATTGAAGCAATTGCTATGGTGCGAATCATAAGGTATTTAAAAAAAAATTGAGCAAATAGAAGAGGGAAGATGGCCTAAGGTTGTCTTTAATGACATATTCTGCAAAAGAAAAAAGACTTGGATGCAGCAACATAACAAATGGTTTAACAAATGGGGTATTTGCTTGAACATGTGTCCCATAAACGGTAAAGAGATAAAATTTTGTTATGGATAAGTTCCACAAGCATACTTGGGATAAGGAGCTAAGGAGAAAGAAAGAGTACTATATTGAAGTGTTGAATCCCACTCATAATCATCAACAAAAAGTGTACATATAGGCCAATATTTCTTGGAGAGCCAAAATTCTTATTGCTTAGTTAAGGACTAATTCTCATCAACTCCATTGTGAAACAGGGCGCTAGAAAAGGCCAAAAGAAGTGTGGGAGGAAAGAGTATGTATTTTTTGTTCTTCTGAAAAAGTGGAAACAAAAAAACATTTCATTTTAAAATGTGAGGCCTTCAAAGACAACAAGGAAAGTTATGCAGATATTCTGGTAGCTAGCTCTTGGGATAATCTATTTAGCGAGGGGTTTGTCGAGAAGTTGGGAGCGTTTATTGTGAGGCTTCATAGGAAAAGGGCCGAATACATTAACCTAATGAAGAAGCAATATGCCCCATAGGTTATCTTTAACCTCGTGCACGTTAAAATTTCTTTCTTTCTTTGTTTCTTTCTTTCCATTTGTTATTTATTGAGAATGAAGAGTTATATTTTTTTTAATTATTTGATAAATATTTAATAAATTTATGTTATTTTTATTAAAATCATTATTCTATATGTAAAATATTTTAATTTCAATATTTTTGATATAAAATATTTGTTAAGAAAGTTCAAATACTTTAAATAAAATTAAAATAAGTACTTTACTGTAATGTTTGAGTGGACAAAGAATTTAACATTGGAGCATGATCTTGTTGTACATATTTATTATCTTATTAATTTTAGCTATTATAATTTTTTCTTAAGATTAACATTTTAAATATATTTTTAAATATAAAATAATTAAACTTTTATTCAATATTTAAATAATATTCTTTTTCTATATTTTTAAAGGTAAAACAACGCGATCCGAGATGCCTCTGCGTTTATCCCCAGGGGCTACTGTCCTAGGATCTTATCTGTGTTAAAATTGATGCTGGGTCCCCCTCTTGGTACCTTAGAAATATTTTGGTGCATAAATGATATTGCCTTTCTGCACAGCTTCCATATTCTCGTACTTTCCCTATTAGGAATATTAGATTCCAATAGCTGTTGCCTTGGACATATTAAATATTTTGCTTCCATAACCTTTTTCCACCATGCTGCAGGTCCTGTAATCAACCTCCATACAAGTTTGGCACCAAAGGCCAAATTTAGAAGTTTTGGAGATCTAATGCCCAGTCCGCCTCTGTCCTGAGATTGGATCACATTTTTCCAACTTACCAGATTGAATTTATTTTTAACTGTTTTCCCTCCTTGCCAAAGAAACTGCCTAAGAACAGTTTCCATTTTATGGTGGAAAATTGCTGGAGCCTGATAAAGAGAAAATCGATATACAGGGAGAGAAGCAATACCTGATTTGAGGAGGATTAACCTTACTGCTGGGTTCAACCACATTGTGCCCCACTGCTGCACTTTTCGCTTAATCTTGTCCAAAATTTCGTTCCATGTTTCGGCCTTCAAGGGCCCCAGGCTTACTGGCATACCTAGATAGTAGAAATGGTGCCAATTTAAGCTGCAAGTTACTCCAAATATGCTCGCTATACTGTGGATAGTATGACTTGCTGTGTTCCATCCATAAATACAGCTTTTTAACTGGTTGACTTTGCCTCCTGAGTATTCTATGAATTGATCTAACAGCTTCTTAAATCTCCGTGCTATTGTGGTGGAGGCTCCACCAATGAGCAGGGTGTCGTCAGCAAATTGAGAATGATTAATATTCTTTGTTCCATTTTCTATCTTGATGCCAGTAATTAATCCTATTCTCCGGTTATAATCTAAGACTTGACTGAATGACTCGGCCATGAGAATGAACAGATATGGAGAGAGCGGGCAGCCTTGTCTAAGGCCTCGAGATGATTGGAAGGCTATACATGGTCTCTCATTGATCAGGGGAGATATCCAGGGTTCGGTTATATAGGCTGTTATCATATTGATAAAGGGTGTTTCAAACCCCATTTTGTAGAGAACAACAAACAAAAAAGAATGCCTTACTCTATCAAAGGCATTGGCTAAGTTCAGCTTTAATACAAATCCCTTTTCTCCTCTGGTTAGGCTTGAATGGATGGCCTCTTGGACAAGCATGATGGAATAAGTAATTTGCCTGCCGGGGAGGAATCCTCCTTGGTTTTCAGCTATCAAAGAGGGGAGAATAGGCTTGAGCCTGGTTGCTAGGATTTTTGAGACAATTTTATAGGCTGAGTTGCAAAGAGAGATGGGACGGAATCTCTCAAAAGTGGGGATCTAGAAGAAATACAACAGAAAATCGAAGAGCAGGGGTTAACTCAGCAGAATAAAGAACATGAAGGCAGATTATACGCACAGCTAAGCCAAATCAATAGAGATGAAGAAATGAAATGGAGGCTGAAGTCTAGGCAAGTATGGCTACAGCAAGGCGACAAAAATACAGCATATTTTCATAAACAGGCCACAGTTAGAAAACTTAAAAACACAGTGAGTACAATCACGGATAATGAAGGAATCAGATGTAGCAGTCAGGAAGCTATAAAGGAAGCGGCCACCAAGCATTTTAGCAAATTGTTGACGGAAGAAAAAGCAGTAGAAGACTACTCAGATATGCTCCAATACTTGCCTAAAGGGGTCACGCAAGAAATGAATAACAGCCTCAGCAAAGAAGTAGAAGAAGAGGAAGTTAAAGCAGCTATATGGAGTTTGCACCCAGACAAGGCCCCAGGGCCGGATGGTTTCACTATAAGCTTCTTCAGGGAATATTGGTCAATGATAAAAATGGATCTTTTAAAGATGATTCGGTGGGTTCTGAAAAAAGGAAAATGGGAGGATACACCAACTCCACATATCTTGCTCTTATACCAAAAGAAAACCGCCCCTCCACTTTTGAGAGATTCCTTCCCATCTCTCTTTGCAACTCAGCCTATAAAATCGTCTCAAAAATCCTAGCAACCAGGCTCAAGCCTATTCTCCCCTCTTTGATAGCTAAAAACCAAGGAGGATTCCTCCCCGGCAGGCAAATTACTTATTCCATCATGCTTGTCCAAGAGGCCATCCATTCAAGCCTAACCAGAGGAGAAAAGGGATTTGTATTAAAGCTGGACTTAGTCAATGCCTTTGATAGAGTAAGGCATTCTTTTCTGTTTGTTGTTCTCTACAAAATGGGGTTTGAAACACCCTTTATCAATATGATAGTAGCCTGTATAACCGAACCCTGGATATCTCCCCTGATCAATGGGAGACCATGTATAGCCTTCCAATCATCTCGAGGCCTTAGACAAGGCTGCCCGCTCTCTCCATGTCTGTTCATTCTCATGGCCGAGTCATTCAGTCAAGTCTTAGATTATAACCGGAGAATAGGATTAATTACTGGCATCAAGATAGAAAATGGAACAAAGAATATTAATCATTCTCAATTTGCTGACGACACCCTGCTCATTGGTGGAGCCTCCACCACAATAGCACGGAGATTTAAGAAGCTGTTAGATCAATTCATAGAATACTCAGGAGGCAAAGTCAACCGGTTAAAAAGCTGTATTTATGGATGGAACACAGCAAGTCATACTATCCATAGTATAGCGAGCATATTTGGAGTAACTTGCAGCTTAAATTGGCACCATTTCTACTATCTAGGTATGCCAGTAAGCCTGGGGCCCTTGAAGGCCGAAACATGGAACGAAATTTTGGACAAGATTAAGCGAAAAGTGCAGCAGTGGGGCACAATGTGGTTGAACCCAGCAGGAAGGTTAATCCTCCTCAAATCAGGTATTGCTTCTCTCCCTGTATATCGATTTTCTCTTTATCAGGCTCCAGCAATTTTCCACCATAAAATGGAAACTGTTCTTAGGCAGTTTCTTTGGCAAGGAGGGAAAACAATTAAAAATAAATTCAATCTGGTAAGTTGGAAAAATGTGATCCAATCTCAGGACAGAGGCGGACTGGGCATTAGATCTCCAAAACTTCTAAATTTGGCCTTTGGTGCCAAACTTGTATGGAGGTTGATTACAGGACCTGCAGCATGGTGGAAAAAGGTTATGGAAGCAAAATATTTAATATGTCCAAGGCAACAGCTATTGGAATCTAATATTCCTAACAGGGAAAGCACAAGAATATGGAAGCTGTGCAGAAAGGCAATATCATTTATGCACCAAAATATTTCTAAGGTACCAGGAGGGGGAGCCAGCATCAATTTTAACACAGATAAGATCCTAGGACAGCAGCCCCTGGGGATAAATGCAGAGGCATCTTGTTATAGACATTTTTGTGCCTTACAGCATTGAGCATGAAATGTCCATAATCTAAGGGATCCAAAGTCCCTAAACATGTTGTTCCTACCCCTAGAGGAACAAGGCTAACAAACCACAGCAATTCACAGAAGTTCTCCACCAGAAACTGCTCAAAAACAAGTCAATTCAGGATCATTTCAGTGGCTCCATTAGCTGTTTGCGCTGAATGTCAAAGCCAACACTGGCTACCTGCGCTGAATGTCAAAGCCAACACTGGCTACCTGCGCTGAGCGAGAGTGGACATGTGGCAAGTTCATTTCTCAAGGTGTCAAAACCCAGGAAGCTTCCAGAATGACACTTGCCTCAAGGAATTCGACTGGTGATGAGTAAGAGGTTCCAAATCTCCAAGTGGAAGCAAGAACCTCCAAGTGGAATCAAGAACTGACAGAGGGAGAGGACACTAGTCAGATCTCAAGCTGACTCATCCTCTCTCCAATCATCTATATATGGATCTCTCCTCCATGAGATCTAGGGGCTGGAATTTTGTTATTGCAAAGAATTGTTGTTGGTTTGAGATTGGAATCATTGGGTGCTTAATGCTTTGAAGGGGGTGAAGATAGGAATTCCATTTGCTGCGAAGGAGATGCTGGATTGGAGCCCTCTGGGTTGTATCTCTTCCTGAACCTTGTTATTCATCAATAAAGCTATCTTGTTTTCTCCTATATACTGATGTATCTTTGATGTATGATTGCATTAGTATGTTTAGTTTATTTCTAATCCTGAACTAGTTATGAATATGAATCCATGTCTTGTGTAGTGTTCTCTTCTTGTGATCTTGCAGAAACCCCTTGAAGCTGGGCGAGCGAGAAGGCAAGTAGCTGGGAACTCTCCAAGAGAAGAGAAGCCGGATCAAGGGACAAACGGAAGACACCGATTAGTCCATCCATCTCTCTCTTCACTCTTAATTCATAAAGGAAGAATACTAGAATAGTTGTCTCTGTTTGTTGCTAAGGCACTGTCACACCTTAGGTGGATAGGATCGTCCTGCATAGGCATTTTTCCCCACAACAAATTGGCGACTCCACTGGGGAAATCTGTTTAATCATTTTATTTGTGTTTCTATCATTGTTTGTTTCATAGACTTGACAGCAACAATCGAACTGCATCTGCTATTCCCGGATGCAAAGTAGACAGTTGCTGCTTTGATCCAATCACTGGACTTGTCTATGATCTGAACAATGGACTCACAAATGATTTGATGATCCTTTGTGATAGATCTTAGTACTCCCTCAAAGCATTCCTTTGATTGTACCTTGCTTGTTGCTGTGATTTGGCCTGAAACAGTGGATTAAATAGCAATCTGTGACCCAGAACCCAGTGAGAAACGAGAGTTTCTCCTTCAGCGCAGACCCAGTGAAGGGATTCTTCATTTCAACGCAGGTCCCGTGAAGGCTACCTGCGCTGAATGTCAAAACCCCTGTGTTGAGGTTGTGCTGAACCAGTTTTCCCTTGTGCAACTGGGGTTCTCTGCTCTGTTTTGCCTTGTTTTGATCTCTGATTTTTGCAGCCTGTAACCAGCATAGGTACCAGTCTAATAACTCCTTTTCTCTGCTTAAATTCCGCCTCCTTTTGTACAAAAAGACTGTGAGTGTTTTTATGTGTTTGTGGCGTCATTTGCAGTTTTCCTTTGCAAGAGTGAAATAGTCATCCTGTAGCCCTTGATTCAGATCTGTTGATTGTGATCTTAGGAGAGAGTTCATTGGCTGTTTGCAATTGATTATACATTTACTTTTGCATTTGGTTTGAGTTTCTCTCTTTTAAGTGTCGAAACAAGTATTCATTTAGAAAATCGTTAAGTGTTGTAATCTCTTCTACCCTCTCTGATTTCGAAAAAGTAAACTTGTTTGTATTGGTCATTTAAAAGCAAATTCAAAGTTGTACAAAAAGCTTTCTTTGTAGGCATCAATACTAAGAAAGAGGAAAACAAACACCTGCATTGTGCATTTGCATCTTGATAGTTTGCATGTTTGATTTAGGAAAAGTGCATTAGAGTGTGCTGATTGCTCTTTGAGAAAAGATGGTGTCTTTCTTTTCCCTTAGTAGCTAGGATTTTCAAAGTTGAAAAGATATAAAGCTTGCTTATCATCTTTAGACTGCATTTAGGAATTGTATCATACATCTCGTGGTGAACCTTCAAAGGCAAACTTCTAAAAAGATCAACCTAAAATAAATTGAATGAACTTAACAACGCTTTGCAACATAATGCACAACATAGAGGTCTAGGCTAGAGACGTGTTCCGACGTCGTAAAGCCTGGTGACTGTCGATCTCGTGGATGGTGGGTGATTCCTCCTGAGGGAAGATAGCGCCAGTACGGATTGTGCTCCCACGTACCGTCGCGTATATATTGGGAGAACCCTATAGGCATAAAACCTTTATCCTTAGGAAGCCGTGTCGGCCGCCCTACTGATCGCAATGCACTGAACACAGCATTCAGGAAGATCGACCGCCCGTACCCTAAAAAGTATTATGCAGTTTTGCGAAAAGTTTGGCACACCCTCTGCCTAGAACTCCAGAGCAGTTCCTTTTGGCCTTTTTCATACTCTATAACAGAAAAAGTCCATCCGAGCATTTGTCACTTCGGGCTCGTTAAAACATCGAAGGAGACTAGAGTCATCTTTAGCTTTTTCTCGACTCTTTAAAATTGAAAAAGCAAGTTGTGTCTAAAGCATCGTTAAAATTTATTTTAAACGGAACAATCACCCTTTATTCCCGCGTTGATCTTTAGGTTGAAAAGATGGAGCCCACCAACCAAGGAATTCCCCTTGGTGGAAATCCTAGTCCCTTCTCCTCTTGGGGAGATGTTGGTGCGCCCCACATGGCCACATTGTCGCTTCCAGGACTGACAATTGGCTTGCTGGTCTGGCTCTTTTCAACCAATGTTGTTCAGAACACCACTATTCCTGAACAGGCGAGTCAACAGTTAGACCAGACCAGAGTTACCCCCCAGCCTTCTACTTCGTATAATTCTTCCTCTCCTCCTTCCTCTTCGCTTGACGGAACTGGTAAATCAAAAAACCAAGTTCCTAAGGAGAAGAAGGAAAAGAAGAAGAAAGAGAAGAAGAAGAAGGAGCCAAAAGCGACTGGGGGCAAACAAGTGTCGTCTGACAAAAATCCACACACAGCACTGACCAGGCCTAAATCGCCATGTGTCATATGCAAGGGAGACCACTTCCACAGAGATTGTCCCTGCATCCCTCGGATACTAAGGGACTGGTCTCCCCGTTTGCACAATTCGGTAGCATCGACCTCTGATAACCATGTTGACTGCTCACCGTCAACTAGTGGAAGTGAAGCCCCAGGACAGAGAGGGAAAGCTAAATTTCCCTGCAAAATGTGTGAAGGCGATCATGCCATCCACCGTTGTCCCTTCTTAGACGAGGCTAAAAGAGTTCTGGAAGATCGCCCGATTTTACGAGCGCAACTTCCTCCTGGATATCAAAAACTCCTGCCAAGTCCTTCACTAGTTGAGAATCCGGCTGGCCCGTCCAGGTGGTCAGCCGAAGCACCTATCATTGAAGATGAACCGTCTGGATCCATGCCTGACGAAATTCAAAAGGTTGAGACGGCAGTTGACCCAGTTTTGCCTTCAGAGGCTCTATCTTCGAATGATACCATCACAGAGGAGAATAAAGACGACACCGTCCAAATTCTCTTCATCAACACTGACTCCGACGAACACGGGGGCAATGCACCCATTCCTTTATCGCAGGAAGGAAGTTCGTCAGAGCGATATCCGGCCGTCTATTCGGTCCCACCACCAAGCAACCTAGTTGTCTCGTTCGACTGGAACCAACTAGGCAAACCCCGGTTGCCAGCAAGCATACCATTCAGAATTATCGTTCAAATATACAGAATGGTAATGGCTGGCACTATCATTGATGAGGGGGCATCTATGAGTATCCTTTCCTCTATTGCTTGGAAAGCGCTTGGTTCGCCAGCGCTTTTGCCTGAAATGAGAAATCTATCAGGCTTTGATAAAGGAACCAGTCGACCTTTAGGGATCCTCCCCAATGTGCCTATCACATTGAAAGGGAAGACCGTTCAAATGAATGTGATGGTCGTTCAAGGACCCTTGGATTATAACCTACTCCTTGGACGAGACTATATATATTGCATGGGGGCCCTCGTCTCCTCACTCTTTAGAGTAATGTGTTTTCCGCATGAAGGAAGAGTGGTCAAGCTCGTGGACCAACTTTCATTTCCCGGATCACGCATCGCAAATAGTCATATACCATCCCTAAATGGTCTATTCACGCAAGAAGTGTCTCAACCCACGGTCCGTCCTCCTGATGAGCGCGAGTAATCCGGGAGGATATGACTGGAACCCAGGGGGCATGCGTCCTGGTCTGCTTCGGCAGGAAAACTTTGGGTATAGGGTAGGTTTCCGCGGGAGAATATGACTAGTCTGTACCCCGCCCATGCTGGAAGAGGGTTATTCTAGAATAAGATTCTTTTGTCAAAGTTATGTGAGTTGGCGGGCATCGTCACTCACCTTTGTCTATTTCGGTAGACATTGCCGAGGAAGTGTTTTGTTTGAAAGATTAACGAGACAATCTTTGGGTAACCTGAAAGAGGTAAGCCTCTCTCGTTAAAACAATTGTTTTGACGGAAAAGAAGTAGAGGTAACCTTGAAATCGTACTTTATACCTGGGGGCATGCAAACCTTTTGGAGTGCAAGCAAAGAGCGGTTATTTATCTGTTTTTTGGGTTAGCCATTTCCTAACTTGCATAAAGAGAGGATGCGGGGCAAAGCTTCGTGAGATGAAGCTCCATAAAAAATAGAATCTCAATGAGACACTCTTATCATATGACTGGTATAATCGAGCAGTTTTAGCACAAAGTTCATGCTCGTTAAAAAATAAACGCAAGATCCGAGCAGTTTTAACGCGGACTTCATGCTCGTTAAAAAATAAACATAAGCAATGAGCAAGTGTTTCCACCAGCATTTAAGCTCATTTTAAAATAAAAAATGAACCTACCCGGTAAATAACCACTGTGAATGTAACCTTATCAGCCATTAAAGCCTTGGTCGTGTTTGCACCGTCACCTCCACTTTTCATTTGGCCGATCGTTCACCTCCATATGATTGTTTACCCATTTTGAGGAACAGCTGCGAAGAGTGATTTCACCTAGCCATCCTTGTGACACTGCCGTGATTGGAAAATTCCAACCTGTACCCGGAATCAGCTGCTAACCCTGTTTATCACTCGTTCCTCAAAAGACGAGTCTTCTTTAAGCTCTTTTCATCTGACTCGTAAAATATGAAAAGATTGTCGAGTCCTTGGCCTTCCAGCTCGTTAAAGGGACAGGAAGAGCTATCCCTCCTCTAGATTTAATCTTTTTGGACCTGAGGGATTATTGCACAAAAAGATCGAGCGCTTGTTTTATTCGGCTCGTTAAAACTATCGAAAACTCATCCCTTCTGTATTGTTTTATACTTTTTCGGACTTAAGGGATTAGATGACGAAAAAGGACTTTTGGAGTTAACTTTATGTACCTTTTCAGACTCTCTAAAAATGAAAAGGACCGAGTTATCCTTGTCGTTAGACTCGTTAAAATCATTAAATAGCGACAAACTTGTCTTTAGACGAGAACGAGTTTCACTATCGCTAGGCTCGTTAAAATATAGCGATGGGCTTGCCCGAAGGGCAGGTTATAGAACAAGCATATGTTATCCTCTTCAAGCTTGACAAAAATAAAGAGGTACTGGTCAGCAATGACTGGGGAAAAATTGGGAGAAACTCAAGAAAACTTTGATGGTAGCAAGTCGCTCTTGAACATGACACTTTTCCTCCGTACCACAATCGGGTTGGGTTGTTTCATTCACCGGTCACATCCATGGTCTCGCCATACCATCCATATTTGGGGTAATGCTACCAATCCATCGCATCAGTGTCGCCATATGTTCAAGAGAAGTAGTTCGAGAAAGTCAACCGTGTCCCATCCACTGCCATACATTATCCTTCATCCTTTCATGACCGCCACCCTGAATCATATGTCACAGATCGTTTTCACCTCCATCAAAATCATTAGCTCCGTTCCGTGTCACTGATGTGGGATTCATTAAGGCCCTCCTTTGACGGATCGCTTCTTGTCGACATCAACTCATTATCCAAGAAGTTGATCTAGGAACAACCCCTTCAGTACTTTGAAGCTTGCATGCCTCAATGGCAAGTTTCTCACTTCCGGCGACAGGTATACATCAATGACCTTCGACCGAAATATTTTGCGTGATGTTCGACGCCAAGTCCTCTATTCACACCACGTGAATTGTACTGCAGTACCTTGAGGGTCATTATCATTATCGGTGATTCCTCTCGCGCTTGTTAACGGTTTACCTCATTGACCGGTAATCAAGCGATGTCTTTCCATGTTCGACTTCAGAACATTTCTCACATGGATCGACTTGTACTTAGAGTGAAGATCGAACGAGTTTGAAGACCCCGGATCTAGTTTCATCCATCCGGGCTGCGATATATATTCAGGAAAAATAAAGACATTGACATGTACATCATTGCAGCAGATAATCATCCTACTCAAAGGATGATAATTTCATCAAAATTATCAGTCTACCATCAGACAATTGTCTGTTCTATGTGCAGAAAAATGAATTTATAAAGCTGAGCATGGGAATGCCCGCCTCAGCTAGATCATGAAAGTAGTATGAAAAATAATGTATTGTATTGTATCTTATTACAGGTCTCCTCCCAGCATTGGATGAACTTCGGATCCCCCTGATAAAGCATTTCAACCGATAAACGGCCTCATACTTTAGGGGGCAACTGTTATAGACATTTTTGTGCCTTACAGCATTGAGCATGAAATGTCCATAATCTAAGGGATCCAAAGTCCCTAAACATGTTGTTCCTACCCCTAGAGGAACAAGGCTAACAAACCACAGCAATTCACAGAAGTTCTCCACCAGAAACTGCTCAAAAACAAGTCAATTCAGGATCATTTCAGTGGCTCCATTAGCTGTTTGCGCTGAATGTCAAAGCCAACATTGGCTACCTGCGCTGAATGTCAAAGGCAACACTGGCTACCTGCGCTGAGCGAGAGTGGACATGTGGCAAGTTCATTTCTCAAGGTGTCAAAACCCAGGAAGCTTCCAGAATGACACTTGCCTCAAGGAATTTGACTGGTGATGAGTAAGAGGTTCCAAATCTCCAAGTAGAAGCAAGAACCTCCAAGTGGAATCAAGAACTGACAGAGGGAGAGGACACTAGTCAGATCTCAAGCTGACTCATCCTCTCTCCAATCATCTATATATGGATCTCTCCTCCATGAGATCTAGGGGCTGGAATTTTGTTATTTCAAAGAATTGCTGTTGGTTTGAGATTGGAATCATTGGGTGCTTAATGCTTTGAAGGGGGTGAAGATAGGAATTCCATTTGCTGCGAAGGAGATGCTGGATTGGAGCCCTCTGGGTTGTATCTCTTCCTGAACCTTGTTATTCATCAATAAAGCTATCTTGTTTTCTCCTATATACTGATGTATCTTTGATGTATGATTGCATTAGTATGTTTAGTTTATTTCTAATCCTGAACTAGTTATGAATATGAATCCATGTCTTGTGTAGTGTTCTCTTCTTGTGATCTTGCAGAAACCTCTTGAAGCTGGGCGAGCGAGAAGGCAAGTAGCTGGGAACTCTCCAAGAGAAGAGAAGCCGGATCGAGGGACAAACGGAAGACACCGGTTAGTCCATCCATCTCTCTCTTCATTCTTAATTCATAAAGGAAGAATACTAGAATAGTTGTCTCTATTTGTTGCTAAGGCACTGTCACACCTTAGGTGGATAGGATCGTCCTGCATAGGCATTTTTCCCCACAACACATCTCCTGGCATAAACTGGCTCAACCGTAAAGGAATTCACTACTTATCACAAATCTCCAACTGGGACCCCCATACTCGTGCTTGGACTGGCTGGAAATTCCCGGACCTGCCAAATAATTTAGCACCCAGTCTTAACGCCTTGAAGAAATTCCTCCACAACAAAGCCCCAATTCAGGAAGGCATTCTGGATGGGCTGCGATGGGATGCGACGGGAACTCATTACACAGTTAAAGCTGGACACCAATATCTATGTGATAGCACTTACCAATCTGAACTTTGGAACCATTGGAAAGTTGTATGGAGAGCAGAGGCTCCCCCCAAAGTCAAATTCTTTATCTGGTTGCTTCTCAAAGGGAAAATGCTAACAGCTGAGAATCTTAGAAAAAGAGGAATAATTGGACCTACCAGATGCCCAAATTGTTGCAGATCGGAGGAAACAATGCAGCACTTATTTATAGAGTGCCCAGTAGCAGTAGAATGCTGGAAGCAGATGGCTTCAATGGGGGGATTAACATGGGAGCCTCAACCTACTATAGCAGATACGATCTACAATTGGAAGAAAGCCTGCCCATGGAAGGAAAAAAGAAGCAAACTAACGCAGAGAGCATGGAACACCTTTCCCCTCACGCTTCTGTGGCGACTATGGCTAGCCCGAAACGGGAAGGTCTTTCAGGCGAAAGATTTCAGTATCCGCAAGATATGTCATAAAGCCAAACTGTTGGCTTTAGAAACAATAACAAACAATACCACGGGCAAAGTAGATGCAACCAGCTACAACATCGAGGAGCGTAATTTAATCAGCTACATATTGGAAAATAATTCCAGGGCCATGGAAAACTGCAGGAGAGGGACAAAGACAAGAGAAGAAGCTAGCACATGGAAGCTTCGATTAAAAGAGGAGAAATTCTCAAACTGGCTAAGAAACTGCAACACTTTCTGCCTATTCTTTGACAGAGCATCCAAGGCAAATCCGGGACTGGCAGGTGCTGGCGGTCTTATCTGCGATGCAAATGGTGAATGTATCCTTCATTTTGAAGGGTGGCTGGGGGAAGTCTCTAATAACAGAGCAGAAGCTCTCGCCCTATTTCAGGGGCTCACCCAGCTAAACAAACTCGGGATAAAAAAGGCGAAGATCTTGGGAGATTCTTCAATCGTCATCCGTCTCATGGCACACCGGCAGCGCACTCCAAACATTATGCTCCAACAGATCAATCAGCGGAATCAGATCCTCCATGAGACAATGGAGGAGGTCAAGTACTACCATATCCTCTGTAGCCTGAATAAGATGGCGGATGAGCGGGCTAATAAAGCGTGTGAAAGACCCATAGGCAGCCTGAAATGTAACACAACTGTGACATTCTTTCTGTTACCTTAAAAAAAGAGGAAAATGTATTTAGTCAACAGCAACAGACCTATAGCTGGCAGAATTACAGCGAGGAAGCACGTGATAAGTGTTGGCGATATGAAGGACAAAGTATGGTGGATCTCGAACAGATGTGCAAACAAAGAAATGTTACAGAGCATAGGTAATGTCAAAATAGCAAGCGATATTTGTCCCTTCCGAATGGATTACAAGACTTCACAAGATTTGCTTCAGTGTCAAGGATGCGCCATAATCCCAAAGCGATCAACCTGATCTTCTCCTACCTCCGAAACAATCTCTCTAAATCCGATTTTGCCTATATAAGATCAGCTTGGCCTATTTGTCATTTCAAGTTAAGAAATCCTTTAGAGTTTCAGTCAGCCACAGCTCTCTCTGTTTTTATTCAGTCTTGTGGTAGCGCTCAGAACAGCTACGCCGCTCCCAACAGTCTGCGCCCGAGCTCATTGAAAGATTGTGTTACTTTGGCAAGAAACAGCAGTCACAATAACTGCTCTGTAGGAAGGAATACATTTGAAGCAAGTAGGAACAGTTCAGAAGATTTCATATAGAAATAGATTAAGATATAGATTAAGAATGTTCTGCTGTTGCAAATTATGGTCTTTTCAGTATATTAGGATTTATAGCAGTTCAGGTAATATTACAGGCATAACAATTAGAACAAGGATCAAGGAAGTGATCTATCTTGTAATTCCTATGATCCATGATATCAAAACTTTGTACTCATGGAGCCTTGACTCCTTCTTTTTCAGCAATCAATAGCAACCGACTCTTTTAAAAAAAAAAAATAATAATAATATTCTTTTTCTGTTTTCAAAAAATTGATACATTAAGTAAATTTGTAAATATAAAATAAATACATACAAGCATTTAAAAAATATTATGTTGAATATTATAAAGAATGGAGTTATGTACACTATCTCCTCCAACAAATGGATATAGTTATATTAGAGCCGAAATCCAATCCATCTTAACATAGATGGCAATGTCTGCAACCATAGATTTAATTATTGACTTGGATATCAACATTCTTTTGTCAATATAGACATTTTATTAATCCTTTACAACTAGCATTTTTTTCCTCTAGACAACACAACTTGCATATTTCTTTATTAGGTGTTTATTTGCTAGGACATATTAACTTCAATATTTCTCTTATGAACGACCTTCAACCAAGATTTAATTATGGATGGCCCTACGCCCTCACTACTAGCTTATTTTTCTTATCGACCATGTTTGAATATCTAATTATTTATTATTAATGTGTGTAACTCTTTCTATCTAATTTAACTAAGCGACAAGGAATAACTACTATGTAACACTTGTTAATTGCATAATAATTTCTATAAAGTATTATATTAGCACGACAATTTCGTCAACCCCTGATGGTAAAGTAATGTAGTTAATGTTGATTGAAACTCATACAATGCTTAATTAGGGAGTTGGATGGACAAAAAGTGAAACAAATAAAGGGTGAAAAGGTGGAGATGTGGCAAGATAGAGATCTTGCTTTAAAATTTAGAGACTTTTGTCCTAGTTTGTGTAAAGTAATCAAAGTCAAGTTGTCATTTATAATTCCTTTAAATGTAGGCATAATTTGATGAAGATTGTGAGTTGTGAATCATTCAAAAATATATGTGGATATTGTAATTTTTCATGTAGATAATATAAATTTTATTGTTTTATAAGCCCATGGGTTAATTGGTTAAATAATCCACCAAAAGCATGTCGTTAATGGGCAGGTCATAGGTCACTGGTTCTAATAAAATTCCCTTAGGGTTACTAGTTACTATCGTGGCTAATGATTGAACCATCCTTCATCTAAATATTTTGGACAAAAGGGGGCGTCGTGCAAGGATTCCTTTGAAAACACTATTTATTTTCTTTATCAAAAAAATGTGAAGAACATGATAAAAATAATAGATAAGTAAATAATAATAAAAAAATAACAGGAAATATGTAATCTTGTATATTATTTCTTTTTAGTAAATAAAATTTTTGAGTAACAAGTATGTCATCCACTTCATATGGCATGTACCCTCCATTTTGCTCTTCATCTAGAGGAGTTAATGAGGCTCACAAGTGTTGTACATAATCATCTCTTTACCAAATAAATATTATTTCTCGTGCTTAATAAATTACATTAGTGTGTCCATCTTGCAACCATTCAACCTAAAATTATCATTGAAACAATTTTAGTGGTGTTTAAAAGGCTTTTTGTGTTGCATGAAATTTGGCATTCACAGTGTATCCTCTTCAATCACAAAGGCTTATTGAATGTTATGTAATGCAAGGACAAGATAACTACTTCTTGATACTTGCACTTTTCTATTCTTTCCGCTAGATGGCTCCCCAATTGAATTGAGCATGGTCATTATTCAATGCATTAAGTGGATGCACAACATCGTAAAATAATTAATAGATTTTCTCAAATAGTTTATTGTTTCTATGAAACTTCATGAGTCATGAATATTCTTGCATCAATCACATAAACATAACTAAAATTTTCATTAAATCAATCCCCAATTGATCACGGTTCACTTGTAATCCAACATAACAAGTTCATGCTCCCTAAATTCACCCTTCCTCAAATTAGCCACATAACTTCTCTTTGCACATTGTCACAAATAATTGGTTAACATGGTGCAAGTGATCCTCTCAAGCCTTGATGAATACAATGATGTCCTATAAATATATAATCATGAATGACTCAAGAAATAATCTTAACATTATATTTGTTATCCGTATGAATGTTGTTAGGGCTATTGTAATACCAAATGATATCACCAACCATTCAAATAGTCCTCAACGTGTTTTAAAGGTTGTCTCCCCTATAACTTTTGGATTGATGTGAATCATATGATAAATAAACTTCAATTTGATCTTATTAATTCTTTTTCTCCCTTACAATAATCCAATAGGTTATGAACACATGGTAATGGATATCAATTCTCAATGATGATTTTGTTAAGAAGTTAAAGATCCATGCACATTCCCCATGTGCCATCTTTCTTTAGATCTAATACAATAATTGATTCAATTGCAATGAGTTTGAATGGGTGTGCCTTTTATCTAACAATGATTAGATTCAACTCTATATCTATTCATTGTTAAAAAATGAAGATGTGTGTAGCGCATTCATTATGCATAACAACTACATGTTGCATGTCCAAGATATGCTTGATTGCAAGATTAGGAGGCATACCTTGTAATCGCAGACTGTTAGGATATTCCGACACATAAGATATAGTTAAGTTCAACTTGGTGTAGTGTAGAGTTAGGTATAGAGTTAGGTAAAGTGTGTTTCTTTACCGTTGTACATTTTGTAACTTACAATCTGACGGTCACGATATGTAGTGATCCGACGGTTCACTCTCTCCTCGGTATTACCGACACTTGATCCGTGGCTTGACACCCGATTGGTCCATGAGTTCTATTTAAAGCGCATGGAGGGTCATTGTTCGGGTAATCCGTGCATGAGAGAAGCTTATGTAAATTTTCATTCTTTGATTAATAAATTGCCTGTAGTAGCCACGTTGGCACAGGCCGTGGACTGTTTCCCTCTTTGAGGGTTTTAACCACGTCAAAAATACTGGTGTATTGATCTGTGATCTGGTTGTGAGCGGTGTCCTTTTGGTGTTCTTTCTGAGGAACTTACCCTGTAAATTCCTACATGGTATCAGAGCTATTTGAGGGCCGTGTCCGTTGGTGATCCAAATCTGAAGCCGGTAGAACTGCATCCGACTGTCGTTTCCTATATCCGCTGTTTTTGACTGCTTTCAGGCCGAGAGGACTGCTCTGTTGTGTTCGAAGCATCTGTTCCAGTGAGGAACCCCTTTCGTTTCACGCGAAAAGGTTTCCGGTAGCCCTAGCTGCGTCATTTTTAAGATCTGGAGGTATACAGTCTTTATTTGCAGTTTACTGTTATTTTCTCTCTGCTTATTTCGGTTTCGGTTTATTTAGCTTTTTTTTAACCGGATCTATACCTTTCATTTCTGCGTATGCTCTTTGCCCTGCGACTCTGTGCGATCTGGGCAAATCAGAAACAGAAAGGAAGGATTTTTCTCATGCGTATGCTCTTTTCCCTGCACCTTAGTGTGATCTCGGAAAATCAGAAACATTGAGAAAAATATTTAGTTTTTCAGCTAAAGCTAACTTTGAGCCACAAGGTTCATTTTTGAAAATATCTAGTTTTTTGGCTAAAGCTAACTTCGAGCCATAAGGTTCGTTTTCTTTGCATGTCCGTGTTGGGTTTTGTGTTTTGTAGGGAAAAAGAGCTTTCTCAAGGCAAGCACGCAAACGAAGGCCCCCCCTCTCTCTCTCTCTCTCTCTCTCTCTCTCTCAAATTTTTTGTATAGATCAATTGGTTCAAAGCTATTTTAAGAGAGTAGAGGTCTTGGGTTCAAGTCTCCATTTTGTGGGGGCGGATTTTTTCATTTCCGCACATTCGCGCACTTTGCCGGCAACTTCAACAATTTTTTTTCAAAAAGCCATAACTTCTTCATTCGGAAGCCTTTTTCAGAGCCGTTTTTTTTAAAACAGCCTAATTTTTCGAGATCTATCCATTGGAACACTTACTTTCAGCATCTTCAGCTTCAGTTTTTAAAAAAAAATGGAAAGTCCATGCCAAGTCATTCTTGACAGCACTAACTACTTCCAATGGATATCCTACATGGAAGATTTACTTAGAAGTAAAGGTCTCTACAGAATAGCCACAGACCAAGAGAAGAAACCAAAAGATGAAGACAAGGCTGCAAAATGGGAAAATAGACAAGATCAAGCACGTGGTTTGATAGGGATGTCTATTTCTCCTGATCTTAGATTCCATATTGCAGAACTTGAAACTCCTCATGAAGCATTGGAACAAATCACTAAAGTTTTTGGGATTAAAAATGAAATTAGAGCCCATCAACTTGAAAATGAGTTGCTTACATTGGATCCTAATAATTTTTCTTGCATTGAAGATTTCTTGTCCAAATTCAAGACCCTTAGATATCTCTTGGAAGGTGTTAAGGTTAAGAAAGAAGATAGTAACCTTATTTATTCCATCCTTACTAAGTTGGGACCAGCCTACTCTGTATTTGTTTCCACCTTCCATTCTACAAGGGAAGCTTTCATTTGTCAAGGAAAAGACTACAAGGCCCCTTCCTTTGACTCTTTTTGTGATTCTTTAATAAGAGAACAAGAAAAACTCTTACACCTTGGTCTTCTTAATCTTGGAAACTCTTCCAAGAAAGCGTTAGCCGCCCAGCAGCAACCAAATTCAAAGAATCCTAAGAAGTCATATCCTAAAAAGAATGGTCCTAAACCAAACAAGGGTCCTAAGCAAACTCAGCCTCAAAATGAAAGATCATTTCAGCAAAATGATAAGACCAATAAAAACAAATGGAAGAAGACTGATAGACATTGTAACTTTTGTAATCGAGATGGCCACTTAGAATCTAAATGCTTTAAGAAGATGGAAGCCTTGGAAGCCGCAATGAAGAAACATAACATCCATGTGGAGCATTCTTCAACTTCAACTTCAACTTCATCTTCAGGAATGGCACTTTCTGCATGTCGTTGTCAATCATCTCAGTCTGGTTATGCATTAAATGTATCTTCTTCTTCTCATTCTCATGAGTGGCTCATTGATTCTGGAGCCTCTTATCACATGGCCAAAAACAAAGCCATGTTTTCTTCTTTAAATGATTGTAACACCAAAAATATATATGTTGGTGATGATAGATCTCTTAATGTTGTAGGGACTGGAACTGTTCATCTAGACAATGGTCAGTTTAATGATGTATTATGTGTTCCAACCTTATCCTGCAACCTTCTATCTGTATATCAGATAACTCATTCAGGTGAAGGTAAAATTGTTGAATTTTCACCTCATGATGTTGTAATCAAGGATCTAAGAGATCCTAAACAGATTCTAGCTACTGGTATTGCTGATGATTCCACAAGGTTGTATAAGTTTCACAACTTTGGGTCATCAAATCTTCCCTCAGTATTTGTTGCTCATAATGATGAAGTGAGCAAACTTTGGCATGAGCGATTTGGTCACTTAAACTATCGCTCCCTTCAGCATCTATGTAAAGAAAATATGGTGACAGGTCTTCCTATGGTATCTTGCAGAGATGGTGTTTGTTCCGGATGTGTACTCGGAAAACATCATCGGGACAGTTTTGAAAAACGTGCCTCTTGGCACGCCTCAGCCCCTTTACAGCTTGTGCACAGTGATTTATGTGGTCCACTTCCTGTTGCTTCATTCTCTGGCTGCAAGTATTTCTTAACTTTCATTGATGATTTCTCCAGACGCACTTGGGTATACTTCTTAAAACTCAAGAGCGAAGTATTTAACACATTTTTGGCCTTCAAAGCCTTTGTTGAAAAACAATCTGGACATCAAATTCTTAAGCTAAGAACTGATAATGGTGGAGAATATGTTAAAAACACATTCATCAACTTTTGCACCGAAAATGGAATTCAAATGCAACATACTGTTCCATACACTCCACAACAAAATGGTGTAGCTGAAAGGAAAAATCGCACCTTAAAGGAAATGGCTAATTGTATGCTGCAATCTAAAGGACTCAGTCTTAGTTTTTGGGCCGAAGCAATTAATTGTGCAAATTATATAATAAATCGCACTCCTACTAAGGTTCTAAAGAATATCACTCCAGAAGAAGCTTGGAGTTCCATTAAACCAGATGTAAGTCACTTTCGTGTTTTTGGAAGTGAAGCATGGGCCCATATTCCAGATGAAAAGCATAAAGCTTTAGAACCTAAGAGTGAGAAATGTACTTTTGTTGGATATTCTGAAGATGTAAAAGGTTATAGACTTATTCCATTTAAGTCCAAAAATGTTATCATTAGAAGAGATGTAAAATTTGATGAAAATAAATCGGCCTGCGAGCCTAGTCCGGCGGATGTGCCACCTCTTCCTATCTCTTCTACTTTTGAAAACATTTCTTCTTCAGATGATGAAAGTGAGGATGACAATCCTCCCCCACCTTCTCAGGATCCTCAACTTCCAAGATGGGTCCGTGCTACTCGGGATGCAGCAGGTGATCTTGCCGGTGATCCTACAGATCAGCGACGTACACGTTCTCAGTTTGAAAGAGCCTCTTCTTTACTGGCTCAAGCTCCAGTAAATCATGATCCTGACACTTTTGCAGAAGCTTCAGGCCATCCACATTGGGAAGCAGCTATGAATGAAGAATATCATTCATTATTGACAAATGATACATGGGATCTTGTTCCTCTACCAAAGGGACGCAAACTTGTTAGATGTAAATGGGTTTACAGAACCAAGTATGGACCAGATGGGAAAGTTGATAAACATAAAGCTCGTCTTGTTGCTAAGGGCTTTTCACAGGTTGAAGGCATTGACTACACTGAAACCTTCTCCCCTGTTGCCAAAATGAACTCTATCCGCCTTGTTCTTTCCCTTGCTGCCTCTTTAAAATGGGAAGTCCATCAGATGGATGTTAAATCTGCCTTCTTGCATGGGGACTTGCATGAAGAAATCTATATGGAACAACCCATTGGCTTCATCCAAACAGACTCCAGCCTTGTATGTCGACTTAAGAAATCCCTTTATGGTCTCAAGCAAGCTCCTCGGGCTTGGTATGCCAAAATGGATAGCTTTCTTTTAGAATCTGGCTTTTCTAGGTGTTATTCTGACAATACTGTCTACACCAAGAAAGTGGGCAACTCTCTTATCATCCTTGTTCTTTATGTTGATGATCTTATTCTTACTGGTAGTGATCCCAACCTTATAAACCATGTGAAGTCCAGCCTTAAAAAGAAATTTGAAATGACAGACTTAGGACACTTACACTATTTTCTCGGTCTTCAAGTCTTGCAATCCAAGGAGGGTATTTCCCTTTCCCAGTCCAAGTATGCTTGTGATATTCTTCGTCATTTTCACATGGAAGACTGTAAGCCAGCCCCTTCTCCCTTTCAGTCTGGAGTCAAACTTTCAGTCTCTTGTACTTCTCCTGAAGTTGATGCTACCTTATACCGTCAACTTGTAGGAAAACTCTTGTATTTAACCCATACTCGTCCTGACCTTTCCTTTGTTGTTGGCCTTGTTGCTCGTTTTATGCAAAACCCCCGTGAAAGTCATTGGAAAGCAGCTAAAAGAATACTTCGTTATGTTCGAGGTACAGTACAGTTTGGGATTCATTACAGTGCCAAAGCAGCTCCTCTATTAGTTGGTTTCACTGATTCTGATTGGGCTGGTGACCCTGATGATCGGAAGTCTACTGCCGGTTATGTCTTCACTCTTGGTTCAGGACCTATTACATGGGCTTGTAAGAAACAGGCTGCCATTTCTCTTTCGTCAACAGAAGCAGAGTATCGTGGTGCCGTGGAAGCTAGTAAGGAAGCCTTGTGGCTTCGTCAGATCCTATCAGAGTTTGGCTTTGAGCAGCAGCATCCAACCACACTTTGGTGTGATAATCAAAGTGCCATTCAGCTATGCAAAGATCCAGTCCAGCATCAGCGCAGCAAACACATTGAACTACACATGCACTTCATCAGAAAGCTCATTCATGACCATGTTCTTGAAGTGCAATATTGTTCAACAGATGATCAGGTTGCAGACATCTTCACAAAGGCTCTCACAGAGGCGAAGTTCACTAAACTTCGATATATGCTTGGAGTTCAGGAAGTTGTCACTAAGGGGGGATAGGCTCTAGTGCCTCCTTCCTTCTCCTATTGTGTCATATTTGTAAATCCTTCAATCCTATCCCAAGTTGTTCTTAAGGGGGGATGTTATGATATTCCGACACATAGGATATAGTTAAGTTCAACTTGGTCTAGTGTAGAGTTAGGTATAGAGTTAGGTAAAGTGTGTTTCTTTACCGTTGTACATTTTGTAACTTACAATCCGACGGTCACGATATGTAGTGATCCGACGGTTCACTCTCTCCTCGGTATTACCGACACTTGATCCGTGGCTTGACACCCGATTGGTCCATGAGTTCTATTTAAAGCGCATGGAGGGTCATTGTTCGGGTAATCCGTGCATGAGAGAAGCTTATGTAAATTTTCATTCTTTGATTAATAAATTGCCTGTAGTAGCCACGTTGGCACAGGCCGTGGACTGTTTCCCTCTTTGAGGGTTTTAACCACGTCAAAAATACTGGTGTATTGATCTGTGATCTGGTTGTGAGCGGTGTCCTTTTGGTGTTCTTTATGAGGAACTTACCCTGTAAATTCCTACACAGACTTCCCATCATTCTGCATGAGCCCCAAAGTGTACACTCGAGTTAAGGCATGTTGAGTCCTCTGGACTGTTGAAAAATGCAGCAAGAAATTCTCAATTTGATTTTGCCTTGATTAAATTGAGAAAATTCGAATTTCCACATTAGCGGATAACTTGGATTATGTTAACTTGTGTGACATGGATTGTGCCACCCAATTTACTCCGTAAATTCAAGTTAGATTTGATTGAGTTCAGTTCAGCATGTGTGATTGCTAATTTGTAGCAATCAAGTTTAGTTATCTCAGGTTGTTTTTAGTTAAACTAGTTCCAACTTTTGGAGGAACTAGTGGAAGGTCAGTTAGTTAGTGGGACTTCAGTCAAACTCAGTGATCATCCAATTAATTGATCAATCAGCCCAAAATAGCTAGAGCATGCATTGAAATCAAGTTACCCAGTTGAGGTGGAGATTCCAAGGTAGTGTAACATCAGTTGCAGAGTAGTCTTGAGTTTATAGGTGTTGCATGCAGTCAGAGGATCAACCTAAAGGAATTGCATAATAAATTTGAGGAATTTACTAAATAGCAGGGGCCTAATTTCTCAAGGAACAATGAAAGGAAATAGGAGCTCAAGCAGAGGCAAAATTTGACTAAGTCTGGGTCAAATCCTTTCAGTGATCAGAGAGATAGGTTATGCACTTGCAGGGTGTGCCCAGTTGAGAAAAGCAATTGTAATACATCTCTATTCTTCTAACTTAATGCAAGAAAGCATTAGGGTTTTTAGCATTTTTCTTTCCCGAGAAAAATACTTGTTGCATGTGTGTTATTTCTTATTACATGTCAAAAAAATTTGTTCTAGATTGTGAATTAATGTCCGCAAAGCAATAGAGTGGGTTTGTGTCTTGTGATTTTGATTAGAACTTCATGAGCAGTTGCAAATCTACACCGTAATTTCTACATGGTATCATATCAGGATTCACATTAGAGCAGGAATTCAAAGTTGTTTCTCAGGAGGTTTGATTTTGAAGCTCAGTGTACCATGATTTCTTTAGAGTTGATAAGATGGACTTCAATGGACTAAGGCTAGAGTATGCTTGGAAAGAACCTCTGATTTGTTGCATTGAAGGATCACATGGAGGAGGTATTGGATGACAATGGATTACTAGAATATATCAAGTCAGATGTTGCAAAATCATAAGCATTTGATGCTCAGAACCTTTCTAAGTGGAAGAAAGATGTAGCCAAGGCGAGGAGAATAATATTGGAGGGAGTACGAGATCACATTGTCTCAAATATCCATGGAAAATAAACTTTGTTCATAATGTGGAAATCACTGGCATAATTTTTTTAGAATAATAGTGACAAAGGGAAGTTGACGCTCAAGGATAAGCTTCAAAGTATCAAGATGCAAAAGAATGACACAATTCCACAGTATCTGAGAAAGTTTACGCAGTGTCGTGATGAACTTGGTGGGGTCGATGTTACTGTCCCTAAAGAAGAATTGGTAAGCCTAGCCCTTCTAGGACTTCCTAAGAGCTAGAACAACTATCAAGATTTGGTCAATGGGAGGGAGAAACTGTCGTATTGGGAACACTTATGGTCTAACTTGGTACAGGAGGAAATAAAGCGGAATACCATAGATGGCAC